>QLOH01000231.1:713491-1426982 GCA_026901365.1 Sesbania bispinosa | reverse complement strand
TCCTTGGCAATCATCCATGAGCTCCTGTTCATGAACTTTTAGAGAGCCAAGAAGCTCATCTAGCTTGAGTACTGCTAGATCTTTTGCTTCCTGAATTGCTGTGACTTTGGTCTCCATATTCTTGGGAGACTTCTTAGTATTTTTCTTACTTGTTCTTGGTTAGAATAGCTTTTTCCAAGAGATTTCAAATCATTTATAATGATAGTAAACCTACTGAACATTTCATCTATAGATTCATGTTTAATCATATTAAACATTTCATATTGATGAATTTGAATGTTGATTTTAGATTCTTTTACTTGGTCTGTTCCTTCATGAGCAATTCTTAAGGTATCCCATATTTCTTTTGTTGTATTGCAGCCAGCAACCTTATCATACTCACTTCTACTTAATGCACAAAGAAGAAAGAATTTAGCTTTGGAGTTAAGAAGATACCTTTGTTTGTCATCTTGTGTCCATTCTTCTCTAGGTTTTGGCTTTGGTGCTTCTTCAACCACTTCGAAGTCACCTTTTGTGAGAGGACCCAGAACTCTGGTTCTTCTTGCAGTAGGAATGTAATTTCCAGTTTCTATGATATCCCACAGATCAATATCTTAGGATTCCAAAAACAGTTTCATTCTGTCCTTCCAATAGTAATAGTCTTTTCCATTAAATGCTGGTGGTCTGTTTGTTGATGATCCTTCTGGAATAAACATTGCAGCTCCATGGTTTGCCATTCCCTTGATCTTTTTCCTCTTTCACTGTTAAGTGAGTTCAACCCAAGAGGCAAGCTCTGGTACCAATTGAAGTAAATGGTTGGAAAACAAGAAGGGGGGTTGAATTGTAATTCCTTTAAAATTCTGCAAGTTATCTTCTAATAAAATTCTGCTCAAGGTAAGTTCTTGGCTTTTATTAGAAGATGGATTCCCAAAAGGTAATTTTAAGTATAATGCTTATTATGCTGAAAATAGGATTCCTTTGATGGAATCAATTAAGTTAGCACTTACTTAGGTATTAGGTAGCTTTTAAAATCTTTTTATGATCATGCAATAACTAAGAGTGTAAGGAAAAGAAGAGAACACAAAGGATTTATACTGGTTCACCTTTTCCAACCAAGGCTACATCCAGTCCCTACCTCAAGTAGGATTTTCTCACTAACTCAATTACAACCTTGGGTACACGCTACCACTAGTATTCTTTTCTCACAGCCTCTTCAGGCTTCTTTCAGAAACACCAAACACTTAGAAACAAGTTCTGTCTTCTTACAGTACTTTCTGCAGAAGCACAGAACCTGAAATCTGCAGAACTTGCTTCTGCAGATCCCAACCTCTCACAGGCTCACACTTGAGCCTTTACAACCTCTCAAATACTTCACCTGATCAGTCACAAGAGATTTTACAGCCAACCAATCTCTCTAACTCAGTAGAAGCACAAAGCTACAAAGGTAAAGTACACAAATCTCACAAAGCTCACTAGATTACAATCAGAAACAGCAGCAGCTTCTAGTGAGCAAAACTCCCCCTCAACAATGTATATTAAAAAATGAGAGAAAAACTGAGGAGAGAGAAAAAAATGTTCCAGAGGCTGGCAATGTAAGACCAGATATTGTTTTATGCTTCTGGAGAGAGAGGTGTGTCTCAATGTGAAGAGAGCACCTCCTTTTATAGGTGAGGAGCTTTGTAGCCGTTGGAATGAGCCTCAGATGGTCCAGCTGTTTTGTATTGACAGGTCTCTTTCAGGTACAGCTGCAAAAGCTGACAGATACAGCTGTCCAGTTGACTGTCTTTTGTGCTTCTGCAGAACTTGCTTCTGCAGACAGCAAAACTAGCTCATTTTTTCACCTATGCTTCTGTGGATAAGCTGAGGAAGATTTCTGGATTATTTCAAGTGTATGTTGACTTCTGTAACTCAGCTAAATCATTAGAAGAATCATTTTTTTATTTTGCCTTAATCTGCTGCTTCTGCAGAGTTTATGTATATATGCTTCTTCTGCAGAATTCTGTGTACATGCTGCTTCTGCAGAATTTTGCTTCTGATGAACTGCAGATGTTTCTCTTGCTTCTGTGGACTATTTGAGGTTCCACAGTTGATATGTCTTGAGCATAAAGTGCTATTATTGCTTTGTTCTTGAAATCTTCTCTTAAAGTGAATCTTCCTTCTTTTGATGTTCTTGAGCATAAAGTGCTATTATGTCTTCATTTGATGTTCTTTGGAAGCTTCTTCATGCTTCTAGAAGATGTGAGAAGTGCTTAACAGCTTCTGATTACTTTGAATGAGTTATCTTGAATTTACTCATTTTAATTTCAAGTTGTCCTTCACAGATTTGTCATTCCGTTTTAGTTTGCTGCTTCTGCTGGTTATTGGAATGAAATTTCTCATGTATTTCATGCTTCTTATGTTTCTCATATTTCTCCTTCTTCAAGATTTGACATGTTGCTTCTGGATACATACTCAAATGAAAATGATTAGTCTTCTTTGAAATCAGAATTATACTAAGTTCCATTTGATTTGGTTGTCATGATTAAAACCACTTTGAGGGGATATTTGAACCTTACAGGAGCTTCTAGAGAACAGTCGCATCGGTGGCAGCCTGCTCTCTAATTGCAGCAATGAGCATCTGAAGGGTTGCAGCTATGGGGTTGGGGTTTTGCACTTGAGGTGAAGAACCTCGGGGTCGACCTCGTCGTCCACTAGCCACAATCCTATACATATCATTAGCGAAACATTGAGGTGATTAGTCTCCGCATTTTACAAAAATGCATGCAAGATTACAATTAACTTCAGAAAATTCTAACTATCCACAGTCTAATTGGATTGAACTGCTCTGATACCATAATGTAACGTCCTAATTCCGTGAACCTAGGAATAATGTCTGTTGGATACAAATCCAAAAGTTTACCAAATTATTTCGCGCATTAATGATATTGTCACACATTAAAAACATACAACGCTCAGGAAATCCAATGTTACGTAAGGTTGTACATGTGCTCTCAAAAAAATAGATGTTCTCTCAACAAAATAATACATCTAAGTGGCCTAACATAATATCAATAATTCATCAACATAGTTCGGATACCGCTATACATGTGCTCTTAACAAAATAGAAGGACTCGAAGGCTACACATGTACTTCCATATCTCACAGAATAATACAACTAAGTAACCATGAATCTCTACATAAAATACTAAATACATCTAAAATGGAAAAGTAGGCTCCCAAGCTCCCAAGCTCTCACTGTCCGGCTCTTGGAGGACCCTGTGCAGCTAAATATTAGCCACAAAACATATGGTGAGACTAACATCTCAGTGAATATAACTATGCAACTAGCAATATGGGAAATACAGGCAGATGTTATACAACAAGAGTTATATACAATGAAACTAACATATTAATCCTCAGTCAATAACAACTCATAACATACATGACCTGCATTACCCGACAGAGGGGGTCTTATCTCTTGGGGCTAGACCTGATCACAGACTACAAGGAACGTCTCCCTTGGCGATTAATACCCACCAAACCCATGTTTTAACTGGGAACCGAAGTCCATTAATATTGGGGACCGAAGTCCAATCTTGCTTAAGTGTTAACAGGTACCGAAGCCAAAAATCATTTTTAACTGGGAGCCAAAGCTCAAATGCATTTTCTTGTTATCTGGGACCAATGGCCAATATGCATTATGGAAACATGATATGAATATAACATGGCTCATGTGGCAACTGAATTTACTAAAGAACTGTGAGAAAAAACCCTAAATACAACCACTCTAGGGCATTCCTTAGCAATTTCAAACCAAAGAACGAAGAATCACAACCAAACATACATAAACATTCCTATTATTAGCAAGAGAAAGGGGAAGTAGAGATTAGGGTTCATGGAAGAGATTTCATACTTGATGGGGTGGAGTGTGTGAGCTATACTCATCTAAAGTAGCCCAAGAATGAAGAGGGAAAGGGGTGATGGTGGTTGAGGGTAGAAAGCTACCTTAATCTCCTTATTCTTCTTCAAGCTTCACTTCTCCCTCTCTCTCTAACTTCTCTCTCTAGAAGGCAAGAAATGTGTAATAAATGAGGCCAAGCCCTAACTCACTCTATTTTAAAAAATTGACTTCGTGCATTCTTGCTCAGGCGAGGCTTTCTCGCTTGAGCGAGGAAAACTCAATCCTTATGGAAACGCGTTCTCACTCAAGCGAGAGGATGCTCGCTTGAGCAAGACAAATCCAAAGAGCCACTCTAGGAATTGCGCTCAAGTGAGCTAAGTCTCGCTTGAGTGAGACAATTCCACTGAGTAACTCTGAAATTATCCCCCAATTGCGGTCAAGCGAGATGTTCCTCGCTTGAGCGAGAAAACCAGAATTGAATACACCTTTTTTATTGATATGCTCGCTCAAGCGAGGATGCTCTCGTTTGAGCGAGCCCCTGTATAATGGAAACTCTAGTTTTCCATTCCCAGTCTTTCATTACTTTTTACCCATTTTTCCTAGTTACTTTTTACAAAAATACCTTTTTAACCCTATTGATCTTATAAAAATAATTTATGAAATTTGGGATGTTACACTCTGCAAGTTTTGCTCTCTACTTTTTCTTCACAATAGTATCTGAGAAACCTGTCGGTGGTAACATTATCAAAAGCAAGGTTGTGAACGTCTACAACCTCAGGGACGAAGGTGTTGACCTTGTCCCAGAATTTGAATAAGCTGGGTGGATTCCATTCGTTGAGAAGGTTGATGAATAATGGTCTGAATCTGGCGTGGCAGAGTTCTGGAAGAACGCCAAGGTTGGATTCAGCACAGAGGTCCTTACTTATCGCTCCATTACCAACAAGGTGATGGGATTGAACATTTTTGTTGATGATATCTCTATTATTGCTGGAATAGAAGCTATTGGTAAAGTCTTTTACACTGGCTAGGAGAAGTGCAATGGTGGTTAGAAGAAGTTCAAGTGGTGTTACTGAACCATCAAATGGGAAGTCTTAGGCTATGCTGCCAAAGCTTAGAATCATCCATGCTATCCTTGGGTGTCTAATATTGCCAAGTCTAGAAGCTGCCCTGGTTCAAGTTGCAGCTGATATTGAGCTTAATAAGAAAAATAGGGAAGGAAGGAAAAAGAATCTTCTGTAGAAGGACTTAGAGGAACAGGAAACCAACTTGGCTAAGAGACCTAAATTGGTCTTAGGTAATGTGATCTCTTCAGATGAAGAACCTCCACCACCTAAGTTCATTAATGAATCTGAAACCTTGAAGGAATTTGAAGTTCCTCCTTCTAAAGATGAATCTGATTCTGATGTTGTCTTTGAAGAAATTCCCTGCATTAGTGGAGGAGTAAGGGTGGAGTATGTTTCTGAAACTACTCAGATTAAGTTTGTTGGCAGGACTTATGATCTTGAACTCACTCCTACATCTCGGAAGGCTTTGGCACTGTCACAAGAAGTTCCACACAGACCATATCCTATCCCTCTAGAAGACATGCCACAAATTCCGAAGTTCAACTGCTTGAGGGATAAGTTAGCCTCCTTAAAAAAATGAACCACCTTTGATTGATGTGAAGATAAGGTTGGATTTGGAGTCTATTGGAAATACTCTTGGAAGGTGGTATGCCAACTAGTCTGAACTGCACACTAGCTTTGAACTTCAGAAGATCAGATATGGTCCCCCAAATCCCAAGCACGAGCTATCAAAGCTAAACCCTTATGCTCCTGGAATAAGCAGCAGTATGGTGAATCAAGAAGACTGGTTGCTCTTGAAGAAATTGGAAGCTCAAGGAGATGTTGTGACTCGGCATAAGAAGAGAAGCTTTGGAAGGAGTTTCTATAGGCCCCACTTATCATGCCATGTGTTGGATAGCACTAAACTTACAATGGTTCATGACAAGCTCATACCAAGGATCCCACTGAACCCTCTATTCACTAAGAAGGAGAAGAAGTACATCACTGGCTCTGTTAGACTTGGCCCTATGAAGCCTCTCATCCCAAGTAGTGGCAACTAATAGTGAAGAAGGAAGGACTGGATCACACTAAGATACAGCGGGTCTGGAAGCTAAGAGAAGAAGTTGGAGAATGCTCTTATCTTGATCCTGAAGGAGGTCAACCTGGAGTTGACCATGTGTTGATTGAAGATTCTGCTATTGCTGTGAATAAAGGCCTAATTTGCTCAACAGTGGGTACACTTCAAATCTCACAAGGGAAGGTTCCCTTTGTGAGATCCTCTGCATGAAGGAGAGTGGGAGCTCCTGAAGAAGCCCCACAATTGGAACTTTTATCTTATTAAGTGTCCTGGTTGTTTTGGGCTTTCAAAGGATGCAACCTACTTCAGATTCTCTTCTCCTTTCATCACTGTGGTTTTTCACAAACTTGATGGTGATTTGGTTGAGGAGAATGTTGCCTTAATGAGAAGACTTGAAGACATGGAAATAGCTCAAGCTGAGATAGAAAGAGCCCAAGATGAAATCGAAACTTCTCATGCCAACCTCATTCAAAGACAAAATCAGTTGTTGGAACAAATTGCTAAAATAAGGGCTGACAATGAAGAATTCAAAAGAGATGTCTTGTCTAAATATTATGTGACCAAGGACTCTCTTTTGGAAGTTATTAGGGAAGCCTTACAGAAGAAGTGAATGGTTCTGTCATTGATGTTGTTCATGAACATTTTCTTTAATAATATGAACTTTCAAAAACACTTTGATTTGTTATAATTGTTTTTCTCTGATAAAATTACTCTACGTGATTTATTTTTAAGTTTTTGCTCTGATAATTTGTCTGAAATTGCCTTTCAACTTCAGTTTCTGCTCTGGTACCCTTTTGATGTATGACAAAAGAGGGAGTTATTGTGCTAAAATTCAATCTGAAGTGTGCAGTTCAGGGGAGCAAGTATTTAAAGTGAAAAGAGTTATTTGACTCAGGGAGAGCACTAAATTTATTTTATCTTCTACCCTCTAAAAATAACTTAGTCAGATATCAGTTTTTATTAAGTTTGTTATCATCAAAAAGAGGAAGAATGTAGAGTCTCAAGACTTTAAAAATCTAATACCCCACTGATTAGATTTTCATGAGAATAGAAAACTCTTTTAAGTCTTCACATAAAACTGATGAAGTTTTGATGTTTCAGATAAGCGCAATCATATGATATTCAAAGGGTATCTGAAGCATATTCTGGTTCTGAAGGAACCGTTGTCTGAAGTGTCCAAGGTGTTTCTAAAGCACTATAGTTTTGAAGCCTCTTCTAAAGTATGAAGTGTGATCTAAAGACTGAAAAGTTGTCTGAAGCCCCCAAGCTGTCTAAAACCAAGATCCTTTCTGACGTGGTAAGTCAAAGACTGACCCATTAATTCCTTCACGCAACCTTAGAACACAAATCAGGAGAGACCCTTTCTATGAATTATACCTAGGAAAAGCTGCAAAAAAAAAATATGAATACTAAAAACATATGATATGATTTGAAAAAATAAAAACCAACATATATATATATATATATAATATGATGAAAATTAAATTTCACTATATATAATTATTAAGCAAACCTTTATGGTAAATTTATAAAACTTAAATTTGAATTATATAATTATATATAAGTTTATTTATTTAATCAATTAAATAATTTTATCAAACATCCAGTCAAAGCAACAAATTCACGAATATTCGAACTCATAAGTCATAACCGTACCCCCTAAACCCCTCCTCTTACCTATGTTAGCATTTTATTTGGAATAGGTCCAAATTGACGGGTGTGAAATTAATCTTTGTTTTGTTGCCGTGACCGTTTTACATCAGAAAATCAGAATATACTACGTACTATACAACAATTTCATTAATTATGGTAACAGAGAGGAAAAAAACAGGAGCTTACAGGCAGATCCAAGTCATCCAACAGTGAGCACTTTAGAAAAATACATTAGAAATGAATGTGACAAAGTACAACAATGAGCACTTTAGAAAAGGTAAAGAACACACAAACTAAAAGAACCCAAATAAAAATAGCCTAAACAATCAAGAATGGTGAGACAACAAACTCATATCAGATTTCATAGTTCCATACAGGGGAGAAGAGGACCAAGATCTACAATTAAATGACAAGCTACTCAATGATGAGTTTTAGGCCATACTTTAAAAACCGTGGCCTAAACATGTTTTAGTTTTAGGCCGTTCTTTGCAAACCGTGGACATATGTTAATGCCACGATTTTATAAGTAAGGTTGAGGCAATAAAAGATTTTATATAGTCATTAAAAGAGAAATTATGCAGTAAATTTTCCATAATTATCTGTCGGCTTTCTCCTTCTTTATCAATTCAGCACTACTAATAGTTGTACATTAATCAATTCAACAAAATAGTGCATTAGCCCCGACAATTTCTCTAATAATATAAGTTAATAAAAAGCAAAATACCAACAAATA
The DNA here is from genome assembly GCA_026901365.1 of Sesbania bispinosa. Taxonomy (NCBI): domain Eukaryota; kingdom Viridiplantae; phylum Streptophyta; class Magnoliopsida; order Fabales; family Fabaceae; genus Sesbania; species Sesbania bispinosa. Next base: position 1,418,616 of record QLOH01000231.1, on the reverse strand, counting down.
ACACCATATATAACAATATAATGCAGAAACATAATGCTAACAATAGCAACATAACTGGAATGAAAAATTATTAAAATGACTTTATTTTGTGCATTAAAGTTGAGCATAATGACTTTATTTTATTATTTTATTCGGACAATATCAGTTTAGCACAAATAGCTCTATTAATTCCATGTGCAACAACAATCAATGACTTATGTCATACAAAAGATCAAATTATAAGGAAAACCTAATACAGACAAAAACATAAATGAATTGAAGAGAAAAGGAGAGAGAGACATACCGACGATACTTAAAAATAAATATACACTTGCATAGAGAGAGTTGGGCTTGTACTAGTACTACACTTGTACTAAACCTATTTTATTAGTAATAAATATACACTTGTATAAATAAAATTAACCTCTCAGAGTTTTTTACTATAAAGACCAAACTATGGCAAACACATATCCCCGTGAAAATATACTCTACTTTTTGTTGTTAAAACGTTTTGATAGAAAATCAGAAATCTTGCAAAGTTGGAGGTCACACCCTGTTTTCCATCTCATCAAACACCAAACAGCCTATGTTATGAGTTGTCTCATGTGACAGGAAACAAAGAACAGATAATTACAAATCTGAAATCTCTAAACTATTAACATACCTTGCAAGTGTCTAGGATAAGAGCTTTATGAGGTATTCTCATATGTATAATACCATTAAAGTTGATCCTACTTTTTTCCTACAGAAAAAATGAAACCCTTGAAAGAGCATTAGACTCCCAAGATGAAATTGACAAGCAAAAATCAAATTAAAAATGAAAAGTACACTTTAACCTTGCATCACCTTTTTTCTCCCATCATCTACATCTAGCATTACATGTTAAAAACATGTTAAACTGAGTATGTCCATATTAATTGAATGAGTGAAGATGAATCAATCAATTTCATGTTTTGAAGAGCAAAAATATAAATTATATCAGGCTTTATATATGATGGAACATTATATATCTCCTCATAAAGTCAGATGAACATTATATCAGGCTTATGTGCTATAAGAAATTAAGAACATATGCTCTGGGAGTAGCTACTAAACCACAAATTCGTGCTATATTTATTCTCTAGAGAAAGGAAAGTATATTAGAGATAAGAAGCTACACATAAAGCCTTGGAGACATAAAACCATCAGGATCTAACCTCTGCCAAAATGGGAATTTTTCTCACAAGGTTCATAAGGTTCATAAATAAATCCAGGACTTGTAATGGATAATTGTGCCCCCTGCATTAATGATATGTCAGCGAAGCATGAAATTCATTACCTGATCTGCAGATTAAAAGATCATAGGCAACTACCATATATCAATTTTATTTGTGTTATCCTTTAATAATGTTATAATGGCAAAGCAATTGTTAAGCAGGAGACAAATACCCAAATTCAAATAAGATGGCTGCCTAAAATACATCTAATCATCAACTCTCTAGGTGAATGTTTTCGAGCACAACAAACATAAATGGTGCATCTGAAAAAATAGATACAGTCCTGCCAATCAGTTCCTCTGAAAGGGATTCAACATTACTCAGTTGTTCCCTCAAGGCTATATTGCTGATTCTCGTCACTCAGGCAACACATTATCAGTTTTACTTCTTGCAGAAGTAATGTAGCTGAAAATGGGACCAATGAAAGCTACAATTGAAAATATTTTACCACAAATTGTATGTTTTAATAAATTGTTTAACAAATACATAACCATAGAATGCTAGAGCCTAAAAGGAATTGCAGCAACTCAAAGGAGTCTTCATTTTATTCAAATAAGAATATAGATCCAAACATCGGAATTTTGCTCCATATACGTATGCAATCTAAAGTACTATGGTGTTCTTGAAAGCATTTAATGATGCATCTTTCTCCTCAGGAGTTCGTATATCCCCTAAGAAAATGTCAATTATCTTCCCACAAAATTTTTGCTGCAGCGGAAGTGCAGAACATTTCCATGTTCATTAGAAAGTAGGACCTTTAGCTGACCACAAGAGATGTTGGCAGCCAAACATATAGACACAAGTTGGCATAATTTTAGTTTAGTGTGTGTGCTTGAGCATGTTAGTATGAGGGAGAGAGGGAAATAGTAAATGGTGCATACAACTAAGATACTCAATGTGGCTGTAATCAACAGAGCCACATATATGTAACGAAAGAACTTCTAACAATTTCACAAAAAGGGCTAAAGGCAATAAACACAAATTCAAAGCCCCGGTAGGAAAGCTGTTTGGATAAAAAAATACATTAGAAATGAATGTGACAAAGTACAACAGTGAGCACTTTAGAAAAGGTAAAGTACACACAACCTAAAAGAACCCAAATAAAAATAGCCTAATCAAGCAAGAATGGTGAGACAGCAAACTCATATCAGATTTCATAGTTCCATACAGGGGAAAAGAGGACCGAGATCTACAATTAAATGACAAGCTACTCAACGATGAGTTTTAGGCCATACTTTTAAAACCGTGGCCTAAACATGTTTTCGTTTTAGGCCATGCTTTAAAAACCGTGGACTAAGCAGGTTTTAGTTTTAGGCCTTTCTTTGCAAACCGTGGACATATGTTAATGCCACGATTTTATAAGTAAGGTTGAGGCAATAAAAGATTTTATATAGTCATTAAAAGAGAAATTATGCAGTAAATTTTCCAAAATTATCTGTCGGCTTTCTCCTTCTTTATCAATTCAGCACTACTAATAGTTGTACATTAATCAATTCCGCAAAATAGTACATTAGCCCCGACAATTTCTCTAATAATATAAGTTAACAAAAAAGTAAAATACCAACAAATAACACCATATATAACAATATAATTCAGAAACATAATGCTAACAATAGCAACATAACTGGAATGAAAAATTATTAAAATGACTTTATTTTGTGCATTAAATTTGAGCATAATGACTTTATTTTATTATTTTATTCGGACAATATCAGTTTAGCACAAATAGCTCTATTAATTCCATGTGCAACAACAATCAATGACTTATGTCATACAAAAGATCAAATTATAAGGAAAATCTAATACAGACAAAAACATAAATGAATTGAAGAGAAAAGGAGAGAGAGACATATCGACGATACTTATAAATAAATATACACTTGTATAAATAAAATATACCCTTGCATATAGAGAGTTGGGCTTGTACTAGTACTACACTTGTACTAAACCTATTTTATTAGTAATAAATATACACTTGTATAAATAAAATTAACCTCTCAGAGTATTTTACTATAAAGACCAAACTATGGCAAACACATATCCCCGTGAAAATATACTCTACTTTTTGTTGTTAAAACGTTTTGATAGAAAATCAGAAATCTTGCAAAGTTGGAGGTCACACCCTGTTTTCCCTCTCATCAAACACCAAACAGCCTATGTTATGAGTTGTCTCATGTGACAGGAAACAAAGAACAGATAAATACAAATCTGAACTCTCTAAACTATTAACATACCTTGCAATTGTCTAGGATAAGAGCTTTATGAGGTATTCTCATATGTATAATACCATTAAAGTTGATCCTGTTTTTTCCTACAGAAAAAAATGAAACCCTTGAAAAAGCATTAGACTCCCAAGATGAAATTGACAAGCAAAAATCCAATTAAAAGTGAAAAGTACACTTTAACCTTGCATCACCTTTTTTCTCCCCTCATCTACATCTAGCATTACATGTTAAAAACATGTTAAACTGAGTATGTCCATATTAATTGAATGAGTGAGATGAATCAATCAATTTCATGTTTTGAAGAGCAAAAATATAAATTATATCAGGCTTTATATATGATGGAACTTTATATATCTCCTCACAAAGTTAGATGAACACTATATCAGGCTTATGTGCTATAAGAAACTAAGAACATATGCTCTAGAAGTAGCTACTAAACCACAAATTCCTGCTATATTTATTCTTTGGAGAAAGGAAAGTATATTAGAGATAAGAAGCTACACATAAAGCCTTGGAGACATAAAACCATCAGGATCTAACCTCTGCCAAAATGGGAATTTTCTCACAAGGTTCATAAGGTTCATCGATAAATCCAGAACTTGTAATGGATAATTGTGCCCCCTGCATTAATGATATGTCAGCGAAGCATGAAATTCATTACCTGATCTGCAGATTAAAAGATCATAGGCAACTACCATATATCAATTTTATTTGTGTTATCCTTTAATAATGTTATAATGGCAAAGCAATTGTTAAGCAGGAGACAAATACCCAAATTCAAATAAGATGGCTGCCTAAAATACATCTAATCATCAACTCTCTAGGTGAATGTTTTCGAGCACAACAAACATAGATGGTGCATCTGAAAAAATAGATACAGTCCTGCCAATCAGTTCCTCTGAAAGGGATTCAACATTACTCAGTTGTTCCCTCAAGGCTATATTGCTGATTCTTGTCACTCAGGCAACACATTATCAGTTTTACTTCTTGCAGAAGTAATGTAGCTGAAAATGGGTTCAATCCAAGCTACAATTGAAAATATTTTACCACAAATTGTATGTTTTAATAAATTGTTTAACAAATACATAACCATAGAATGCTAGAGCCTAAAAGGAATTGCAGCAACTCAAAGGAGTCTTCATTTTATTCAAATAAGAATATAGATCCAAACATCGGAATTTTGCTCCATATACGTATGCAATCTAAACTACTATGGTGTTCTTGAAAGCATTTAATGATGCATCTTTCTCCTCAGCAGTTCGTATATCCCCTAAGAAAATGTCAATCATCTTCCCAACAAATTTTTGCTGCAGCGGAAGTGCAGAACATTTCCATGTTCATTAGAAAGTAGGACCTTTAGCTAACCATAAGAGATGTTGGCAGCCAAACATGTAACACCCTAAATTCTCAAGCAGGAATTTAGTCCGTTGGAAACCAAATTCCTAACCAAGAATTTAGAATATTATACTTTAAATATCGACCTGTTCTATAAATTATCGCAATCCCAACACAAAAGGATAATTTACATCAAACCATAGAGAATTAAGTCTGTAATCGATTACAATTGGCAAGGTTCTCTGGTAATCGATTACAGACCTTCTGTAATCGATTACCAGTGGAAAGGTTCTCTGGTAATCGATTACAGGCCTTCTGTAATCGATTACCAGTGGCCTAAACTTAAGAGTTTGGTTCAACACAAGTTATAATACCCATTCTTTCTAATCTCATTCTTTTTAACTACATCAAGTAATTTACCCAACCATGAAAAGTCATACAGTCCATTTTACATTTCTAATCCAAAGAGTTACTACACGTTCAGAATGAAATCCCGAAAATACAACGAGTCTAACTATTACAAAAGACATAGATAAAAGTAGGCCATCCACTAAATATATATATAATGAACATTAAATCTTCAGCTTTCCAAAATCATCTTCGAGGCTCATTATAATGAGGAGGAGGAACCTGAACATCTAAACAAAACCCACATAACTTGTGGTGAGATACAATCTCAGTGAGCAAATCTCATGCATGTATGCAAAACATATATCTCATGGCAATTCAAGCTTTAACTTACTATAACAGTCTCCATTTAACTTATGCAATGGTATGCTTAAAATGCTTGCCAATAGGCCATGTACAATCACAGTCTAGAGTTAGACCTGAGCTCAGACTACAGGGGATATCTCCCCAGGGGACGAATCCCACCCTACATTCCTTCACAAAGAGACCGAAGTCCAGTCATAACCAAAGGCTATGTTCCTTCACAAAGAGACCGAAGTCCATAATCTTTCACAAAGAGATTGAACAACTAATTCGAGACCCGGAATTGATAAATATTGTGAATCTCGTTAATTTCGGCACTTTCGATAGTTCGAACATTCCGAAACGAACGAGATTCGACGCTTAACCGATGCCAAGCCCCTATATACTCATCAATTCCAATATCGAATCCAATTATCAATCCTAAGTTTTCATTTCGGAACAAGTTTAATCGGAGGAAACGAAACGTTTCGACGTTTCGATAGTTTCGAAACTTTCGAGAGTTTCGAAAGTTTCGAAACTAACGATTATCAAGAATCGATCCGTTCTAACCGATTAAAATCGTTCCCAGTTATCAATCAACACGTACAAACACAAACAATCAAGATAAGTTCAAGATATATTCAGAGAAAGGGGAGAAAGAAGGGGGTTCAAGGGATTGAGACCAATTCCTAAAATCTAAGAATTCAAGTGAGGAATTACTCACCACAATGTAGAAATTCAAGTTGTTTAGATGAAGGATTGTGATTCCTAGCTCCGTTTCGACGTTTCTACTCCGTTCCGGCACTTTCTCTCTCTAGACCCACTCTTTCTCTCTCTAAAGTTAGGTTTTCTCTCGAAATTCTGATGAATTTCGCGTCCTGGGTATATATATTTTCGCTCAGTAATCGATTACCAAACCCTGGTAATCGATTACTGAAGGCAAAATTAGCCTAAGAACCCATTCTGGGAACCTGGTAATCGATTACCATCTGTTGTAATCGATTACTGAGTTTCCAGGCTGCTGGTAATCGATTACAAGGGTTATGTAATCGATTACAATATTTCAAACTCTCTGGTAATCGATTACCAGCTCTCTGTAATCGATTACCATATTTCAAACTCTCTGGTAATCGATTACCAGCTCTCTGTAATCGATTACCAGTGGCCCAAACTCAAGGGTTTAGTTCAAAATGAGTTACTTGACTTACCTTACCCATCCCTACCCCTTACACTTAGTTCCTAAGATTCAAACCACATTAAAACCTATAAATCTCACAATTAATTATCAAAAGTTGGGATGTTACATTCTACCCTCCTTAAAGAAATTTTGCCCTCAAAATTTACTAAGTGAGAGATATGAAATCTTACCATTACTCAAACAACATAGGGAAATGATTCTTGATAACCTCTTCCTTCTCCCAAGTAGCTTCATCCAAGGATAGACCTTCCCAAACTACCTTAACCAAAGGAATATTTCTATTCCTCAGAGTCTTGGCACTTCTGTCAACAATCTGTATAGGTTTTGCAGGTAGTGTGAGGTTGTCCTTTAATTGTATTGGTTCAGAAGACAAGACATGAGAAGGGTCAAACACATATTTTCTTAACTTAGATACATGAAAAACATTATGGACCTTGGAAAGATATGGTGGAAGAGCTAATTTGTATGCAAGAGGACCAATTCTTTGCAAGATTTGAAAGGGACCAATGTATCGAGGACTCAGTTTCCTGGATTTCACCGACTTCCCTATACCAATGACAGGAGTTACTCTAAGAAATACATGTTCTCCTTCCTCAAATTCTAGTTCCTTTCTCCTTTTATCAGCATAACTTTTCTGACGGCTCTGGGCAGTTACAAGTTTTTCCCTAATCATTCTAATCTTATCAGAAGTTTCCTGAACTAAATCTGGGCCCAACAGGGCTTTCTCACCCACCTCATGCCAACAAACAGGGGACCTACACTTCCTACCATACAAGGCTTCATATGGAGCCATGCCTATGCTACTATGAAAGCTGTTGTTGTAGGCAAACTCTACTAGTGGTAGGTACTTATCCCAACTGCCCGACTCTTCTAGAGAACAGGCTCTTAACATGTCTTCTAAGGTTTGGATGGTTCTCTCAGACTGACCATCAGTCTGAGGGTGGTAAGCAGGTGCTAAACCTAAGTTTAGTCCCGAACGACTGGTGTAGTGCGTTCTAGAACCTTGAAGTAAACCTGGGGTCCCTATCAGAAATGATGCTAGAAGGAATGCCATGTAACCTGACAATCTCTCTGACATACAACTCAGCTAACTTATTCAGGGAGAAGGTATTCTTAACTGGAAGGAAATGGGCTGACTTGGTTAAACGGTCGACTATGACCCATATTGAATCAAACCCTGATTGGACTCGAGGTAAACCCACCACAAAGTCCATAGCTATGCTTTCCCACTTCCACTCAGGGATCTCTAAGGGTAATAGAACTCCAGATGGTTTCTGATGTTCCACCTTCACTTGTTGACAAGTTAGGCACTTAGACACAAACTCAGCTATTTCTCTCTTCATACCTACCCACCAAAACCTTTTCTTCAAATCCTGATACATCTTGGTAGAACCAGGATGTATAGACATTTTACCCTTATGAACTTCCTCTAGTACCTGCTGTTTAACTCTACTTCCTTTAGGGATACAAATCCTTCCCTGAAAAAGAATTAATCCCTCACCTGACCTGGAAAATCCTACCTGACCCAGCTTACCCTGAAGATCAGAATCCAAATCCTGAGCCTCCTTAATCAAGGTTTGAAACTCACTGGAAATTTCTAACCTGTACATCTGAATGCTACCTACCCCAAACTCCACACTTAAGTTCAAATCTCTAAACTTCTCTAGGAGATTCATCTCTTGTATCATCAATGACGACACATGCAGGGATTTTCTGCTAAGAGCATCAGCCACTACATTGGCCTTACCTAGGGTGGTATTTCAGCTCAAAATCAAAATCTTTCAAAAACTCCATCCATCTTCTTTGCCTCATGTTGAGTTCTTTTTGATCAAAAAGATACTTCAAGCTCTTATGATCACTAAAGACCTCAAACCTTACACCAAACAAGTAATGCCTCCAAATTTTTAAGGCAAAAACCACAGCAGCTAATTCTAAGTCATGGGTAGGATAATTTTCCTCATGAGGCCTTAACTGCCTAGATGCATAAGCTACAACCTTTCTATCCTGCATTAGAACACTTCCTAACCCCTTCCCAGAGGCATCACAAAATACCTCAAAGGTTCTAGACACATCAGGTAATGCTAACACCGGGGCACTGGTCAATCTATGTTTTAATTCTAGAAAACTATGCTCACAATCACTATCCCACACAAAGGCTTGACCTTTCCTAGTTAGCTTAGTGAGAGGCAATGCCAAACGGGAGAAACCCTTAATGAATCTCCTGTAATAGCCAGCTAATCCTAGAAAGCTTCTAATTTCTGTAACAGTTCTAGGCCTTTCCCACTCAAGAACAGACTCTACCTTGTTAGGGTCAACTGAGACCCCTTCCCCTGAAATTACATGACCTAAGAAATGGACTTTGTTTAGCCAAAACTCACATTTGCTCGGATTGGCAAACAATTTCCTTTCCCTCAAAACTTCCAACACCAACCTCAAGTGTTTCTCATGATCTTCCATACTAGAAGAGTAAATCAAAATATCATCAATGAATACAACCACAAATTTATCTAGAAAAGGTCGGAAGATTCGATTCATGTAATCCATGAACACTGCCGGGGCATTAGTAACACCAAATGGCATTACTAAGTACTCGTAGTGTCCATATCTAGTTCGAAAAGCAGTTTTATGAATATCTTCCTTCCTTATCCTGATTTGATGATATCCTGATTTCAAATCTATTTTGGAAAACACAGAAGCACCTCTAAGTTGATCTAGGAGGTCATCTATCCTAGGCAATGGATACCTATTCTTAATTGTTATTTTATTCAATTGCCTAAAATCTACACATAACCTCATGCTCCCATCCTTTTTCTTCACTAACAACACTGGAGCCTCCCCACGGAGAGACATCTAGGCCTAATAAACCCCTTTTCCAACAACTCTTCTAATTGCCTCTTGAGTTCACTAAGTTCTAAGGGGGACATCCTATAGGGTGCCTTAGAAATGGGTCCTGAACCGGGTATCAAATCTATGGTGAACTCTATTTCTCGCTCAGGTGGTAAGGTAAGAATTTCATTAGGAAAAACATCTTGGAACTCCTGAACCGTAGCCACATTACTCAAATCAAATTTTGTTTCTAGAATTGAGGAAAGTAACAACAGAAAACATTCACCCCCATCATTGATACTCTGGAAAACTTGAGAAACACTAGACATTAGAATGGGCAACCCTTCCTTAGAAGGAACAGAAAAATCAGGAAAAACAACCTTTCTATTAAAACAGTCTAACAACACCTGATTGAAAGATAACCAGTTCATTCCCAGAATAACGTCAATACCAATCAAAGGCAAGCAAATCAAATCAACAACAAAAGTTCTATCCTGTATGATCAAGGGACAGTCCATACACACAAGAGAAGTGGATATTGTTTCCTTAGCTGGGGTAACAACATTTAGAATATAAGGCAAGGAAACAGTAGACAAATTCAGATTATTTACACATTCAAAAGAAACAAAGGAATGGGATGCTCCTGAATCATACAATACAATTAAAGTCTCCTCTCCTAGGGTGCATTTACCTTTTAACAAATTATCTGAAGAAGTGGCCACTTGACCACTGAGGGTAAAAACCCTTCCAGTTGATTGAGGTTTCTGGGTTCCCTTGGCAGCAGGACAATCCTTTTGAAAATGACCAGGTTGCCTACAGAAGTAGCACACCCTCCTCCCGATTAAGCACTCTCCCCCGTGCTCCTTTCCACACTTTGCACATACTTTAGTATCCTTGCGTTGCGAATGTTGGTTAGTCACTGGTGGTCTTCCTTGCCACTTAGGTTTGAAGCTCCTGTTTGAATTCCCAAGTTCCACTTTCCTCTTCCCCTTGTTATCTTGTGGTGCCACAGAAGATGTTACTCCCTTGCAATTCTTCTCAACAATGTAGCATTTGCTCACCAGGGTAGAAAAATTTCTGATTTCCAGGGCCGCTACTCGATCGATTATTTCCGGCCTCAAGCCTCCTTCAAACTGGGTGCATCTCCACTCCTCGTCATTTACCGCCTGAAGGTACCGAGAGAATTTTGACAATTCTTCGAACCTTGACACATACTGCCCAACTGACATCTCCCCTTGTTGAAGTTGTAAAAACTCTGCTTCTTTCTGCCTCTTGATGGTCGCCGGGAAGTACTTCTCTAAGAACAGATTTTGAAAAGCCTCCCAAGTTAAAGGAGCCTCCGCCCCCGCCGTTTGTAGTCTAGCCGTCCTCCACCAATCCTCAGCCTCTCCTCTCATCATATACACCGCCAAGCTCACCTTGACTTCATCAACACACTTCATGGCCTCAAAAATTCTATTCAGGTCCTTGTAGCCACCTTGCCGCCACGTCGGGATCATACTCTCCATTGAATTGTGGAGGATTGTGTTTCCTGAACTCCGACAATCCAACCGAGAATACGTCCAAGGTGGGTGGTGGTTGCTCCGGTCGGTGCCTAGCCATCTCTTGCAAGATTGCCGTGTTGGTAGCTGCTTGATTCCCCATCATCTGAGTGAGTGCCTGGAGGGCTGCCACCATCGGATCTGGGATCGTTTCAGGAGAAGATGAAGAAGGTGGAGAAGAACGATCTACCCTTGACCTACCCTTCCTGTTGCCTGCCATAATTCTCTACATATCATAAAGCAAATATCGAGGTGATCAGTCTCTCAATTCACAAAATAATATATAAATTATTAACAAACCACAGAAATCCTAATCTCACAGTCCAATTGGATTTGAACTGCTCTGATACCAAAAATGTAACACCCTAAATTCTCAAGCAGGAATTTAGTCCGTTGGAAACCAAATTCCTAACCCAGAATTTAGAATATTATACTTTAAATATCGACCTGTTCTATAAATTATCGCAATCCCAACACAAAAGGATAATTTACATCAAACCATAGAGAATTAAGTCTGTAATCGATTACAATTGGCAAGGTTCTCTGGTAATCGATTACAGACCTTCTGTAATCGATTACCAGTGGAAAGGTTCTCTGGTAATCGATTACAGGCCTTCTGTAATCGATTACCAGTGGCCTAAACTTAAGAGTTTGGTTCAACACAAGTTATAATACCCATTCTTTCTAATCTCATTCTTTTTAACTACATCAAGTAATTTACCCAACCATGAAAAGTCATACAGTCCATTTTACATTTCTAATCCAAAGAGTTACTACACGTTCAGAATGAAATCCCGAAAATACAACGAGTCTAACTATTACAAAAGACATAGATAAAAGTAGGCCATCCACTAAATATATATACAATGAACATTAAATCTTCAGCTTTCCAAAATCATCTCCGAGGCTCATTATAATGAGGAGGAGGAACCTGAACATCTAAACAAAACCCACATAACTTGTGGTGAGATACAATCTCAGTGAGCAAATCTCATGCATGTATGCAAAACATATATCTCATGGCAATTCAAGCTTTAACTTACTATAACAGTCTCCATTTAACTTATGCAATGGTATGCTTAAAATGCTTGCCAATAGGCCATGTACAATCACAGTCTAGAGTTAGACCTGAGCTCAGACTACAGGGGATATCTCCCCAGGGGACGAATCCCACCCTACATTCCTTCACAAAGAGACCGAAGTCCAGTCATAACCAAAGGCTATGTTCCTTCACAAAGAGACCGAAGTCCATAATCTTTCACAAAGAGATTGAACAACTAATTCGAGACCCGGAATTGATAAATATTGTGAATCTCGTTAATTTCGGCACTTTCGATAGTTCGAACATTCCGAAACGAACAAGATTCGACGCTTAACCGATGCCAAGCCCCTATATACTCATCAATTCCAATATCGAATCCAATTATCAATCCTAAGTTTTCATTTCGGAACAAGTTTAATCGGAGGAAACGAAACGTTTCGACGTTTCGATAGTTTCGAAACTTTCGAGAGTTTCGAAAGTTTCGAAACTAACGATTATCAAGAATCGATCCGTTCTAACCGATTAAAATCGTTCCCAGTTATCAATCAACACGTACAAACACAAACAATCAAGATAAGTTCAAGATATATTCAGAGAAAGGGGAGAAAGAAGGGGGTTCAAGGGATTGAGACCAATTCCTAAAATCTAAGAATTCAAGTGAGGAATTACTCACCACAATGTAGAAATTCAAGTTGTTTAGATGAAGGATTGTGATTCCTAGCTCCGTTTCGACGTTTCTACTCCGTTCTGGCACTTTCTCTCTCTAGACCCACTCTTTCTCTCTCTAAAGTTAGGTTTTCTCTCGAAATTCTGATGAATTTCGCGTCCTGGGTATATATATTTTCGCTCAGTAATCGATTACCAAACCCTGGTAATCGATTACTGAAGGCAAAATTAGCCTAAGAACCCATTCTGGGAACCTGGTAATCGATTACCATCTGTTGTAATCGATTACTGAGTTTCCAGGCTGCTGGTAATCGATTACAAGGGTTATGTAATCGATTACAATATTTCAAACTCTCTGGTAATCGATTACCAGCTATCTGTAATCGATTACCATATTTCAAACTCTCTGGTAATCGATTACCAGCTCTCTGTAATCGATTACCAGTGGCCCAAACTCAAGGGTTTAGTTCAAAATGAGTTACTTGACTTACCTTACCCATCCCTACCCCTTACACTTAGTTCCTAAGATTCAAACCACATTAAAACCTATAAATCTCACAATTAATTATCAAAAGTTGGGATGTTACAAAACATATAGACACAAGTTGGCATAATTTTAGTTTAGTGTGTGTGCTTGAGCATGTTAGTATGAGGGAGAGAGGGAAATAGTAAATGGTGCATACAACTAAGATACTCAATGTGGCTGTATTCAACAGAGCCACATATATGTAACGAAAGAACTTCTAACAATTTCACAAAAAGGGCTAAAGGCAATAAACACAAATTCAAAGCCCCAGTAGGAAAGCTGTTTGGATAAAAAAATACATTAGAAATGAATGTGACAAAGTACAACAGTGAGCACTTTAGAAAAGGTAAAGTACACACAACCTAAAAGAACCCAAATAAAAATAGCCTAATCAAGCAAGAATGGTGAGACAGCAAACTCATATCAGCTTTCATAGTTCCATACAGGGGAAAAGAGGACGGAGATCTACAATTAAATGACAAGCTACTCAACGATGAGTTTTAGGCCATACTTTTAAAACCGTGGCCTAAACATGTTTTCGTTTTAGGCCATGCTTTAAAAACCGTGGACTAAGCAGGTTTTAGTTTTAGGCCGTTCTTTGCAAACCGTGGACATATGTTAATGCCACGATTTTATAAGTAAGGTTGACGCAATAAAAGATTTTATATAGTCATTAAAAGAGAAATTATGCAGTAAATTTTCCAAAATTATTTGTCGGCTTTCTCCTTCTTTATCAATTCAGCACTACTAATAGTTGTACATTAATCAATTCAGCAAAATAGTACATTAGCCCCGACAATTTATCTAATAATATAAGTTAATAAAAAAGTAAAATACCAACAAATAACACCATATATAACAATATAATGCAGAAACATAATGCTAACAATAGCAACATAACTGGAATGAAAAATTATTAAAATGACTTTATTTTGTGCATTAAATTTGAGCATAATGACTTTATTTTATTATTTTATTCGGACAATATCAGTTTAGCACAAATAGCTCTATTAATTCCATGTGCAACAACAATCAATGACTTATGTCATACAAAAGATCAAATTATAAGGAAAACCTAATACAGACAAAAACATAAATGAATTGAAGAGAAAAGGAGAGAGAGACATATCGACGATACTTAGAAATAAATATACACATGTATATATAAAATATACCCTTGCATATAGAGAGTTGGGCCTGTACTAGTACTACACTTGTACTAAACCTATTTTATTAGTAATAAATATACACTTGTATAAATAAAATTAACCTCTCAGAGTTTTTTACTATAAAGACCAAACTATGGCAAACACATATTCCCGTGAAAATATACTCTACTTTTTTTTGTTAAAACGTTTTGATAGAAAATCAGAAATCTTGCAAAGTTGGAGGTCACACCCTGTTTTCCATCTCATCAAACACCAAACAGCCTATGTTATGAGTTGTCTCATGTGACAGGAAACAAAGAACAGATAATTACAAATCTGAAATCTCTAAACTATTAACATACCTTGCAAATGTATAGGATAAGAGCTTTATGAGGTATTCTGATATGTATAATACCATTAAAGTTGATCCTGTTTTTTCCTACAGAAAAAAATGAAACCCTTGAAAGAGCATTAGACTCCCAAGATGAAATTGACAAGCAAAAATCAAATTAAAAGTGAAAAGTACACTTTAACCTTGCATCACCTTTTTTCTCCCATCACCTACATCTAGCATTACATGTTAAAAACATGTTAAACTGAGTATGTCCATATTAATTGAATGAGTGAGATGAATCAATCAATTTCATGTTATGAAGAGCAAAAATATAAATTATATCAAACTTTATATATGATGGAACTTTATATATCTCCTCACAAAGTCAGATGAACATTATATCAGGCTTGTGTGCTATAAGAAATTAAGAACATATGCTCTGGAAGTAGCTACTAAACCACAAATTCCTGCTATATTTATTCTTTAGAGAAAGGAAAGTATATTAGAGATAAGAAGCTACACATAAAGCCTTGGAGACATAAAACCATCAGGATCTAACCTCTGCCAAAATGGGAATTTTCTCACAAGGTTCATAAGGTTCATAGATTAATCCAGGACTTGTAATGGATAATTGTGCCCCCTACATTAATGATATGTCACCGAAGCATGAAATTCATTACTTGATCTGCAGATTAAAAGATCATAGGAAACTATCCTATATCAATTTTATTTGTGTTATCCTTTAATAATGTTATAATGGCAAAGCAATTGTTAAGCAGGAAACAAATACCCAAATTCAAATAAGATGGCTGCCTAAAATACATCTAATAATCAACTCTCTAGGTGAATGTTTTCGAGCACAACAAACATAAATGGTGCATTTGAAAAAATAGATACAGTCCTGCCAATCAGTTCCTCTGAAAGGGATTCAACATTAATCAGTTGTTCCCTCAAGGCTATATTGCTGATTCTTGTCACTCAGGCAACACATTATCAGTTTTACTTCTTGTAGAAGTAATGTAGCTGAAAGTGGGTCCAATCAAAGCTACAATTGAAAATATTTTACCACAAATTGTATGTTTTAATAAATTGTTTAAGAAATACATAACAAGAGAATGCTAGAGCCTAAAAGGAATTGCAGCAACTCAAAGGAGTCTTCATTTTATTCAAATAAGAATATAGATCCAAACATCGGAATTTTGCTCCATATACGTATGCAATCTAAACTACTATGGTGTTCTTGAAAGCATTTAATGATGCATCTTTCTCCTCAGGAGTTCGTATATCCCCTAAGAAAATGTCAATTATCTTCCCACCAAATTTTTGCTGCAGCGGAAGTGCAAAACATTTCCATGTTCATTAGAAAGTAGGACCTTTAGCTGACCATAAGAGATGTTGGCAGCCAAACAAATAGACACAAGTTGGCATAATTTTAGTTTAGTGTGTGTGCTTGAGCATGTTAGTATGAGGGAGAGAGGGAAATAGTAAATGGTGCATTCAACTAAGATACTCAATGTGGCTGTAATCAATAGAGCCACATATATGTAACGAAAGAACTTCTAACAATTTCACAAAAAGGGCTAAAGGCAATAAACACAAATTCAAAGCCCCGGTAGGAAAGCTGTTTGGATAAAAAAATACATTAGAAATGAATGTGACAAAGTACAACAGTGAGCACTTTAGAAAAGGTAAAGTACACACAACCTAAAAGAACCCAAATAAAAATAGCCTAATCAAGCAAGAATGGTGAGACAGCAAACTCATATCAGATTTCATAGTTACATACAGGGGAAAAGAGGACGGAGATCTACAATTAAATGACAAGCTACTCAACGATGAGTTTTAGGCCATACTTTTAAAACCGTGGCCTAAACATGTTTTCGTTTTAGGCCATGCTTTAAAAACCGTGGACTAAGCAGGTTTTAGTTTTAGGCCGTTCTTTGCAAACCGTGGACATATGTTAATGCCACGATTTTATAAGTAAGGTTGACGCAATAAAAGATTTTATATAGTCATTAAAAGAGAAATTATGCAGTAAATTTTCCAAAATTATCTGTCAG
This sequence comes from Sesbania bispinosa, assembly GCA_026901365.1. Taxonomy (NCBI): domain Eukaryota; kingdom Viridiplantae; phylum Streptophyta; class Magnoliopsida; order Fabales; family Fabaceae; genus Sesbania; species Sesbania bispinosa. Next base: position 1,401,790 of record QLOH01000231.1, on the reverse strand, counting down.
CTTTCTCCTTCTTTATCAATTCAGCACTACTAATAGTTGTACATTAATCAATTCAGCAAAATAGTACATTAGCCCCGACAATTTATCTAATAATATAAGTTAATAAAAAAGTAAAATACCAACAAATAACACCATATATAACAATATAATGCAGAAACATAATGCTAACAATAGCAACATAACTGGAATGAAAAATTATTAAAATGACTTTATTTTGTGCATTAAATTTGAGCATAATGACTTTATTTTATTATTTTATTCGGACAATATCATTTTAGCACAAATAGCTCTATTAATTCCATGTGCAACAACAATCAATGACTTATGTCATACAAAAGATCAAATTATAAGGAAAACCTAATACAGACAAAAACATAAATGAATTGAAGAGAAAAGGAGAGAGAGACATATTGACGATACTTATAAATAAATATACACTTGTATAAATAAAATATACCCTTGCATATAGAGAGTTGGGCTTGTACTAGTACTACACTTGTACTAAACCTATTTTATTAGTAATAAATATACACTTGTATAAATAAAATTAACCTCTCAGAGTATTTTACTATAAAGACCAAACTATGGCAAACACATATCCCCGTGAAAATATACTCTACTTTTTATTGTTAAAACGTTTTGATAGAAAATCAGAAATCTTGCAAAGTTGGAGGTCACACCCTGTTTTCCATCTCACCAAACACCAAACAGCCTATGTTATGAGTTGTCTCATGTGACAGGAAACAAAGAACAGATAATTACAAATCTGAAATCTCTAAACTATTAACATACCTTGCAAATGTCTAGGATAAGAGCTTTATGAGGTATTCTCATATGTATAATACCATTAAAGTTGATCCTGTTTTTTCCTACAGAAAAAAATGAAACCCTTGAAAGAGCATTAGACTCCCAAGATGAAATTGACAAGCAAAAATCAAATTAAAAGTGAAAAGTACACTTTAACCTTGCATCACCTTTTTTCTCCCATCAGCTACATCTAGCATTACATGTTAAAAACATGTTAAACTGAGTATGTCCATATTAATTGAATGAGTGAGATGAATCAATCAATTTCATGTTTTGAAGAGCAAAAATATAAATTATATCAGGGTTTATATATGATGGAACTTTATATATCTCCTCACAAAGTTAGATGAACATTATATCAGGCTTATGTGCTATAAGAAATTAAGAACATATAGTCTGGAAGTAGCTACTAAACCACAAATTCCTGCTATATTTATTCTTTAGAGAAAGGAAAGTATATTAGAGATAAGAAGCTACACATAAAGCCTTGGAGACATAAAACCATCAGGATCTAACCTCTGCCAAAATGGGAATTTTCTCACAAGGTTCATAGATTAATCCAGGACTTGTAATGGATAATTGTGCCCCCTGCATTAATGATATGTCAGCGAAGCATGAAATTCATTACCTGATCTGCAGATTAAAAGATCATAGGCAACTACCATATATCAATTTTATTTGTGTTATCCTTTAATAATGTTATAATGGCAAAGAAATTGTTAAGCAGCAGACAAATACCCAAATTCAAATAAGATGATTGCCTAAAATACATCTAATCATCAACTCTCTAGGTGAATGTTTTCGAGCACAACAAACATAAATGGTGCATTTGAAAAAATAGTTACAGTCCTGCCAATCAGTTCCTCTGAAAGGAATTCAACATTACTCAGTTGTTCCCTCAAGGCTATATTGCTGATTCTTGTCACTCAGGCAACACATTATCAGTTTTACTTTTTGCAGAAGTAATGTAGCTGAAAATGGGTCCAATCAAAACTACAATTGAAAATATTTTACCACATATTGTATGTTTTAATAAATTGTTTAACAAATACATGACCAGAGAATGCTAGAGCCTAAAAGGAATTGCAGCAACTCAAAGGAGTCTTCATTTTATTCAAATAAGAATATAGATCCAAACATCGGAATTTTGCTCCATATACGTATGCAATCTAAACTACTATGGTCTTCTTGAAAGCATTTAATGCTGCATCTTTCTCCTCAGGAGTTCGTATATCCCCTAAGAAAATGTCAATTATCTTCCCACCAAATTTTTGCTGCAGCGGAAGTGCAGAACATTTCCATGTTCATTAGAAAGTAGGACCTTTAGCTGACCATAAGAGATGTTGGCAGCCAAACATATAGACACAAGTTGGCATAATTTTAGTTTAGTGTTTGTGCTTGAGCATGTTAGTATGAGGGAGAGAGGGAAATAGTAAATGGTGCATACAACTAAGATACTCAATGTGGCTGTAATCAACAGAGCCACATATATGTAACGAAAGAACTTCTAACAATTTCACAAAAAGGGCTAAAGGCAATAAACACAAATTCAAAGCCCAGTATGAAAGCTGTTTGGATAAAAAAATACATTAGAAATGAATGTGACAAAGTACAACAGTGACCACTTTAGAAATGGTAAAGTAAACACAACCTAAAAGAACCCAAATAAAAATAGCCTAAACAAGCAAGAATGGTGAGACAGAAAAACTCATATCAGATTTCATAGTTCCATACATGAGAAAAGAGGACAGAGATCTACAATTAAATGACAAGCTACTCAACGATGAGTTTTAGGCCATACTTTTAAAACCGTGGCCTAAACATGTTTTCGTTTTAGGCCATGCTTTAAAAACCGTGGACTAAGCAGGTTTTAGTTTTAGGCCGTTCTTTGCAAACCGTGGACATATGTTAATGCCACGATTTTATAAATAAGGTTGAGGCAATAAAAGATTTTATATAGTCATTAAAAGAGAAATTATGCAGTAAATTTACCATAATTATCTGTCGGCTTTCTCCTTCTTTATCAATTCATCACTACTAATAGTTGTACATTAATCAATTCAGCAAAGTAGTACATTAGCCCCGGCAATTTCTCTAATAATATAAGTTAATAAAAAAGCAAAATACCAACAAATAACACCATATATAACAATATAATGCAGAAACATAATGCTAACAAAAGCAGCATAACTGGAATGAAAAATTATTAAAATGACTTTATTTTGTGCATTAAATTTGAGCATAATGACTTTATTTTATTATTTTATTCGGACAATATCAGTTTAGCACAAATAGCTCTATTAATTCCATGTGCAACAACAATCAATGATTATGTCATACAGAAGATCAAATTATAAGGAAAACCTAATACAGACAAAAACATAAATGAATTGAAGAGAAAAGGAGAGAGAGACATATCGACGATACTTAGAAATAAATATACACATGTATATATAAAATATACCCTTGCATATAGAGAGTTGGGCCTGTACTAGTACTACACTTGTACTAAACCTATTTTATTAGTAATAAATATACACTTGTATAAATAAAATTAACCTCTCAGAGTTTTTTACTATAAAGACCAAACTATGGCAAACACATATCCCCGTGAAAATATACTCTACTTTTTGTTGTTAAAACGTTTTGATAGAAAATCAAAATCTTGCAAAGTTGGAGGTCACACCCTGTTTTCCATCTCATCAAACACCAAACAGCCTATGTTATGAGTTGTCTCATGTGACAGGAAACAAAGAACAGATAATTACAAATCTGAAATCTCTAAACTATTAACATACCTTGCAAATGTCTAGGATAAGAGCTTTATGAGGTATTCTCATATGTATAATACCATTAAAGTTGATCCTATTTTTTCCTACAGAAAAATGAAACCCTTGAAAGAGCATTAGACTCCCAAGATGAAATTGACAAGCAAAAATCAAATTAAAAGTGAAAAGTACACTTTAACCTTACATTACCTTTTTTCTCCCATCATCTGTAACATCCCAATGTTAGGATAAGATAACTTGTGAGTTTAATAGGTCAAAAACCGTGTAAGTTTCATTAAGGATTAAGAGGAATAAGTAGAAAGGGATAACATATAAGTTTGGAATCTTAATAGAACAAAATTTAGGAGTTTTGGCCCCTGGTAACCGATTACAAGAGCTTGTAAGCGATTACCAGAGAGTCTGGCCCCTGGTAATCGATTACAAGAGCTAAGTAATCGATTACCAGAGAGTCTGGTCCATGGTAATCGTCTACAAGGATTAAGTAATCGATTACCAGCAACCTGGGTTCTTAGTAATCGATTACCAAAGGTGGTAATCGATTACCAGGTTCCCAGGATGGGTTCCAGGCGCATTTTTGCTGTGAGTAATCGATTACCATATGTTGGTAATCGATTACTGAGCGAAAATATATATACCCAGGACGTTTTAAAAATCAGAATTTTGGAGAGAAACCCTAACCTAGAGAGAGAGTGTGGAGTCTAGAGAGAGAAAGTGACGAAACGAAGCGGGAACGAAGGATTGAAGCTAGGAATCATCTTCTCTTCTCTTAATTGATTGGATTTCTACACATTGGTGAGTAATCCTCACTTGTTTGAGTAGATTAGGGATTGGTCTCCATTGTATGCACCCCACTTCTCCCTCCCCCTTTCTCTGATTATATCTTGAATATTGATGATTGATTGTGTTTGTGAATGATATTGAACAATTGGTGATGGTTTTAATCGGTTAGAATGAATCGATTCTTGACATTCCTTAGTTTCGAAAGTTTTGAACTATCGAAATTGTCTAAACTAACGGGATTGCGATATTTATCTATTCTGAATATCTAACTTGATTAACCGATTAAGTTTTCGAAAGAATGATGACTTCGGTCAATTACGGACTTCGGTCAATTACGGACTTCGGTCAAATTACTGGAGAGTGGGATTCGTCCCCTGGGGAGATATCCCCTGTAGTCTGAGCTCGGGTCTAACTCTAGACTGTGTTATGTACATAGCCTTCGGGCAAAGCATATATTGCATCATGATGCATATGGATTATTGTGTATAGAAGTGAATGTTAATTTCTAATCGATATAGATTGTAACATCCCAACTTTTGATAAGTTAATTGTGAGATTTATAGGTTTTAAATGTGGTTTGAATCTTAGGAACTAAGTGTAAGGGGTAGGGATGGGTAAGGTAAGTCAAGTAACTCATTTTGAACTAAACCCTTGAGTTTGGGCCACTGGTAATCGATTACAGAGAGCTGGTAATCGATTACCAGAGAGTTTGAAAAATGGTAATCGATTACAGAGAGTTAGTAATCGATTACCAGAGAGTTTGAAAAATGGTAATCGATTACATAAACCTTGTAATCGATTACCAGCAGCCTGGAAACTCAGTAATCGATTACAAGAGATGGTAATCGATTACCAGGTTCCCAGAATGGGTTCTTAGGCTAATTTTTCCTTCAGTAATCGATTACCAGGATTTGGTAATCGATTACTGAGCGAAAATATAAATACCCAGGACGCGAAATTCATCAGAATTTTGGGGAAAAACTCAGTTTTAGAGAGAGAGAGTGTGAGTCTAGAGAGAGAAAGTGCCAGAACGAGGTAGGAACGCCGGAACGGAGCTAGGAATCTCAATCCTTCCATCTAATTACTTAATTGCTACATTTGGTGAGTAAATTCTCACTTAAATTGTTAGACTTAGGACATTGGTCTCTAAACCCTTGAACCCACTTCTCTCTCTCTCCCATTCTCTGATTATACTTGATTATTGATGTTGATTGTGGTTGTGTTTGATGATTGATTACTGGGGAACGATTTTAATCGGTTAGAACGGATCGATTCTTGATAATTGTTAGTTTCGAAAGTTTCGAAACTCTCGAAAAGTCGAAACGTTCCGTTTTCTCCAATTAATCTTGTTCCGAAAGATAGACTAAGGTTGAGAACTTATTTCGAAATTAGGAATTGATAAATATGTAGACTTGGTGACAATTGAGTGTCGAATTGCGTTCGTTTCGAAAGGTTCGAATTATCGAAAGTGTCGAAACTGACGAAATTCGTGATATTTATCAATTCTTGATTGTCGAATTAGTTATTCAAGTTAGTTCTGAACGATTACTGGACTTCGGTCAAATACTGTAGGGTGGGATTCGTCCCCTGGGGAGATATCCCCTGTAGTCTGAGCTCAGGTCTAACTCTAGACTGTGATTGTACATGGCCTATTGGCAAGCATTTTAAGCATACCATTGCATAAGTTAAATGGAGACTGTTATAGTAATTGAAAGCTTGAATTGCCATGAGATATATGTTTTGCATACATGCATGAGATTTGCTCACTGAGATTGTATCTCACCACAAGTTATGTGGGTTTTGTTTAGATGTTCAGGTTCCTCCTCCTCATTGTAATGAGCCTCGGAGATGAGTTTGGAAAGCTGAAGATTTAATGTTCATTGTATATATATTTAGTGGATGGTCTACTTTTGTCTATGTCATTTTGTAATAGTTAGACTCGTTGTATTTCGGAATTTCACTCTGAACGTGTAGTAACTCTTTGGATTAGAAATGTAAAATTGGACTGTATGACTTTTCATGGTTGGGTAATTTACTTGATGTAGTTAAAAGACTTTAATTCTTTATGTTTTCACTTAAATTATCCTATTTTGTTGGAATTGTGATAATTTATAGAACAGGTCGATATTTAAAGTATAATATTCTAAATTCTGAGTTAGGAATTTGGTTTCCAACGGACTAAATTCCTGCTTGAGAATTTAGGGTGTTACATTTTGGTATCAGAGCAGTTCAATCCAATTGGACTGTGAGATTAGGATTTCTGTGGTTTGTTAATAATTTTATATGTATTATTTTGTGAATTGAGAGACTGATCACCTCGATATTTGCTTTATGATATGTAGAGAATTATGGCAGGCAACAGGAAGGGTAGGTCAAGGGTAGATCGTTCTTCTCCACCTTCTTCATCTTCTCCTGAAACGATCCCAGATCCGATGGTGGCAGCCCTCCAGGCACTCACTCAGATGATGGGGAATCAAGCAGCTACCAACACGGCAATCTTGCAAGAGTTGGCTAGGCAACGACCGGAGCAACCACCACCCACCTTGGACGTATTCTCGGTTGGATTGTCGGAGTTCAGGAAACACAATACTCCACAATTCAATGGAGAGTATGATCCCGATGTGGCGGCAAGGTGGCTCAAGGACCTGAATAGAATTTTTGAGGCCATGAAGTGTGTTGATGAAGTCAAGGTGAGCTTGGCGGTTTATATGATGAGAGGAGAGGCTGAGGATTGGTGGAGGACGGCTAGACTACAAACGGCGGGGGCGGAGGCTCCTTTAACTTGGGAGGCTTTTCAAAATTTGTTCTTAGAGAAGTACTTCCCGGCGACCATCAAGAGGCAGAAAGAAGCAGAGTTTTTACAACTTCAACAGGGGGGAGATGTCAGTTGGGCAGTATGTATCAAGGTTCGAAGAATTGTCAAAATTCTCTCGGTACCTTCAGGCGGTAAATGACGAGGAGTGGAGATGCACCCAGTTTGAAGGAGGCTTGAGGCCGGAAATAATCGATCGAGTAGCGGCCCTGGAAATCAGAAATTTTTCTACCTTAGTGAGCAAATGCTACATTGTTGAGAAGAATTGCAAGGGAGTAACATCTTCTGTGGCACCACAAGATAACAAGGGGAAGAGGAAAGTGGAACTTGGGATTTCAAACCGGAACTTCAAACCTAAGTGGCAAGGAAAACAAACTGTGGTTGTATAACCTCCGCAACACAAAGATACTAGAGTATGTTCAAAATGTGGGAAGGAGCATGGGGGAGAGTGCTTAGTGGGAAGGAAAGTATGTTATTTTTGCAAGCAACCCGGTCACTATCAAAGGGACTACCCCAAGATCAAAGGACCCCAGAAACCTCAATAAACTGGAAGGGTTTTTACCCTCAGTGGTCAAGTGGCAGCTTCCTCAGATAATTTGTTAAAAGGTAAATGCACCCTAGGAGAGGAGACTTTAATTGTATTGTATGATTCAGGAGCATCCCATTCCTTTGTTTCTTTTGAATGTGTAAATAATTTGAATTTGTCTACCGTTTCCTTACCTTATATTCTAAATGTTGTTACCCCAGCTAAGGAAACAATATCCACTTCTCTTGTGTGTATGGACTGTCCCTTGATCATACAGGATAGAACTTTTGTTGTTGATTTGATTTGCTTGCCTTTGATTGGTATTGACGTTATTCTGGGAATGAACTGGTTATCTTTCAATCAGGTGTTGTTAGACTGTTTTAATAGAAAGGTTGTTTTTCCTGATTTTTCTGTTCCTTCTAAGGAAAGGTTACCCATTCTATTGTCTAGTGTTTCGCAAGTTTCCCAGTGTATCAATGACGGGGGTGAATGTTTTTTGTTGTTACTTTCCTCAATTATAGAAACAAAATTTGATTTGAGTAGTGTGGCTATGGTTCGGGAGTTCCAAGATGTTTTTCCTAATGAAATTCTTACCTTACCACCTGAGCGAGAAATAGAGTTCACCATAGATTTGATGCCCGGTTTAGGACCCATTTCTAAGGCACCCTATAGGATGTCCCCCTTAGAACTTAGTGAACTCAAGAGGCAATTAGAAGAGTTGTTAAAAAAGGGGTTTATTAGGCCTAGTGTCTCTCCGTGGGGGGCTCCAGTGTTGTTAGTAAAGAAAAAGGATGGGAGCATGAGGTTATGTGTGGATTTTAGGCAATTGAATAAAATAACAATTAAGAATAGGTATCCATTGCCTAGGATAGATGACCTACTAGATCAACTTAGAGGTGCTTCTGTGTTTTCCAAAATAGATTTGAAATCAGGATATCATCAAATCAGGATAAGGAAGGAAGATATTCATAAAACTAATTTTCGAACTAGATATGGACACTACGAATACTTAGTAATGCCATTTGGTGTTACTAATGCTCCGGCAGTGTTCATGGATTACATGAATCGAATCTTCCGACCTTTTCTAGATAAATTTGTGGTTGTATTCATTGATGATATTTTGATTTACTCTTCTAGTATGGAAGATCATGAGAAACACTTGAGGTTGGTGTTGGAAGTTTTGAGGGAAAGGAAATTGTTTGCCAATCCGAACAAATGTGAGTTTTGGCTAAACAAAGTCCATTTCTTAGGTCATGTAATTTCAGGGGAAGGGGTCTCAGTTGACCTTAACAAGGTAGAGTCTGTTCTTGAGTGGGAAAGGCCTAGAACTGTTACAGAAATTAGAAGCTTTCTAGGATTAGCTGGCTATTACAGGAGATTCATTAAGGGTTTCTCCCGTTTGGCATTGCCTCTTACCAAGCTAACCAGAAAAGGTCAAGCCTTTGTGTGGGATAGTGATTGTGAGCATAGTTTTTTGGAGCTAAAACATAGATTGACCAGTGCCCCGGTGTTAGCATTACCTGATGTGTCTAGAACCTTTGAGGTATTTTGTGATGCCTCGGGGAAGGGGTTAGGAGGTGTTCTAATGCAGGATAGAAAGGTTGTAGCTTATGCATCTAGGCAGTTAAGGCCTCATGAGGAGAATTATCCTACCCATGACTTAGAATTAGCTGCTGTGGTTTTTGCCTTAAAAATTTGGAGGCATTACTTGTTTGGTGTAAGGTTTGAGGTCTTTAGTGATCATAAGAGCTTGAAGTATCTTTTTGATCAAAAAGAACTCAACATGAGGCAAAGAAGATGGATGGAGTTTTTGAAGGATTTCGACTTTGAGTTGAAATACCACCCAGGTAAGGCCAATGTAGTGGCTGATGCTCTTAGCAGGAAATCCCTGCATGTGTCATCATTGATGATACAAGAGATGAATCTCCAAGAGAAGTTTAGAGATTTGAACTTAGGTGTGGAGATTGGGGTAGGTAGCATTCAGATGTAAAGGTTAGAAATTTCCAATGAGTTTCAAACCTTGATTAAGGAGGCTCAGGATTTGGATCCTGATCTTCAGGGTAAGATGGGTCAGGTAGGATTTTCCAGGTCAGGTGAGGGATTAATTCTTTTTCAGGGAAGGATTTGTATCCCTAAAGGAAGTAGAGTTAAACAACAGGTACTAGAGGAAGTTCATAAGGGTAAGATGTCTATACATCCTGGTTCTACCAAGATGTATCAGGATTTGAAGAAAAGGTTTTGGTGGGTAGGTATGAAGAGAGAAATAGCTGAGTTTGTGTCTAAGTGCCTAACTTGTCAACAAGTGAAGGTGGAACATCAGAAACCACCTGGAGTTCTATTACCCTTAGAGATCCCTGAGTGGAAGTGGGAAAGCATAGCTATGGACTTTGTGGTGGGTTTACCTCGAGTCCAATCAGGGTTTGATTCAATATGGGTCATAGTCGACCGTTTAACCAAGTCAGCCCATTTCCTTCCAGTTAAGAATACCTTCTCCCTGAATAAGTTAGTTGAGTTGTATGTCAGAGAGATTGTCAGGTTACATGGCATTCCTTCTAGCATCATTTCTGATAGGGACCCCAGGTTTACTTCAAGGTTCTGGAACGCACTACACCAGTCGTTCGGGACTAAACTTAGGTTTAGCACCGCTTACCACCCTCAGACTGATGGTCAGTCTGAGAGAACCATCCAAACCTTAGAAGACATGTTAAGAGCCTGTTCTCTAGAAGAGTCGGGCAATTGGGATAAGTACCTACCACTAGTAGAGTTTGCCTACAATAACAGCTTTCATAGTAGCATAGGCATGGCTCCATATGAAGCCTTGTATGGTAGGAAGTGTAGGTCCCCTGTTTGTTGGCATGAGGTGGGTGAGAAAGCCCTTTTGGGCCCAGATTTGGTTCAAGAAACTTCTGATAAGATTAGAATGATTAGGGAAAAACTTGTAACTGCCCAGAGCCGTCAGAAAAGTTATGCTGATAAAAGGAGAAAGGAACTAGAATTTGAGGAAGGAGAACATGTATTTCTTAGAGTAACTCCTGTCATTGGTCTAGGGAAGTCTGTGAAATCCAGGAAACTGAGTCCTCGATACATTGGTCCCTTTCAAATCTTGCAAAGAATTGGTCCTCTTGCATACAAATTAGCTCTTCCACCGTATCTTTCCAAGGTCCATAATGTTTTTCATGTATCTAAGAAAATATGTGTTTGATCCTTCTCATGTCTTGTCTTCTGAACCAATACAATTAAAGGACAACCTCACACTACCTGCAAAACCTATACAGATTGTTGACAGAAGTGCCAAGACTCTGAGGAATAGAAATATTCCTTTGGTTAAGGTAGTTTGGGAAGGTCTATCCTTGGGTGAAGCTACTTGGGAGAAGGAAGAAGTTATCAAGAATCATTTCCCTGTGTTGTTTGAGTAATGGTAAGATTTCATATCTCTCACTTAGTAAATTTTGAGGGCAAAATTTCTTTAAGGAGGGTAGAATGTAACATCCCAACTTTTGATAAGTTAATTGTTAGATTTATAGGTTTTAAATGTGGTTTGAATCTTAGGAACTAAGTGTAAGGGGTAGGGATGGGTAAGGTAAGTCAAGTAACTTATTTTGAACTAAACCCTTGAGTTTGGGCCACTGGTAATCGATTACAGAGAGCTGGTAATCGATTACCAGAGAGTTTGAAAAATGGTAATCGATTACAGAGAGTTAGTAATCGATTACCAGAGAGTTTGAAAAATGGTAATCGATTACATAAACCTTGTAATCGATTACCAGCAGCCTGGAAACTCAGTAATCGATTACAAGAGATGGTAATCGATTACCAGGTTCCCAGAATGGGTTCTTAGGCTAATTTTGCCTTCAGTAATCGATTACCAGGATTTGGTAATCGATTACTAAGCGAAAATATAAATACCCAGGACGCGAAATTCATCAGAATTTTGGGGAAAAACTCAGTTTTAGAGAGAGAGTGTGAGTCTAGAGAGAGAAAGTGCCAGAACGAGGTAGGAACGCCGGAACGGAGCTAGGAATCTCAATCCTTCCATCTAATTACTTAATTGCTACATTTGGTGAGTAAATTCTCACTTAAATTGTTAGACTTAGGACATTGGTCTCTAAACCCTTGAACCCACTTCTCTCTCTCTCCCATTCTCTGATTATACTTGATTATTGATGTTGATTGTGGTTGTGTTTGATGATTGATTACTGGGGAACGATTTTAATCGGTTAGAACGGATCGATTCTTGATAATCGTTAGTTTCGAAACTTTCGAAACTCTCGAAAGTTTCGAAACTCTCGAAAAGTCGAAACGTTCCGTTTTCTCCAATTAATCTTGTTCCGAAAGATAGACTAAGGTTGAGAACTTATTTCGAAATTAGGAATTGATGAATATGTAGACTTGGTGACAATTGAGTGTCGAATTGCGTTCGTTTCGAAAGGTTCGAATTATCGAAAGTGTCGAAACTGACGAAATTCGTGATATTTATCAATTCTTGATTGTCGAATTAGTTATTCAAGTTAGTTCTGAACGATTACTGGACTTCGGTCAAATACTGTAGGGTGGGATTCGTCCCCTGGGGAGATATCCCCTGTAGTCTGAGCTCAGGTCTAACTCTAGACTGTGATTGTACATGGCCTATTGGCAAGCATTTTAAGCATACCATTGCATAAGTTAAATGGAGACTGTTATAGTAATTGAAAGCTTGAATTGCCATGAGATATATGTTTTGCATACATGCATGAGATTTGCTCACTGAGATTGTATCTCACCACAAGTTATGTGGGTTTTGTTTAGATGTTCAGGTTCCTCCTCCTCATTGTAATGAGCCTCGGAGATGAGTTTGGAAAGCTGAAGATTTAATGTTCATTGTATATATATTTAGTGGATGGTCTACTTTTGTCTATGTCATTTTGTAATAGTTAGACTCGTTGTATTTCGGAATTTCACTCTGAACGTGTAGTAACTCTTTGGATTAGAAATGTAAAAATGGACTGTATGACTTTTCATGGTTGGGTAATTTACTTGATGTAGTTAAAAGACTTTAATTCTTTATGTTTTCACTTAAATTATCCTATTTTGTTGGAATTGTGATAATTTATAGAACAGGTCGATATTTAAAGTATAATATTCTAAATTCTGAGTTAGGAATTTGGTTTCCAACGGACTAAATTCCTGCTTGAGAATTTAGGGTGTTACATAGATGCCATGGATAAATGTTCCCTGCATTCATGCATTGAGTTTTATTCACTGAGATTTTTATCTCACCACGCGATATGTGGTTATTTTAGATGTTCAGGTTCCTCCCCCTCGGAGTACTCAGCCTCGGGAGTGACATTGTGGATGCGGGAGACTTGGATTACTATTGTATTTAGAATCATGGATATGTGTATATATGTATTTCTTTTGTTATGACTTGAGTATTGTATATATGTATATAAATCAAAGTTATGTTTAAAGACTTGTAGTTAATCCTTTTGGACTTCATTGTGTTAAGGACTTTTTTACATAGCCTTTGGGTAGTTAAGCTTGATGAGTTAAAAGATTTTAATTCCTAATGTTTGTCTTTAAATTATCCGAATATGTTGGATTTGTGATAATTTATAGAACAGGTCGATATTAAAAATGAAAGATTCTAAATTCTAAGTTCAGAATTTGGTTTCCAACGGATCAAATTCTGACTTGTGAAATTTTGGGTGTTACATTTTGGTATCATAGCAGTTCAATCCAATTGGACTGTGAGTTTATGATATTATGTGGTTTGTTGATAATTTCTTATATATTATTTTGTGAGTTGAGAGACTAATCACCTCGATATTTGCTTTATGATATGTAGAGAATTATGGCAGGCAACAGGAGGGGTAGGTCAAGGGTTAATCATTCTCGTCCACCTTCATCTTCTTCTTCTCAAGAACCTACACCGGACCCTATGGTGACAGCACTTCAAGCCCTTACTCAGATGATGGGTGATCAGGCAGCTACGAATACTGCAATTCTTCAAGAATTAGCTAGGCAACGCCCGAAACAACCACCTCCTACTGTGGATGTCTTTGCAACGGGATTATCTGAATTCAGGAAGCATCACCCTCCCCAATTCAACGGGGCATATGATCCTGATGTGGCAGCAGATTGGCTTAAGGACTTGAATCGAATATTTGATGTTATGAAGTGTTCTGATGAATCCAAGGTGGGATTGGCTGTATACATGATGAGGGGAGAAGCTGAAGACTGGTGGAAGACTGCAAAGATTCAGGCTGCAGAGGCGGAGGCTCCACTCACCTGGGAAGTATTTCAAAGTCTGTTCCTGGAGAAATATTTCCCAGCCACTATCAAGAGGCAGAAGGAGACAGAGTTCTTACAACTCAAGCAGGGTGATATGACGGTAGGGCAGTATGTGTCTAAGTTTGAGGAATTGTCAAAATACTTACGATACCTTAAGGCGGTCAATGACGAGGAGTGGAGGTGTACCCAGTTTGAGGGAGGTTTGAGGCCGGAATTGATAGATCGAGTTGCAGCTTTGGAAATCATGAATTTTTCTACGTTGGTTGGTAAGTGCTACATAGTTGAAAAGAATTGCAAGGGAGCTAAACCATCTACTATATCACAAGAGAGCAAGGGAAAGAGAAAGGTGGATATTGGTAATCAGGGTAAAAAATTTAAACCTAAGTGGCAAGGAAAAACCATCTGTGGCAGCTCAGACTTCTCAGCGTAAGGATATTAAGAAGTGTTCGGTATGTGGGAAAGAACATCTAGGGGAGTGTCTAACCGGGAAGAACGTTTGCTTTTTCTGCAAGCAAGCTGGTCACTACCAGAAGGATTGTCTCAGAATCAAGGAGCGCCAGAAGCCTCAATCAACTGGAAGAGTTTTTACCCCCAGTGGTCAGGTAGCAGCTTCGTCAGATAATCTATTAAGAGGTATATGCACATTAGGGGTGAAGACTTTAATTGTATTGTTTGATTCAGGAGCATCACATTCTTTTATTTCTCTTGATTGTGTAAACGAGTTGAAATTACCTATTGCTTCTTTACCATATGTCCTTAATGTTATAACTCCGGCTAAAGAAGCTATTTCTACTTCTCTTGTGTGTCTGAATTGTTCTTTGATTATTCAAGAGAGAGTATATGTGATTGATTTAATTTGTTTGCCTTTGATTGGTATTGATATTATTTTGGGAATGGACTGGTTATCTTTCAATCAGGTGTTATTGGATTGTCTTAATAAATAAGTGATTTTTCTCAATCTTTCTCCTCCTTCTAAAGAAAGACCACCTATCCTTTTGTCTAGTGTTTCACAGATTTTCCAAAGTATGCATGACGGGGGAGAATATTTTGTTTTGTTACTTTCCTCAACTTTAGAATCAAAGTTAGATTTGAATGGTGTGGCTACGGTTAGGGAGTGTCAAGATGTTTTTCCTAGTGAAGTTCTAAACTTACCACCTGAGCGGGAAATAGAGTTCATTATAGATTTGTTACCAGGTTCAGGACCCATTTCTAAGGCACCTTACCGGATGTCTCCTTTAGAGCTTAGTGAACTTAAGAAACAATTAGAAGATTTGTTAGAGAAAGGGTTCATTAGGCCTAGTGTTTCTCCTTGGGGAGCTCCAGTGTTACTAGTGAAAAAGAAAGATGGGAGTATGAGATTGTGTGTAGATTTTAGACAATTGAACAAGGTTACAATTAAGAATAAATACCCATTGCCCCGAATAGATGACCTTTTAGATCAGCTTAGAGGTGCCTCAGTGTTTTCCAAGATAGATTTGAGGTCAGGATATCATCAAATTAGGATAAGGAAGGAAGATGTTCATAAAACAGCTTTTAGAACTCGGTATGGACACTACGAGTATTTGGTGATGCCATTTGGTGTCACTAATGCGCCGGCAGTGTTCATGGACTACATGAACCGCATCTTCCGACCTTTCCTAGACAAATTTATTGTTGTGTTTATTGATGATATTTTGATCTATTCCTCTAGCTTGGAAGACCATGAGCAACACTTAAGGCTTGTACTAGAAGTGTTAAGAGAAAAGAAATTATTTTCTAATCTGGGGAAGTGTGAGTTTTGGCTGAATAGGGTTCATTTCTTAGGTCATGTGATTTCAGGGGAAGGAGTGTCAGTGGACCCCAATAAGGTAGAATCAGTTCTTGAGTGGGAGAGACCTAGAAGCGTCACTGAGATTAGGAGTTTTCTGGGTTTATCTGGCTATTACAGGAGATTCATCAAAGGATTCTCCCGTTTGGCATTGCCCCTCACTAGATTGACTCGAAAGGGTCAAGCCTTTGTGTCGGACGATGGCTGTGAGCAAAGTTTTGTAGAGTTAAAGAATAGATTAACAAGTGCCCCGGTATTGGCATTACCGGAATGTGTCTAAGACATTTGAGGTGTTTTGTGATGCCTCTGGGAAGGGACTAGGGGGTGTTCTTATGCAGGAAAGAAGGGTAGTAGCCTATGCATCTAGGCAGTTGAGGCCTCATGAGGAAAATTATTCTACCCATGACTTAGAATTAGCTGTTGTGGTGTTTGCCCTCAAAATTTGGAGGCATTACTTGTTTGGTGTGAGGTTTGAGGTCTTTAGTGATCACAAGAGTTTGAAATATCGTTTTGATCAAAAATAACTTAACATGAGGCAAAGAAGGTGGATGGAATTTCTTAAGGATTATGACTTTGAGTTAAAATACCATCCGGGTAAAGCCAATGTAGTGGCTGATGCTCTCAACAGGAAATCCATGTATGTGTCATCCTTGATGATACATGAGATGAGTCTTCTAGAGAAGTTTAGAGATTTGAACCTGAAGGTAGAATTGGGAGTAGGTAGCATTCAGATGTACAGATTAGAAATTTCTAGTGAGTTTCAGACTCTGATTAGGGAAGCTCAGGGTTTGGACCCTGACCTTCAAAGTAAGAAGGGACAGTTAGGATTCTCTAAGTCAGGTGAGGGATTGATACTTTTCCAAGGGAGGATTAGAAGAGGGGGGTAGATTAAAACAGCTAGTGTTAGAAGAGGCCCATAAGGGTAAGATTTCTATACATCCTGGTTCCACCAAGATGTATCAGGATTTGAGGAAGAAGTTTTGGTGGGTAGGTATGAAAAGAGAGATAGCTGAGTTTGTATCTAAGTCCCTAACCTGTCAACAAGTGAAAATAGAACATCAGAAACCATCTGGTGTTTTGTTACCTCTAGAGATTCCTGAGTGGAAATGGGAGAGCATAGCTATGGACTTTGTGGTGGGACTACCTCGAGTCCAAGCTGGGTTTGATACCATTTGGGTTATAGTGGATCGTTTGACTAAGTCAGCTCATTTCCTTCCGATTAAGAATACCTTTTCCTTAAGTAAATTGGCTGAACTATATGTTTGAGAAATTGTCAGATTACATGGTATTCCTGCTAGTATCATCTCTGATAGGGATCCTAGGTTCACCTCAAGGTTCTGGAATGCACTACACCAGTCATTCGGGACTAAGCTTAGGTTTAGCACCGCTTACCATCCTCAGACTGATGGTCAGTCAGAGAGAACTATCCAAACCTTAGAGGACATGCTAAGAGCTTGTGTGCTAGAGGAGTCGGGCAGTTGGGATAGATACTTACCACTTGTAGAATTTGCCTACAACAATAGTTTTCATAGCAGCATAGGCATGGCACCATATGAGGCCCTGTATGGTAGGAGATGCGGATTGTAACATCCCAACTTTTTGATAGGTTAATTGTAAGATTTATAGGTTAATTGTGTGGTTTGAACATTAGGGACTAAGAGAAAGGAGTAGGAATAGGTAAGATTAAGCATGGTAACTTATTAGAACTTAACCCTTGAGTTTTGGTCACTGGTAATCGATTACCAAGAGCTAGTAATCGATTACCAGAGAGTCTGGCCCCTGGTAATCGATTACTAAACCCTTGTAATCGATTACCAGCAACCTGGGTTCTTAGTAATCGATTACCAAAGGTGTTAATCGATTACCAAGTTCCCATAATGGGTTCTTAGGCTAATTTTGTCTTCAGTAATCGATTACCAGGGTTTGGTAATCGATTACTGAGCGAAAATATATATACCCAGGACACGAAATTCATCAGAATTTTGAGAGAAAACCTAATTTTAGAGAGAGAAAGAGTGGGTCTAGAGAGAGGAAGTGCCGGAACGAAGTAGAAACGTCGGAACGGAGCTAGGAATCACAATTCTTTCATCTAAACTACTCGAATTGCTACATTGTGGTGAGTAATTCTCACTTGATTGATAGAATTAGGAATTGGTCTCCAACCCATGAACACCCTTCCTTCTCTTCCAATTCTCTGAATTTACTTGATATTATTGTTTGTTTGCGATTGTGTGTGATTGTTTGATTAATGGGAGTGATTTTAATCGGTTAAAAACGGATCGATTCTTGATGCTCGTTAGTTTCGAAACTTTCGAAATTCTCAAAAGTTTCGAAACTCTCGAAACGTCAAAACGCTCCGTTCTTTTCGATTAAACTTGTTCCGGAATGATAAACTAAGGATTGGAAATCGATTTGGATATCGGAATTGATGAGTATACGTTGTGGTTGTCGTTCGACATCGAATCTCCTTGGTTTCGAAAGGTTCGAAGTGTCGAAATTGTCGAAATCAACGAGATTACGATATTTATCAATTCCGAGTGTCTAAATTGGTTGTTCGATTTAAGTTTAAAGATTCAAGGGCTTCGGTCAAATAAGAGGACTTCGGCCTAAGTAAGGGTGGGATTCGTCCCCGGGGGAGATATCCCTCGTAGTTTGAGCTCGAGTCTAACTCTATAATGTGATGTGTACATGGCCTAGTGGCAAAGCATATAAGAGCATCCTTATGCATTAGCTCATGTGAATGTTAAGTTACGATTTATGAATGGAATGTTTTACTTGCCATGAATAACTGTCCTGCATACATGCATAGAGAATTATTCACTGAGATTTTTATCTCACCACGCGTTATGTGGATTATAGATGTCCAGGTACCTCCTCCTCCTCGGAATGCACAACCTTGAAAGGGTTATTGTGGTTGCAGAAGATGAATGTGTTCCTTGTCTTTTTGAATGATGTAATTAAATGATGATTGATGTAGTTATTTTCTTATGACTCAAGTAATGTAGTCTAGCATTAGTTTGAGTTGTGAAAATGGGTATGTAGTAGATGTTTTGGTATTGTTGATTAAAGAGAAACTTTATGTGTATTTTGAATCCATCTGGTATGCATGGACTTGTAGAAGTTATCTTAACTCTAGTTGTAAAATGGACTGTTATGTAATGTGATGGGTAGTATGTTGCTTAGATTAAAAGACTTCAAATTCTTTATTGTTTGATTTAAATTATCTGGATATGTTGGAATTGCGGATAATTTATAGAACAGGTCGATATTAAAAATGAGACATTCTAAATTCGAAGTCAAGAATTTGGTTTCCAACGGATCAAATTCTTGCTTATGAAATTTAAGGTGTGACATTTTGGTATCAGAGCAGTTCAATCCAATTGGACTGTGAGATTAAGATTTTCTGTGGTTTGTTAATAATTTTATATATATTATTTTGTGAATTGAGAGACTGATCACCTCGATATTTGCTTTATGATATGTAGAGAATTATGGCAGGCAACAGGAAGGGTAGGCCAAGGGTAGATCATTCTTCTCCACCTTCTTCACCTTCACCTGAACCGGTCCCAGACTCGATGGTGGCAGCTCTTCAGTCACTCACCCAAATGATGGGGAATCAAGCAGCTACCAACACAGCAATCTTGCAAGAGTTAGCTAGTCAACGACCGGAGCAACCACCACCCACTTTGGATGTATTCTCTGTTGGATTGTCTGAGTTCAGGAAGCATAACCCTCCACAATTCAATGGGGTGTATGATCCAGACGTGGCGGCTAGGTGGCTTAAATACTTGAACAGAATTTTTGAAGTCATGAAGTGTGCTGATGAAGTCAAGGTGAATTTGGCAGTGTATATGATGAGAGGAGAAGCTGAGGATTGGTGGAGGACGGCTAGACTACATTCGGCGGAGGCGGAGACTCCTTTAACTTGGGAGGCCTTTCAAAGCCTGTTCTTGGAGAAGTACTTTCTGGCGACCATCAAGAAACAAAAAGAAGCGGAGTTTCTACAGCTTACACAAGGAGAGATGTTTGTGGGTCAATATGTGTCAAGATTTGAAGAATTATCGAAGTTCTCTCACTACCTTCAGGCGGTAAATGATGAAGAATGGAGATGTACTCAGTTTGAGGGGGGATTAAGGCCGAAGATCATTGATCGAGTGGCGGCTTTGGAAATTAGAAATTTTTCCACACTGGTAAGCAAGTGTTACATTATAGAGAAGAATTA
The DNA here is from genome assembly GCA_026901365.1 of Sesbania bispinosa. Lineage (NCBI taxonomy): Eukaryota > Viridiplantae > Streptophyta > Magnoliopsida > Fabales > Fabaceae > Sesbania > Sesbania bispinosa. The sequence goes on along the minus strand of QLOH01000231.1, from coordinate 1,381,777 downwards.
CAAGGGAGGGATGGCATCTTCAATATCACAAGATAATAAAGGGAAAAGGAAGGTGGAATCTAGTAACCTGAACAAGAACTTCAAACCAAAGTGGCAAGTTAGACAACCTATGACGGTTCAACCATCTCAACCTAAGGATCTTCGGGTATGCACTAAGTGTGGGAAGGAACATTTGGGAGTATGCTTAATAGGGAAGAATGTGTGTTACCATTGCAAGCAAACCGATCACTTAAAAAAGGATTGCCCAAGAATCAAGGAGCTCCAAAAGCCTCAATCAATTGGAAGGGTTTTTACCCTCAGTGGTCAGGCGGTGAATTCTTCTGATAATCTGTTAAGAGGTAATTGCACCTTAGGGGAGGAGACTTTAATTGTATTGTATGATTCAGGAGCATCCCATTCCTTTGTGTCCTTTGATTGTGTAAATAAACTAAAATTGTCCACCACTTCCTTACCTTATGTTCTCAATGTTGTTACTCCTGCTAAAGAATCTATAACTACTTCTCTTGTATGCATGAATTGTTCATTAACTATTCAGGAAAGAGTTTCTAGTGTTGACTTGATATGTTTGCCTTTGACTGGTATTGATGTTATTCTGGGAATGAACTGGTTATCTTCCAATCAAGTGTTGTTAGATTGTTTTAATAAAAAGGTTGTGTTTCCTGATTGTCCTGTTTTTCATAAGGAAAAGTTGTCTATTCTGTTGTCTAGTGTTTCCCAATTTTCCCAAAGTATCAATGACGGGAGTGAGTGTTTTCTTTTGTTACTTTCCTCAACTCTAGAATCAAAATCTGATTTGAATAGTGTAGCTACGGTTCGGGAGTTTCAGGATGTTTTTCCTAATGAGATCCTAACCTTACCACCTGAGAGAGAGGTAGAGTTCACCATAGATTTGTTGCCAGGTTCAGGACCCATTTCTAAGGCACCCTATAGAATGTCCCCCTTAGAACTTAGTGAACTTAAGAAACAATTAGAAGAATTGTTAGGAAAGGGGTTCATTAGGCCTAGTGTCTCTCCTTGGGGGGCTCCAGTGTTGTTAGTAAAGAAGAAGGATGGGAGTATGAGGTTATGTGTAGATTTTAGGCAGTTGAACAAGATTACAATTAAGAACAAATACCCATTGCCTAGAATAGATGATCTTTTAGATCAACTTAGAGGTGCTTTTGTATTTTCAAAAATAGATTTGAGATCAGGATATCATCAGATTAGGATAAGGAAGGAAGATATTCATAAGACCGCTTTTCGAACTAGATATGGACACTACGAGTACTTAGTAATGTCGTTTGGTGTTACTAATGCTCCGGCAGTGTTTATGGATTACATGAATCGAATCTTCCGACCTTTCCTAGATAAATTTTTGGTTGTGTTCATTGATGATATCTTAATCTACTCTTCTAGTTTGGAAGATCATGAAAAACACTTGAGGTTGGTGTTAGAAGTTTTGAGGGAAAGGAAATTGTTTGCCAATCCGAACAAATGTGAGTTTTGGCTAAACAAAGTCCATTTCTTAGGCCATGTCATTTCTGGAGAGGGAGTGTCAGTTAACCCTAGCAAGGTAGAGTCGGTTCTTGAGTGGGAAAGGCCTAGGACGGTTACGGAGATTAGGAGTTTTCTAGGGTTGGCCGGTTATTATAGAAGATTCATTAAGGGTTTCTCTCGCTTAGCTTTACCTCTCACCAAGTTAACTAGAAAGGACCAAGCCTTTGTGTGGGATAGTGATTGTGAGCATAGTTTTCTGGAACTAAAGCATAGATTGACCAGTGCCCCGGTGTTAGCATTACCTGATGTGTCTAGAACCTTTGAAGTATTTTGTGATGCCTCTGGGAAGGGGCTGGGAAGTGTTTTAATGCAAGATAGGAGAGTAGTAGCTTATGCATCTAGGCAATTGAGGCCTCATGAGGAAAATTATCCTACCCATGACTTAGAATTAGCTGCTGTGGTTTTTGCCCTAAAAATTTGGAGGCATTACCTGTTTGGTGTAAGGTTTGAGGTCTTTAGTAATCATAAGAGCTTGAAGTATCTTTTTGATCAAAAGGAACTCAACATGAGGCAAAGGAGATGGATGGAGTTTTTGAAAGATTTTGACTTTGAGTTAAAATATCACCCAGGTAAGGCCAATGTAGTGGATGATGCTCTCAGCAGGAAATCCCTGCATGTGTCATCATTGATGATACAAGAGATGAGTCTCCTAGAGAAGTTTAGAGATTTGAACTTAAGTGTGGAGTTTGGGGTAGGTAGCATTCAGATGTACAAATTAGAAATTTCCAGTGAGTTTCAAACTCTAATTAAGGAGGCTCAGGATTTGGATCCTGATCTTCAGGGTAAGATAGGGGAAGTAGGATTTTCCATGTCAGGTGAGGGATTAATTCTTTTTCAGGGAAGAATTTATATCCCTAAAGGGAGTAGAGTTAAACAGCAGGTGTTAGAAGAAGTTCATAAGGGTAAGATTTCTATACATCCTGGTTCCACCAAGATGTATCAGGATTTGAAGAAGAGATTTTGGTGGGTAGGTATGAAGAGAGAAATAGCTGAGTTTGTGTCTAAGTGCCTAACTTGTCAACAAGTGAAGGTGGAACATCAGAAACCATCTGGAGTTCTGTTACCCTTAGAAATTCCTGAGTGGAAGTGGGAAAGCATAGCTATGGACTTTGTGGTGGGTTTACCTCGAGTCCAAGCAGGGTTTGATACCATTTGGGTCATAGCGGACCATTTAACTAAGTCAGCCCATTTCCTTCCAGTTAAGAATACCTTCTCCCTGAATAAGGTAGCTGAGTTATATGTTAGAGAGATTGTCAGGTTACATGGTATTCCTTCTAGCATCATCTCTAAGAGAGACCCCAGGTTCACTTCAAGGTTCTGGAATGCACTACACCATTCATTCGGAACTAAACTTAGGTTTAGCACCGCTTACCATCCTCAGACTGATGGTCAGTCTAAGAGAACCATCCAAACCTTAGAAGACATGTTGAGGGCTTGTTCACTAGAAGAGTCGGGTAGTTGGGATAAGTACCTGCCATTGGTAGAGTTTGCCTACAATAACAGTTATCACAGTAGTATAGGCATGGCTCCATATGAAGCCTTGTATGGTAGGAAGTGTAGGTCCCCTGTTTGTTGGCATGAGGTGGGTGAGAAAGCTTTGTTGGGTCCAGAATTGGTTCAGGAAACTTCTGATAAGATTAGGATGATTAGGGAAAAACTTGTAACCGCCCAGAGCCGTCAGAAAAGTTATGCTGATAAGAGAAGAAAAGAACTAGAGTTTGAGGAAGGGGAACATGTGTTTCTGAAAATAACTCCTGTCATTGGCTTAGGGAAGTCTGTGAAATCTAAAAAGTTAAGTCCCAGGTACATCGGTCCCTTTCAAATCTTGCAAAGAATTGGTCCTCTTGCATACAAATTGGCTCTTCCACCCCATCTCTCCAAAATACATAATGTGTTTCATGTGTATAAACTAAGAAAATATGTATTTGATCCTTCTCATGTCTTGTCTTTTGAACCAATACAATTGAAGGACAACCTCACCCTACCTGCCAAACCAATTCAGATTATTGACAGAAGTGCCAAGACTCTGAGGAATAGAAACATTCCTTTGGTTAAGGTAGTTTGGGAAGGTTTATCTATAGATGAAGCTACTTGGGAGAAAGAAGATGTTGTCAAGCATCACTTCCCTAATCTCTTTGAATTGTGGTAAGATTTAATACTTTGTATTAGTGACATTTTGGGGGCAAAATTTCTTTAAGGGGGGTAGAATGTAACATCCCAACTTTTTGATAGGTTAATTGTAAGATTTATAGGTTAATTGTGTGGTTTGAACATTAGGGACTAAGAGAAAGGAGTAGGAATAGGTAAGATTAAGCATGGTAACTTATTAGAACTTAACCCTTGAGTTTTGGTCACTGGTAATCGATTACCAAGAGCTAGTAATCGATTACCAGAGAGTCTGGCCCCTGGTAATCGATTACTAAACCCTTGTAATCGATTACCAGCAACCTAGGTTCTTAGTAATCGATTACCAAAGGTGGTAATCGATTACCAGGTTCCCAGAATGGGTTCTTAGGCTAATTTTGTCTTCAGTAATCGATTACCAGGGTTTGGTAATCGATTACTGAGCGAAAATATATATACCCAGGACGCGAAATTCATCAGAATTTTGAGAGAAAACCTAATTTTAGAGAGAGAAAGAGTGGGTCTAGAGAGAGGAAGTGCCGGAACGAAGTAGAAACGTCGGAACGGAGCTAGGAATCACAATTCTTTCATCTAAACTACTCTAATTGCTACATTGTGGTGAGTAATTCTCACTTGATTGATAGAATTAGGAATTGGTCTCCAACCCATGAACCCCCTTCCTTCTCTTCCAATTCTCTGAATTTACTTGATATTATTGTTTGTTTGTGATTGTGTGTGATTGTTTGATTAATGGGAGTGATTTTAATCGGTTAAAAACGGATCGATTCTTGATGCTCGTTAGTTTCGAAACTTTCGAAATTCTCGAAAGTTTCGAAACTCTCGAAACGTCAAAACGCTCCGTTCTTTTCGATTAAACTTGTTCCGGAATGATAAACTAAGGATTGGAAATCGATTTGGATATCGGAATTGATGAGTATACGTTGTGGTTGTCGTTCGACATCGAATCTCCTTGGTTTCGAAAGGTTCAAAGTGTCGAAATTGTCGAAATCAACGAGATTACGATATTTATCAATTTCGAGTGTCTAAATTGGTTATTCGATTTAAGTTTAAAGATTCAAGGGCTTCGGTCAAATAAGAGGGCTTCGGCCTAAGTAAGGGTGGGATTCGTCCCCGGGGGAGATATCCCCCGTAGTTTGAGCTCGAGTCTAACTCTATAATGTGATGTGTACATGGCCTAGTGGCAAAGCATATAAGAGCATCCTTATGCATTAGCTAATGTGAATGTTATGTTACGATTTATGAATGGAATGTTTTACTTGCCATGAATAACTGTCCTGCATACATGCATAGAGAATTATTCACTGAGATTTTTATCTCACCACGCGTTATGTGGATTATAGATGTCCAGGTACCTCCTCCTCCTCGGAATGCACAACCTTGAAAGGGTTATTGTGGTTGCAGAAGATGAATGTGTTCCTTGTCTTTTTGAATGATGTAATTAAATGATGACTGATGTAGTTATTTTCTTATGACTCAAGTAATGTAGTCTAGCATTAGTTTGAGTTGTGAAAATGGGTATGTAGTAGATGTTTTGGTATTGTTGATTAAAGAGAAACTTTATGTGTATTTTGAATCCATCTGGTATGCAAGGACTTGTAGAAGTTATCTTAACTCTAGTTGTAAAATGGACTGTTATTTAATGTGATGGGTAGTATGTTGCTTAGATTAAAAGACTTCAAATTCTTTATTGTTTGATTTAAATTATCTGGATATGTTGGAATTGCGGATAATTTATAGAACAGGTCGATATTAAAAATGAGACATTCTAAATTCGAAGTCAAGAATTTGGTTTCTAACGGATCAAATTCTTGCTTATGAAATTTAAGGTGTGACACAGATCTCCTTTGTGCTGGCATGAGGTAGGTGAGAAAGCCCTTTTAGGTCCTGAATTAGTTTAGGAAACCTCTGAGAAGATTAGAACCATTAGGGAAAAACTTGTTACTGCCCAAAGTCGTCAGAAAAGCTATGCTGACACCAGAAGAAAGGATTTAGAGTTTGAGGAAGGGGAACATGTGTTTCTGAGAATAACTCCTGTCATAAGTACAAAGAAGTCTGTGAAATGTAGGAAATTGAGTCCCAGGTTCATTGGTCCATTTCAAATCATGCAGAGGGTTGGCCCTCTTGCATACAAAATTGCACTCCCACCTCATTTGTCCAAAATTCACAATGTCTCATGTGTCTAAACTGAGAAAATATGTGTATGACCCCTCTCATGTTTTGTCTTCTGAACCAATACAATTAAAGGACAATCTCACTCTACCTGTAAGACCTGTTCAGATTGTTGACAGAAGTGCCAAGACTCTGAGGAGTAGGAATATTCCTTTGGTTAAGGTGGTTTGGCAAGGTTTATCTATGAATGAAGCTACATGGGAAAAAGAGGATGTTATCAGAAAACATTTTCCTAGCCTTTTTGGGTAAAGGTATGGTTTTCTATCTTGTGTTAACAAATTTTAGGGACAAAATTTCTTTAAGGGGGGTAGAATGTAACATCCCAATGTTAGGATAAGATAACTTGTGAGTTTAATAGGTCAAAAACCTTGTAAGTTTCATTAAGGATTAAGAGGAATAAGTAGAAAGGGATAACATATAAGTTTGGAATCTTAATAGAACAAAATTTAGGAGTTTTGGACCCTGGTAATCGATTACAAGAGCTAAGTAATCGATTACCAGAGAGTCTGGTCCATGGTAATCGATTACAAGGATTAAGTAATTGATTACCAGCAACCTGGGTTCTTAGTAATCGATTACCAAAGGTGGTAATCGATTACCAGGTTCCTAGGATGGGTTCCAGGCGCATTTTTGCTGTGAGTAATCGATTACCATATGTTGGTAATCGATTACTGAGTGAAAATATATATACCCAGGACGTTTTAAAAATAAGAATTTTGGAGAGAAACCCTAACCTGGAGAGAGAGAGTGTGGATTCTAGAGAGAGAAAGTGACGAAACGAAGCGGGAACGAAGGATTGAAGCTAGGAATCATCTTCTCTTCTCTTAATTGCTTGGATTTCTACACATTGGTGAGTAATCCTCACTTGTTTGAGTAGATTAGGGATTGGTCTCCATTGTATGCACCCTACTTCTCCTTCCCCCTTTCTCTGATTATATCTTGAATATTGATGATTGATTGTGTTTGTGAATGATATTGAACAATTGGTGATGGTTTTAATCGGTTAGAATGAATCGATTCTTGACATTCCTTAGTTTCGAAAGGTTTGAACTATCGAAATTGTCGAAACTAACGGGATTGCGATATTTATCCATTCTGAATATCTAACTTGATTAACCGATTAAGTTTTCGAAAGAATGATGACTTCGGTCAAATAAGGACTTCGGTCAAATTACTGGAAAGTGGGATTTGTCCCCTGGGGAGATATCCCCTGTAGTCTGAGCTCGGGTCTAACTCTAGACTGTGTTGTGTACATAGCCTTCGGGCAAAGCATATATTGCATCATGATGCATATGGATTATTGTGTATAGAAGTGAATGTTAATTTCTAATCGATATAGATGCCATGGATAAATGTTCCCTGCATTCATGCATTGAGTTTTATTCACTGATATTTTTATCTCACCACGCGGTATGTGGTTATTTTAGATGTTCAGGTTCCTCCCCCTCGGAGTACTCAGCCTCGGGAGTGACATTGTGGATGCGGGAGACTTGGATTACTATTGTATTTAGAATCATGGATATGTGTATATATGTATTTCTTTTGTTATGACTTGAGTAATGTATATATGTATATAAATCAAAGTTATGTTTAAAGACTTGTAGTTAATCCTTTTGGACTTCATTGTATTAAGGACTTTGTTACATAGCCTTTGGGTAGTTAAGCTTGATGAGTTAAAAGATTTTAATTCCTAATGTTTGTCTTTAAATTATCCGAATATGTTGGATTTGTGATAATTTATAGAACAGATCGATATTAAAAATGAAAAATTCTAAATTCTAAGTTCAGAAATTGGTTTCCAACGGATCAAATTCTGACTTGTGAAATTTAGGGTGTTACATCATCTACATCTAGCATTACATGTTAAAAACATGTTAACCTGAGTATGTCCATATTAATTGAATGAGTGAAGATGAATCAATCAATTTCATGTTTTGAAGAGCAAAAATATAAATTATATCAGGCTTTATATATGATGGAACTTTATATATCTCCTCACAAAGTCAGATGAACATTATATCAGGCTTATGTGCTATAAGAAATTAAGAACATATGCTCTGGAAGTAGCTACTAAACCACAAATTCCTGCTATATTTATTCTTTAGAGAAAGGAAAGTATATTAGAGATAAGAAGCTACACATAAAGCCTTGGAGACATAAAACCATCAGGATCTAACCTCTGCCAAAATGAGAATTTTCTCACAAGGTTCATAAGGTTCATAGATAAATCCAGGATTCACTACAACATTTTTGGCTTCTCACAACACATTTTTTTTCCAACAGTTAAAAAATGTAGCCTAAACATACAATAGGGAACAGTTTGTAATTATTGTCAAAAGAAGCATGTTTTATACAACACATATCTTGCAATACTTGATAATTGTTCCCTTATCTTCATCTAGGAACAATTTTGCACTGTAATATTAATTTTTTAATAAAAGACAACATTTTTAACTTGTTGCCAGTAAAATTTAACATTTAAGTACAGTTTTAAATCGTAGCATTATTTTTTTTATAAAACTCTACATTTAAAAGCCGTTGCCTATAAATTTTATTGTTGATGGCAAATTATTATTTGTTCTTCCCTCCCAAAAATTTAAAAGAAAAAAAATTAAAAAAAATTGTCTTAAACAAAATTAAACAACGAGTAACACAAATTACAAACAAAATATTAAATTAAAACAATAAAAATTGAGTTCCAACCTCTAAAAAAACATTCAAGCGTTTTTTCTAATGACTTTCACCTCGAACCCTAAACCCTTAATTTCTCCTTCTCTGGCCTCGCTTCCACTCAGAGTACCACGCTTGCCGCTGCCCAGAAGCATGTCCGTTTGCGAATTCTCCGAGCTTGGCTTGGATCCGGAGCTCGGTTACGGGATTACCTTTCAGACATTAGTAAGTTCGTTCGTCTCTCAAATTCCATTGCTTCGTAATCTTCCAAATCGATCAGTGGTTACAATTTGGAGCTTGGCTTCTTACTGCTCCAAATTAGTTATAATGTTGTTATATCTTACGGTTCTATCGCTTTGGGATTATGTGTTCTATTTTCCGATTAATCCTTGCTCGCTTTGGTTAAAATTTGATTTGATATTGTTATTTGTTTGGATTTGAATAAATTTATTTTTGCCTTGTAAAGTTTGTCATTTTTTCTCATTGTTTCAAAAACTAATCACATTTTAGAGATTGTTCGCAGGGTAGCTTTGTCAATAGCATTCAGAGAGAAGCAACATGAATTCACAATGATAGAGGGAAAAGTAACGAGGATAAACTTGAAAGGTATGCTACTATTTCCTTATATCATTAAGGGGTTTTCTACAAGTATAAATTGCCCAAAACTTAGAGTATTCCCTGTTAAAATAATGATGATCCCCGTCCAAAACTACTAGAAAATATTTTTGAAGGAACGAAAGAACTCAAAGTGTTGAAATTGATGGGAATTAATTTATCACCTTTACCTCCAATTAGATGCCTAACGAAACTCAGAATGCCTTGTTTGGAGAATTGCAAACTAGGTGAGAAATTATCCATCATAGGTGAGTTGAGAAGGCTGAGAATTCTTAGTCTTTCAGGATCTGATTTAAAAAAAAAAAATTCCTGTTGAGTTAAAGCATTTAACAAAGCTACAAATTTTTTATATAAGTAATTGCTCCAAACTTGGAAAGGTCCAGTTTGATATTGTGTTTGACTGGTTTGGAAAAGTTGTATATGAGAAACACCAAGTTTCATTCTATAGTTATTTAAGTATCATTTTGGTGCTAATTATAGAAAGGGCAAACCCCTTTTTTATTCTTGAGGGCAGGGTAGGGTGGGTATTGGATAAGATTGGGAAACTTCTTATGTCCTGTTTCTTTATAGAAAATCATATTCTGACTCGCACATTAAGATAAAATGACTAGAGTTCATCTTGACTTATAGGAAGAACAATTGTCTTTAACCCAAAAGAAGCATGATATTTATGGCAGGCCCTCTATGACCAAAGCTGAAATTGCTAAAAACTTGGGAACCCCTTCTTCTGGAATGAAGATTGTCTCTAACTTGAAACATGCAGGTCCATTTTTCCCCTCTCCATTCAACTTCAAGTACTATATATATATATGTGTGTGAATTTTAATTTTTTGGTTGGATGCTTTATTGTTGTTACTCCCCTGGCCTTCTGCAATATGTGTAGCATAGTCTAGTCGTTGAATCATTTATTTGATTTCAATTCATGTAAATCACTAAAGTGAGGTCTAAGCTTCCAATTGCATCTTTAAAAAATATAATTACATTCAAACATATATATACATGTAGGTATATGTTAGAGTGTTTAATAAATGAATTTAATTGATTAGTGTGCACAGTGGGTATACACATTATCTTTTTCACTCAAGTTTGAGCTTTTAATAGCATCACCCATTAGAGAAGCATTGATTACAGTAGCTAGTATATGGTCATTCATTTATTATTATTTTTTATTCACAATTTGATACTCTAGAATCTTGAACAATCATAGTAAGCTTTGGTCAAGTAGTAAACAATAGCATAGCTTACGTATGGAATATGCATAGGCACTAACATACAAATTGTGTTTCTTTTTAAGTTAACACATTAAACTTTAACATGGGTTAAGTTTTAGATTTAGTTTCCTTGCCAATTAGAACCAATTTTATTTGGAGATCAAAGTTTTTTTGGCATAACTCGCATGCTGTCACTATTTGGGCAGTTTGTATTCATCAATTCATAATTTGAGCTAAACATGTCGGATTTGAGTGTCATTTTTTTTGTTGGAACCCTAGGACATGTATCTTTCTACCCCCAAAATTTCAGATTTTATCTCATTTTCGTTTGGTACCAATTTTTGTTTAAAGTCAATGTCAATTTGAGGGCACTTCTTTATAATATGTTTCTTGTTAGTTTTTGGTTTTTATTTTGTAAGGCTTATCCTTGATTTATAATTTTTGGTATGGAGAAAGCTTCAAGACACTTACCAATTTAAATTTATGACATTTTTCAATCTGCAATTCTAATAGGAAAATGTTAATATTTAGTTTTATTATCGTTATGACATTTGTTATGAAAAAAAAAGTTAAATATTTGTTTAGACTAGTAGCTTTCTAAAACTAAGACTTTGCATGTAAAATAATAATAATGATAATAGTAAAAGGAAATGTTGGAATCTTGAGATGCCTTCAAATAAAAATAATAATAACATGAAAGAATAAACAATAAGATTAAAACACACAATATATTAGTTTTGTTCCTCTAATGATCCATAGACACAGTTGAGTATAGCTTTCATTTGATTGTTATTATTTTTAAATTTTTATGTATGTGTGTGTATGTGTGTGATTTCTCCTTTTTTAGGTTTGTGTTTCTCCTTTTCTAGCAGAAGCAAAGGCAGACAGTGATCAAAATACCAACTTCAAGGGACAAGGGCCTATTTAACACAAGCAACTTTGCGGATAAGAATGGCCTCAAGCCTCCTATATGGCTATTGTGTTTTTCAAAGCTCAAAGGGGAGACTGCTCCAAAAGACATGGAAACCAGAAAAAGTGGTCCAACCCCTATATTGTACTCCTAATTTAGTGAATAGTTATATGGCATATATATATATGTGTGTGTGTGTGTGTGTGTGGGGATAGAAAAAAGTAATTAAGTTTTTGGCTACCAAGCGTGTAGAGGGCACTTTGTTCAAAATTCTGCTCTGGCATCATCAGTCTCTCCCATTATTGTGTCTACTTTGGTGGTTTTATTAATTTTCAAATTAATCTCAGTGAACTAAGCTTGCTCTTTGTAATCAAGTTGTTGATATAAATGACAATGAACCTTTGAAGTATTATGAATTCTCTTTGTTTATATATATCATTGAAAAAAGAGTTGATTGTAACAGTTAAAAAAACAAAAAGTCAATTATATAATATCTATTGAAATTAAATGGTATTATAATTACAATTAAAATTAATAATTATGTTTATATTTACAGCTAATAAATGTTGTCTATAAGGTATTATAGTTACAACCAAAATTGTTTCCTATATTTACACTTACAGTTAATAAATGTTGCCTATAGGTTAAAGTTTACAATTTTCAATTGTTGTGCTTGACCATTTAGGCAACAATTTTAAATTGTACTTAAAACATGACAACATTTAAAAACTGTTGCACAAGTCTCGACTTAGATTTGTTGCCTATTCCCAATGTATAGGCAACAGTTTCTAAGAGTGTGGCCGAAACATGTCAATAGCTGTTGCCTATAAGAATAGGATACACTAAAATAGTCTACAACTGAAAACTATTGCCTATTTATAGGCAACAGTTTTTCTACTTTTGCCTACATTTTTGAACTGTTGGGAAAAGACAAAAATGTTGTAGTGACTTGTCATGGATAATTGTGCCCCCTGCATTAATGATATGTCAGCGAAGCATGAAATTCATTACCTGATCTGCAGATTAAAAGATCATAGGCAACTACCATATATCAATTTTATTTGTGTTATTCTTTAATAATGTTATAATGGCAAAGCAATTGTTAAGCAGGAGACAAATACCCAAATTCAAATAAGATGGCAGCCTAAAATACATCTAATCATCAACTCTCTAGGTGAATGTTTTAGAGCACAACAAACATAAATGGTGCATCTGAAAAAAATAGATACAGTTCTGCCAATCAGTTCCTCTGAAAGGGATTCAACATTACTCAGTTGTTCCCTCAAGGCTATATTGCTGATTCTTGTCACTCAGGCAACACATTATCAGTTTTACTTCTTGCAGAAGTAATGTAGCTGAAAATGGGTCCAATCAAAGCTACAATTGAAAATATTTTACCACAAATTTTATGTATTAATAAATTGTTTAACAAATACATAACCAGAGAATGCTAGAGGCTAAAAGGAATTGCAGCAACTCAAAGGAGTCTTCATTTTATTCAAATAAGAATATAGATCCAAACATCGGAATTTTGCTCCATATATGTATGCAATCTAAACTACTATGGTGTTCTTGAAAGCATTTAATGTTGTATCTTTCTCCTCAAGAGTTCAGATATCCCCTAAGAAAATGTCAATTATCTTCCCACCAAATTTTTGATGCAGCTGAAGTGCAGAACATTTCCATGTTCATTAGAAAGTAGGACCTTTAGCTGACCATAAGATATGTTGGCAGCCAAACATATAGACACAAGTTGGCATAATTTTAGTTTAGTGTGTGTGCTTGAGCATGTTAGTATGAGGGAGAGAGGGAAATAGTAAATGGTGCATACAACTAAGATACTCAATGTGGCTGTAATCAACAGAGCCACATATATGTAACGAAAGAACTTCTAACAATTTCACAAAAAGGGCTAAAGGCAATAAACACAAATTCAAAGCCCCAGTAGGAAAGCTGTTTGGATAAAAAAATACATTAGAAATGAATGTGACAAAGTACAACAGCGAGCACTTTAGAAAATGTAAAGAACACACAAACTAAAAGAACCCAAATAAAAATAGCCTAAACAAGCAAGAATGGTGAGACAACAAACTCATATCAGATTTCATAGTTCCATACAGGGGAAAAGAGGACCAAGATCTACAATTAAATGACAAGCTACACAACGATGAGTTTTACCGTGGCCTAAACATGTTTTAGTTTTAGGCCATGCTTTAAAAATCGTGGACTAAGCAGGTTTTAGTTTTAGGTCGTTCTTTGCAAACCGTGGATATATGTTAATGCCACGATTTTATAAGTAAGGTTGAGGCAATAAAAGATTTTATATAGTCATTAAAAGAGAAATTATGCAGTAAATTTTCCATAATTATCTGTCGGCATTCTCCTTCTTTATCAATTCAGCACTACTAATAGTTGTACATTAATCAATTCAGCAAAATAGTACATTAGCCCCGACAATTTCTCTAATAATATAAGTTAATAAAAAAGCAAAATACCAACAAATAACACCATATATAACAATATAATGCAGAAACATAATGCTAACAATAGCAACATAATTGGAATGAAACATTATTAAAATGACTTTATTTTGTGCATTAAAGTTGAGCATAATGACTTTATTTAATTATTTTATTCGGACAATATCAGTTTAGCACAAATAGCTCTATTAATTCCATGTGCAACAATAATCAATGACTTATGTCATACAAAAGATCAAATTATAAGGAAAACCTAATACAGACAAAAACATAAATGAATTGAAGAGAAAAGGAGAGAGACATACCGACGATACTTAGAAATAAATATACACTTGTATAAATAAAATATACACTTGCATATAGAGAGTTGGGCTTGTACTAGTACTACACTTGTACTAAACCTATTTTATTAGTAATAAATATACACTTGTATAAATAAAATTAACCTCTCAAAGTTTTTTACTATAAAGACCAAACTATGGCAAACACATACCCCCGTGAAAATATACTCTACTTTTTGTTGTTAAAATGTTTTGATAGAAAATCAGAAATCTTGCAAAGTTGGAGGTCACACCCTGTTTTCCATCTCATCAAACACCAAACAGCCTATGTTATGAGTTGTCTCATGTGACAGGAAACAAAGAACAGATAATTACAAATCTGAAATCTCTAAACTATTAACATACCTTGCAAATGTCTAGGATAAGAGCTTTATGAGGTATTCTCATATGTATAATACCATTAAAGTTGATCCTATTTTTTCCTACAGAAAAATGAAACCCTTGAAAGAGCATTAGACTCCCAAGATGAAATTGACAAGCAAAAATCAAATTAAAAGTGAAAAGTACACTTTAACCTTGCATCACCTTTTTTCTCCCATCATCTACATCTAGCATTACATGATAAAGACATGTTAAATTGAGTATGTCCATATTAATTGAATGAGTGAAGATGAATCAATCAATTTCATGTTTTGAAGAGCAAAAATATAAATTATATCAGGCTTTATATATGATGGAACTTTATATATCTCCTCACAAAGTCAGATGAACATTATATCAGGCTTGTGTTGTATAAGAAATTAAGAACATATGCTCTGGAAGTAGCTACTAAACCACAAATTCCTTCTATATTTATTCTTTAGAGAAAGGAAAGTATATTAAAGATAAGAAGCTACACATAAAGCCTTGGAGACATAAAACCATCAGGATCTAACCTCTGCCGAAATGGGAATTTTCTCACAAGGTTCATAGATAAATCCAGGACTTGTCATGGATAATTGTGCCCCCTGCATTAATGATATGTCAGTGAAGCATGAAATTCATTAACTGATCTGCAGATTAAAAGATCATAGGCAACTACCATATATCAATTTTATTTGTGTTATCCTTTAATAATGTTATAATGGCAAAGCAATTGTTAAGAAGGAGAAAAATACCCAAATTCAAATAAGATGGCTGCCTAAAATACTTCTAATCATCAACTCTCTAGGTGAATGTTTTAGAGCACAACAAACATAAATGGTGCATCTGAAAAAATAGATACAGTCTTGCCAATCAGTTCCTCTGAAAGGGATTCATAATTACTCAGTTGTTCCCTCAAGGCTATATTGCTGATTCTTGTCACTCAGGCAACACATTATCAGTTTTACTTCTTGCAGAAGTAATGTAGCTGAAAATGGGTCCAATCAAAGCAACAATTGAAAATATTTTACCATAAATTGTATGTTTTAATAAATTGTTTAGCAAATACACAACCAGAGAATGCTAGAGCCTAAAAGGAATTGCATCAACTCAAAGTAGTCTTCATTTTATTCAAATAATAATATAGATCGAAACATCGGAATTTTGCTCCATGTACGTATGCAATCTAAACTACTATGGTGTTCTTGAAAGCATTTAATGCTGCATCTTTCTTCTCAGGAGTTCGTATATCCCCTAAGAAAATGTCAATTATCTTCCCACGAAATTTTTGCTGCAGCGGAAGTGCAGAACATTTCCATGTTCATTAGAAAGTAGGACCTTTAGCTGACCATAAGAGATGTTGGCAGCCAAACATATAGACACAAGTTGGGATAATTTTAGTTTAGTGTGTGTGCTTGAGCATGTTAGTATGAGGGAGAGAGGGAAATAGTAAATGGTGCATTCAACTAAGATACTCAATGTGGCTGTAATCAATAGAGCCACATATATGTAACGAAAGAACTTCTAACAATTTCAAAAAAAGGGCTAAAGGCAATAAACACAAATTCAAAGCCCCAGTAGGAAAGCTGTTTTTATAAAAAAATACATTAGAAATGAATGTGACAAAGTACAACAGTGAGCACTTTAGAAAAGGTAAAGAACACACAACTTAAAAGAACCCAAATAAAAATAGCCTAACCAAGCAAGAATGGTGAGACAGCAAACTCATATCAGATTTCATAGTTCCATACAGGGGAAAAGAGGACCGAGATCTACAATTAAATGACAAGCTACTCAACGATGAGTTTTAGGCCATACTTTTAAAACCGTGGCCTAAACATGTTTTTGTTTTAGGCCATGCTTTAAAATCCGTGGACTAAGCAGGTTTTAGTTTTAGGCCATTCTTTGCAAACCGTGGACATATGTTAATGCCACGATTTTATAAGTAAGGTTGAGGCAATAAAAGAGTTTATATAGTCATTAAAAGAGAAATTATGCAGTAAATTTTCCAAAATTATCTATCGGCTTTCTCCTTCTTTATCAATTCAGCACTGCTAATAGTTGTACATTAATCAATTCAGCAAAATAGTACATTAGCCCCGACAATTTCTCTAATAATATAAGTTAATAAAAAAGCAAAATACCAACAAATAACACCATATATAACAATGTAATGCAGAAACATAATGCTAACAATAGCCACATAACTGGAATGAAAAATTATTAAAATGACTTTATTTTGTGCATTAAATTTGAGCATAATGACTTTATTTTATTATTTTATTCGGACAATATCAGTTTAGCACAAATAGCTCTATTAATTCAATATGCAACAACAATCAATGACTTATGTCATACAAAAGATCAAATTATGAGGAAAACCCAATACAGACAAAAACATAAATGAATTGAAGAGAAAAGGAGAGGGAGACATACCGACGATACTTAGAAATAAATATACACTTGTATAAATAAAATATACACTTGCATATAGAGAGTTGGGATTGTACTAGTACTACACTTGTACTAAACCTATTTTATTAGTAACAAATATACACTTGTATAAATAAAATTAACCTCTCAGAGTTTTTTACTATAAAGACCAAACTATGGCAAACACATACCCCCGTGAAAATATACTCTACTTTTTGTTGTTAAAATGTTTTGATAGAAAATCAGAAATCTTGCAAAGTTGGAGGTCACACCCTGTTTTCCATCTCATCAAACACCAAACAGCCTATGTTATGAGTTGTCTCATGTGACAGGAAACAAAGAACAGATAATTACAAATCTGAAATCTCTAAACTATTAACATACCTTGCAAATGTCTAGGATAAGAGCTTTATGAGGTATTCTCATATGTATAATACCATTAAAGTTGATCCTATTTTTTCCTACAGAAAAAATGAAACCCTTGACAGAGCATTAGACTCCCAAGATAAAATTGACAAGCAAAAATCAAATTAAAAGTGAAGAGTACACTTTAACCTTGCATCACCTTTTTTCTCCCATCATCTACATCTAGCATTACATGTTAAAAACATGTTAAACTGAGTATGTCCATATTAATTGAATGAGTGAGATGAATCAATCAATTTCATGTTTTGAAGAGCAAAAATATAAATTATATCAGGCTTTTATATATGATGGAACTTTATATATCTCCTCACAAAGTCAGATGAACATTATATCAGGCTTATGTGCTATAAGAAATTAAGAACATATGCTCTGGAAGTAGCTACTAAACCACAAATTCCTGCTATATTTATTCTTTGGAGAAAGGAAAGTATATTAGAGATAAGAAGCTACACATAAAGCCTTGGAGACATAAAACCATCAGGATCTAACCTCTGCCAAAATGGGAATTTTCTCACAAGGTTCATAAGGTTCATAAATAAATCCAGGACTTGTCAGGGATAATTGTGCCCCCTGCATTAATGATATGTCAGCGAAGCATGAAATTCATTACCTGATCTGCAGATTAAAGATCATACGCAACTACCATATATCAATTTTATTTGTGTTCTCCTTTAATAATGTTATAATGGCAAAGAAATTGTTAAGCAGGAGACAAATACCCATATTCAAATAAGATGGCTGCCTAAAATACATCTAATCATCAACTCTCTAGGTGAATGTTTTCGAGCACAAAAAACATAAATGGTGCATCTGAAAAAATAGATACAGTCTTGCCAATCAGTTCCTCTGATAGGGATTCAACATTACTCAGTTGTTCCCTCAAGGCTATATTGCTGATTCTTGTCACTCGGGCAACACATTATCAGTTTTACTTCTTGCAGAAGTAATGTAGCTGAAAATGGGTCCAATCAAAGCTACAATTGAAAATATTTTACCACAAATTGTACGTTTTAATAAATTGTTTAACAAATACATAACCAAAGAATGCTAGAGCCTAAAAGGAATTGCAGCAACTCAAAGGAGTCTTCATTTTATTCAAATAAGAATATAGATCCAAACATCGGATTTTTTCTCCATATACATTTAATGCTGCATCTTTCTCCTCAGGAGTTCGTATATCCCCTAAGAAAATGTCAATTATCTTCCCACGAAATTTTTGCTGCAGCGGAAGTGCAGAACATTTCCATGTTCATTAGAAAGTAGGACCTTTAGCTGACCATAAGAGATGTTGGCAGCCAAACATATAGGCACAAGTTGGCATAATTTTAGTTTAGTGTGTGTGCTTGAGCATGTTAGTATGAGGGAGAGAGGGAAATAGTAAATGGTGCATACAACTAAGATACTCAATGTGGCTGTAATCAATAGAGCCACATATATGTAACGAAAGAACTTCTAACAATTTCACAAAAAGGGCTAAAGGCAATAAACACAACTTCAAAGACCCAGTAGGAAAGCTGTTTTTATAAAAAAATACATTATAAATGAATGTGACAAAGTACAACAGTGAGCACTTTAGAAAAGGTAAAGAACACACAACCTAAAAGAACCCAAATAAAAATAGCCTAACCAAGCAAGAATTGTGAGACAGCAAACTCATATCAGATTTCTTAGTTCCATACAGAGGAAAAGAGGACCGAGATCTACAATTAAATGACAAGCTACTCAACGATGAGTTTTAGGCCATATTTTAAAACCGTGGCCTAAACATGTTTTTGTTTTAGGCCATGCTTTAAAAACCGTGGACTAAGCAGGTTTTAGTTTTAGGCCGTTCTTTGCAAATTGTGGACATATGTTAATGCCACGATTTTATAAGTAAGGTTTAGGCAATAAAAGATTTTATATAGTCATTAAAAGAGAAATTATGCAGTAAATTTTCCATAATTATCTGTCGGCTTTCTCCTTCTTTATCAATTCAGCACTACTAATAGTTGTACATTAATCAATTCAGCAAAATAGTACATTAGCCCCGACAATTTCTCTAATAATATAAGTTAATAAAAAAGCAAAATACCAACAAATAACACCATATATAACAATATAATGCAGAAACATAATGCTAACAATAACAACATAACTGGAATGAAAAATTATTAAAATGACTTTATTTTGTGCATTAAATTTGAGCATAATGACTTTATTTTATTATTTTATTCCGAAAATATCAGTTTAGCACAAATAGCTCTATTAATTCAATGTGAAACAACAATCAATGACTTATGTCATACAAAAGGTCAAATTATAAGGAAAACCCAATACAGACAAAAACATAAATGAATTGAAGAGAAAAGGAGAGGGAGACATACCGACGATACTTAGAAATAAATATACACTTGTATAAACAAAATATACACTTGCATATAGAGAGTTGGGCTTCTACTAGTACTACACTTGTACTAAACCTATTTTATTAGTAATTAATATACACTTGTATAAATAAAATTAACCTCTCAGAGTTTTTTACTGTAAAGACCAAACTATGGAAAACACATATCCCCGTGAAAATATACTCTACGTTTTGTTGTTAAAACGTTTTGATAGAAAATCAGAAATCTTGCAAAGTTGGAGGTCACACCCTGTTTTCCATCTCATCAAACACCAAATAGCCTATGTTATGAGTTGTCTCATGTGATAGGAAACAAAGAACAGATAATTACAAATCTGAAATCTCTAAACTATTAACATACCTTGCAAATGTCTAGGATAAGAGCTTTATGAGGTATTCTCATATGTATAATACCATTAAAGTTGATCCTATTTTTTCCTACAGAAAAAATGAAACCCTTGACAGAGCATTAGACTCCCAAGATGAAATTGACAAGCAAAAATCAAATTAAAAGTGAAGAGTACACTTTAACCTTGCATCACCTTTTTTCTCCCATCATCTACATCTAGCATTACATGTTAAAAACATGTTAAACTGAGTATGTCCATATTAATTGAATGAGTGAGATGAATCAATCAATTTCATGTTTTGAAGAGCAAAAATATAAATTATATCAGGCTTTTATATATGATGGAACTTTATATATCTCCTCACAAAGTCAGATGAACATTATATCAGGCTTATGTGCTATAAGAAATTAAGAACATATGCTCTGGAAGTAGCTACTAAACCACAAATTCCTGCTATATTTATTCTTTGGAGAAAGGAAAGTATATTAGAGATAAGAAGCTACACATAAAGCCTTGGAGACATAAAACCATCAGGATCTAACCTCTGCCAAAATGGGAATTTTCTCACAAGGTTCATAAGGTTCATAAATAAATCCAGGACTTGTCAGGGATAATTGTGCCCCCTGCATTAATGATATGTCAGCGAAGCATGAAATTCATTACCTGATCTGCAGATTAAAGATCATACGCAACTACCATATATCAATTTTATTTGTGTTATCCTTTAATAATGTTATAATGGCAAAGAAATTGTTAAGCAGGAGACAAATACCCAAATTCAAATAAGATGGCTGCCTAAAATACATCTAATCATCAACTCTCTAGGTGAATGTTTTCGAGCACAACAAACATAAATGGTGCATCTGAAAAAATAGATACAGTCTTGCCAATCAGTTCCTCTGAAAGGGATTCAACATTACTCAGTTGTTCCCTCAAGGCTATATTGCTGATTCTTGTCACTCGGGCAACACATTATCAGTTTTACTTCTTGCAGAAGTAATGTAGCTGAAAATGGGTCCAATCAAAGCTACAATTGAAAATATTTTACCACAAATGGTACGTTTTAATAAATTGTTTAACAAATACATAACCAGAGAATGCTAGAGCCTAAAAGGAATTGCAGCAACTCAAAGGAGTCTTCATTTTATTCAAATAAGAATATAGATCCAAACATCGGGTTTTTGCCCCATATACGTATGCAATCTAAACTACTATGGTGTTCTTGAAAGCATTTAATGCTGCATCTTTCTCCTCAGGAGTTCGTATATCCCCTAAGAAAATGTCAATTATCATCCCACGAAATTTTTGCTGCAGCGGAAGTGCAGAACATTTCCATGTTCATTAGAAAGTAGGACCTTTAGCTGACCATAAGAGATGTTGGCAGCCAAACATATAGGCACAAGTTGGCATAATTTTAGTTTAGTGTGTGTGCTTGAGCATGTTAGTATGAGGGAGAGAGGGAAATAGTAAATGGTGCATACAACTAAGATACTCAATGTGGCTGTAATCAATAGAGCCACATATATGTAACGAAAGAACTTCTAACAATTTCACAAAAAGGGCTAAAGGCAATAAACACAACTTCAAAGACCCAGTAGGAAAGCTGTTTTTATAAAAAAATACATTATAAATGAATGTGACAAAGAACAACAGTTAGCACTTTAGAAAAGGTAAAGAACACACAACCTAAAAGAACCCAAATAAAAATAGCCTAACCAAGCAAGAATTGTGAGACAGCAAACTCATATCAGATTTCTTAGTTCCATACAGAGGAAAAGAGGACCGAGATCTACAATTAAATGACAAGCTACTCAACGATGAGTTTTAGGCCATATTTTAAAACCGTGGCCTAAACATGTTTTTGTTTTAGGCCATGCTTTAAAAACCGTGGACTAAGCAGGTTTTAGTTTTAGGCCGTTCTTTGCAAATTGTGGACATATGTTAATGCCACGATTTTATAAGTAAGGTTTAGGCAATAAAAGATTTTATATAGTCATTAAAAGAGAAATTATGCAGTAAATTTTCCATAATTATCTGTCGGCTTTCTCCTTCTTTATCAATTCAGCACTACTAATAGTTGTACATTAATCAATTCAGCAAAATAGTACATTAGCCCCGACAATTTCTCTAATAATATAAGTTAATAAAAAGCAAAATACCAACAAATAACACCATATATAACAATATAATGCAGAAACATAATGCTAACAATAACAACATAACTGGAATGAAAAATTATTAAAATGACTTTATTTTGTGCATTAAATTTGAGCATAATGACTTTATTTTATTATTTTATTCCGACAATATCAGTTTAGCACAAATAGCTCTATTAATTCAATGTGAAACAACAATCAATGACTTATGTCATACAAAAGATCAAATTATAAGGAAAACCCAATACAGACAAAAACATAAATGAATTGAAGAGAAAAGGAGAGGGAGACATACCGATGATACTTAGAAATAAATATACACTTGTATAAACAAAATATACACTTGCATATAGAGAGTTGGGCTTCTACTAGTACTACACTTGTACTAAACCTATTTTATTAGTAATTAATATACACTTGTATAAATAAAATTAACCTCTCAGAGTTTTTTACTATAAAGACCAAACTATGGAAAACACATATCCCCGTGAAAATATACTCTACGTTTTGTTGTTAAAACGTTTTGATAGAAAATCAGAAATCTTGCAAAGTTGGAGGTCACACCCTGTTTTCCATCTCATCAAACACCAAATAGCCTATGTTATGAGTTGTCTCATGTGATAGGAAACAAAGAACAGATAATTACAAATCTGAAATCTCTAAACTATTAACATACCTTGCAAATGTCTAGGATAAGAGCTTTATGAGGTATTCTCATATGTATAATACCATTAAAGTTGATCCTATTTTTTCCTACAGAAAAAATGAAACCCTTGACAGAGCATTAGACTCCCAAGATGAAATTGACAAGCAAAATCAAATTAAAAGTGAAGAGTACACTTTAACCTTGCATCACCTTTTTTCTCCCATCATCTACATCTAGCATTACATGTTAAAAACATGTTAAACTGAGTATGTCCATATTAATTGAATGAGTGAGATGAATCAATCAATTTCATGTTTTGAAGAGCAAAAATATAAATTATATCAGGCTTTATATATGATGGAACTTTATATATATCCTCACAAAGTCAGATGAACATTATATCAGGCTTATGTGCTATAAGAAATTAAGAACATATGCTCTGCAAGTAGCTACTAAACCACAAATTCCTACTATATTTATTCTTTAGAGAAAGGAAAGTATACTAGAGATAAGAAGCTACACATAAAGCCTTGGAGACATAAAACCATCAGATCTAACCTCTGCCAAAATGGGAATTTTCTCACAAGGTTCATAAGGTTCATAGATAAATCCAGGACTTGTCATGGATAATTGTGCCCCCTGCATTAATGATATGTCAGCGAAGCATGAAATTCATTACCTGATCTGCAGATTAAAAGATCATAGGCAACTACCATATATCAATTTTATTTGTGTTATCCTTTAATAATGTTATAATGGCAAAGCAATTGTTAAGCAGGAGACAAATACCCAAATTCAAATAAGATGGCTGCCTAAAATACATCTAATCATCAACTCTCTAGGTGAATGTTTTCGAGCACAACAAACATAAATGGTGCATCTGAAAAAATAGATACAGTCCTGCCAATCAATTCCTCTAAAAGGGATTCAACATTACTCAGTTGTTCCCTCAAGGCTATATTGCTGATTCTTGTCACTCAGGCAACACATTATCAGTTTTACTTCTTGCAGAAGTAATGTAGCTGAAAATGGGTCCAATCAAAGCTACAATTGAAAATATTTTACCACAAATTGTATGTTTTAATAAATTGTTTAACAAATACATAACCAGAGAATGCTAGAGCATAAAAGGAATTGCAGCAACTCAAAGGAGTCTTCATTTTATTCAAATAAGAATATAGATCCAAACATCGGAATTTTGCTCCATATACGTATGCAATCTAAACTACTGTGGTGTTCTTGAAAGCATTTAATGCTGCATCTTTCTCCTCAGGAGTTCGTATATGTAACATCCCGCATTCCAGGAGCTTGTTTACTCCATAGGGTTTAGATAATTAACCATGTGTTAGAGTTTAAGAAGGAGGTAAGTCAAGGACTTAGGAGTTAAATCTTAGTGGTTAAACCAATCTTAGGATGTTAGTGTAACATCCCAACCTTTGGTTAAGATAACATGTGTGTTCAGTAGGTCTAAACCTTGTAAGATCACTTAGGATTATGAGTAATAGGTAAGGAAAGGGTAAGATATGAGTTTGGAACCTTAATAGAACCAATTTAGGAGTTTTTGGCCCCTGGTAATCGATTACCAGGTGTTGGTAATCGATTACCAGAGAACCCTGTTGGTGGTAATCGATTACAGGGTTTGGTAATCGATTACCAGACTTCTGGGTTCAGTGTAATCGATTACCAGAAGTGGTAATCGATTACCAGACCTCCAGGAATGCATTTTTGCCTCTGGTAACCGATTACCAGGGTTTGGTAATCGATTACCATCATTATATATATATATGTTGGTGCGAAAATTCATCAGAATTTCATTTCCCCTTCCCCCTTCTTCGAACCCTAGAGAGAGAAAATGAGAGTTCTAGAGAGAGGAAGCGATTTTGGAGCCTTGGAAGTAGATTCACTAGTGCAAAAAGGGCCTTCTACGACGGTTGAAAATGTCCTTTTACGACGGTTGTACAACCGTCGTAGAACCAGGCGTCGTTGAAAATTTGAATTTTGACAACGCGTGAGGACCGTCGTAGAAAAAGAGAAACCACGACAGTTAAGCTGGTAACCGTCGTGGAAAGTATGGCATTCCACGACGGTTGAAAGGAAAACCGTCGTGGAAAGTAGAGAAACCACGACGGTTAAGATGGCAACCGTCGTAAAATGCCCTAGTTTCCACGACGGTTTTCCTTTCAACCGTCGTGAAATGTCGTATTTTCCACGACAGTTACCAGATTAACCGTCGTGGAAAACCCTCCACCCCATAGGACATTTTTAGCTAGCTACGACATTTTCTGTAGTTAATCCGTAGCTAATAGGGGAAAACATTATCCATTCCAAAGAATAGAGAAATTAAGAAGTCCATGTGACTTTAACTTGTTAGTTACAAATGAGAGAATGTTCCCATGGCTCATACTCTCAATTTCATAGGAGTTTGATATACCATTCCACTTTTATTTCATAATGTTAATTTTACAGGAAACAGATATAGAATCCAACTGTTGTTTTGAAGTTAGAATCAAGCAGTCGATGTACTTAAGAATTGGATAGTCTAAATAAATAGAAGCACATAGAAAAACAGGTATTAAATGCCACTGTCCAATATGAGAATTAAGGTCACACATCACACCAACAATACATATTTAACTTAGTTTCTTTGCTGTTTTTGAATAGCCAAATTGAATGACTAGATATGAGCAGTTAAAATCACATATATTGGATTGTCTGAATTGCCAATGATTCTAGAGTTCACATAGATACAAGATGAAAACCAAAGTTCAATTACTTAACCTGCCACTTGGCACAACAATGCATAAGGGATGCTCCTCTCAAATTTAGTGCACTGGCTGTTCTTCCATCGATTCCAGGATGCAGAGTGTATCTCTAAAGTGTGGGTCACTAGACATGTCGGTCGATTTGATCCCATCGGTGTGTTCAAATTTCTAATTTCCCATGTAGATGCTGGGCCACAATAAAAAACATACAAGAATAAAATTAGTCAATGGTCATAAATAATTAATTTTTTGCACCTTTGCCTTCAACTTATCCATTCCTGTTTGTGGCCTCAACACAGGAGCTGAAACCACTGGTGTAGTTGTCTCTGTGGTAAGCTTCTTGCTTAAACCACCAATTCCAAACACATTAATTAATTTTTAACATATACAATCAACACTTTCTTAATTCTATTTTTTTAATTCATTTATTCATCTGTAGAGCAAAGAGTGCAGCAGACAATGTGAGCCAAGTTTCTGCTCAGGTACATATCTAATTGCATTATTTATTTCTCTTCTTTTGAAAATATAGCTAATTGGAATAAGGTTTTAATTTGCAAAGAACCAGAAAATCATCATCCCATGTTAAAAACAGAACCTGTACAGTTTTAACTTGTCAATACAGAATCTTAAAACAAAAATATATAGCTTCCATTGAGAACTCATGCGAGCAGCAAAGAAGAAAGGGTTTAGCTGAAGCATATACCTCCTTGGTGCTCATCTTGCCTCTGAACATGGCTGAAGCATATACCTCCTTGGATCTATAAGAAACCTATACTTGCATTCAACAAGCAACAATATCTACTGCAGTAGCATTCCCATACCTGCATTCAACAAGCAACAATCATCTCAGCAAAACAAAAAACAATTCCAATCATTCCACAAAACCAATCCTAATTCCTAATCAAAACACTGGCCTATCCTCTTCATGCACATCAGTATGAGTCAACTTAACAATATTAACTCCTAGTTCAGGCTCCTCAAACACAAGCCTCACCTGCAAAAACCGATCATGACTACACAAGCCTCACCAGATGGTAGCATATCAATACCCCTAGATATATTTAGAACACATTCATTCATCAACTAATAGCATATGACACAATGATGTAGACCACAGATTCTTTCAAGCCAAAAAATTCAGCAAAGTAGAAAAGGAGTAAGTAAGCAAAAGGAGTAGATCTACAGCACCGGGTATTGTTCTGGCTACTTCCTCAATTGGACCTTCAAACGCAGCATTACCATCAATTCCTACAAGGTAGAAGACCAGTATTCGCCTGGTATTGTTCAGTGTATATGGTTCAGTGCTATATGGTTCAGTGTCCTATTACTATGAGCAAAACGAGAAGGTGGGTCCATCATGATACTAAGGAATTTTCACATTTATTCACAGACATCGCTTGATCAATCAAGCAATTAAGTAACACCACACACCAAAAAGCACAAGCAACAAATAAAGTTTGAAACTGGAGTGAACATGATGAAAATGAGCAAAGGTTTCAAAATTTTACCAAAAGCCTCAAGCTGCTCCAACTTGACGTTCAAATCACCTTTAGTGCTCTCGCCAAGGTAGTCCACGTCAGACTTGTTCGACGGCGTCACCGAGAAGACGTCGCCGCCAACAGCCTTGGAGTCAACGGTGCAGCGACAAAGCGTCAACCTTACGTTCGGTGGGTTATGAGAAGTGGGTGTCGTGAAAGCTGCGTTTCTGAAACACTTGTTGGTGGTGGCGGCCACTGCCAACGTAAGAATCGCCGCCGTGCACGGCGAAGATGCCGAGAACCTCCGCCGCATACGTGAATCGGAGTGGAGGCGAAGAGAGAAGTGAAGCTCCGAGCGATGGCCAAAGTAGGAGAACGGGAAGGGGAGGGGGACGGTGGGAGACGGGAAAACGGTGGGAAGAGGGGGGTTTAGAGAGAGAGTCTGAAGGTAGAGAGAGAGATTAGGGTTCTGATGCGGCGCAGGGGAGAAGGGGAAGTTGAATATATAGCCCAACCAACCACGACGGTTGCCTAAGCAACCGTCGTGGTAGCCCACTATTACTCCTGCACCACCCATGTTTTGCTATTCACACCCCCTTCCTTTCTGAAACCCCTAATGCTACCTGCACCACCCCACTTTACTTGTCACACCCCCCCATAAGGTATTCCACGACGGATGTCCATTGGGCCCGTCGTGGTAGCCCACTATTACTCCTGCACCACCCATGTTTTGCTATTCACACCCCCTTCCTTTCTGAAACCTCTAATGCTACCTGCGCCACCCCCACTTTACTTGTCACACCCCCCATAAGGTATTCCACGACGGGTGTCCACTGGGCCCGTCGTGGTAGCCCACTATTACTCTTGCACTACCCATGTTTTGCTATTCACACCCCCTTCCTTTATGAAACCCCTAATGCTACCTGCACCACCCCACTTTACTTGTCACACCCCCATAAGGTATTCCACGACGGTGTCCACTGGGCCCGTCGTGGTAGCCCACTATTACTCCTGCACCAACCCATGTTTTACTATTCACACCCCATTCCTTTCTGAAACCCCTAATGCTACCTGCACCACCCCACTTTACTTGTCACACCCCCCATAAGGTCTTCCACGACGGGTGTCCACTGGACCCATCGTGGTAGCTCACTATTACTCCTGCACCACCCATGTTTTGCTATTCACACCCCCTTCCTTTCTGAAACCCCTAATGCTACCTGCACCAACCCCACTTTACTTGTCACACCCCCCATAAGGTATTCCAAGACGGGTGTCCACTGGGCCCGTCGTGGTAGCCCCACTATTACTCCTGCACCACCCATGTTTTGCTATTCACACCCCCTTCCTTTCTGAAACCCCTAATGCTACCTGCACCACCCCCACTTTACTTGTCACACCCCTCATAAGGTATTCCACGACGGATGTCCATTGGGCCCGTTGTGGTAGCCCACTATTACTCCTGCACCACCCATGTTGCTATTCACACCCCCCTTCCTTTCTGAAACCCCTAATGCTACCTGCACCACCCCACTTTACTTGTCACACCCCCCATAAGGTATTCCACGACGGGTGTCCACTGGGCCCGTCGTGGGTAGCCCACTATTACTCCTGCACTACCCATGTTTTGCTATTCACACCCCCTTCCTTTATGAAATCCCTAATGCTACCTGCACCACCCCACTTTACTTGTCACACCCCCCATAAGGTATTCCACGACGGGTGTCCACTGGGCCCGTCGTGGTAGCCCACTATTACTCCTGCACCACCCATGTTTTACTATTCACACCCCCATTCCTTTCTGAACCCCTAATGCTACCTGCACCACCCCACTTTACTTGTCACACCCCCCATAAGGTCTTCCACGACGGGTGTCCAATGGACCCATCGTGGTAGCTCACTATTACTCCTGCACCACCCATGTTTTGCTATTCACACCCCCTTCCTTTCTGAAACCCCTAATGCTACCTGCACCACCCCACTTTACTTGTCACACCCCCCATAAGGTATTCCAAGACGGTGTCCACTGGGCCCGTCGTGGTAGCCCACTATTACTCCTGCACCACCCATGTTTTGCTATTCACACCCCCTTCCTTTCTGAAACCCCTAATGCTACCTGCACCACCCCACTTTACTTGTCACACCCCTCATAAGGTATTCCACGACGGATGTCCATTGGGCCCGTTGTGGTAGCCCACTATTACTCCTGCACCACCCATGTTTGCTATTCACACCCCCTTACTTTCTGAAACCCCTAATGCTACCTGCACCACCCCACTTTACTTGTCACACCCCCATAAGGTATTCCACGACGGGTGTCCACTGGGCCCGTCGTGGTAGCCCACTATTACTCCTGCACTACCCATCTTTTGCTATTCACACCCCCTTCCTTTATGAAACTCCTAATGCTACCTGCCCCCACCCCACTTTACTTGTCACACCCCCATAAGGTATTCCCGACGGGTGTCAACTGGCCCGTCGTGGTAGTCCACTAGTACTCCTCCTTGCACCACCCATGTTTTGCTATTCAACACCCCCTTCCTTTTTGAAACCCTAATGCTACCTGCACCACCCCACTTTACTTGTCACAACCCCCCATAAGGTCTTCCAAGACGGGTGTCCACTTGGACCCGTCGTGGTAGCCCACTATTACTCCTGCACCACCATGTTTTGCTATTCACACCCCCTTCCTTTCTGAAACCCCTAATGCTACCTGCACCACCCCACTTTACTTGTCACACCACCCATAAGTCTTCCACGACGGGTGTCCACTGGGCCCGTCGTGGGTAGCCCACTATTACTCCTGCACCACCAATGTGTTGCTATTCACAACCCCTTCTTTGTGAAAACCCCTAATGCTACCTGCACCAACCCACTTACTTGTCACACCCCCATAAGGTCTTCCACGACGGATGTCCACTGGGCCCTTCGTGGTAGCCCACTATTACCCCCTGCACCACCCATGTTTTGCTATTCACACCCCCTTTCTTTCTGAAACCCCTAATGCTACCTGCACCACCCCAATTTACTTGTCACACCCCCCATAAGGTCTTCCACGACGGGTGTCCACTGGGCCCGTCGTGGTAGCCCACTATTACTCCTGCACCACCCATGTTTTTGCTATTCACACCCCCCTTTATTTTTGTAAACATTTATTCTAAGGTAGTTTTCTACGACGGTTAAGGGCCAACCGTCGTTTGTAAGTTACCCACATAATTGCAAAAATGTCACCGTGCATCTTTCAACGACGGTTGTCCCTCAACCGTCGTGGAATGCCCGTCGTAGAATGCCTTTTTTGTAGTAGTGATTGAAGCTAGAATCAACCATTGGGATCTCTACAAACTCTCAATTCCTCCTTGATTTCACCCTTGTGTGAGTATAACTCACCCTTAGGTTAGGAATTGGTCTCCTTGCATGTCCCCCTCTTCTTCCCCTCCCTTTCTTGGCTGAATATTTGAATAATTGATGATTGTTTGGTTGTTTGGATTGTTGAATGTTTGATTGAGTTTACGAATTGAAATCGAGAGTCGAAATCCTTAGTTTCGAAGTTATCGAAAATGTCGAAACTTACGAAATGAACGAAACTTACGAAACTATCGTATTTCCCTCGATTTCGATTCATATAAGAATTTCCTTGAGTTTATACTTCTTGATTTCATTGATTATGGTTAGATTATTGGTCGAATATGAGAATTGAGTCGTATGTTCGTGAAGTCATAATGAGCATAAATGTCGATATGTTCCTTGCATGATCCCGAATTCTCGAACCCCTTTCTAATTCATCAAATTGCATACATTTGTGATGAGATTGATAAGAGGGTGCTTGAATCGAAGATAAAACAAAAGGATTTCGAAGTTACGAAAGTTACGAGACTTGCGAAAGTATCGAAACACTCGTGACGTTCAAAATTCTAGTTTTTACCATTGATTCAAGTACGCCTAATGTGCATTATGAGTTAAGTTAAAGCCAGCCTTTGCGCTGTGAGTAAAAAGAAAGGATCTTCGGATCAAGTTAAGTTCATGTGGGTTCAGGGCCGAGTCCTAGGTCTTGGATCCGGTTAAAGGAGGTTATCTTTTGAGAAGATTTCACCTGAAGGGGGTGAAGAAGCTCAGGTTGTTAATACTCCTATCCAGACATGGATTATTCTTAGTAATCATAGTCGGAAATGAGTATTAACTTCGCTGACGCCTCTCAAGACCAAAACAGTTATAAGAGAGGTGATGCTGCTACCCCCCTCGGCCAAGGTGGTAGATTGTGATCCCTCGACTCAGTAAATTATTATGATTGATAATAAAACTTAATTATGGTGGCCTTGGACGACGGTCCTTGGTCACAGGCCGAGCGCTCAAAGTACAGATAGTGATAAGACCCCCTTGAGTATTTGGGTTAAAATGCTACATGACTAACATTTTCTTATGTTTTATCTGGATTGGCTAACTATGTGTTTGATTATGTGACTTGGCCTTATATTCTAATGGGATATGAATATGTGAATTGATGTGTATGTAGGATTGTCATCCATAAATACATGTCCCCTGCATTCATGCATAGAGTTATACTTGCTGAGACATTAGTCTCACCCCACGTTTCGGGGGTTTCCTTTAGTGTGCAGGAAGATTCAGATGACGTTAATGATAAGAGAAAAGTTGATGAAGCTAATTGGTGTTAGAATAGGAACTCTTGTAATATTTGATTCAGATGTATAGTTAATTATTGTTAGACATTTGTTAATGCTTATGTATGTAATTCTTAGCCAGAAGGCTTGTTTATGATTGAAGTGTAGTTATCCAGCTTTAAGGAAGATTCTTCCGGATCTCCGGTATGAATTTATGGAATCCTATTACTTAAAGTGTAGTTTTCTTTCCTAAGCTCCATTAATGTGTATGTATTTGTGTAACTTAAACTAATCGTTGGAAAGTTTAAGTATTTTGATTGGCGATATTTAAAATTTAACGAAGTGATTTCAAGAATTACAGGAGTAGTGTCTCCAACGGGCACTATTTCTGAGTTCTAGAAATTAGGGCGTTACATTTTGGTATCAGAGCAGTTCAATCCAATTGGACTGTGGTTAGGTTAGTTGCCCGTGACTTACTATGATCTTCTAATACGTTTACTCATCATAGGAACTGATCACTCTTATGATGGGTGATGTATGAGAAGATTATAGTTTGTTATGTGAGTAGGATGCTTTGGTTCGGAAGTTAGGACACTTCCCTAACAAGTTAGAGCCACCTCTTTTCTTATGTAGAACGGAAGATATCTTAGGTTAAGTACTTAGGGGACCCTTACCCTAGGAGTCTTATAGAATGTGACCTTAAAAGCCTAATAAAAGTTAGGCACCTTTGAGCTAGATAGTAGTGAATCATTTAATGATTGAAGGATGGTTGTGTATGACTTATGATGTGAATTAAATTGTATGGTGTACATGCTTGCATCTGAAGAATGGTTGTATGATTATGACATTGGTTGTGGTGTGCTTATGTGAGTGACTTGTATGAGCTAGATGTTTTTGGTGTGACTTGATAGTGATTGGTGATGTTGAATTGTTTGAATGATTGTGTAGCATGTATGTTAGGATGTGTGTGAGTACTTGTTTGGTAGTGATATCCATAGTTAGGACTTCTTTGGGTTTAACCCTTGTGAGGTCATGGTAGAAGGAGTGAAGGGCTGTAGTTTAAGATACAATAGAAATTCCGTTTAGGGGAACAGGGTATAGAGGGCTTTAACTCAAATAGGTTTAAGACCTTACCTAATGTTATTAAGCTTAGTAGGAGTACATCTACACATAGGCATCTAGACTCAACCTTAAAAAGGGGAATTAGTAAATTGAGACCTTCCTTTAAAACCAATGTAAGAATAGATGCATCCTTTAGGCCACGTTTAGGGTAGTCGGGAAACTGTCAAGAGAGTGAGGATTCTCTCAGCCACCTTACCATGTTTTGTTCATGAATTACGTGAACGGACCCTTAGACCTTTCCAGTAGAGTGTGTGGTCATGGCGACCGCCACCATTTCACCCTGTTAGTTTGTGATTAGAAAACTCCTAGTGACCTTAGAAGCAATGCTTTGGTACCCTAGCAGATTAAGAGGCCTTTAAGGCAGGAATACACTACCATTAGTAACTGTTAGGAGTAGGGGCTACGTTAGAAAATGAACAAGATAGAAATTCCTAGTAAGGGGTAGTGAGGTTTTTATTGTTTAGTGTTAGAACTCTTCTAGAAATTATCTTGGTAATATTCTTAGCCCTAGCAAGTGGGTAAATTGTGGGAGAAAACAGTACCTCTAGTTCCTCTTCACCCTTAGGAGAAACACTCAAGAATATTCCAACCAAACCTTTAGATTAACTATACTAGTGGTGACGTCGAGGTAGTAATTAAGAATAGAATTGGGTGATGGCCTTAGTCAGGGGAGTTAGGAAGAATCAAACTTCTCAGGAAATCCAACTTAGTAGCTCCACCATTCTAGACCACCCATTTTCATTTGTTGTCATCCAAAGTAGAGAGGAACCAAATTCAAGCAAGCTAGATAACCCCGGTATAGACTATTTTAAGAAAGGGTAGATTTAACCCCGAACTTAAGTAAATTTCACCCAACCTGAAGTTTTGCTTTGACTGTGTATAGTTAAGCTTAGCTAGTGTATTATTAGAGGGTGGAACTGTTAAAAGGTGCGTTCATCGGGTTAGAACTCTAGAGCATTAGAAATCCTTGCTTACTAGAGGACTAGGAAGTGGCTTAGATTAGGTCACTCTCCTTTTTCCTTAGAACTTCAAACAACAATAAGTTTAGCCTGACCAGTAGGGTGATATAGAGAAAGATCCCCATAGGGGATGATAGGAGAATAGGGAGAGCCCCGTGTTCATGTCGTGACCGGGAGAGGAGACCTCTAAGGTTGTGGCATGAATATTGTTTTCCCTTTTCAGGTGATATGTTTATTTGTTTCTATGCAAATTTAATCTCTCGGAACACGACGTGAGTGTTGGATGTTTTGGTCAACACAAACTTAGTGATTCGGGGGATTGAGTTATTCGGTGTTATAGTAAGTCCTAATAAAATAAGTGGAAACTTAGAAATATAAAATTTGAAAGAAAATAATAGGTGAATGTTGGATTAGGTTTGGAGTTAGAAACCTTAATTAGTTGTAACATAAAAATTTTCTTATAATCAGACTTTCTAGTGTGTTGTTTATTCAAGCCCAATTAGAGAACTTAGAGAGGATATAGAGTCTTTCCTTATGTCTTTAGTATAATACAGGGAGAGAGTTGTGATGGAAGATTAGAAATCCAAGTTTAGGTGTAACCTATGGGGAGCATAGCACCTATATCAGTTGAAGGAGATCTTTTGATGAGCTAAGAGCTCTAATCAGAGAGGCTTTGAGTTTGGACTCAAGTCTCCAAGGGGGAAGTCAATAGTTAGTGTTTCCGGAGCAGGAGATGGGATTTCCTACTAAGAGGGAGTCAGTATCTCTAAGGGGGGTAGTCTCAGGCAACCAGTGTTAGAGGAAGTTGTCAGAAGTGAGTTTAGGTGCATCCTGGCTCTACCAAGATGTACCAGGGTTTCGAGAGAGTTGTAGTAGATTGTGTTCTTCAACCTATAAGATGTCATCGAGTCAATATAGCACTTCAAACCAACCGGAGCCTTTTCCCCTTAGGAATCCTCGAGTAAGTGTGAGAAAGTTTAGCAGGAACCATGAGGTATCCTCTGTTTAGAACCTTGAGACTTGTGCCTTCGCTCCAGTCCCATGGCTCAACTCTCAATTTGGAGCGGGCAGGACAGCATGGTGCAGTCCCCAACCCAACCAAGCATAACCAGAGTCACGATCCATCACCTTGGTGTCCCCACTTGGGTCACAAGCTGGCGCTACCCAACTCGATTACCTTACTACTAGTTAGAGTACCTATTTCCCTTAACAAGTTAGAATTTTGTATGTTAGGACGAATGTCAAATCCTTCAGTTTTTTTTTCTTCCCCAGTATCGAATAAGGTAGAAATCCTAAGTTCACTCCTAGGTATTAGAATGTTCGTCATCAAACCTGTGGGGAGGATTTCTGAAAACATTCTAGTTGAAGTTAACCTTAAGTCCCTTGCCTTAAACAATTTTGAGGACAAAATTGTCTTAAGGGGGTAGAGTGTAACATCCCGCATTCCAGGAGCTTGTTTACTCCATAGGGATTAGATAATTAACCATGTGTTAGAGTTTAAGAAGGAGGTAAGTCAAGGACTTAGGAGTTAAATCTTAGTGGTTAAACCAATCTTAGGATGTTAGTGTAACATCCCAACCTTTGGTTAAGATAACATGTGTGTTCAGTAGGTCTAAACCTTGTAAGATCACTTAGGATTATGAGTAATAGGTAAGGAAAGGGTAAGATATGAGTTTGGAACCTTAATAGAACCAATTTAGGAGTTTTTGGCCCCTGGTAATCGATTACCAGGTGTTGGTAATCGATTACCAGAGAACCCAGTTGGTGGTAATCGATTACAGGGTTTGGTAATCGATTACCAGACTTCTGGGTTCAGTGTAATCGATTACCAGAAGTGGTAATCGATTACCAGACCTCCAGGAATGCATTTTTGCCTCTGGTAATCGATTACCAGGGTTTGGTAATCGATTACCATCAGTATATATACATATGCTGGTGCGAAAATCCATCAGAATTTCATTTCCCCCTTCCCCCTTCTTCGAACCCTAGAGAGAGAAAATGAGAGTTCTAGAGAGAGGAAGCGATTTTGGAGCCTTGGAAGTAGATTGAAGCTAGAATCAACCCTTGGGATCTCTACAAACTCTCAATTCCTCCTTTGATTTCACCCTTGTGTGAGTATAACTCACCCTTAGGTTAGGAATTGGTCTCCTTGCATGTCCCCTCTTCTTCCCCTCCTTTTCTTGGCTGAATATTTGAATAATTGATGATTGTTTGGGTTGTTGAATGTTTGATTGAGTTTACGAATTGAAATCGAGAGTCGAAATCCTTAGTTTCGAAGTTATCGAAAATGTCGAAACTTACGAAATGAACGAAACTTACGAAACTATCGTATTTCCCTCGATTTCGATTCATATAAGAATTTCCTTGAGTTTATACTTCTTGATTTCATTGATTATGGTTAGATTATTGGTCGAATATGAGAATTGAGCCGTATGTTCGTAAAGTCATAATGAGCATAAATGGCGATATGTTCCTTGCATGATCCCGAATTCTCGAACCCCTTTCTAATTCATGAAATTGCATACATTTGTGATGAGATTGATAAGAGGGTGCTTGAATCGAAGATAAAACAAAAGGATTTCAAAGTTACGAAAGTTACGAGACTTGCAAAAGTATCGAAACACTCGTGACGTTCGAAATTCTAGTTTTACCATTGATTCAAGTACGCCTAATGTGCATTATGAGTTAAGTTAAAGCCAACCTTTGCGCTGTGAGTAAAAAGAAAGGATCTTCGGATCAAGTTAAGTTCATGTGGGTTCAGGGCCGAGTCCTAGGTCTTGGATCCGGTTAAAGGAGGTTCTCTTTTGAGAAGATTTCACCTGAAGCGGGTGAAGAAGCTCAGGTTGTTAATACTCCTATCGAGACATGGATTATTCTTAGTAATCATAGTCGGAAATGAGTATTAACTTCGCTGACGCCTCTCAAGACCAAAACAGTTATAAGAGAGGTGATGCTGCTACCCCTCGGCCAAGGTGGTAGATTGTGATCCCTCGACTCAGTAAATTATTATGATTGATAATAAAACTTAATTATGGTGGCCTTGGACGACGGTCCTTGGTCACAGGCCGAGCGCTCAAAGTACAGATAGTGATAAGACCCCTTGAGTATTTGGGTTAAAATGCTACATGACTAACATTTTCTTATTCTTTATCTGGATTGGCTAACTATGTGTTTGATTATGTGACTTGGCCTTATATTCTAATGGGATATGAATATGTGAATTGATGTGTATGTAGGATTGTCATCCATAAATACATGTCCCCTGCATTCATGCATAGAGTTATACTTGCTGAGACATTAGTCTCACCCCACGTTTCGGGGGTTTCCTTTAGTGTGCAGGAAGATTCAGATGACGTTAATGATAAGAGAAAAGTTGATGAAGCTAATTGGTGTTAGAATAGGAACTCTTGTAATATTTGATTCAGATGTATAGTTAATTATTGTTAGACATTTGTTAAATGCTTATGTATGTAATTCTTATCCAAGAAGGCTTGTTTATGATTGAAGTGTAGTTATCCAGCTTTAAGGAAGATTCTTCCGGATCTCCGGTATAAATTTATGGAATCCTATTACTTTAAAGTGTAGTTTTCTTTCCTAAGCTCCATTAATGCGTATGTATTTGTGTAACTTAAACTAATCGTTGGAAAGTTTAAGTAATTTTGATTGGCGATATTAAAATTTAACGAAGTGATTTCAAGAATTACAGGAGTAGTGTCTCCAACGGGCACTATTTCTGAGTTCTAGAAATTAGGGCGTTACAGTATATCCCCTAAGAAAATGTCAATTATCTTCCCACCAAATTTTTGCTGCAGCGGAAATGCAGAACATTTCCATGTTCATTAGAAAGTAGGACCTTTAGCTGACCATAAGAGATGTTGGCATCCAAACATATAGACACAAGTTGGCATAATTTTAGTTTAGTGTGTGTGCTTGAGCATGTTAGTATGAGGGAGAGAGGGAAACAATAAATGGTGCATACAACTAAGATACTCAATGTGGCTGTAATCAACAGAGCCACATATATGTAACGAAAGAACTTCTAACAATTTCACAAAAAGAGCTAAAGGCAATAAACACAAATTCAAAGCCCCAGTAGGAAAGCTGTTTGGATAAAAAAATACATTAGAAATGAATGTGACAAAGTACAACAGTGAGCACTTTAGAAAAGGTAAAGAACACACAAACTAAAAGAACCCAAATAAAAATAGCCTAAACAAGCAAGAATGGTGAGACGGCAAACTCATATCAGATTTCATAGTTCCATACAGGGGAAAAGAGGACCGAGATCTACAATTAAATGACAAGCTACTCAACGATGAGTTTTACGCCATACTTTTAAAACCGTGGCCTAAACATGTTTTTGTTTTAGGCCATGCTTTAAAAACCGTGGACTAAGCAGGTTTTAGTTTAGGTCGTTCTTGCAAACCGTGGACATATGTTAATGCCTCGATTTTATAAGTAAGGTTGAGGCAATAAAAGATTTTATATAGTCATTAAAAGAGAAATTATGCAGTAAATTTTCCATAATTATCTGTCGGTTTTCTCCTTCTTTATCAATTCAGCACTACTAATAGTTGTACATTAATCAATTCAGCAAAATAGTACATTAGCCCCGACAATTTCTCTAATAATATAAGTTAATAAAAAAGCAAAATACCAACAAATAACACCATATATAACAATATAATGCAGAAACATAATGCTAACAATAGCAACATAACTGGAATGAAAAATTATTAAAATGACTTTATTTTGTGCATTAAATTTGAGCATAATGACTTTATTTTATTATTTTATTCGGACAGTATCAGTTTAGCACAAATAGCCCTATTAATTCAATGTGCAACAACAATCAATGACTTATGTCATACAAAAGATCAAATTATAAGGAAAACCCAATACAGACAAAAACATAAATGAATTGAAGAGAAAAGGAGAGGGAGACATACCGACGATACTTAGAAATAAATATACACTTGTATAAATAAAATATACACTTGCATATAGAGAGTGGGGCTTGTACTAGTACTACACTTGTACTAAACCTATTTTATTAGTAATAAATATACACTTGTATAAATAAAATTAACCTCTCAGAGTTTTTTACTATAAACACCAAACTATGGAAAACACATATCCCCGTGAAAATATACTCTACTTTTTGTTGTTAAAACGTTTTGATAGAAAATCAGAAATCTTGCAAAGTTGGAGGTCACACCCTGTTTTCCATCTCATCAAACACCAAACAGCCTATGTTATGAGTTGTCTCGTGTGACAGGAAACAAAGAACAGATAATTACAAATCTGAAATCTCTAAACTATTAACATACCTTGCAAATGTCTAGGATAAGAGCTTTATGAGGTATTCTCATATGTATAATACCATTAAAGTTGATCCTTTTTTTCTTACAGAAAAAAATGAAACCCTTGAAAGAGGATTAGACTCCCAAGATGAAATTGACAAGCAAAAATCAAATTAAAAGTGAAGAGTACACTTCAACCTTGCATCACCTTTTTTCTCCCATCATCTACATCTAGCATTACATGTTAAAAACATGTTAAACTGAGTATGTCCATATTAATTGAATGAGTGAGATGAATCAATCAATTTCATGTTTTGAAGAGCAAAAATATAAATTATATCAGGCTTTATATTTGATGGAACTTTATATATCTCCTCACAAAGTCAGATGAACATTATATCAGGCTTATGTGCTATAAGAAATTAAGAACATATGCTCTGCAAGTAGCTACTAAACCACAAATTCCTACTATATTTATTCTTTAGAGAAAGGAAAGTATATTAGAGATAAGAAGCTACACATAAAGCCTTGGAGACATAAAACCATCAGATCTAACCTCTGCCAGAATGGGAATTT
Organism: Sesbania bispinosa; assembly: GCA_026901365.1. NCBI lineage: Eukaryota > Viridiplantae > Streptophyta > Magnoliopsida > Fabales > Fabaceae > Sesbania > Sesbania bispinosa. The sequence goes on along the minus strand of QLOH01000231.1, from coordinate 1,342,148 downwards.
TCTCACAAGTTCATAAGGTTCATAGATAAATCCAGGACTTGTCATGGATAATTGTGCCCCCTGCATTAATGATATGTCAGCGAAGCATGAAATTCATTACCTGATCTGCAGATTAAAAGATCATAGGCAACTACCATATATCAATTTTATTTGTGTTGTCCTTTAATAATGTTATAATGGCAAAGCAATTGTTAAGCAGGAGACAAATACCCAAATTCAAATAAGATGGCCGCCTAAAATACATCTAATCATCAACTTTCTAGGTGAATGTTTTCGAGCACAACAAACCTAAATGGTGCATCTGAAAAAATAGATACAGTCCTGCCAATCAGTTCCTCTGAAAGGGATTCAACATTACTCAGTTGTTCCCTCAAGGCTATATTGCTGATTCTTGTCACTCAGGCAACACATTATCAGTGTTACTTCTTGCAGAAGTAATGTAGTTGAAAATGGGTTCAATCAAAGCTAAAATTGAAAATATTTTACCACAAATTGTATGTTTTAATAAATTGTTTAACAAATACATAACCAGAGAATGCTAGAGCCTAAAAGGAATTGCAGCAACTCAAAGGAGTCTTCATTTTATTCAAATAAGAATATAGATCCAAACATCGGAATTTTGCTCCATATACGTATGCAATCTAAACTACTATGGTGTTCTTGAAAGCATTTAATGCTGCATCTTTCTCCTCAGGAGTTCGCATATCCCCTAAGAAAATGTCAATTATCTTCCCACCAAATTTTTGCTGCAGCGGAAGTGCAGAACATTTCCATGTTCATTAGAAAGTAGGACCTTTAGCTGACCATAAGAGATGTTGGCAGCCAAACATATAGACACAAGTTGGCATAATTTTAGTTTAGTGTGTGTGCTTGAGCATGTTAGTATGAAGCAGAGAGGGAAACAGTAAATGGTGCATACAACTAAGATACTCAATGTGGCTGTAATCAACAGATCCACATATATGTAACGAAAGAACTTCTAACAATTTCACAAAAAGGGCTAAAGGCAATAATCACAAATTCAAAGCCCCAGTAGGAAAGCTGTTTGGATAAAAAAATACATTATAAATGAATGTGACAAAGTACAACAGTGAGCACTTTAGAAAAGGTAAAGAACACACAAACTAAAAGAACCCAAATAAAAATAGCCTAAACAAGCAAGAATGGTGAGACAGCAAACTCATATCAGATTTCATAGTTCCATACAGGGGAAAAGAGGACCGAGATCTACAATTAAATGACAAGCTACTCAACGATGAGTTTTAGGCCATACTTTTAAAACCGTGGCCTAAACATGTTTTTGTTTTAGGCCATGCTTTAAAAACCGTGGACTAAGCAGGTTTTAGTTTTAGGTCATTCTTTGCAAACCCTGGACATATGTTAATGCCACGATTTTATAAGTAAGGTTGAGGCAATAAAAGATTTTATATAGTCATTAAAAGAGAAATTATGCAGTAAATTTTCCATAATTATCTGTCGGCTTTCTCCTTCTTTATCAATTCAGCATTACTAATAGTTGTACATTAATCAATTCAGCAAAATAGTACATTAGCCCAGACAATTTCTCTAATAATATAAGTTAATAAAAAAGCAAAATACCAACAAATAACACCATATATAACAATGTAATGTAGAAACATAATGCTAACAGTAGCAACATAACTGGAATGAAAAATTATTAAAATGACTTTATTTTGTGCATTAAATTTGAGCATAATGACTTTATTTTATTATTTTATTCGGACAGTATCAGTTTAGCACAAATAGCCCTATTAATTCAATGTGCAACAACAATCAATGACTTATGTCATACAAAAGATCAAATTATAAGGAAAACCCAATACAGACAAAAACATAAATGAATTGAAGAGAAAAGGAGAGGGAGACATACCGACGATACTTAGAAATAAATATACACTTGTATAAATAAAATATACACTTGCATATAGAGAGTGGGGGTTGTACTAGTACTACACTTGTACTAAACCTATTTTATTAGTAATAAATATACACTTGTATAAATAAAATTAACCTCTCAGAGTTTTTTACTATAAACACCAAACTATGGAAAACACATATCCCCGTGAAAATATACTCTACTTTTTGTTGTTAAAACGTTTTGATAGAAAATCAGAAATCTTGCAAAGTTGGAGGTCACACCCTGTTTTCCATCTCATCAAACACCAAACAGCCTATGTTATGAGTTGTCTCGTGTGACAGGAAACAAAGAACAGATAATTACAAATCTGAAATCTCTAAACTATTAACATACCTTGCAAATGTCTAGGATAAGAGCTTTATGAGGTATTCTCATATGTATAATACCATTAAAGTTGATCCTTTTTTTTCTTACAGAAAAAAATGAAACCCTTGAAAGAGGATTAGACTCCCAAGATGAAATTGACAAGCAAAAATCAAATTAAAAGTGAAGAGTACACTTCAACCTTGCATCACCTTTTTTCTCCCATCATCTACATCTAGCATTACATGTTAAAAACATGTTAAACTGAGTATGTCCATATTAATTGAATGAGTGAGATGAATCAATCAATTTCATGTTTTGAAGAGCAAAAATATAAATTATATCAGGCTTTATATTTGATGGAACTTTATATATCTCCTCACAAAGTCAGATGAACATTATATCAGGCTTATGTGCTATAAGAAATTAAGAACATATGCTCTGCAAGTAGCTACTAAACCACAAATTCCTACTATATTTATTCTTTAGAGAAAGGAAAGTATATTAGAGATAAGAAGCTACACATAAAGCCTTGGAGACATAAAACCATCAGATCTAACCTCTGCCAGAATGGGAATTTTCTCACAAGTTCATAAGGTTCATAGATAAATCCAGGACTTGTCATGGATAATTGTGCCCCCTGCATTAATGATATGTCAGCGAAGCATGAAATTCATTACCTGATCTGCAGATTAAAAGATCATAGGCAACTACCATATATCAATTTTATTTGTGTTGTCCTTTAATAATGTTATAATGGCAAAGCAATTGTTAAGCAGGAGACAAATACCCAAATTCAAATAAGATGGCCGCCCAAAATACATCTAATCATCAACTTTCTAGGTGAATGTTTTCGAGCACAACAAACCTAAATGGTGCATCTGAAAAAATAGATACAGTCCTGCCAATCAGTTCCTCTGAAAGGGATTCAACATTACTCAGTTGTTCCCTCAAGGCTATATTGCTGATTCTTGTCACTCAGGCAACACATTATCAGTGTTACTTCTTGCAGAAGTAATGTAGTTGAAAATGGGTTCAATCAAAGCTAAAATTGAAAATATTTTACCACAAATTGTATGTTTTAATAAATTGTTTAACAAATACATAACCAGAGAATGCTAGAGCCTAAAAGGAATTGCAGCAACTCAAAGGAGTCTTCATTTTATTCAAATAAGAATATAGATCCAAACATCGGAATTTTGCTCCATATACGTATGCAATCTAAACTACTATGGTGTTCTTGAAAGCATTTAATGCTGCATCTTTCTCCTCAGGAGTTCGCATATCCCCTAAGAAAATGTCAATTATCTTCCCACCAAATTTTTGCTGCAGCGGAAGTGCAGAACATTTCCATGTTCATTAGAAAGTAGGACCTTTAGCTGACCATAAGAGATGTTGGCAGCCAAACATATAGACACAAGTTGGCATAATTTTAGTTTAGTGTGTGTGCTTGAGCATGTTAGTATGAAGCAGAGAGGGAAACAGTAAATGGTGCATACAACTAAGATACTCAATGTGGCTGTAATCAACAGAGCCACATATATGTAACGAAAGAACTTCTAACAATTTCACAAAAAGGGCTAAAGGCAATAATCACAAATTCAAAGCCCCAGTAGGAAAGCTGTTTGGATAAAAAAATACATTATAAATGAATGTGACAAAGTACAACAGTGAGCACTTTAGAAAAGGTAAAGAACACACAAACTAAAAGAACCCAAATAAAATAGCCTAAACAAGCAAGAATGGTGAGACAGCAAACTCATATCAGATTTCATAGTTCCTTACAGGGGAAAAGAGGACCGAGATCTACAATTAAATGACAAGCTACTCAACGATGAGTTTTAGGCCATACTATTAAAACCGTGGCCTAAACATGTTTTTGTTTTAGGCCATGCTTTAAAAACCGTGGACTAAGCAGGTTTTAGTTTTAGGTCATTCTTTGCAAACCCTGGACATATGTTAATGCCACGATTTTATAAGTAAGGTTGAGGCAATAAAAGATTTTATATAGTCATTAAAAGAGAAATTATGCAGTAAATTTTCCATAATTATCTGTCGGCTTTCTCCTTCTTTATCAATTCAGCATTACTAATAGTTGTACATTAATCAATTCAGCAAAATAGTACATTAGCCCAGACAATTTCTCTAATAATATAAGTTAATAAAAAAGCAAAATACCAACAAATAACACCATATATAACAATGTAATGTAGAAACATAATGCTAACAGTAGCAACATAACTGGAATGAAAAATTATTAAAATGACTTTATTTTGTGCATTAAATTTGAGCATAATGACTTTATTTTATTATTTTATTCGGACAGTATCAGTTTAGCACAAATAGCCCTATTAATTCAATGTGCAACAACAATCAATGACTTATGTCATACAAAAGATCAAATTATAAGGAAAACCCAATACAGACAAAAACATAAATGAATTGAAGAGAAAAGGACAGGGAGACATACCGACGATACTTAGAAATAAATATACACTTGTATAAATAAAATATACACTTCCATATAGAGAGTTGGGCTTGTACTAGTACTACACTTGTACTAAACCTATTTTATTAGTAATAAATATACACTTGTATAAATAAAATTAACCTCTCAGAGATTTTTACTATAAAGACCAAACTATGGAAAACACATATCCCCGTGAAAATATACTCTACTTTTTGTTGTTAAAACGTTTTGATAGAAAATCAGAAATCTTGCAAAGTTGGAGGTCACACCCTGTTTTCCATCTCATCAAACACCAAACAGCCTATGTTATGAGTTGTCTCATGTGACAGGAAACAAAGAACAGATAATTACAAATCTGAAATCTCTAAACTATTAACATACCTTGCAAATGTCTAGGATAAGAGCTTTATGAGGTATTCTCATATGTATAATACCATTAAAGTTGACCCTATTTTTTCCTACAGAAAAAATGAAACCCTTGAAAGAGCATTAGACTCCCAAGATGAAATTGACAAGCAAAAATCAAATTAAAAGTGAAGAGTACACTTTAACCTTGCATCACCTTTTTTTCTCCTATCATCTACATCTAGCATTACATGTTAAAAACATGTTAAACTGAGTATGTCCATATTAATCGAATGAGTGAGATGAATCAATCAATTTTATGTTTTGAAGAGCAAAAATATAAATTATATCAGGCTTTATATATGATGGAACTTTATATATATCCTCACAAAGTCAGATGAACATTATATTAGGCTTATGTGCTATAAGAAATTAAGAACATATGCTCTGTAAGTAGCTACTAAACCAAAAATTCCTGCTATATTTATTCTTTAGAGAAAGGAAAGTATATTAGAGATAAGAAGCTACACATAAAGCCTTGGAGACATAAAACCATCAGATCTAACCTCTGCCAGAATGGGAATTTTCTCACAAGGTTCTTAAGGTTCATAGATAAATCCAGGACTTGTCATGGATAATTGTGCCCCCTGCATTAATGATATGTCAGCGAAGCATGAAATTCATTACCTGATCTGCAGATTAAAAGATCATAGGCAACTACCATATATCAATTTTATTTGTGTTATCCTTTAATAATGTTATAATGGAAAAGCAATTGTTAAGCAGGAGACAAATACCCAAATTCAAATAAGATGGCGGCCTAAAATACATCTAATCATCAACTCTCTAGGTGAATGTTTTCGAGCACAACAAACATAAATGGTGCATCTGAAAAAATAGATACAGTCCTGCCAATCAGTTCCTCTGAAAGGGATTCAACATTACTAAGTTGTTCCCTCAAGGCTATATTGCTGATTCTTGTCGCAACACATTATCAGTTTTACTTCTTGCAGAAGTAATGTAGCTGAAAATGGGTCCAATCAAAGCTACAATTGAAAATATTTTACCACAAATTGTATGTTTTAATAAATTGTTTAACAAATACATAACCAGAGAATGCTAGAGCCTAAAAGGAATTGCAACAACTCAAAGGAGTCTTCATTTTATTCAAATAAGAATATAGATCCAAACATCGGAATTTTGCTCCATATACGTATGCAATCTAAACTACTATGGTGTTCTTGAAAGCATTTAATGCTGCATCTTTCTCCTCAGGAGTTCGCATATCCCCTAAGAAAATGTCAATTATCTTCCCCCCAAATTTTTGCTGCAGCGGATTTGCAGAACATTTCCATGTTCATTAAAAAGTAGGACCTTTAGCTGACCATAAGAGATGTTGGCAGCCAAACATATAGACACAAGTTGGCATAATTTTAGTTTAGTGTGTGTGCTTGAGCATGTTAGTATGAGGGAGAGAGGGAAACAGTAAATGGTGCATACAACTAATATACTCAATGTGGCTGTAATCAAAAGAGCCACATACATGTAACGAAAGAACTTCTAATAATTTCACAAAAAGGGCTAAAGGCAATAAACACAAATTCAAAGCCCCAGTAGGAAAGCTGTTTGGATAAAAAAATACATTAGAAATGAATGTGACAAAGTACAACAGTGAGCACTTTAGAAAAGGTAAAGAACACACAAACTAAAAGAACCCAAATAAAAATAGCCTAAACAAGCAAGAATGGTGAGACAGCAAACTCATATCAGATTTCATAGTTCCATGCAGGGGAAAAGAGGACCGAGATCTACAATTAAATGACAAGCTACTCAACGATGAGTTTTAGGCCATACTTTTAAAACCGTGGCCTAAACATGTTTTTGTTTTAGGCCATGCTTTAAAAACCGTGGACTAAGCAGGTTTTAGTTTTAGGCCGTTCTTTGCAAATCGTGGACATATGTTAATGCCACGATTTTATAAGTAAGGTTGAGGCAATAAAAGATTTTATATAGTCATTAAAAGAGAAATTATGCAGTAAATTTTCCATAATTATCTGTCGGCTTTCTCCTTCTTTATCAATTCAGCACTACTAATAGTTGTACATTAATCAATTCAGCAAAATAGTACATTAGCCCCGACAATTTCTCTAATAATATAAGTTAATAAAAAAGCAAAATACCAACAAATAACACCATATATAACAATATAATGCAGAAACATAATGCTAACAATAGCAACATAACTGGAATGAAAAATTATTAAAATGACTTTATTTTGTGCATTAAATTTGAGCATAATGACTTTATTTTATTATTTTATTCGGACAGTATCAGTTTAGCACAAATAGCCCTATTAATTCAATGTGCAACAACAATCAATGACTTATGTCATACAAAAGATCAAATTATAAGGAAAACCCAATACATACAAAAACATAAATGAATTGAAGAGAAAAGGACAGGGAGACATACCGACGATACTTAGAAATAAATATACACTTGTATAAATAAAATATACACTTGCATATAGAGAGTTGGGCTTGTACTAGTACTACACTTGTACTAAACCTATTTTATTAGTAATAAATATACACTTGTATAAATAAAATTAACCTCTCAGAGTTTTTTACTAAATGACAAGCTACTCAACGATGAGTATTAGGCCATACTTTAAAACCGTGGACTAAGCAGGTTTTAGTTTTAGGTCGTTCTTTGCAAACCGTGGACATATGTTAATGCCACGATTTTATAAGTAAGGTTGAGGCAATAAAAGATTTTATATAATCATTAAAAGAGAAATTATGCAGTAAATTTTCCATAATTATCGGTCGGCTGTCTCCCTCTCCTTTTCTCTTCAATTCATTTATATTTTTGTCTGTATTAGGTTTTCCTTATAATTTGATCTTTTGTATGACATAAGTCATTGATTGTTGTTGCACATGGAATTAATAGAGCTATTTGTGCTAAACTGATATTGTCCGAATAATATAATAAAATAAAGTCATTATGCTCAACTTTAATGCACAAAATAAAGTCATTTTAATAATTTTTCATTCCAGTTATGTTGCTATTGTTAGCATTATGTTTCTGCATTATATTGTTATATATGGTGTTATTTGTTGGTATTTTGCTTTTTTATTAACTTATATTATTAGAGAAATTGTCGGGGCTAATGTACTATTTTGCTGAATTGATTAATGTACAACTATTACTAGTACAACTATTAAATGAATTGAAGAGAAAAGGAGAGGGAGACATATCGGCGATACTTAGAAATAAATATACACTTGTATAAATAAAATATAGACTTGCATATAGAGAGTTGGGCTTGTACTAGTACTACACTTGTACTAAACCTATTTTGTTAGTAATAAATATACACTTGTATAAATAAAATTAACCTCTCAGAATTTTTTACTATAAAGACCAAACTATGGCAAACACATATCCCCGTGAAAATATACTCTACTTTTTGTTGTTAAAACGTTTTGATAGAAAATCAGAAATCTTGCAAAGTTGGAGGTCACACCCTGTTTTCCATCTCATCAAACACCAAACAGCCTATGTTATGAGTTGTCTCATGTGACAGGAAACAAAGAACAGATAATTACAAATCTGAAATCTCTAAACTATTAGCATACCTTGCAAATGTCTAGGATAAGAGCTTTATGAGGTATTCTCATATGTATAATACCATTAAAGTTGATCCTATTTTTTCCTACAAAAAAATGAAACCCTTTGAAGTGAAAAGTACACTCTAACCTTGCATCACCTTTTTTCTCCCATCATTTGTAACATCCCAATGTTAGGATAAGATAACTTGTGAGTTTAATAGGTCAAAAACCTTGTAAGTTTCATTAAGGATTAAGAGAAATAAGTAGAAAGGGATAACATATAAGTTTGGAATCTTAATAAAACAAAATTTAGGAGTTTTGGCCGCTGGTAATCGATTACAAGAGCTAAGTAATCGATTACCAGAGAGTCTGGTCCATGGTAATCGATTACAAGGATTAAGTAATCGATTACCAGCAACCTGGGTTCTTAGTAATCGATTACCAAAGGTGGTAATCGATTACCAGGTTCCCAGGATGGGTTCCAGGCGCATTTTTGCTGTGAGTAATCGATTACCATATGTTGGTAATCGATTACTGAGCGAAAATATATATACCCAGGACATTTTAATAATCAGAATTTTGGAGAGAAACCCTAACCTAGAGATAGTGTGTGGATTCTAGAGAGAGAAAGTGACGAAACGAAGCGGGAACGAAGGATTGAAGCTAGGAATCATCTTCTCTTCTCTTAATTGCTTGGATTTCTACACATTGGTGAGTAATCCTCACTTGTTTGAGTAGATTAGGGATTGGTCTCCATTATATGCACCCCACTTCTCCCCCCCTTTCTCTGATTATATCTTGAATATTGATGATTGATTGTGTTTGTGAATGATATTGAACAATTGATGGTTTTAATCGGTTAGAATGAATCGATTCTTGACATTCCTTAGTTCGAAAGGTTTGAACTATCGAAATTGTCGAAACTAACGGGATTGCGATATTTATCCATTCTGAATATCTAACTTGATTAACCGATTAAGTTTTCGAAAGAATGATGACTTCAGTCAATTAAGGACTTCGGTCAAATTACTGGAGAGTGGGATTCGTCCCCTAGGGAGATATCCCCTGTAGTCTGAGCTCGGGTCTAACTCTAGACTATGTTGTGTACATAGCCTTCGGGCAAAGCATATATTGCATCATGATGCATATGGATTATTGTGTATAGAAGTGAATGTTTATTTCTAATCGATATAGATGCCATGGATAAATGTTCCCTGCATTCATGCATTGAGTTTTATTCACTGAGATTTTATCTCACCACGCGATATGTGGTTATTTTAGATGTTCAGGTTCCTCCCCCTCGGAGTACTCAGCCTCGGGAGTGACATTGTGGATGCGGGAGACTTGGATTACTATTGTATTTAGAATCATGGATATGTGTATATATGTATTTCTTTTGTTATGACTTGAGTATTGTATATATGTATATAAATCAAAGTTATGTTTAAAGACTTGTAGTTAATCCTTTTGGACTTCATTGTATTAAGGACTTTGTTACATAGCCTTTGGGTAGTTAAGCTTGATGAGTTAAAAGATTTTAATTCCTAATGTTTGTCTTTAAATTATCCAAATATGTTGGATTTGTGATAATTTATAGAACAGGTCAATATTAAAAATGAAAGATTCTAAATTCTAAGTTCTAAGTTCAGAATTTGGTTTCCAACGGATCAAATTCTGACTTGTGAAATTTAGGGTGTTACATCATCTACATCTAGCATTACATGTTAAAAACATGTTAAATATTTATTCTTTAGAGAAAGGAAAGTATATTAGAGATAAGAAGCTACACATAAAGCCTTGGAGACATAAAACCATCAGGATCTAACCTTTGCCAAAATGGGAATTTTCTCACAAGGTTCATAAGGTTCATAGATAAATCCAGGACTCACTACAACATTTTTGGCTTCTGACAACACATTTTTTTCCAACAGTTAAAAAATGTAGCCTAAACATACAATAGGGAACAGTTTTAAATTATTGTCAAAAGAAGCATGTTTTATACAACACATATCTTGCAATACTTGATAATTGTTCCCTTATCTTCATCTAGGAACAATTGTGCACCGTAATATTAATTTTTTAATAAAAGACAACATTTTTAACTTGTTGCCCGTAAAATTTAACATTTAAGTACAGTTTTAAATCGTAGCATTATTTTTTTTATAAAACTCTACATTTAAAAGTCGTTGCCTGTAAATTTTATTGTTGATGGCAAATTATTATTTGTTCTTCCCTCCCAAAAATTTAAAAGAAAAAAAATTAAAAAAAATTGTCTTAAACAAAATTAAACAACGAGCAACACAAATTACAAACAAAATATTAAATTAAAACAATAAAAATTGAGTTTCAACCTCTAAAAAAACATACAAGCGTTTCTTCTAATGACTTTCACCTCGAACCCTAAACCCTTAATTTCTCCTTCTCTGGCCTCGCTTCCACTCAGAGTACCACGCTTACCGCTGCCCAGAAGCATGTCCGTTTGCGAATTCTCCGAGCTTGGCTTGGATCCGTAGCTCGGTTATGGGATTACCTTTCAGACATTAGTAAGTTCGTTCGTCTCTCAAATTCCATTGCTTCGTAATCTTCCAAATCGATCAGTGGTTACAATTTGGAGCTTGGCTTCTTACTGCTCCAAATTAGTTATAATGTTGTTATATCTTACGGTTCTATCGCTTTGGGATTATGTGTTCTATTTTCCGATTAATCCTTGCTCGCCTTGGTTAAAATTTGATTTGATATTGTTATTTGTTTGGATTTGAATAAATTTATTTTTGCCTTGTAAAGTTTGTCATTTTTTCTCATTGTTTCAAAAAGTAATCACATTTTAGAGATTGTTCAGGGTATGCTACTATTTCCTTATATCATTAAGGGGTTTTCTACAAGTATAAATTGCCCAAAACTTAGAGTATTCCCTGTTAAAATAATGATGATCCCCGTCCAAAACTACTAGAAAATATTTTGAAGGAACGAAAGAACTCAAAGTGTTGAAATTGATGGGCATTGATTTATCACCTTTACCTCCAATTAGATGCCTAACGAAACTCAGAATGCCTTGTTTGGAGAATTGCAAACTAGGTGAGAAATTATCCATCATAGGTGAGTTGAGAAGGCTGAGAATTCTTAGTCTTTCAGGATCTGATTTTAAAAAAAAAATTCCTGTTGAGTTAAAGCATTTAACAAAGCTACAAATTTTTTATATAAGTAATTGCTCCAAACTTGGAAAGGTCCAATTTGGTATTGTGTTTGACTAGTTTGGAAAAGTTGTATATGAGAAACACCAAGTTTCATTCTATAGTTATTTAAGTATCATTTTGGTGCTAATTATAGAAAGGGCAAACCCCTTTTTTATTCTTGAGGGCAGGGTAGGGTGGGTATTGGATAAGAGTGGGAAACTTCTTATGTCCTGTTTCTTTATAGAAAATCATATTCTGACTCGCACATTAAGATAAAATGACTAGTGTTCATGTTGACTTATAGGAAGATCAATTGTCTTTAACCCAAAAGAAGCATGATATTTATGGCAGGCCCTCTATGACCAAAGTTGAAATTGCTAAAAACTTGGGAACCCCTTCTTCTGGAATGAAGATTGTCTCTAACTTGAAACATGCAGGTCCATTTTTCCCCTCTCCATTCAACTTCAAGTACTATATATATATGTGGATTTTAATTTTTTGGTTGGATGCTTTATTGTTGTTACTCTCCCCTGTCCTTCTGCAATATGTGTAGCATAGTCTAGTCGTTGAATCATTTATTTGATTTCAATTCATGTAAATCACTAAAGTGAGGTCTAAGCTTCCAATTGCATCTTTAAAAAATATAATTACATTCAAACATATATATACATGTAGGTATATGTTAGAGTGTTTAATAAATGAATTTAATTGATTAGTGTGCACAGTGGGTATACACATTATCTTTTTCACTCAAGTTTGAGCTTTTAATAGCATCGCCCATTAGAGAAGCATTGATTACAGTAGCTAGTATATGGTCATTCATTTATTATTATTTTTTATTCACAATTTGATACTCTAGAATCTTGAACAATCATAGTAAGCTTTGGTCAAGTAGTAAACAATAGCATAGCTTACGTATGGAATATGCATAGGCACTAACATACAAATTGTGTTTCTTTTTAAGTTAACACATTAAACTTTAACATGGGTTAAGTTTTAGATTTAGTTTCCTTGCCAATTAGAACCAATTTTATTTGGAGATCAAAGTTTTTTTGGCATAACTCGCATGTTGTCACTATTTGGGCAGTTTGTATTCATCAATTCATAACTTGAGCTAAACATGTCGGATTTGAGTGCCATTTTTTTTGTTGGAACCCTAGGACATGTATCTTTCTACCCCCAAAATTTCAGATTTTATCTCATTTTCGTTTGGTACCAATTTTTGTTTAAAGTCAATGTCAATTTGAGGGCACTTCTTTATAATATGTTTCTTGTTAGTTTTTGGTTTTTATTTTGTAAGGCTTATCCTTGATTTATAATTTTTGGTATGGAGAAAGCTTCAAGACACTTACCAATTTAAATTTATGACATTTTTCAATCTGCAATTCTAATAGGAAAATGTTAATATTTAGTTTTATTATCGTTATGACATTTGTTATGAAAAAAAAAGTTAAATATTTGTTTAGACTAGTAGCTTTCTAAAACTAAGACTTTGCATGTAAAATAATAATAATGATAATAGTAAAAGGAAATGTTGGAATCTTGAGATGCCTTCAAATAAAAATAATAATAACATGAAAGAATAAACAATAAGATTAAAACACACAATATATTAGTTTTGTTCCTCTAATGATCCATAGACACAGTTGAGTATAGCTTTCATTTGATTGTTATTATTTTTAAATTTTTATATATGTGTGTGTATGTGTGTGATTTCTCCTTTTTTAGGTTTGTGTTTCTCCTTTTCTAGCAGAAGCAAAGGCAGACAATGATCAAAATACCAACTTCAAGGGACAAATGTAACATCCCAAACATTTGGATAAGTTAAATGTGAATTTCATGTTGAATATGTGGTATGAACTTAGAGGATTAAGAAGAATAAGTTGGAAAAGGTAAGTCATGGTTTGGTAACTTGTTAGAATTTGATTTTTAGAGTTTTTGCTCACTGGTAATCGATTACCAAGAGATAGTAATCGATTACCAGAGAGTTTGATTCCTGGAAATCAATTACCATAGCTTAGTAATCGATTACCAGAGAGTTTGATTCCTGGAAATCAATTACTAAACCCTTGTAATCGATTACCAGCAACCTGGGTTCTTAGTAATCGATTACCAAAGGTGGTAATCGATTACCAGGTTCCCAGAATAGGTTTTTAGGTGATATTTGCCTTCAGTAATCGATTACCACCTTTTGGTAATCGATTACCAGACGAAAATATATATACCCAGGATGCGAATTTCATCAGAATTTTGGGAGAAAAACATAATTTTAGAGAGAGAAAGTGTGAGTCTAGAGAGAGGAAGTGCCAGAACGAAGTTGGAACGTCGGAACGGAGCTAGGAATCACAATTCTTCCATCTAATCACTTGAATTGCTACATTTTGGTGAGTAAATTCTCACTTGAATTGTTAGAATTAGGAATTGGTCTCCAAAACCCTTGAACCCACTTCTCTCTCTCCAATTCTCTGATTATACTTGATTGTTGATATTGATTGTGTTTGTGTTTGATAATTGAGTAATGGGGAAGGATTTTAATCGGTTAGAATAGATCGATTCTTGATAATCGTTAGTTTCGAAACTTTTGAAACTCTTGAAAGTTTCGAAACTCTCGAAAAGTCGAAACGCTTCGTTGTCTCCGATTAATCTCGTTCCGAAAGATAGAACTAAGGGTTGATAATTGATTTCTATTTAGGAATTGATGAATATGTGAACTTGGTGATAATTGAGTGTCGAATTTCGTTCGTTTCGAAAGGTTTGAACTATCAAAAGTGTCGAAATTGACGGAATTCGCGATATTTATCAATCTCTAGTATCGAATTAGTTATTCAATCTAAGTTTTGAAAGAATATGGACTTCGGTCGAATACTGGACTTCGGTCAAATACTGTAGGGTGGGATTCGTCCCCTGGGGAGATATCCCCTGTAGTCTGAGCTCAGGTCTAACTCTAGACTGTGATTGTACATGGCCTATCGGGAAAGCATCTTAAGCATACTGTTAATTATATTAAATTGAGACTGATATGGTTTGGTATAGTGATTTATGGCCTGAAATGTCATGAAATATATGTTATTGCATTCATGCATTGAGATTTGCTCACTGAGATTGTATCTCACCACACGTTATGTGGACTTTGGTTAGATGTTCAAGTTCCTACTCCCCAGCTTAATGAGCCTCGAAAGTGAAATTGGAAAGCTGAAGACTTAGTCCTTTTGTTGTATATATTTAGTGGATGTTTTTTTTTGTATTTACCTTTTATTGGTGACTAGAACTGGTCTTGTATTTGGAACTTATGTTTTAAAATTGTAGTAACCTTTGGATTAGAACTGTAAAATGGACTCTATGATCTATTTCTGTTGAGTAGTTAAGCTTGATGTAGATAAAAGACTTTAATTTTCTTAATGTTTGATGTAAATTATCCTATTATGTTGGAAGTTTGATAATTTATAAACAGGTTGATATTTAAAGTATAACATTATAAATTCTGAGTCTAGAATTTGGTTTCCAACGGATCAAATTCTTACTTGTGAAATTTAGGGTGTTACATTTTGGTATCAGAGCAGTTCAATCCAATTGGACTGTGAGTATTAGGATATTCTATGGTTTGTTGATAATTTCTTATGTATTATTTTGTGAATTAAGAGACTGTTCACCTCGAGATTTGCTTTATGATATGTAGGAAGTTATGGCGAGCAACAGGAGGGGTAGGCCAAGGGTTAGACAACCATCTCCTTCACCTTCACCTGAACCGGTACCAGATCCAATGGTGGCAGCACTCCAGGCACTTACACAAATGATGGGGAACCAAGCAGCCACAAACACTGCAATATTACAAGAGTTAGCAAGGCAACGACCGGAGCAACCACCACCAACTGTGGATGTCTTCTCTGTTGGGTTGTCCGAGTTCAGGAAGCATAACCCTCCACAATTCAACGGGGTGTATGATCCTGACGTGGCAGCTCGATGGCTTAAGGACCTAAGCAGAATTTTTGAAGCCATTAAGTGTTCTGATGAGGTTAAGGTGAGTTTGGCCGTATACATGATGAGGGGGGGAAGCTGAGGATTGGTGGAGGACTGCAAGGATACAGGCGGCGGAGATGGAAGCTCCATTGACCTGGGAGGCTTTCCAGAATCTGTTTTTGGAGAAGTATTTTCCGGCGACAATCAAGAGGCAAAAGGAAGCGGAGTTCCTACAACTTCAACAAGGAGAGATGACGGTTGGGCAGTATGTATCAAGGTTTGAAGAATTGTCAAAATTTTCTCGGTATCTTCAAGCGGTAAATGATGAGGAGTAGAGGTGCACCCAGTTTGAAGGAGGTTTGAGGCCGAAAATAATTGATCGTGTGGCGGCCCTGGAAATCAGGAATTTTTCTACACTGGTGAGCAAATGTTATATCGTTGAGAAGAATTGCAAGGGAGTGACATCCTCTGTGGCACCACAAGATAATAAAGGGAAAAGGAAGGTGGAATTTGGAAATTCAAACAAGAACTTCAAACCTAGGTGGCAAGGAAAACAACCCGTGGCTGTACAACCTCCACAACCTAAAGATACTAGGGTATGTTCTAAGTGTGGGAAGGAGCATGGGGGAGAGTGTCTGGTGGGAAAGAAATTATGTTATTTTTGCAAGCAGCCCGGTCACTATCATAGAGATTGCCCCAAAATCAAAGGACCTCAGAAGCCTCAATCAACTGGAAGGGTTTTTACCCTCAGCGGTCAAGTGGCAGCTTCTTCAGATAATTTGTTGAAAGGTAATTGCACTCTAGGAGAGGAGACTTTAATTGTATTGTATGATTCAGGAGCATCACATTCCTTTATTTCTTTTGAGTGTGTAAATAAGCTGAACTTGTCTACCTTTTCCTTGCCTTATATTCTAAATGTTGTTACTCCAGCTAAAGAAACAATATCAACTTCTCTTGTGTGTATGAACTGTCCTTTAAATATTCAAGATAGAGTTTTTGTTGTTGATTTGATTTGCTTGCCTTTGGTTGGTATTGATGTTATTCTGGGAATGAACTGATTATCTTCCAATCAGGTTTTGCTAGATTGTTTTAATAAATAGGTTGTCTTCTTTGATTTTTCTGTTCCTTCTAAGGAAAGGTTGTCTATTCTATTGTCTAGTATTTCTCAAGTTTCCCAAAGTATCAATGACAGGGGTGAATGTTTTCTGTTGTTACTTTCCTCAACTTTAGAAACAAAATTTGATTTGAGTAATGTGGCTACGGTTCGGGAGTTCCAAGATGTTTTTCCTAGTGAAATTCTAACCTTACCACCTAAGCGAGAAATAGAATTCACCATAGATTTGTTACCTGGTTCAGGACCCATTTCTAAGGCACCCTATAGGATGTCTCCCTTAGAACTTAGTGAACTTAAGAGGCAATTAGAAGAGTTGTTAGAAAAAGGGTTTATCAGGCCTAGTGTCTCTCCGTGGGGGGCTCCAGTGTTATTAGTAAAGAAAAAGGATGGGAGTATGAGGCTATGTGTAGATTTTAGGCAGTTGAATAAAATTACAATTAAGAATAAATATCCATTGCCTAGAATAGATGACCTCCTAGATCAACTTAGAGGTGCTTTTGTGTTTTCCAAAATAGATTTGAAATCAGGATATTATCAAATCAGGACAAGGAAGGAAGATATTCATAAAACCGCTTTTCGAACTAGATATGGACACTATGAGTACTTAGTAATGCCATTTGGTGTTACTAATGCTCCGACAGTGTTTATGGATTACATGAATCGAATCTTCCGACCTTTCCTAGATAAATTTGTGGTTGTGTTCATTGATGATATTTTGATTTACTCTTCTAGTTTGGAAGATCATGAGAAACACTTGAGATTGGTGCTGAAAGTTTTGAGGGAAAGGAAATTGTTTGCCAATCCAAACAAATGTGAGTTTTGGCTAAACAAAGCCCATTTCTTAGGCCATGTAATTTCAGGGGAAGGGGTATCAGTTGATCCTAACAAGGTAGAGTCTGTTCTTGAGTGGGAAAGGCCTAGGACTGTTACAGAAATTAGAAGCTTTCTAGGTTTAGCTTGCTATTACAGGAGATTCATTAAGGGTTTCTCCCGTTTGGCATTGCCTCTCACCAAATTAACCAGAAAAGGTCAAGCCTTTGTGTGGGATAGTGATTGTGAGCATAGTTTTCTGGAACTAAAGCATAGATCGACCAGTGCCCCAGTGTTAGCATTACCTGATGTGTCTAGAACCTATGAGGTATTTTGTGATGCCTCTGGGAAGGGGCTAGGAGGTGTTCTAATGCAGGATAGGAAGGTTGTAGCTTATGCATCTAGGCAGTTGAGGCCTCATGAGGAGAATTATCCTACCCATGACTTAGAATTAGCTGCTGTGGTTTTTCCCCTGAAAATTTGGAGGCATTACCTGTTTGGTGTAAGGTTTGAGGTCTTTAGTGATCATAAGAGCTTGAAGTATCTTTTTGATCAAAAAGAACTCAACATGAGGCAAAGAAGATGGATGGAGTTTTTGAAAGATTTTGACTTTGAGTTGAAATATCACCCCGGTAAGGCCAATGTAGTGGCTGATGCTCTCAGTAGGAAATCCCTGCATGTGTCATCCTTGATGATACAAGAGATGAGTCTCCTAGAGAAGTTTAGAGATTTGAACCTAAGTGTGGAGTTTAGAGTAGGAAGCATTCAGATGTACAGATTAGAAATTTCCAATGAGTTTCAGACTCTGATTAAAGAAGCTCAGGATTTGGATCCTGATCTTCAAAGTAAAAAGGGGCAGTTAGGATTCTCTAAGTCAGGTGAGGGATTGATTCTTTTTCAAGGAAGGATCTGTATCCCTAAAGGGGGTAGAGTTAAACAATTGGTGTTGGAAGAAGCTCACAAGGGTAAGATGTCTATACATCCTGGTTCCACCAAGATGTATCAGGATTTGAGGAAGAGGTTCTGGTGGGTAAGTATGAAGAGAGAAATAGCTGAGTTTGTGTCTAAGTGCCTAACTTGTCAATAAGTGAAGGTGGAACATCAGAAACCATCTGGAGTTCTGTTACCTTTAGAAATTCCTGAGTGGAAGTGGAAAAGCATAGCTATGGACTTTGTGGTGGGTTTACCTCGAGTCCAAGCAGGGTTTGATACCATTTGGGTCATAGTGGACCGTTTAACTAAGTCAGCCCATTTCCTTCCAGTTAAGAATACCTTCTCTCTGAATAAGTTAGCTGAGTTGTATGTTAGGGAGATTGTCAGGTTACATGGTATTCCTTCTAGCATCATTTCTGATAGGGACCCCAGGTTTACTTCAAGGTTCTGGAATGCACTACACCAGTCATTCGGGACTAAACTTAGGTTTAGCACCGCTTACCATCCTCAGACTGATGGTCAGTCTGAGAGAACGATCCAAACCTTAGAAGACATGTTAAGAGCTTGTTCACTAGAAGAGTCGGGCAGTTGGGATAAGTACCTACCATTTGTAGAGTTTGCCTACAATAACAGTTTTCACAGTAGTATAGGCATGGCTCCATATGAAGCCTTGTATGGTAGGAAGTGTAGGTCCCCTGTTTGTTGGCATGAGGTGGGTGAGAAAGCTCTATTGGGTCCAGTTTTGGTTCAAGAAACTTCTGATAAGATTAGGATGATTAGGGAAAAACTTGTAACTGCCCAGAGCCGTCAGAAAAGTTATGCTGATAAAAGAAGAAAAGAACTAGAGTTTGAGGAAGGGGAACATGTGTTTCTGAGAGTAACTCCTGTCATTGACCTAGGGAGGTCTGTGAAATCTAGGAAACTGAGTCCCCGATTCATTGGTCCCTTTCAAATCTTGCAAATAATTGGTCCTCTTGCATATAAATTGACTCTTCCACCATATCTTTCCAAAATTCATAATGTTTTTCATGTGTCTAGGTTGAGAAAATATGTGTTTGATCCTTCTCATGTCTTGTCTTCTGAACCAATACAATTAAAGGACAACCTCACACTATCTGCAAAACCTATTCAGATTATTGACAGAAGTGCCAAGACTTTGAGGAATAGAAACATTCCTTTGGTTAAGGTAATTTGGGAAGGTCTAACTTTGGATGAAGCTACTTGGGAGAAAGAAGATGTGATCAAAAATCATTTCCCTAATCTTTTGAGTTGGTAAGATCTCTTACCTTATATATATTAGTGAAATTTTGGGGACAAAATTTCTTTAAGGGGGGTAGAATGTAACATCCCAAACATTTGGATAAGTTAAATGTGAATTTCATGTTGAATATGTGGTATGAACTTAGAGGATTAAGAAGAATAAGTTGGAAAAGGTAAGTTATGGTTTGGTAACTTGTTAGAATTTGATTTTTAGAGTTTTTGCTCACTGGTAATCGATTACAAAGAGATAGTAATCGATTACCAGAGAGTTTGATTCCTGGAAATCAATTACCATAGCATAGTAATCGATTACCAGAGAGTTTGATTCCTGGAAATCAATTACTAAACCCTTGTAATCGATTACCAGCAACCTAGGTTCTTAGTAATCGATTACCAAAGGTGGTAATCGATTACCAGGTTCCCAGAATAGGTTTTTAGGTGATTTTTGCCTTCAGTAATCGATTACCAGACGAAAATATATATACCCAGGACGCGAAATTCATCAGAATTTTGGGAGAAAAACATAGTTTTAGAGAGAGAAAGTGTGAGTCTAGAGAGAGGAAGTGCCAGAACGAAGTAGGAACGTCGGAACGGAGCTAGGAATCACAATTCTTCCATCTAATCACTTGAATTGCTACATTTTGGTGAGTAAATTCTCACTTGAATTGTTAGAATTAGGAATTGGTCTCCAAAACCCTTGAACCCACTTCTCTCTCTCCAATTCTCTGATTATACTTGATTGTTGATATTGATTGTGTTTGTGTTTGATAATTGAGTAATGGGGAAGGATTTTAATCAGTTAGAATGGATCGATTCTTGATAATCGTTAGTTTCAAAACTTTTGAAACTCTTGAAAGTTTCGAAACTCTCGAAAAGTCGAAACGCTTCGTTGTCTCCGATTAATCTCGTTCCGAAAGATAGAACTAAGGGTTGATAATTGATTTCGATTTAGGAATTGATGAATATGTGAACTTGGTGATAATTGAGTGTCGAGTTTCGTTCGTTTCGAAAGGTTTGAACTATCAAAAGTGTCGAAATTGACGGAATTCGCGATATTTATCAATCTCTAGTATCGAATTAGTTATTCAATCTAAGTTTTGAAAGAATATGGACTTCGGTCGAATACTGGACTTCGGTCAAATACTGTAGGGTGGGATTCGTCCCCTGGGGAGATATCCCCTGTAGTCTGAGCTCAGGTCTAACTCTAGACTGTGATTGTACATGGCCTATCGGGCAAGCATCTTAAGCATACTGTTAATTATATTAAATTGAGACTGATATGGTTTGGTATAGTGATTTATGGCCTGAAATGTCATGAAATAAATGTTATTGCATTCATGCATTGAGATTTGCTCACTGAGATTGTATCTCACCACACGTTATGTGGACTTTGGTTAGATGTTCAAGTTCCTACTCCCCAGCTTAATGAGCCTCGAAAGTGAAATTGGAAAGCTGAAGACTTAGTCCTTTTGTTGTATATATTTAGTGGATGTTTTTTTTTGTATTTACCTTTTATCGGTGACTAGAACTGGTCTTGTATTTGGAACTTATGTTTTAAAATTGTAGTAACCTTTGGATTAGAACTGTAAAATGGACTCTATGATCTATTTCTGTTGAGTAGTTAAGCTTGATGTAGATAAAAGACTTTAATTTTCTTAATGTTTGATGTAAATTATCCTATTATGTTGGAAGTTTGATAATTTATAAACAGGTTGATATTTAAAGTATAACATTCTAAATTCTGAGTCTAGAATTTGGTTTCCAACGGATCAAATTCTTACTTGTGAAATTTAGGGTGTTACAACAAGGGCCTATTTAACACAAGCAACTTTGCGGATAAGAATGGCCTCAAGCCTCCGATATGGCTGTTGTGTTTTTCAATGCTCAAAGGGGAGACTGCTCCAAAAGACATGGAAACCAGAAAAAGTGGTGCAACCCCTATATTGTACTCCTAATTTAGTGACTAGTTATATGGCATATATATATATAAGTGTGGGGATAGAAAAAAGTAATTAAGTGTTTGGCTACCAAGCGTGTAGAGGGCACTTTGTTCAAAAATCTGCTCTGGCATCATCAGTCTCCCATTATTGTGTCTACTTTGGTGGTTTTATTAATTTGCAAATTAATCTCAGTGAACTAAGCTTGCTCTTTGTAATCAAGTTGTTGATATAAATGACAATGAACCTTTGAAGTATTATGAATTCTCTTTGTTTATATATATCATTGAAAAAAGAGTTGATTGTAACAGTTAAAAAAACAAAAAGTCAATTATATAATATCTATTGAAATTAAATGGTATTATAATTACAATTAAAATTAATAATTATGTTTATATTTACAGCTAATAAATGTTGTCTATAAGGTATTATAGTTACAACCAAAATTGTTTCCTATATTTACACTTACAGTTAATAAATGTTGCCTATAGGTTAAAGTTTACAATTTTCAATTGTTGTGCTTGACCATTTAGGCAACAATTTTAAACTGTACTTAAAACATGACAACATTTAAAAACTGTTGCACAAGTCTCGGCTTAGAATTGTTTCCTATTCCCAATGTATAGGCTACAGTTTCTAAGAGTGTGGCTGAAACATGTCAATAACTGTTGCCTATAAGAATAGGATACACTAAAATAGTCTACAACTAAAAACTGTTGCCTATTTATAGGCAACAGTTTTTCTACTTTTGCCTACATTTTTGAACTGTTGGGAAAAGACAAAAATGTTGTAGTGACTTGTCATGGATAATTGTGCCCCCTGTATTAATGATATGTCAGCGAAGCATGAAATTCATTACCTGATCTGCAGATTAAAAGATCATAGGCAACTACCATATATCAATTTTATTTGTGTTATTCTTTAATAATGTTATAATGGCAAAGCACACTAGTGCAAGAAGAGCCATTTACGACGGTTAAAAACGGTCTTCTACGACGGTTGTACAACCGTCGTAGACTCAGGCGTCGTTGAAAA
Organism: Sesbania bispinosa; assembly: GCA_026901365.1. Taxonomy (NCBI): domain Eukaryota; kingdom Viridiplantae; phylum Streptophyta; class Magnoliopsida; order Fabales; family Fabaceae; genus Sesbania; species Sesbania bispinosa. Next base: position 1,319,258 of record QLOH01000231.1, on the reverse strand, counting down.
TTTGAATTTTGACGACGCGTGAGGACCGTCGTAGAAAAAGAGATACCACGACGGTTAAGCTTGGAACCGTCGTGGAATGTCCTACTTTCCACGACGGTTATCCATGCAACCGTCGTGAAAAGCCACTTTTCCACGACGGTTATGCTTCCAACCGTCGTGAAATGCCTACTTTTCCACGACGGTTGTGAGCATAACCGTCGTTAAATGTAAGTTAGCTACAAAAAATCTGTAGCTAATCCGTAGCTAACAGGTGAAACAGATTTTAAAATAACAAATCTGTGACTAGTGTAATCCAAATATAATTAGAATACATTTCCATATTGCAGGGGAAGGATTGACAATTAATTTGTTCCATAACCATAAATCATGGAAATAGAGCATGTCCCATAACCATTAATCTTAGTTAAACTATATGACCAATAGAAAGAAAAGTCATAAGCAAGCATGTTCCACCTCCAACTTCAAAATGCACACAAGTCCACTCTCATTGGTTTGTCTCAGCCATAGCCACCTGCGCCTAGCTAGCTGATGTATTATCCCTTCTATTTCTATACCCCTATCTCTTCTCTCTCTCTCTCTCTCTCTCACCCTCTTCAGATCAGAGTTACTACTCTACTTGAAAGAAAACCTAGACTATTAAACAACAATATATTTTCAGCTACTTGATCAAAAGGAAGCTAGATGTAACAAACCTGATAGAGGCTTTATATCATAATCTGTTATTGCATTCTACAATTTATGTAGGAAAATTAAGTTAGGAAAATTTCATGTTAAAAATTAGAATAAGAAAATAGAATTGATAGGGAGCTGACTTTGAAATAGAAAGAAGTACAAGTAATGGAATAAGAAGGTAGGGACCTACTTGGCTACAAACTCAAAGTAGTTATCCTAAAGCAATTGAAGAGCTTGATAGGAAGCCTGCCTGAGCTCCCTCTTGCCAAGTCCAGGAGAATTTTTAAGATCATTGACCTGAAAAATAGTAAAGATAGCAGAGGGAGAGAAGTCATGTTTTCAGAAACTCTTCTCCAAGAACTGAATCCTCCACTTGATGCATTACATGATGCACACTTACATTTAATCAAATATAACCAATGTTTGCTGACCTCATAACATTGTTTTGTAATGGAATACCAGTGATATCAAACTTGTTATTGGTGTTGAATTCCTAAAAGATTAGGGAAGAAACAAACCAAAATTAAAAATATTAACCTCACAACATCCATTTTTCACTCGGAATCAATAATTTATACTAAAAAATTTCTATGAGCTTGAGCAGGTCTATGCAGATTATTAAAGGAATGTACTTCAAAGAAACAAATGGAATATAGGCCCTTTATCTCTATGTAACAAAGATGAGAAAAAAAATCAAACAGAGGAAAGGAAGCATCAATTGATGAGCATGAGTGCTTAAAGTGGCTTGACATGAAAAAACTCAATTCAGTTGTTTATGTGAGCTTTGGAACTTTGACAAACTTCACCGATTCTCAGCTTCAAGAAATTGATTAAGATTAGATTAAGATCTGAATTACTTTAGATGTGAGGGTTTAAGAGAGAGAGATGTGAGGGTTATTAATTTCCCGTAAGTTCATGTGCTTAATTTCTTCTATCCAAGATTGCCATATTCAGGTAGTTAGGTTCAACTTCATGTATATATATATGTTATATTGTCTTCTTTTAGATCAGTAACTATGAAAAGGAATTGGAAGACATGAAGCACATGACTAGACAAGAATTTGTGGCCGCCATAAGAAGGTAATTAATTAATTAATTAATTAAAAAAGACTAATCTATATTATGTTATGTCATTCAATTCATTTTTGTAAATTAATTGTCTTGTACTTAACAAATTGCAGGAAGAGCAGTGGTTTCTCAAGGGGTGCATCAATGTATCGTGGAGTCACAAGGTACACCAAATAAGACTCCCAAGTCCTAACTAACCATTATTCTGCTAGCTCACTAAATATTTGATCCCTTTTATCTTTTCTTAGTAGTTATTAGAATATTGTTTATCATTATTTTAGGCATCACCAAGCAAGGATTGGCAGGGTTGCAGGAAACAAAGATCTATATTTAGGAACTTTCAGTAAGTAATTCCATGCATATATAACACAATACAACGTATATATACCAATAATACAAATCACTAACCATGCTCTCATTTGATAACTACTTAACATCACAGGTACTGAAGAAGAGGCTGCAGAAGCATACGACATTGCTGCAATAAAGTTCAGAGGTCTTAATGCCGTAGTGAGCCGCTTCAGTGCCTTCGAGAGCCTCCATGAGACGGCTGAGGTTGAGGGACGGTGAGAGAGATAGATGTGAGGGTTTGAGAGAGATATGTGAGGGGGACAGTGGGCTATGGTGAGGGAGAGAGATGTGAGGGTTTGAGAGAGAGGGGCGCGGTGGGGAAGGGGAGGGGGACGGTGGGAGACGGGATGGGGACTTTGGGAGATGGGAGAACAGTGGGGAGAGGGGGTTTAGAGAGAGAGTCTGAATGTAGAGAGAGATTAGGGTTCGATACGGAAGCGGCGCAGGGGAGAAGGGGAAGATGAATATATAGCCAACCTACCACGACGGTTGCTAAGGCACCCGTCGTGGATTCCCATCTTTTCTATGCGCACCCCTTTTTTGCTGCGCACACCCCTTTTATTTTTTGAAGCCAACACACTATCCACGACGGCTGTTTTACAACCGTCATAGAAACCCCATAGCCAACCTACCACGACGGTTGCTAAGGCACCCGTCGTGGATTCCCATCTTTTCTGCGCGCACCCCCTTTCTTGTTGCGCACACCCCTTTTATTTTTTGAAGCCAGCACACTATCCACGACGGTTGTTTTACAACCATCGTAGAAACCCCATGCCCAACCTACCACGACGGTTGCTAAGGAACCCGTCGTGGATTCCTATCTTTTCTGCACGCACCCCCTTTTTTGCTGCGCACACCCCTTTTATTTTTTGAAGCCAGCACACTATCCACGACGACTGTTTTACAACCGTCGTAGAAACCACATGCCAAGGACTTTTAACGATGGTTCATAGAGAACCGTCGTTGTAAGTTACGCACATAATTGCAAAAATGCCACCGCGTCACTTTCCACGACGGTTGCTCCACAACCGTCGTGGAATGGCCGTCGTAGTATCCAGTTTTTGTAGTAGTGGCAATTGTTAAGCAGGAGACAAATACCCAAATTCAAATAAGATGGCTGCCTAAAATACATCTAATCATCAACTCTCTAGGTGAATGTTTTAGAGCACAACAAACATAAATGGTGCATCTGAAAAAATAGATACAGTCCTGCCAATCAGTTCCTCTGAAAGGGATTCAACATTACTCAGTTGTTCCCTCAAGGCTATATTGCTAATTCTTGTCACTCAGGCAACACATTCAGTTTTACTTCTTGCAGAAGTAATGTAGCTGAAAATGGGTCCAATCAAAGCTACAATTGAAAATATTTTACCACAAATTGTATGTTTTAATAAATTGTTTAACAAATACATAACCATAGAATGCTAGAGCCTAAAAGGAATTGCAGCAACTCAAAGGAGTCTTCATTTTATTCAAATAAGAATATAGATCCAAACATCGAAATTTTGCTCCATATACGTATGCAATCTAAACTACTAAGGTTTTCTTGAAAGCATTTAACGCTGCATCTTTCTCCTCAGGAGTTCAGATATCCCCTAAGAAAATGTCAATTATCTTCCCACCAAATTTTTGCTGCAGCTGAAGTGCAGAACATTTCCATGTTCATTAGAAAGTAGGACCTTTAGCTGACCATAAGAGATGTTGGCAGCCAAACATATAGACACAAGTTGGCATAATTTTAGTTTAGTGTGTGTGCTTGAGCATGTTAGTATGAGGAAGAGAGGGAAATAGTAAATGGTGCATACAACTAAGATACTCAATGTGGCTGTAATCAACAGAGCCACATATATGTAATGGAAGAACTTCTAACAATTTCACAAAAAGGGCTAAAGGCAATAAACACAAATTCAAAGCCCTAGTAGGAAAGCTGTTTGGATAAAAAAATACATTAGAAATGAATGTGACAAAGTACAACAGTGAGCACTTTAGAAAAGGTAAAGAACACACAAACTAAAAGAACCCAAGTAAAAATAGCCTAACCAAGCAAGAATGGTGAGACAACAAACTCATATCAGATTTCATAGTTCCATGCAGGGGAAAAGAGGACCAAGATCTACAATTAAATGACAAGCTACTCAACGATAAGTTTTACCGTGGCCTAAACATGTTTTAGTTTTAGGCAATGATTTTAAAACCGTGGACTAAGCAGGTTTTAGTTTAGGCCGTTCTTTGCAAACCGTGGACATATGTTAATGCCACGATTTTATAAGTAAGGTTGAGGCAATAAAAGATTTTATATAGTCATTAAAAGAGAAATTATGCAGTAAATTTTCCATAATTATCTGTCGGCTTTCTCCTTCTTTATCAATTCAGCACTACTAATAGTTGTACATTAATCAATTCAGCAAAATAGTACATTAGCCCCGACAATTTCTCTAATAATATAAGTTAATAAAAAAGCAAAATACCAACAAATAACACCATATATAACAATATAATGCAGAAACATAATACTAACAATAGCAACATAACTGGAATGAAAAATTATTAAAATGACTTTATTTTGTGCATTAAAGTTGAGCATAATGAGTTTATTTTATTATTTTATTCGGACAATATCAGTTTAGCACAAATAGCTCTATTAATTCCATGTGCAACAACAATCAATGACTTATGTCATACAAAAGATCAAATTATAAGGAAAACCTAATACAGACAAAAACATAAATGAATTGAAGAGAAAAGGAGAGAGAGACATACCGACGATACTTAGAAATAAATATACACTTGTATAAATAAAATATACACTTGCATATAGAGAGTTGGGCTTGTACTAGTACTACACTTGTACTAAACCTATTTTATTAGTAATAAATATACACTTGTATAAATAAAATTAACCTCTCAGAGTTTTTTACTATAAAGACCAAACTATGGCAAACACATATCCCCGTGAAAATATACTCTACTTTTTGTTGTTAAAACATTTTGATAGAAAATCAGAAATCTTGCAAAGTTGGAGGTCACACTCTGTTTTCCATCTCATCAAACACCAAACAGCTTATGTTATGAGTTGTCTCATGTGACAGGAAACAAAGAACAGATAATTACAAATATGAAATCTCTAAACTATTAACATACCTTGCAAATGTCTAGGATAAGAGCTTTATGAGATATTCTCATATGTATAATACCATTAAAGTTGATCCTATATTTTCCTACAGAAATATGAAACCCTTGAAAGAGCATTAGACTCCCAAGATGAAATTGACAAGCAAAAATCAAATTAAAAGTGAAAAGTACACTTTAACCTTGCATCACCTTTTTTCTCCCATCATCTACATCTAGCATTACATGTTAAAGACATGTTAAACTGAGTATGTCCATATTAATTGAATGAGTGAAGATGAATCAATTAATTTCATGTTTTGAAGAGCAAAGATATAAATTATATCAGGCTTTATATATGATGGAACTTTATATATCTCCTCACAAAGTCAGATGAACATTATATCAGGCTTATGTGCTATAAGAAATTAAGAACATATGCTCTGGAAGTAGCTACTAAACAACAAATTCCTGCTATATTTATTCTTTAGAGAAAGGAAAGTACATTATAGATAAGAAGCTACACATAAAGCCTTGGAGACATAAAACCATCAGGATCTAACCTCTGAGAAAATGGGAATTTTCTCACAAGGTTCATAGATAAATCCAGGACTTGTCATGGATAATTGTGCTTCCTGCATTAATGATATGTCAGCAAAGCATGAAATTCATTACCTGATCTGCAGATTAAAAGATCATAGGCAACTACCATATATCAATTTTATTTGTGTTATCCTTTAATAATGTTATAATGGCAAAGCAATTGTTAAGAAGGAGAAAAATACCCAAATTCAAATAAGATGGCTGCCTAAAATACATCTAATCATCAACTCTCTAGGTGAATGTTTTAGAACACAACAAACATAAATGGTGCATCTGAAAAAAATAGATACAGTCCTGCGAATCAGTTCCTCTGAAAGGGATTCAACATTACTCAGTTCTTCCCTCAAGGCTATATTGCTGATTCTTGTCACTCAGGCAACACATTATCAGTTTTACTTCTTGCAGAAGTAGTGTAGCTGAAAATGGGTTCAATCAAACCTACAATTGAAAATATTTTACCACAAATTGTATGTTTTAGTAAATTGTTTAGCAAATACATAACCAGAGAATGCTAGAGCCTAAAAGGAATTGCAGCAACTCAAAGGAGTCTTCATTTTATTCAAATAAGAATATAGATCCAAACATCGGAATTTTGCTCCATATACGTATGCAATCTAAACTACTATGGTGTTCTTGAAAGCATTTAATGCTGCATCTTTCTCCTCAGGAGTTCGTATATCCCCTAAGAAAATGTCAATTATCTTCCCACCAAATTTTTGCTGCATTTGAAGTGCAGAACATTTCCATGTTCATTAGAAAGTAGGACCTTTAGCTGACCATAAGAGATGTTGGCAGCCAAACATATAGACACAAGTTGGCATAATTTTAGTTTAGTGTGTGTGCTTGAGCATGTTAGTATGAGGAAGAGAGGGAAATAGTAAATGGTGCATACAACTAAGATACTCAATGTGGCTGTAATCAACAGAGCCACATATATGTAACGAAAGAACTTCTAACAATTTCACAAAAAGGGCTAAAGGCAATAAACACAAATTCAAAGCCCCAGTAGGAAAGCTGCTTCGATAAAAAAATACATTAGAAATGAATGTGACAAAGTACAACAGTGAGCACTTTAGAAAAGGTAAAGAACACACAACCTAAAAGAACCCAAATAAAAATAGCCTAAACAAGCAAGAATGTTGAGACAGCAAACTCATATCAGATTTCATAGTTCCATACAGGGGAAAAGAGGATCGAGATCTACAATTAAATGACAAGCTACTCAACGATGATTTTTAGGCCATACTTTTAAAACCGTGGCCTGAACATGTTTTTGTTTTAGGCCATGCTTTAAAAACCGTGGACTAAGCAGGTTTTAGTTTTAGTCCGTTCTTTGCAAACCGTGGACATATGTTAATGACACGATTTTATAAGTAAGGTTGAGGCAATAAAAGATTTTATATAGTCATTAAAAGAGAAATTATGCAGTAAATTTTCCATAATTATCTGTCGGCTTTCTCTTCTTTATCAATTCAGCACTACTACTAGTTGTACATTAATCAATTCAGCAAAATAGTACATTAGCCCCGACAATTTCTCTAATAATATAAGTTAATAAAAAAGCAAAATACCAACAAATAACACCATATATAACAATATAATGCAGAAACATAATGCTAAACAAACATAAATGGTGGATCTGAAAAAAATAGATATAGTCCTGCCAATCAGTTCCTCTGAAAGGGATTCAACATTACTCAATTGTTCCCTCAAGGCTATATTGCTGATTCTTGTCACTCAGGCAACGCATTATCAGTTTTACATCTTGCAGAAGTAATGTAGCTGAAAATGGGTCCAATCAAACCTACAATTGAAAATATTTTACCACAAATTGTATGTTTTAATAAATTGTTTAACAAATACATAACCAGAGAATGCTAGAGCCTAAAAGGAATTGCAGCAACTCAAAGGAGTCTTCATTTTATTCAAATAAGAATATAGATCCAAACATCGGAATTTTGCTCCATATACGTATGCAATCTAAACTACTATGGTGTTCTTGAAAGCATTTAATGCTGCATCTTTCTCCTCAGGAGTTTGTATATCCCCTAAGAATATGTCAATTATCTTCCCACCAAATTTTTGCTGCAGCGGAAGTGCAGAACATTTCCATGTTCATTAGAAAGTAGGACCTTTAGCTGACCATAAGAGATGTTGGCAGCCAAACATATAGACACAAGTTGGCATAATTTTAGTTTAGTGTGTGTGCTTGAGCATGTTAGTATGAGGAAGAGAGGGAAATAGTAAATGGTGCATACAACTAAGATACTCAATGTGGCTGTAATCAACAGAGCCACATATATGTAACGAAAGAACTTCTAACAATTTCACAAAAAGGGCTAAAGGCAATAAACACAAATTCAAAGCCCCAGTAGGAAAGCTGCTTCGATAAAAAAATACATTAGAAATGAATGTGACAAAGTACAACAGTGAGCACTTTAGAAAAGGTAAAGAACACACAACCTAAAAGAACCCAAATAAAAATAGCCTAAACAAGCAAGAATGGTGAGACAGCAAACTCATATCAGATTTCATAGTTCCATACAGGGGAAAAGAGGATCGAGATCTACAATTAAATGACAAGCTACTCAACGATGAGTTTTAGGCCATATTAAAACCGTGGCCTAAACATGTTTTTGTTTTAGGCCATGCCTTAAAAACCGTGGACAAAGCAGGTTTTAGTTTTAGGCCGTTCTTTGCAAACCGTGGACATATGTTAATGCCACGATTTTATAAGTAAGGTTGAGGCAATAAAAGATTTTATATAGTCATGAAAAGAGAAATTATGCAGTAAATTTTCCATAATTATCTGTCGGCTTTCTCTTCTTTATCAATTCAGCACTACTAATAGTTGTACATTAATCAATTCAGCAAAATAGTACATTAGCCCCGACAATTTCTCTAATAATATAAGTTAATAAAAAAGCAAAATACCAACAAATAACACCATATATAACAATATAATGCAGAAACATAATGCTAAACAAACATAAATGGTGCATCTGAAAAAAATAGATACAGTCTTGCCAATCAGTTCCTCTGAAAGGGATTCAACATTACTCAGTTGTTCCCTCAAGGCTATATTGCTGATTCTTGTCACTCAGGCAACACATTATCAGTTTTACATCTTGCAGAAGTAATGTAGCTGAAAATGGGTCCAATCAAACCTACAAATGAAAATATTTTACCACAAATTGTATGTTTTAATAAATTGTTTAACAAAAACATAACCAGAGAATGCTAGAGCCTAAAAGGAATTGCAGCAACTCAAAGGAGTCTTCATTTTATTCAAATAAGAATATAGATCCAAACATCGGAATTTTGCTCCATATACGTATGCAATCTAAACTACTATGGTGTTCTTGAAAGCATTTAATGCTGAATCTTTCTCCTCAGGAGTTCGTATATCCCGTAAGAAAATGTCAATTATCTTCCCACCAAATTTTTGCTGCAGCGGAAGTGCAGAACATTTCTGTTTTCATTAGAAAGTAGGACCTTTAGCTGACCATAAGAGATGTTGGCAGCCAAACATATAGACACAAGTTGGCATAATTTTAGTTTAGTGTGTGTGCTTGAGCATGTTAGTATGAGGGAGAGAGGGAAATAGTAAATGGTGCATACAACTAAGATACTCACTGTGGCTGTAATCAACAGAGCCACATATATGTAACGAAAGAACTTCTAACAATTTCACAAAAAGGCTAAAGGCAATAAACACAAATTCAAAGCCCCAGTAGGAAAGCTGCTTGGATAAAAAAATACATTAGAAATGAATGTGACAAAGTACAACAGTGAGCACTTTAGAAAAGGTAAAGAACACACAACCTAAAAGAACCCAAATAAAAATAGCCTAAACAAGCAAGAATGGTGAGACAGCAAACTCATATCAGATTTCATAGTTCCATACAGGGGAAAAGAGGACCGAGATCTACAATTAAATGACAAGCTACTCAACGATGAGTTTTAGGCCATATTAAAACCGTGGCCTAAACATGTTTTTGTTTTAGGCCATGCCTTAAAAACCGTGGACAAAGCAGGTTTTAGTTTTAGGCCGTTCTTTGCAAACCGTGGACATATGTTAATGCCACGATTTTATAAGTAAGGTTGAGGCAATAAAAGATTTTATATAGTCATGAAAAGAGAAATTATGCAGTAAATTTTCCATAATTATCTGTCGGCTTTCTCTTCTTTATCAATTCAGCACTACTAATAGTTGTACATTAATCAATTCAGCAAAATAGTACATTAGCCCCGACAATTTCTCTAATAATATAAGTTAATAAAAAAGCAAAATACCAACAAATAACACCATATATAACAATATAATGCAGAAACATAATGCTAAACAAACATAAATGGTGCATCTGAAAAAAATAGATACAGTCTTGCCAATCAGTTCCTCTGAAAGGGATTCAACATTACTCAGTTGTTCCCTCAAGGCTATATTGCTGATTCTTGTCACTCAGGCAACACATTATCAGTTTTACATCTTGCAGAAGTAATGTAGCTGAAAATGGGTCCAATCAAACCTACAAATGAAAATATTTTACCACAAATTGTATGTTTTAATAAATTGTTTAACAAAAACATAACCAGAGAATGCTAGAGCCTAAAAGGAATTGCAGCAACTCAAAGGAGTCTTCATTTTATTCAAATAAGAATATAGATCCAAACATCGGAATTTTGCTCCATATACGTATGCAATCTAAACTACTATGGTGTTCTTGAAAGCATTTAATGCTGAATCTTTCTCCTCAGGAGTTCGTATATCCCGTAAGAAAATGTCAATTATCTTCCCACCAAATTTTTGCTGCAGCGGAAGTGCAGAACATTTCTGTTTTCATTAGAAAGTAGGACCTTTAGCTGACCATAAGAGATGTTGGCAGCCAAACATATAGACACAAGTTGGCATAATTTTAGTTTAATGTGTGTGCTTGAGCATGTTAGTATGAGGGAGAGAGGGAAATAGTAAATGGTGCATACAACTAAGATACTCACTGTGGCTGTAATCAACAGAGCCACATATATGTAACGAAAGAACTTCTAACAATTTCACAAAAAGGCTAAAGGCAATAAACACAAATTCAAAGCCCCAGTAGGAAAGCTGCTTGGATAAAAAAATACATTAGAAATGAATGTGACAAAGTACAACAGTGAGCACTTTAGAAAAGGTAAAGAACACACAACCTAAAAGAACCCAAATAAAAATAGCCTAAACAAGCAAGAATGGTGAGACAGCAAACTCATATCAGATTTCATAGTTCCATGCAGGGGAAAAGAGTACCGAGATCTACAATTAAATGACAAGCTACTCAACAATAAGTTTTAGGCCATACTTTTAAAACCGTGGCCTAAACATGTTTTTGTTTTAGGCCATGCCTTAAAAACCGTGGACTAAGCAGGTTTTAGTTTTAGGCCGTTCTTTGCAAACCGTGGACATATGTTAATCCCACGATTTTATAAGTAAGGTTGAGGCAATAAAAGATTTTATATAGTCATTAAAAGAGAAATTATGCAGTAAATTTTCCATAATTATCTGTTGGCTTTCTCTTCTTTATCAATTCAGCACTACTAATAGTTGTACATTAATCAATTCAGCAAAATAGTACATTAGCCCCGACAATTTCTCTAATAATATAAGTTAATAAAAAAGCAAAATACCAACAAATAACACCATATATAACAATATAATGCAGAAACATAATGCTAAACAAACATAAATGGTGCATCTGAAAAAAATAGATACAGTCCTGCCAATCAGTTCGTCTGAAAGGGATTCAACATTACTCAGTTGTTCCCTCAAGGCTATATTGCTGATTCTTGTCACTCAGGCAACACATTATCAGTTTTACATCTTGCAGAAGTAATGTAGCTGAAAATGGGTCCAATCAAACCTACAAATGAAAATATTTTACCACAAATTGTATGTTTTAATAAATTGTTTAACAAAAACATAACCAGAGAATGCTAGAGCCTAAAAGGAATTGCAGCAACTCAAAGGAGTCTTCATTTTATTCAAATAAGAATATAGATCCAAACATCGGAATTTTGCTCCATATACGTATGCAATCTAAACTACTATGGTGTTCTTGAAAGCATTTAATGCTGAATCTTTCTCCTCAGGAGTTCGTATATCCCGTAAGAAAATGTCAATTATCTTCCCACCAAATTTTTGCTGCAGCGGAAGTGCAGAACATTTCTGTTTTCATTAGAAAGTAGGACCTTTAGCTGACCATAAGAGATGTTGGCAGCCAAACATATAGACACAAGTTGGCATAATTTTAGTTTAGTGTGTGTGCTTGAGCATGTTAGTATGAGGGAGAGAGGGAAATAGTAAATGGTGCATACAACTAAGATACTCACTGTGGCTGTAATCAACAGAGCCACATATATGTAACGAAAGAACTTCTAACAATTTCACAAAAAGGGCTAAAGGCAATAAACACAAATTCAAAGCCCCAGTAGGAAAGCTGCTTGGATAAAAAAATACATTAGAAATGAATGTGACAAAGTACAACAGTGAGCACTTTAGAAAAGGTAAAGAACATACAACCTAAAAGAACCCAAATAAAAATAGCCTAAACAAGCAAGAATGGTGAGACAGCAAACTCATATCAGATTTCATAGTTCCATGCAGGGGAAAAGAGTACCGAGATCTACAATTAAATGACAAGCTACTCAACGATTAGTTTTAGGCCATACTTTTAAAACCGTGGCCTAAACATGTTTTTGTTTTAGGCCATGCCTTAAAAACCGTGGACTAAGCAGGTTTTAGTTTTAGGCCGTTCTTTGCAAACCGTGGACATATGTTAATGCCACGATTTTATAAGTAAGGTTGAGGCAATAAAAGATTTTATATAGTCATTAAAAGAGAAATTATGCAGTAAATTTTCCATAATTATCTGTCGGCTTTCTCTTCTTTATCAATTCAGCACTACTAATAGTTGTACATTAATCAATTCAGCAAAATAGTACATTAGCCCCGACAATTTCTCTAATAATATAAGTTAATAAAAAAGCAAAATACCAACAAATAACACCATATATAACAATATAATGCAGAAACATAATGCTAAACAAACATAAATGGTGCATCTGAAAAAAATAGATACAGTCCTGCCAATCAGTTCCTCTGAAAGGGATTAAACATTACTCAGTTGTTCCCTCAAGGCTATATTGCTGATTCTTGTCACTCAGGCAACACATTATCAGTTTTACATCTTGCAGAAGTAATGTAGCTGAAAATGGGTCCAATCAAACCTACAATTGAAAATATTTTACCACAAATTGTATGTTTTAATAAATTGTTTAACAAATACATAACCAGAGAATGCTAGAGCCTAAAAGGAATTGCAGCAACTCAAAGGAGTCTTCATTTTATTCAAATAAGAATATAGATCCAAACATCGGAATTTTGCTCCATATACGTATGCAATCTAAGCTACTATGGTGTTCTTGAAAGCATTTAATGCTGCATCTTTCTCCTCAGGAGTTCGTATATCCCCTAAGAAAAATGTCAATTATCTTCCCACCAAATTTTTGCTGCAGCGGAAGTGCAGAACATTTCCATGTTCATTAGAAAGTAGGACCTCTAGCTGACCATAAGAGATGTTGGCAGCCAAACATATAGACACAAGTTGGCATAATTTTAGTTTAGTGTGTGTGCTTGAGCATGTTAGTATGAGGGAGAGAGGGAAATAGTAAATGGTGCATACAACTAAGATACTCACTGTGGCTGTAATCAACAGAGCCACATATATGTAACGAAAGAACTTCTAACAATTTCACAAAAAGGGCTAAAGGCAATAAACACAAATTCAAAGCCCCAGTAGGAAAGCTGCTTGGATAAAAAAATACATTAGAAATGAATGTGACAAAGTACAACAGTGAGCACTTTAGAAAAGGTAAAGAACACACAACCTAAAAGAACCCAAATAAAAATAGCCTAAACAAGCAAGAATGGTGAGATAGCAAACTCATATCAGATTTCATAGTTCCATACAGGGTAAAAGAGGACCGAGATCTACAATTAAATGACAAGCTACTCAACGATGAGTTTTAGGCCATACTTTTAAAACCGTGGCCTAAACATGTTTTTGTTTACGCCATGCCATAAAAACCGTGGACTAAGCAGGTTTTAGTTTTAGGCCGTTCTTTGCAAACCGTGGACATATGTTAACGCCACGATTTTATAAGTAAGGTTGAGGCAATAAAAGATTTTATATAGTCATTAAAAGAGAAATTATGCAGTAAATTTTCCATAATTATCTGTCAGCTTTCTCTTCTTTATCAATTCAGCACTACTAATAGTTGTACATTAATCAATTCAGCAAAATAGTACATTAGCCCTGACAATTTCTCTAATAATATAAGTTAATAAAAAAGCAAAATACCAACAAATAACACCATATATAACAATATAATGCAGAAACATAATGCTAAACAAACATAAATGGTGCATCTGAAAAAAAAAGATACAGTCCTGCCAATCAGTTCCTCTGAAAGGGATTCAACATTACTCAGTTGTTCCCTCAAGGCTATATTGCTGATTCTTGTCACTCAGGCAACACATTATCAGTTTTACATCTTGCAGAAGTAATGTAGCTGAAAATGGGTCCAATCAAACCTACAATTGAAAATATTTTACCACAAATTGTATGTTTTAATAAATTGTTTAACAAATACATAACCAGAGAATGCTAGAGCCTAAAAGGAATTGCAGCAACTCAAAGGAGTCTTCATTTTATTCAAATAAGAATATAGATCCAAACATCGGAATTTTGCTCCATATACGTATGCAATCTAAACTACTATGGTGTTCTTGAAAGCATTTAATGCTGCATCTTTCTCCTCAGGAGTTCGTATATCCCCTAAGAAAAATGTCAATTATCTTCCCACCAAATTTTTGCTGCAGCGGAAGTGCAGAACATTTCCATGTTCATTAGAAAGTAGGACCTTTAGATGACCATAAGAGATGTTGGCAGCCAAACATATAGACTCAAGTTGGCATAATTTTAGTTTAGTGTGTGTGCTTGAGCATGTTAGTATGAGGGAGAGAGGGAAATAGTAAATGGTGCATACAACTAAGATACTCACTGTGGCTGTAATCAACAGAGCCACATATATGTAACGAAAGAACTTCTAACAATTTCACAAAAAGGGCTAAAGGCAATAAACACAAATTCAAAGCCCCAGTAGCAAAGCTGCTTGGATAAAAAATACATTAGAAATGAATGTGACAAAGTACAACAGTGAGCACTTTAGAAAAGGTAAAGAACACACAACCTAAAAGAACCCAAATAAAAATAGCCTAAACAAGCAAGAATGGTGAGACAGCAAACTCATATCAGATTTCATAGTTCCATACAGGGGAAAAGAGGACCGAGATCTACAATTAAATGACAAGCTACTCAACGATGAGTTTTAGGCCATACTTTTTAAACCGTGGCCTAAACATGTTTTTGTTTTAGGCCATGCTTTAAAAACCGTGGACTAAGCAGGTTTTAGTTTTAGGCCGTTCTTTGCAAACCGTGGACATATGTTAAAGCCACAATTTTATAAGTAAGGTTGAGGCAATAAAAGATTTTATATAGTCATTAAAAGAGAAATTATGCAGTAAATTTTCCATAATTATCTGTCGGCTTTCTCTTCTTTATCAATTCAGCACTACTAATAGTTGTACATTAATCAATTCAGCAAAATAGTACATTAGCCCCGACAATTTCTCTAATAATATAAGTTAATAAAAAAGCAAAATACCAACAAATAACACCATATGTAACAATATAATGCAGACACATAATGCTAACAATAGCAACATAACTGGAATGAAAAATTATTAAAATGACTTTATTTTGTGCATTAAATTTGAGCATAATGACTTTATTTTATTATTTTATTCGGACAATATCAGTTTAGCACAAATAGCTCTATTAATTCCATGTGCAACAACAATCAATGACTTATGTCATACAAAAGATCAAATTATAAGGAAAACCCAATACAGACAAAAACATAAATGAATTGAAGAGAAAAGGAGAGGGAGACATACCGACGATACTTAGAAATAAATATACACTTGTATAAATAAAATATACACTTGCATATAGAGAGTTGGGCTTGTACTAGTACTACACTTGTACTAAACCTATTTTATTTGTCACACCTTAAATTTCATAAGCAAGAATTTGATCCGTTGGAAACCAAATTCTTGAATTCGAATTTATAATGTTACATTTTAATATCGACCCGTTCTATAAATTATCCACAATTCCAACCAATCGGAAATAATTTAAAGTAAACAACATGAATTAAAGTCTTTTAAACTAACATCGATCTACCCATTCTATCACATAACAGTCCAATTACACATAAAGTCCTTCTTACATTACCAAAACACCAAGGAATCCATAATTCTACTAACTACTAAACTATATTACTTGAATTATAAGAGAAATTACATAAGTCAAATTCATTTACAATACTCCCAAAATATAGGGAACATGATCATCTTCCACAAACAAGCAAACCACCTCATGGATGTGCATTCCGAGGAGGAGGAGGCACCTGGACATCTATAATCCACATAACGCGTGGTGAGATAAAAATCTCAGTGAATAATACTCTATGCATGTATGCAAACAGTTATTTATGACAATTAAGGCATTTCATTCATAATTCATAACTTAACAAATGCATAAGGATGCTCTTGTATGCTTTGCCACTAGGCCATGTACACATCACATTACAAAGTTAGACTCGAGCTCGAACTACAGGGGATATCTCCCCCGGGGACGAATCCCACCCTCACCTAGGCCGAAGCCCCATATTGACCGAAGTCCATTAATCTTTAAACTTAAATCGAACAACCAATTTAGACACTCGGAATTGATAAATATCGTAATCTCGTTGGTTTCGACAATTTCGACACTTCGAACCTTTCGAAACCAAGGAGATTCGATGTCGAACGACAATCTCAAGGTATACTCATCAATTCCGACATCCAAAGTGATTTTCAATCCTTAGTTTATCATTCCGGAATAAGTTTAATCGAAAAGAACGGAGCGTTTCGACGTTTCGAGAGTTTTGAAACTTTCGAGAGTTTCGAAAGTTTCGAAACTAACGATCTTCAAGAATCGATCCGTTTCTAACCGATTAAATTCACTCCCATTGTTCAAACATTCATATACAATCACAAACAAACCATAATATCAAGTAAAATCAGAGAAATGGGAAGAGGAAGGAGGGGGTTCATGGGTTTGGAGACCAATTCCTATTTCTAACCATTAAGTGAGAATTACTCACCACAAAGTAGCAATCCAAGTAGTTTAGGGGGAAGGATTGTGATTCCTAGCTTCGTTCCGGTGTTTCTACGTTGATCCGACACTTTCTCTCTCTAGACCCTCTCTCCCTCTCTCTAAAACTTGAGTTTCTCTCCAAAATTCTGATGAATTTCGCGTCCTGGGTATTTATATTTTCGCTCAGTAATCGATTACCAAATCCTGGTAATCGATTACTGAAGGCAAAATTAGCCTAAGAACCCATTCTGGGAACCTGGTAATCGATTACCATCTTTTGTAATCGATTACTGAGTTTCCAGGCTGCTGGTAATCGATTACAAGGGTTATGTAATCGATTACAAGGGGCCAGACCTTCTGGTAATCGATTACTTAGCTTCTGTAATCGATTACCATATTTCAGACTCTCTGGTAATCGATTACCATTTTTCAAACTCTCTGGTAATCGATTACTAGCTCTCTGTAATTGATTACCAGTGGCCCTAACTCAAGGGTTTAGTTCAAAATGAGTTACTTGACTTACCTTACCCATCCCTACCCCTTACACTTAGTTCCTAAGATTCAAACCACATTAAACCTACAAATCTCACAATTAATCTATCAAAAGATTGGGATGTTACCTTATTAGTAATAAATATACACTTGTATAAATAAAATTAACCTCTCAGAGTTTTTTACTGTAAAGACCAAACTATGGAAAACACATATCCCCGTGAAAATATACTCTACTTTTTGTTGTTAAAACGTTTTGATAGAAAATCAGAAATCTTGCAAAGTTGGAGGTCACACCCTGTTTTCCATCTCATCAAACACCAAACAGCCTATGTTATGAGTTGTCTCGTGTGACAGGAAACAAAGAACAAATAATTACAAATCTGAAATCTCTAACCTATTAACATACCTTGCAAATTTCTAGGATAAGAGCTTTATGAGGTATTCTCATATGTATAATACCATTAAAGTCGATCCTATTTTTTCCTACAGAAAAAATGAAACCCTTGAAAGAGCATTAGACTCCCAAGATGAAATTGACAAGCAAAAATCAAATTAAAAGTGAAAAGTACACTTTAACCCTGCATCACCTTTTTTCTCCCATCATCTACATCTAGCATTACATGTTAAAAACATGTTAAACGGACTATGTCCATATTAATTGAATGAGTGAAGATGAATCAATCAATTTCATGTTTTGAAGAGCAGAAATATAAATTATATCAGGCTTTATATATGATGGAACTTTATATATCTCCTCACAAAGTCAGATGAACATTATATCAGGCTTATGTGCTATAAGAAATTAAGAACATATGCTCTGGAAGTAGCTACTAAACCACAAATTCATGCTATATTTATTCTTTAGAGAAAGGAAAGTATATTAGAGATAAGAAGCTACACATAAAGCCTTGGAGACATAAAACCATCAGGATCTACCCTCTGCCAAAATGGGAATTTTCTCACAAGGTTCATAGATAAATCCAAGACTTGTCATGGATAATTGTGCCCCCTGCATTAATGATACGTCAGCGAAGCATGAAATTCATTACCTGATCTGCAGATTAAAAGATCATAGGCAACTACCATATATCAATTTTATTTGTGTTATCCTTTAATAATGTTATAATGGCAAAGCAATTGTTAAGCAGGAGACAAATACCCAAATTCAAATAAGATGGCTGCCTAAAAGACATCTAATCATCAACTCTCTAGGTGAATGTTTTCGAGCACAACAAACATAAATGGTGCATCTGAAAAAATAGATACAGTCCTGCCAATCAGTTCCTCTGAAAGGGATTCAACATTACTAAGTTGTTCCCTCAAGGCTATATTGCTGATTCTTGTCACTCAGGCAACACATTATCAGTTTTACTTCTTGCAGAAGTAATGTAGCTGAAAATGGGTCCAATCAAAGCTACAATTGAAAATATTTTACCACAAATTGTATGTTTTAATAAATTGTTTAACAAATACATAACTAGAGAATGCTAGAGCCTAAAAGGAATTGCAGCAACTCAAAGGAGTCTTCATTTTATTCAAATAAGAATATAGATCCAAACATCGAAATTTTGCTCCATATACGTATGCAATCTAAACTACTATGGTGTTCTTGAAAGCATTTAATGCTGCATCTTTCTCCTCAGGAGTTCGTATATCCCCTAAGAAAATGCCAATTATCTTCCCACCAAATTTTTGCTGCAGCGGAAGTGCATAACATTTCCATGTTCATTAGAAAGTAGGACCTTTAGCTGACCATAAGAGATGTTGGCAGCCAAACATATAGACACAAGTTGGCATAATTTTAGTTTAGTGTGTGTGCTTGAGCATGTTAGTATGAGGGAGAGAGGGAAATAGTAAATGGTGCATACAACTAAGATACTCAATGTGGCTGTAATCAACCGAGCCACATATATGTAACGAAAGAACTTCTAACAATTTCACAAAAAGGGCTAAAGGCAATAAACACAAATTCAAAGCCCCAGTAGGAAAGCTGTTTGGATAAAAAAATACATTAGAAATGAATGTGACAAAGTACAACAGTGAGCACTTTAGAAAAGGTAAAGAACACACAGCCTAAAAGAACCCAAATAAAAATAGCCTAAACAAGCAAGAATGGTGAGACAGCAAACTCATATCAGATTTCATAGTTCCATACAGGGGAAAAGAGGATCGAGATCTACAATTAAATGACAAGCTACTCAACGATGATTTTTAGGCCATACTTTTAAAACCGTGGCCTAAACATGTTTTTGTTTTAGGCCATGCTTTAAAAACCGTGGACTAAGCAGGTTTTAGTTTTAGGCCGTTCTTTGCAAACCGTGGACATATGTTAATGCCACGATTTTTTAAGTGAGGTTGAGGCAATAAAAGAATTTATATAGTCATTAGAAGAGAAATTATGCAGTAAATTTTCCATAATTATCTGTAGGCTTTCTCCTTCTTTATCAATTCAGCACTACTAATAGTTGTACATCAATCAATTCAGCAAAATAGTACATTAGCCCCGACAATTTCTCTAATAATATAAGTTAATAAAAAAGCAAAATACCAACAAATAACACCATATATAACAATATAATGCAGAAACATAATGCTAACAATAGCAACATAACTGGAATGAAAAATTATTAAAATGACTTTATTTTGTGCATTAAAGTTGAGCATAATGACTTTATTTTATTATTTTATTCGGACAATATCAGTTTAGCACAAATAGCTCTATTAATTCCATGTGCAACAACAATCAATGACTTATGTCATACAAAATATCAAATTATAAGGAAAACCCAATACAGACAAAAACATAAATGAATTGAAGAGAAAAGGAGAGGGAGACATACCGACGATACTTAGAAATAAATATACACTTGTATAAATAAAATATACACTTGCATATAGAGAGTTGGGCTTGTACTAGTACTACACTTGTACTAAACCTATTTTATTAGTAATAAATATACACTTGTATAAATAAAATTAACCTCTCAGAGTTTTTTACTGTAAAGACCAAACTATGGAAAACACATATCCCCGTGAAAATATACTCTACTTTTTGTTGTTAAAACGTTTTGATAGAAAATCAGAAATCTTGCAAAGTTGGAGGTCACACCCTGTTTTCCATCTCATCAAACACCAAACAGCCTATGTTATGAGTTGTCTCGTGTGACAGGAAACAAAGAACAAATAATTACAAATCTGAAATCTCTAACCTATTAACATACCTTGCAAATTTCTAGGATAAGAGCTTTATGAGGTATTCTCATATGTATAATACCATTAAAGTCGATCCTATTTTTTCCTACAGAAAAAATGAAACCCTTGAAAGAGCATTAGACTCCCAAGATGAAATTGACAAGCAAAAATCAAATTAAAAGTGAAAAGTACACTTTAACCCTGCATCACCTTTTTTCTCCCATCATCTACATCTAGCATTACATGTTAAAAACATGTTAAACGGACTATGTCCATATTAATTGAATGAGTGAAGATGAATCAATCAATTTCATGTTTTGAAGAGCAGAAATATAAATTATATCAGGCTTTATATATGATGGAACTTTATATATCTCCTCACAAAGACAGATGAACATTATATCAGGCTTATGTGCTATAAGAAATTAAGAACATATGCTCTGGAAGTAGCTACTAAACCACAAATTCCTGCTATATTTGTTCTTTAGAGAAAGGAAAGTATATTAGAGATAAGAAGCTACACATAAAGCCTTGGAGACATAAAACCATCAGGATCTAACCTCTGCCAAAATGGGAATTTTCTCACAAAGTTCATAGATAAATCCAAGACTTGTCATGGATAATTGTGCCCCCTGCATTAATGATACGTCAGCGAAGCATGAAATTCATTACCTGATCTGCAGATTAAAAGATCATAGGCAACTACCATATATCAATTTTATTTGTGTTATCCTTTAATAATGTTATAATGGCAAAGCAATTGTTAAGCAGGAGACAAATACCCAAATTCAAATAAGATGGCTGCCTAAAATACATCTAATCATCAAATCTCTAGGTGAATGTTTTCGAGCACAACAAACATAAATGGTGCATCTGAAAAAATAGATACAGTCCTGCCAATCAGTTCCACTGAAAGGGATTCAACATTACCAAGTTGTTCCCTCAAGGCTATATTGTTGATTCTTGTCACTCAGGCAACACATTATCAGTTTTACTTCTTGCAGAAGTAATGTAGCTGAAAATGGGTCCAATCAAAGCTACAATTGAAAATATTTTGCCACAAATTGTATGTTTTAATAAATTGTTTAACAAATACATAACTAGAGAATGCTAGAGCCTAAAAGGAATTGCAGCAACTCAAAGGAGTCTTCATTTTATTCAAATAAGAATATAGATCCAAACATCGGAATTTTGCTCCATATACGTATGCAATCTAAACTACTAGGGTGTTCTTGAAAGCATTTAATGCTGCATCTTTCTCCTCAGGAGTTCGTATATCCCCTAAGAAAATGTCAATTATCTTCCCACCAAATTTTTGCTGCAGCGGAAGTGCATAACATTTCCATGTTCATTAGAAAGTAGGACCTTTAGCTGACCATAAGAGATGTTGGCAGCCAGACATATAGACACAAGTTGGCATAATTTTAGTTTAGTGTGTGTGCTTGAGCATGTTAGTATGAGGGAGAGAGGGAAATAGTAAATGGTGCATACAACTAAGATACTCAATGTGGCTGTAATCAACCGAGCCACATATATGTAACGAAAGAACTTCTAACAATTTCACAAAAAGGGCTAAAGGCAATAAACACAAATTCAAAGCCCCAGTAGGAAAGCTGTTTGGATAAAAAAATACATTAGAAATGAATGTGACAAAGTACAACAGTGAGCACTTTAGAAAAGGTAAAGAACACACAACCTAAAAGAACCCAAATAAAAATAGCCTAAACAAGCAAGAATGGTGGGACAGCAAACTCATATCAGATTTCATAGTTCCATACAGGGGAAAAGAGGACCGAGATCTACAATTAAATGACAAGCTACTCAACGATGAGTTTTAGGCCATTCTTTTAAAACCGTGGCCTAAACATGTTTTTGTTTTAGGCCATGCTTTAAAATCCGTGGACTAAGCAGGTTTTAGTTTTAGGCCGTTCTTTGCAAACCGTGGACATATGTTAATGCCACGATTTTTTAAGTAAGGTTGAGGCAATAAAAGAATTTATATAGTCATTAGAAGAGAAATTATGCAGTAAATTTTCCATAATTATCTGTCAGCTTTCTCCTTCTTTATCAATTCAGCACTACTAATAGTTGTACATCAATCAATTCAGCAATATAGTACATTAGCCCCGACAATTTCTCTAATAATATAAGTTAATAAAAAAGCAAAATACCAACAAATAACACCATATATAACAATATAATGCAGAAACATAATGCTAACAATAGCAACATAACTGGAATGAAAAATTATTAAAATGACTTTATTTTGTGCATTAAAGTTGAGCATAATGTCTTTATTTTATTATTTTATTCGGACAATATCAGTTTAGCACAAATAGGTCTATTAATTCCATGTGCAACAACAATCAATGACTTATGTCATATAAAAGATCAAATTATAAGGAAAACCCAATACAGACAAAAACATAAATGAATTGAAGAGAAAAGGAGAGGGAGACATACACTAGTGCAAAAAGGGTCTTCTACGACGGTTGAAAATGACCTATTACGACGGCTGTACAACCGTCGTAGAACCAGGCGTCGTTGAAAATTTGAATTTTGACGACACGTGAGGACCGTCGTAGAAAAAGAGAAATCACGACGGTTAAGCTGGTAATCGTCGTGGAAAGTATGGCATTTCACGACGGTTGCAAGGAAAACCGTCGTGGAAAGTAGAGAAACCACGACGGTTAAGATGGTAACCGTCGTGGAAAGTATGGCATTTCACGACGGTTGCAAGGAAAACCGTCGTGGAAAGTAGAGAAACCACGACGGTTAAGATGGTAACCGTCGTGAAATGCTCTACTTTCCACGACGGTTTTCCTTTCAACCGTCGTAGAAAGTCCCTTCACAACTCCAAATTTCGTACTTTCCACGATGGTTATAACCATAACCGTCGTTAAAAGTGGGTTAGCTACTAAATTTCTATAGCTAATCCGTAGCTAACAGGGGAAAACACCTTTAGCCCAATGAGGGTCTGAAATAACAATTATACATAATTCTAATACCTTTAGCCCAAAAAATCCACTGCTAACTATAATACTAATACTAATAGTAGTAACCACCAATGAACTAAAATAAATTTTCCACCTGTCACTAACTTTTTAAATTAACCAATCATGAATCCAAAAAATAGGCCTTAAACAAAGACTAGGCGTTTAACTAATATGGAGCATTCGGCCTTCGTAAGCAAGACATCAATTCAGAGTAAAGTAATAATATTAGCAATTTAGCATTAGCATATGACTTTGACTACTTTATGAACTTATCTAACTTATACAGAGAGACTAGGCGTTTAACTAATGAAATCATGCTTTTTTATGTCAAGCTTCTGTATTGCATTGCTCAAGCTGTAAAACTAAATACTAGATTCCAGAGATTATAATCGACAACAAAAGAAAAAATACAATAGTCTATCCTATTGTCAAGTTATGTTCCACTAGGGAAACCATATCAACCGAAAACAAAAATATAAAACTAAAACTAAAACAAACCGCACACCCCCATAGTCTATCCTATTGTCAAGTTATGTTCCACTAATCCATACTTCAGCAGCTTACCAAGAAATATTAATTAGTTACTAATTAATTGATGTATATTTAAATCCAGGAGTTTGATGAAAAGGGAAATGATTACATTTTTATTTCAGATACTTTATATTTGATTTTTCTTGGATAAAATGAACACAATAAAGTATTATCAACTAACATTCCAAATGTTCTTTTATTTATTCCAATAAATATTTTATGACTTATCAAAATTAATATTAAAAACTATCAAAACCATTGATTCCACACAAACATTCCTTCATGATATTGAAATCATATATTGATAGCTTACAATATCATGATGTGACAGTATTCGTTGACACTTTTTTTATTTTTTTTATATTCTTAAATGGTTAATCAAACCAATAATCTATCACCATTCAATTTAATAAAAAACACAATAATTTGATTCTAATTTATATAATTAAATAATGGTACAAAGAGACCATATATACATTTCACATGCTAAAATATAGTAATTACTATAGAAATTCCATATATTGATCCTTTATATATAGAAAACATGCTTGTTTGTTTTCTTTAGGTGTGATCACTTATGCACTCAATTAGTGATTGTTGGCAATCTTTCACCGAGTAGATTGGAAAGGCCTAGAATCGAAAAAAAAAAGAACCTTACTAAAATCTCAATCCTAGATGAGCATGCATATTCATGCCACAAGAGAGAGATCGAGAGTACTTGGTATTTTAATTTAGAAGAAAAGAATTGAAAGAGAAACCTGCAAATCAATAAACAAATTAATAATATATAAGAATGATGGAAGCAGCCTAGTTTCTGGAAAGGTATCTTGGTGTCATGATTCATGATTCATGAATAGTAGTAGTACAGTAGCACACAAAACATCTTTGGTATGGTCTCTTGAAGTTAATTAAAGGTTATTTAATTTCAATTTCAATCCCTCTAATTTTTCTCAGCAGGAGCTTGTGGTAATTTAGTAATCATATGTTTATAATTGTTCACACTTTTATTTTTCGATCTGGTTTTACAAAAAAAGAATACTTATTCACTAATTATTTTCCTTTTCATCAAACTCCTGGATTTAAATATACATCAATTAATTAGTAACTAATTAATTTAAAGGTATAGTGTAGAAACTACCTTTTGCCCTTCAATGGATCATGAAAAAATTCACAAGACTCCCTTGCACCAAGGCTCATCACACTTCCCATTTCATTCACTGATAATGAGAACACCTGCATTCAAGTAAACTGGAAAATGACCTCACACTTTAAATTACCAAACAACCACCTAACTCCAATGTATTCACACTAAAACTTTCAAATTACAGGAGACGCATAACTCACCTGCTTTCTGTTCCAATCATATTGACGTGAACCAACAGCTGGCGCAAACTGAAGAAGCACATAACCTTCCCTAGATATCTTGAATGCCCCTGACTGTAAAATGAACCAAAATATTCCACATTAAAATATTCAATTAACAAGAACCTTGATAACAAGTCCACAAAGATTATGGCAGCAACCATATATCAAAACCAAAATAAATCATACTTCCAGTGGCGTGAATGCCGGTGGTCTAGGAGTCACTGTGAGCGCAGCCTTCCCTTTGTAAATCGACAACATAAACCCTAGGTGGCAAACCTCCAATTGGGGTTTATGTTCTCAGAAATGGAAAAGGGTTTAAGAAACCAAGAAAAATGGGTTTAAGAGGGTAAAATAGGAAAAGAAAAAAAAATTGAAAAGAAAATTTATACCTGAAGCATTGGGGCTTGCGGGTTTGAGAGATAGATGTGAGGGTTTGAGAGAGAGAGATGTGAGGGGGACAGTGGGCTATGGTGAGGGAGAGAGATGTGAGGGTTTGAGAGAGAGGAGCGCCGGGGGAAGGGGAGGGGGACGGTGGGAGACGGGAAAACGGTGGGGAGAGGGGGGTTTAGAGAGAGAGTCTGAAGGTAGAGAGAGATTAGGGTTCTGATGCGGCGCAGGGGAGAAGGGGAAGTTGAATATATAGCCCAACCTACCACGACGGTTGCCTTAGCAACCGTCGTGGATTCCCCTCTTTACTGCGCACACCCGCTTTTTTGCTGCACACACCCCTTTAATTTTTGAAGCCTGCATCCTACTGCCACTATCAACGATTTCCTTGCCAACCTACCACGACGGTTTCTCATGAACCGTCGTGGATTCCCCACTTTGCTGCGCACACCCATGCTTTTCTATTCACACCCCCTTCCTTTCTGAACCCCTGATGCTACCTGCACCACCCCACTTTACTTGTCACACCCCCATAAGGTCTTCCACGACGGGTGTCCACTGGGCCCGTCGTGGTAGCCTACTATTACTCCTGCACCACCCCTGCTTTTCTATTCCCACCCACCTTCCTTTCTGAACCCGTAATGCTACCTGCACCACCCCACTTTACTTGCCACACCCCCCATAAGGTCTTCCACGACAGGTGTCCACTGGGCCCGTCGTGGTAGCCCACTATTACTCCTGCACCACCCATGTTTTGCTATTCACACCCCTTCCTTTCTGAAACCCCCAATGCTCCCTGCACCTCCCCACTTTACTTGTCACACCCCCCATAAGGTCTTCCACGACGGGTGTCCATTGGGCCCGTCGTGGTAGCCCACTATTACTCCTGCACCACCCATGTTTTGCTATTCACACCCCCTTCCTTTCTGAAACCCCTAATGTTCCCTGCACCTCCCCACTTTACTTGTCACACCCCCCATAAGGTCTTCCACGACGGGTGTCCACTGGGCCCGTCGTGGTAGCCCATTATTACTCATGCACCACCCATTTTTTGCTATTCACACCCCCTTCCTTTCTGAAACCCCAAATGCTCCTTGCACCTCCCCACTTTACTTGTCACACCCTCCATAAGGTCTTCCACGACGGGTGTCCATTGGGCCCGTCGTGGTAGCCCACTATTACTCCTGCACCACCCATTTTTGCTATTCACACCCCCTTTATTTTTTTAAACATTTATTCTAAGGTAGTTTTCTACGACGGTTGATTGGCAACCGTCGTAGAAACGTGCTTTCTACGACGGTTAAGGGCCAACCGTCGTTGTAAGTTACCCACATAATTGCAAAAATGCCACCGCGCATCTTTCAACGACGGTTGTCCCTCAACCGTCGCGGAATGCCCGTCGTAGAATGCCTTTTTTGTAGTAGTGATACCGACGATACTTAGAAATAAATATACACTTGTATAAATAAAATATACACTTGCATATAGAGAGTTGGGCTTGTACTAGTACTACACTTGTAGTAAACCTATTTTATTAGTAATAAATATACACTTGTATAAAGAAAATTAACCTCTCAGAGTTTTTTACTGTAAAGACCAAACTATGGAAAACACATATCCCCGTGAAAATATACTCTACTTTTTGTTGTTAAAACGTTTTGATAGAAAATCAGAAATCTTGCAAAGTTGGAGGTCACACCCTGTTTTCCATCTCATCAAACACCAAATAGCCTATGTTATGAGTTGTCTCGTGTGACAGGAAACAAAGAACAAATAATTACAAATCTGAAATCTCTAACCTATTAACATACCTTGCAAATTTCTAGGATATTAGCTTTATGAGGTATTCTCATATGTATAATACCATTAAAGTTGATCCTATTTTTTCCTACAGAAAAAATGAAACCCTTGAAAGAGCATTAGACTCCCAAGATGAAATTGACAAGCAAAAATCAAATTAAAAGTGAAAAATACACTTTAACCCTGCATCACCTTTTTTCTCCCATCATCTACATCTAGCATTACATGTTAAACGGACTATGTCCATATTAATTGAATGAGTGAAGATGAATCAATCAATTTCATGTTTTGAAGAGCAGAAATATAAATTATATCAGGCTTTATATATGATGGAACTTTATATATCTCCTCACAAAGTCAGATGAACATTATATCAGGCTTATGTGCTATAAGAAATTAAGAACATATGCTCTGGAAGTAGCTACTAAACCACAAATTCCTGCTATATTTGTTCTTTAGAGAAAGGAAAGTATATTAGAGATAAGAAGCTACACATAAAGCCTTGGAGACATAAAACCATCAGGATCTAACCTCTGCCAAAATGGGAATTTTCTCACAAGGTTCATAAGGTTCATAGATAAATCCGGGACTTGTCATGGATAATTGTGCCCCCTGCATTAATGATATGTCAGCGAAGCATGAAATTAATTACTTGATCTGCAGATTAAAAGATCATAGACAACTACAATATATCAATTTTATTTGTGTTATCCTTTAATAATGTTATAATGGCAAAGCAATTGTTAAGCAGGAGACAAATACCCAAATTCAAATAAGATGGCTGCCTAAAATACATCTAATCATCAACTCTCTAGGTGAATGTTTTAGAGCACAACAAACATAAATGGTGCATCTGAAAAAATAGATACAGTCCTGCCAATCAGTTCCTCTGAAATGGATTCAACATTACTCAGTTGTTCCCTCAAGGCTATATTGCTGATTCTTGTCACTCAGGCAACACATTATCAGTTTTACTTCTTGCAGAAGTAATGTAGCTGAAAATGGGTCCAGTCAAAGCTACAATTGAAAATATTTTACCAAAAATTGTATGTTTTAATAAATTGTTTAACAAATACATAACCAGAGAATGCTAGAGCCTAAAAGGAATTGCAGCAACTCAAAGGAGTCTTCATTTTATTCAAATAAGAATATAGATCCAAACATCGGAATTTTGCTCCATATACGTATGCAATCTAAACTACTATGGTGTTCTTGAAAGCATTTAATGTTGCATCTTTCTCCTCAGGAGTTCGGATATCCCCTAAGAAAATGTCAATTATCTTCCCACCAAATTTTTGCTGCAGCGGAAGTGCAGAACATTTCCATGTTCATTAGAAAGTAGGACCTTTAGCTGACCATAAGAGATGTTGGCAGCCAAACATATAGACACAAGTTGGCATAATTTTAGTTTAGTGTGTGTGCTTGAGCATGTTAGTATGAGGGAGAGAGGGAAATAGTAAATGGTGCATACAACTAAGATACTCAATGTGGTTGTAATCAACAGAGCCACATATATGTAACGAAAGAACTTCTAACATTTTCACAAAAAGGGCTAAAGGCAATAAACACAAATTCAAAGCCCCAGTAGGAAAGCTGTTTGGATAAAAAAATACATTAGAAATGAATGTGACAAAGTACAACAGTGAGCACTTTAGAAAAGGTAAAGAACACATAAACTAAAAGAACCCAAATAAAAATAGCCTAAAGAAGCAAGAATGGTGAGACAGCAAACTCATATCAGATTTCATAGTTCCATGTAGGGGAAAAGAGGACCAAGATCTACAATTAAATGACAAGCTACTCAACGATGAGTTTTAGGCCATACTTTTAAAGTCGTAGCCTAAACATGTTTTAGTTTTAGGCCATGCTTTAAAAACCGTGGACTAAGCAGGTTTTAGTTTTAGGCCGTTCTTTGCAAACCGTGGACATATGTTAATGCCACGATTTTATAAGTAAGGTTGAGGCAATAAGACATTTTATATAGTCATTGAAAGAGAAATTATGCAGTAAATTTTCCATAATTATGGGTCGACTTTCTCCTTCTTTATCAATTCAGCATTACTAATAGTTGTACATTAATCAATTCAGGAAAATAGTACATTAGCCCTGACAATTTCTCTAATAATATAAGTTAATAAAAAAGCAAAATACCAACAAATAACACCATATATAACAATATAACGCAGAAACATAATGCTAACAATAGCAACATAACTAGAATGAAAAATTATTAAAATGACTTTATTTTGTGCATTAAAGTTGAGCATAATGACTTTATTTTATTATTTTATTCGGACAATATCAGTTTAGCACAAATAGCTCTATTAATTCCATGTGCAACAACAATCAATGACTTATGTCATACAAAAGATCAAATTATAAGGAAAACCCAATACAGACATTAACATAAATGAATTGAAGAGAAAAGGAGAAGGAGACATACCGACGATACTTAGAAATAAATATACACTTGTATAAATAAAATATACACTTGCATATAGAGAGTTGGGCTTGTACTAGTACTACACTTGTACTAAACCTATTTTGTTAGTAATAAATATACACTTGTATAAATAAAATTAACCTCTCAGAGTTTTTTACTATAAAGACCAAACTATGGCAAACACATATCCCCGTGAAAATATACTCTACTTTTTGTTGTTAAAACGTTTTGATAGAAAATCAGAAATCTTGCAAAGTTGGAGGTCACACCCTGTTTTCCATCTCATCAAACACCAAGCAGCCTATGTTATGAGTTGTCTCATGTGACAGGAAACAAAGAACAAATAATTACAAATATGAAATCTCTAAACTATTAACATACCTTGCAAATGTCTAGGATAAGAGCTTTATGAGGTATTCTCATATGTATAATACCATTAAAGTTGATCCTATTTTTTCCTGCAGAAAAAATGAAACCCTTGAAAGAGCATTAGACTCCCAAGATGAAATTGAAAAGCAAAAATCAAATTAAAAGTGAAAAGTACACTTTAACCTTGCATCACCTTTTTTCTCCCATCAGCTGTAACATCCCAATGTTAGGATAAGATAACTTGTGAGTTTAATAGGTCAAAAACCTTGTAAGTTTCATTAAGGATTAAGAGGAATAAGTAGAAAGGGATAACATATAAGTTTGGAATCTTAATAGAACAAAATTTAGGAGTTTTGGCCCCTGGTAATCGATTACAAGAGCTTGTAGGCGATTACCAGAGAGTCTGGCCCCTGGTAATAGATTACAAGAGCTAAGTAATCGATTACCAGAGAGTCTGGTCCATGGTAATCGATTACAAGGATTAAGTAATCGATTACCAGCAACCTGGGTTCTTAGTAATCGATTACCAAAGGTGGTAATCGATTACCAGGTTCCCAGGATGGGTTCCAGGCGCATTTTTGTTGTGAGTAATCGATTATCATATGTTGGTAATCGATTACTGAGCGAAAATATACATACCCAGGACGTTTTAAAAATCAGATTTTTGGAGAGAAACCCTAACCTAGAGAGAGTGTGGATTCTAGAGAGAGAAAGTGACGAAACGAAGCGGGAACGAAGGATTGAAGCTAGGAATCATCTTCTCTTCTCTTAATTGCTTGGATTTCTACACATTGGTGAGTAATCCTCACTTGTTTGAGTAGATTAGGGATTGGTCTCCATTGTATGCACCCCACTTCTCCCTCCCCCTTTCTCTGATTATATCTTGAATATTGATGATTGATTGTGTTTGTGAATGATACTGAACAATTGATGATGGTTTTAATCGGTTAGAATGAATCGATTCTTGACATTCCTTAGTTTCGAAAGGTTTGAACTATCGAAATTGTCGAAACTAACGGGATTGCGATATTTATCCATTCTGAATATCTAACTTGATTAACTGATTAAGTTTTCGCAAGAATGATGACTTCGGTCAATTACGGACTTCGGTCAAATTACTGGAGAGTGGGATTCGTCCCCTGGGGAGATATCCCCTGTAGTCTGAGCTCGGGTCTAACTCTAGATTGTGTTGTGTACATAGCCTTCGGGAAAAGCATATATTGCATCATGATGCATATGGATTATTGTGTATAGAAGTGAATGTTAATTTCTAATCGATATAGATGCCATGGATGAATGTTCCCTGCATTCATGCATTGAGTTTTATTCACTGAGATTTTTATCTCACTACGCGATATGTGGTTATTTTAGATGTTCAGGTTCCTCCCCCTCGGAGTACTTAGCCTCGGGAGTGACATTGTTGATGCGGGAGACTTGGATTACTATTGTATTTAGAATCATGGATATGTGTATATATGTATTTCTTTTGTTACGACTTGAGTATTGTATATATGTATATAAATCAAAGTTATGTTTAAAGACTTGTAGTTAATCCTTTTGGACTTCATTGTATTAAGGACTTTGTTACATATCCTTTGGGTAGTTAAGCTTGATGAGTTAAAAGATTTTAATTCCTAATGTTTGTCTTTAAATTATCCGAATATGTTGGATTTGTGATAATTTATAGAACAGGTCGATATTAAAAATGAAAGATTCTAAATTCTAAGTTCAGAATTTGGTTTCCAACGGATCAAATTCTGACTTGTGAAATTTAGGGTGTTACATTTTGGTATCAGAGCAGTTCAATCCAATTGGAATGTGAGTTTAGGATATTCTGTGGTTTGTTGATAATTTCTTATATATTATTTTGTGAATTGAGAGACTGATCACCTCGATATTTGCTTTATGATATGTAGAGAATTATGGCAGGCAACAGGAGGGATAGGTCAAGGGTTAATCGTTCTCCTCCACCTTCATCTTCTTCTTCTCAAGAACCTACACCGGACCCTATGGTGACAGCACTTCAAGCCCTTACTCAGATGATGGGTGATCAGGCAGCTACGAATACTGCAATTCTTCAAGAATTAGCTAGGCAACGCCCGGAACAACCACCTCCTACTGTGGATGTCTTTGCAACGGGATGATCTGAATTCAGGAAGCATCACCCTCCCCAATTCAACGGGCATATGATCCTGATGTGGCAGCAGGTTGGCTTAAGGAATTGAATAGAATATTTGATGTTATGAAGTGTTCTGATGAATCCAAGGTGGGATTGGTTGTATACATGATGAGGGGAGAATCTGAAGACTGGTGGAAGACTGCAAAGATTCAGGCTACAGAGGCGGAGGCTCCACTCACCTGGGAAGTATTTCAAAGTCTGTTCCTGGAGAAATATTTCCCAGCCACTATCAAGAGGCAGAAGGAGACAGAGTTCTTACAACTCAAGCAGGGTGATATGACGGTAGGGCAGTATGTGTCTAAGTTTGAGGAATTGTCAAAATACTCACGATACCTTAAGGCGGTCAATGACGAGGAGTGGAGGTGTACCCTGTTTGAGGGAGGTTTGAGGCCGGAATTGATAGATCGAGTTGTAGCTTTGGAAATCAGGAATTTTTCTGTGTTGGTTGGTAAGTGCTACATAGTTGAAAAGAATTGCAAGGGAGCTGAACCATCTACTATATCACAAGAGAGTAAGGGAAAGAGAAAGGTGGATATTGGTAATCAGGGTAAAAATTTTAAACCCAAGTGGCAAGGAAAACCATCTGTGGCAGCTCAGACTTCTCAGCGTAAGGATATTAAGAAATGTTCGGTATGTGGGAAAGAACATCTAGGGGAGTGTCTAACCGGGAAGAACGTTTGCTTTTTCTGCAAGCAAGCTGGTCACTACCAGAAGGATTGTCCCAGAATCAAGGAGCGCTAGAAGCCTCAATCAACTGGAAGAGTTTTTACCCTCAGTGGTCAGGTAGCAGCTTCGTCAGATAATATGTTAAGAGGTATATGCACATTAGGGGAGAAGACTTTAATTGTATTGTTTGATTCAGGAGCATCACATTCTTTTATTTCTCTTGATTGTGTAAACGAGTTGAAATTACCTACTGCTTCTTTACCATATGTCCTTAATGTTATAACTCCGGCTAAAGAAGCTATTTCTACTTCTCTTGTGTGTCTGAATTGTTCTTTGATTATTCAAGAGAGAGTATCTGTGATTGATTTAATTTGTTTGCCTTTGATTGGTATTGATATTATTCTGGGAATGGACTGGTTATCCTTCAATCAGGTGTTATTGGATTGTCTTAATAAACAAGTGACTTTTCCCAATCTTTCTCCTCCTTCTAAAGAAAGACCACCTATCCTTTTGTCTAGTGTTTCACAGATTTTCCAAAGTATGCATGACGGGGGAGAATGTTTTGTTTTGTTACTTTCCTCAACTTTAGAATCAAAGTTAGATTTGAATGGTGTGGCTACGGTTAGTGAGTATCAAGATGTTTTTCCTAGTGAAGTTCTAAACTTACCACCTGAGCGGGAAATAGAGTTCATTATAGATTTGTTACCGGGTTCAGGACCCATTTCTAAGGCACCTTACCGGATGTCTCCTTTAGAGCTTAGTGAACTTAAGAAACAATTAGAAGTTTTGTTAGAGAAAGGGTTCATTAGGCCTAGTGTTTCTCCTTGGGGAGCTCCAGTGTTACTAGTGAAAAAGAAAGATGGGAGTATGAGATTGTGTGTAGATTTTAGACAATTGAACAAGGTTACAATTAAGAATAAATACCCCTTGCCCCGAATAGATGACCTTTTAGATCAGCTTAGAGGTGCCTCAGTGTTTTCCAAGATAGATTTGAGGTCAGGATATCATCAAATTAGGATAAGGAAGGAACATGTTCATAAAACAACTTTTAGAACTCGGTATGGACACTACGAGTATTTGGTGATGCCATTTGGTGTCACTAATGCGCCGGCAGTGTTCATGGACTACATGAACCGCATCTTCCGACCTTTCCTAGACAAATTTGTTGTTGTGTTTATTGATGATATTTTGATCTATTCCTCTAGCATGGAAGACCATGAGCAACACTTAAGGCTTGTACTAGAAGTGTTAAGAGAAAAGAAATTATTTGCTAATCTGGGGAAGTGTGAGTTTTGGCTGAATAGGGTTCATTTCTTAGGTCATGTGATTTCAGGGGAAGGAGTGTCAGTGGACCCCAATAAGGTAGAATCAGTTCTTGAGTGGGAGAGACCTAGAAGCGTCACTGAGATTAGGAGTTTTCTGGGTTTAGCTGGCTATTACAGGAGATTCATCAAAGGATTCTCCCGTTTGGCATTGCCCCTCACTAGATTGACTCGAAAGGGTCAAGCCTTTGTGTGGGACGATGGCTGTGAGCAAAGTTTTGTAGAGTTAAAGAATAGATTAACAAGTGCCCCGTTATTGGCATTACCGGATGTGTATAAGACCTTTGAGGTGTTTTGTGATGCCTCTAGGAAGGGACTAGGGGGTGTTCTTATGCAGGAAAGAAGGGTAGTAGCCTATGCATCTAGGCAGTTGAGGCCTCATGAGGAAAATTATCCTACCCATGACTTAGAATTAGCTGTTGTGGTGTTTGCCCTCAAAATTTGGAGGCATTACTTGTTTGGTGTGAGGTTTGAGGTCTTTAGTGATCACAAGAGTTTGAAATATCTTTTTGATCAAAAAGAACTTAACATGAGGCAAAGAAGGTGGATGGAATTTCTTAAGGATTATGACTTTGAGTTAAAATACCATCCGGGTAAAGCCAATGTAGTGGCTGATGCTCTCAGCAGGAAATCCCTGTATGTGTCATCCTTGATGATACATGAGATGAGTCTTCTAGAGAAGTTTAGAGATTTGAACCTGAAGGTAGAATTGGGAGTAGGTAGCATTCAGATGTACAGATTAGAAATTTCTAGTGAGTTTCAGACTCTGATTAGGGAAGCTCAGGGTTTGGACCCTGACCTTCAAAGTAAGAAGGGACAGTTAGGATTCTCTAAGTCAGGTGAGGGATTGATACTTTTCCAAGGGAGGATCTGTATTCCTAAGGGGGGTAGATTAAAACAGCTAGTGTTAGAAGAGGCCCATAAGGGTAAGATGTCTATACATCCTGGTCCCACCAAGATGTATCAGGATTTGAGGAAGAAGTTTTGGTGGGTAGGTATGAAAAGAGAGATAGCTGAGTTTGTATCTAAGTGCCTAACCTGTCAACAAGTGAAAATAGAACATCAGAAACCATCTGGTGTTTTGTTACCTCTAGAGATTCCTGAGTGGAAATGGGAGAGCATAGCTATGGACTTTGTGGTGGGACTACCTCGAGTCCAAGCTGGGTTTGATACCATTTGGGTTATAGTGGATCGTTTGACTAAGTCAGCTCATTTCCTTCCGATTAAGAATACCTTTCCCTTAAGTAAATTGGCTGAACTATATGTTAGGGAAATTGTTAGATTACATGGTATTCCTGCTAGTATCATCTCTGATAGGGATCCTAGGTTCACCTCAAGGTTCTGGAATGCACTACACCAGTCATTCGGGACTAAGCTTAGGTTTAGCACCGCTTACCATCCTCAGACTGATGGTCAGACAGAGAGAACTATCCAAACCTTAAAGGACATGCTAAGAGCTTGTGTGCTAGAGGAGTCGGGCAGTTGGGATAGATACTTACCACTTGTAGAATTTGCCTACAACAATAGTTTTCATAGCAGCATAGGCATGGCACCATATGAGGCCCTGTATGGTAGGAGATGCAGATCTCCTTTGTTCTGGCATGAGGTAGGTGAGAAAGCCCTTTTAGGTCCTGAATTAGTTCAGGAAACCTCTGAGAAGATTAGAACCATTAGGGAAAAACTTGTTACTTCCCAAAGTCGTCAGAAAAGCTATGCTGACACCAGAAGAAAGGATTTAGAGTTTGAGGAAGGGGAACATGTGTTTCTGAGAATAACTCCTGTCATAAGTACAAAGAAGTCTGTGAAATCTAGGAAATTGAGTCCCAGGTTCATTGGTCCATTTCAAATCATGCAGAGGGTTGGCCCTCTTGCATACAAAATTGCACTCCCACCTTATTTGTCCAAAATTCACAATGTCTTTCATGTGTCTAAACTGAGAAAATATGTGTATGACCCCTCTCATGTTTTGTCTTCTGAACCAATACAATTAAAGGACAATCTCACTCTACCTGTAAGACCTGTTCAGATTGTTGACAGAAGTGCCAAGACTCTGAGGAGTAGGAATATTCCTTTGGTTAAGGTGGTTTGGCAAGGTTTATCTATGAATGAAGCTACATGGGAAAAAGAGGATGTTATCAGAAAACATTTTCCTAGCCTTTTTAGGTAAAGGTAAGGTTTTCTATCTTGTGTTAACAAATTTTAGGGACAAAATTTCTTTAAGGGGGGTAGAATGTAACATCCCAATGTTAGGATAAGATAACTTGTGAGTTTAATAGGTCAAAAACCTTGTAAGTTTCATTAAGGATTAAGAGGAATAAGTAGAAAGGGATAACATATAAGTTTGGAATCTTAATAGAACAAAATTTAGGAGTTTTGGCCCCTGGTAATCGATTACAAGAGCTTGTAAGCGATTACCAGAGAGTCTGGCCCCTGGTAATCGATTACAAGAGCTAAGTAATCGATTACGAGAGAGTATGGTCCATGGTAATCGATTACAAGGATTAAGTAATCGATTACCAGCAACTTGGGTTCTTGGTAATCGATTACCAAAGGTGGTAATCGATTACCAGGTTCCCAAGATGGGTTCCAGGCGCATTTTTGCTGTGAGTAATCGATTACCATATGTTGGTAATCGATTACTGAGCGAAAATATATATACCCATGACGTTTAAAAAATCGGAATTTTGGAGAGAAACCCTAACCTGGAGAGAGAAAGTGTGGATTCTAGAGAGAGAAAGTGACGAAACGAAGCGGGAACGAAGGATTGAAGCTAGGAATCATCTTCTCTTCTCTTAATTGCTTGGATTTCTACACATTGGTGAGTAATCCTCACTTGTTTGAGTAGATTAGGGATTGGTCTCCATTGTATGCACCCCACTTCTCCCTCCCCCTTTCTCTGATTATATCTTGAATATTGATGATTTATTGTGTTTGTGAATGATATTGAACAATTGGTGATGGTTTTAATCGGTTAGAATGAATCGATTCTTGACATTCCTTAGTTTCGAAAGGTTTGAACTATCGAAATTGTCGAAACTAACGGGATTGCGATATTTATCCATTCTGAATATCTAACTTGATTAACCGATTAAGTTTTCGAAAGAATGATGACTTCGGTCAATTAAGGACTTCGGTCAAGTTACTGGAGAGTGGGATTCGTCCCCTGGGGAGATATCCCCTGTAGTCTGAGCTCGGGTCTAACTCTAGATTGTGTTGTGTACATAGCCTTCGGGCAAAGCATATATTGCATCATGATGCATATGGATTATTGTGTATAGAAGTGAATGTTAATTTCTAATCGATATAGATGCCATGGATAAATGTTCCCTGCATTCATGCATTGAGTTTTATTCACTGAGATTTTTATCTCACCACGCGATATGTGGTTATTTTAGATGTTCAGGTTCCTCCCCCTCGGAGTACTCAGCCTCGGGAGTGACATTGTGGATGCGGGAGACTTGGATTACTATTGTATTTAGAATCATGGATATGTGTATATATGTATTTCTTTTGTTATGACTTGAGTATTGTATATATGTATATAAATCAAAGTTATGTTTAAAGACTTGTAGTTAATCCTTTTGAACTTCATTGTATTAAGGACTTTGTTACATAGCCTTTGGGTAGTTAAGCTTGATGAGTTAAAAGATTTTAATTCCTAATGTTTGTCTTTAAATTATCTGAATATGTTGGATTTGTGATAATTTATAGAACAGGTCGATATTAAAAATGAAAGATTCTAAATTCTAAGTTCAGAATTTGGTTTCCAACGGATCAAATTCTGACTTGTGAAATTTAGGGTGTTACATCATCTACATCTAGCATTACATGTTAAAAACATGTTAAACTGAGTATGTCCATATTAATTGAATGAGTGAAGATGAATCAATCAATTTCATGTTTTGAAGAGCAAAAATATAAATTATATCAGGCTTTATATATGATGGAACTTTATATATCTCCTCACAAAGTCAGATGAACATTATATCAGGCTTATGTGCTATAAGAAATTAAGAACATATGCTCTGGAAGTAGCTACTAAACCACAAATTCCTGCTATATTTATTCTTTAGAGAAAGGAAAGTATATTAGAGATAAGAAGCTACACATAAAGCCTTGGAGACATAAAACCATCAGGATCTAACCTCTGCCAAAATGGGAATTTTCTCACAAGGTTCATAAGGTTCATAGATAAATCCAGGACTCACTTCAACATTTTTGGCTTCTGACAACACATTTTTTTCCAACAGTTAAAAAATGTAGCCTAAACATACAATTGGGAACAGTTTGTAATTATTGTCAAAAGAAGCATGTTTTATACAACACATATCTTGCAATACTTGATAATTGTTCCCTTATCTTCATCTAGGAACAATTTTGCACTGTAATATTAATTTTTTAATAAAAGACAACATTTTTAACTTGTTGCCAGTAAAATTTAACATTTAAGTACAGTTTTAAATCGTAGCATTATTTTTTTATAAAACTCTATATTTAAAAGCCGTTGCCTATAAATTTTATTGTTGATGGCAAATTATTATTTGTTCTTCCCTCCCAAAAATTTAAAAGAAAAAAATTAAAAAAAATTGTAACATCCCAACTTTTTGATAGGTTAATTGTAAGATTTATAGGTTAATTGTGTGGTTTGAACATTAGGGACTAAGAGAAAGGAGTAGGAATAGGTAAGATTAAGCATGGTAACTTATTAGAACTTAACCCTTGAGTTTTGATCACTGGTAATCGATTACTAAGAGCTGGTAATCGATTACCAGAGAGTTTGGTTCCTGGTAATCGATTACCATAGTTGAGTAATCGATTACAGAGAGTCTGGCCCCTGGTAATCGATTACTAAACCCCTGTAATCGATTACCAGCAATCTGGGTTCTTAGTAATCGATTACCAAAGGTGGTAATCGATTACCAGGTTCCCATAATGGGTTCTTAGACTAATTTTGCCTTCAATAATCGATTACCAGGGTTTGGTAATCGATTACTGAGCGAAAATATATATACCCAGGACGCGAAATTCATCAGAATTTTGGGAGGAAACCTAATTTTAGAGAGAGAAAGAGTGGGTCTAGAGAGAGGAAGTGCCGGAACGAATTAGGAACGTCGGAACGAAGCTAGGAATCACATTTCCTTCATCTAATTACTTGAATTACTACATCTTGGTGAGTAATTTCTCACTTGAATTTTAGATTTTAGGAATTGGTCTCAATCCCTTGAACCCCCTTCTTTCTCCCCTTTCTCTGAATATATCTTGAATATATCTTGATTGTTTGTGTTTGTACATGTTGGTTGATAACTGGGAACGATCTTAATCGGTTAGAACGGATCGATTCTTGATAATCGATAGTTTCGAAACTTTCGAAACCCTCGAAAGTTTCGAAACTATCGAAACGTCGAAACGCTTCGTTTTCTCCGATTAAACTTGTTCCGAAATGAAAAACTTAGGATTGATAATTGATTTCGATATTGGAATTGATGAGTATGTGGGCTTGGCATCGATCAAGCGTCGAATCTCGTTCGTTTCGGAATGTTCGAACTATCGAAAGTGTCGGAATTGACGAGATTCGCGATATTCATCAATTCCGGGTCTCGAATTAGTTGCTCAATCTAATATTTGAAAGATTATGGACTTCGGTCTCTTTGTGAAAGAATGTAGGGTGGGATTCGTCCCCTGGGGAGATATCCCCTGTAGTCTGAGCTCAGGTCTAACTCTAGACTGTGATTGTACATGGCCTTTTGGGCAAGCATCTTATGCATAATGTTAATTATATGGAATTGAGAATAATATGATTGATATGTACATTGTTTATAGCTTGAATTGTCATGAGTATGTATATATGCTTGCATCATGCATTGAGATTTACTCACTGAGATTGTATCTCACCACTCGATATGTGGATTTTGTTAGATATTCAGGTTCCTCCTCCCCGGAGTTCTCAGCCTCGGGAGTGACTTATGGAAAGCAAAAGTTTAGCTTTTTGATTGTACATGTGTATATATTGTGATGGATTCTAGAATATGTACTTTTCTATTATGTCTAGACCTTGGTAACAATGTTCATGTAAGTAGTATCATGTCTTAATCTTTTAGTGATCCTTTAATTAGTAATGTAAAGAAAATGGACTCTATGGATTATATATATATTTTGGGTAGTTAAGCATGATGTAGTTAAAAGATTGTAATTTCTCTAATGTTTGATGTAAATTATGCTATTATGTTGGAAATCCGATAATTTATAGAATAGGTCGATATTTAAAGTATAACATTCTAAATTCTGAGTGTTAAGAATTTGGTTTCCAACGGATCAAATTCTTACTCTGGAAATTTAGGGTGTTACAAAAATTGTCTTAAACAAAATTAAACAACGAGCAACACAAATTACAAACAAAATATTAAATTAAAACAATAAAAATTGAGTTCCAACCTCTAAAAAAACATTCAAGCGTTTTTTCTAATGACTTTCACCTCGAACCCTAAACCCTTAATTTCTCCTTCTCTGGCCTCGCTTCCACTCAGAGTACCACGCTTGCCGCTGCCCAGAAGCATGTCCGTTTT
The DNA here is from genome assembly GCA_026901365.1 of Sesbania bispinosa. Classification (NCBI taxonomy): domain Eukaryota; kingdom Viridiplantae; phylum Streptophyta; class Magnoliopsida; order Fabales; family Fabaceae; genus Sesbania; species Sesbania bispinosa. The sequence goes on along the minus strand of QLOH01000231.1, from coordinate 1,277,851 downwards.
CGAATTCTCCGAGCTTGGCTTGGATCCGGAGCTCGGTTATGGGATTACCTTTCAGACATTAGTAAGTTCGTTCGTCTCTCAAATTCCATTGCTTCGTAATCTTCCAAATCGATCAGTGGTTACAATTTGGAGCTTGGCTTCTTACTGCTCCAAATTAGTTATAATGTTGTTATATCTTACGGTTCTATCGCTTTGGGATTATGTGTTCTATTTTCCGATTAATCCTTGCTCGCCTTGGTTAAAATTTGATTTGATATTGTTATTTGTTTGGATTTGAATAAATTTATTTTTGCCTTGTAAAGTTTGTCATTTTTCTCATTGTTTCAAAAAGTAATCACATTTTAGAGATTGTTCGCAGGGTATGCTACTATTTCCTTATATCATTAAGGGGTTTTCTACAAGTATAAATTGCCCAAAACTTAGAGTATTCCCTGTTAAAATAATGATGATCCCCGTCCAAAACTACTAGAAAATATTTTTGAAGGAACGAAAGAACTCAAAGTGTTGAAATTGATGGGCATTGATTTATCACCTTTACCTCCAATTTGTTTAAAGTCAATGTCAATTTGAGGGCACTTCTTTATAATATGTTTCTTGTTAGTTTTTGGTTTTTATTTTGTAAGCCTTATCCTTGATTTATAATTTTTGGTATGGAGAAAGCTTCAAGACACTTACCAATTTAAATTTATGACATTTTTCAATCTGCAATTCTAATAGGAAAATGTTAATATTTAGTTTTATTATCGTTATGACATTTGTTATGAAAAAAAAAAGTTAAATATTTGTTTAGACTAGTAGCTTTCTAAAACTAAGACTTTGCATGTAAAATAATAATAATGATAATAGTAAAAGGAAATGTTGGAATCTTGAGATGCCTTCAAATAAAAATAATAATAACATGAAAGAATAAACAATAAGATTAAAACACACAATATATTATTTTTGTTCCTCTAATGATCCATAGACACAGTTGAGTATAGCTTTTATTTGATTGTTATTATTTTTAAATTTTTATATATGTGTGTGTATGTGTGTGATTTCTCCTTTTTTAGGTTTGTGTTTCTCCTTTTCTAGCAGAAGCAAAGGCAGACAGTGATCAAAATACCAACTTCAAGGGACAAGGGCCTATTTAACACAAGCAACTTTGCGGATAAGAATGGCCTCAAGCCTCCTATATGGCTGTTGTGTTTTTCAATGCTCAAAGGGGAGACTGCTCCAAAAGACATGGAAACCAGAAAAAGTGGTGCAACCCCTATATTGTACTCCTAATTTAGTGACAAGTTATATGGCATATATATATATATAAGTGTGGGGATAGAAAAAAGTAATTAAGTTTTTGGCTACCAAGCGTGTAGAGGGCACTTTGTTCAAAATTCTGCTCTGGCATCATCAGTCTCTCCCATTATTGTGTCTACTTTGGTGGTTTTATTAATTTGCAAATTAATCTCAGTGAACTAAGCTTGCTCTTTGTAATCAAGTTGTTGATATAAATGACAATGAACCTTTGAAGTATTATGAATTCTCTTTGTTTATATATATCATTGAAAAAGAGTTGATTGTAACAGTTAAAAAAACAAAAAGTCAATTATATAATATCTATTGAAATTAAATGGTATTATAATTACAATTAAAATTAATAATTATGTTTATATTTACAGCTAATAAATGTTGTCTATAAGGTATTATAGTTACAACCAAAATTGTTTCCTATATTTACACTTACAGTTAATAAATGTTGCCTATAGGTTAAAGGTTACAATTTTCAATTGTTGTGCTTGACCATTTAGGCAACAATTTTAAACTGTACTTAAAACATGACAACATTTAAAAACTGTTGCACAAGTCTCGGCTTAGAATTGTTGCCTATTCCCAATGTATAGGCAACAGTTTCTAAGAGTATGGCCGAAACATGTCAATAACTGTTGCCTATAAGAATAGGATACACTAAAATAGTCTACAACTGAAAACTGTTGCCTATTTATAGGCAACAATTTTTCTACTTTTGCCTACATTTTTGAACTGTTGGGAAAAGACAAAAATGTTGTAGTGACTTGTCATGGATAATTGTGCCCCCTGCATTAATGATATGTCAGTGAAGCATGAAATTCATTACCTGATCTGCAGATTAAAAGATCATAGGCAACTACCATATATCAATTTTATTTGTGTTATCCTTTAATAATGCTATAATGGCAAAGCAATTGTTAAGCAGGACAAACATAAAATACATCTAATCATCAACTCTCTAGGTGAATGTTTTAGAGCACAACAAACATAAATGGTGCATCTGAAAAAATAGATACAGTCCTACCAATCAGTTCCTCTAAAAGGGATTCAACATTACTCAGTTGTTCCCTCAAGGCTATATTGCTGATTCTTGTCACTCAGGCAACACATTATCAGTTTTACTTCTTGCAGAAGTAATGTAGCTGAAAATGGGTCCAATCAAAGCTACAATTGAAAATATTTTACCCCAAATTGTATGTTTTAATAAATTGTTTAACAAATACATAACCAGAGAATGCTAGAGCCTAAAAGGAATTGCAGCAACTCAAAGGAGTCTTCATTTTATTCAAATAAGAATATAGATCCAAACATCGGAATTTTGCTCCATATACGTATGCAATCTAAACTACTATGGTGTTCTTGAAAGCATTTAATGCTGCATCTTTCACCTCAGGAGTTCAGATATCCCCTAAGAAAATGTCAATTATCTTCCCACCAAATTTTTGCTGCAGCTGAAGTGTAGAACATTTCCATGTTCATTATAAAGCAGGACCTTTAGCTGACCATAAGAGATGTTGGCAGCCAAACATATAGACACAAGTTGGCATAATTTTAGTTTAGTGTGTGTGCTTGAGCATGTTAGTATGAGGGAGAGAGGGAAATAGTAAATGGTGCATACAACTAAGATACTCAATGTGGCTGTAATCAACAGAGCCACATATATGTAACGAAAGAACTTCTAACAATTTCACAAAAAGGGCTAAAGGCAATAAACACAAATTCAAAGCCCCAGTAGGAAAGCTATTTGGATAAAAAAATACATTAGAAATGAATGTGACAAAGTACAACAGTGAGCACTTTAGAAAAGGTAAAGAACACACAAACTAAAAGAACCCAAATAAAAATAGCCTAAACAAGCAAGAATGGTGAGACAGCAAACTCATATCAGATTTCATAGTTCCATACAGGGGAAAAGAGGACCAAGATCTACAATTAAATGACAAGCTACTCAACGATGAGTTTTACCGTGGCCTAAACATGTTTTAGTTTTAGGCCATACTTTAAAAACCGCGGACTAAGCAGGTTTTAGTTTTAGGTCGTTCTTTGCAAACCGTGGACATATGTTAATGCCACGATTTTATAAGTAAGGTTGAGGTAATAAAAGATTTTATATAGTCATTAAAAGAGAAATTATGCAGTAAATTTTCCAGAATTATCTGTCGGCTTTCTCCTTCTTTATCAATTCAACACTACTAATAGTTGTACATTAATCAATTCAGCAAAATAGTACATTAGCCCCGACAATTTCTCTAATAATATAAGTTAATAAAAAAGCAAAATACCAACAAATAACACCATATATAACAATATATGCAGAAACATAATGCTAACAATAGCAACATAACTGGAATGAAAAATTATTAAAATGACTTTATTTTGTGCATTAAAGTTGAGCATAATGACTTTATTTTATTATTTTATTCGGACAATATCAGTTTAGCACAAATAGCTCTATTAATTCCATGTGCAACAACAATCAATGACTTATGTCATACAAAAGATCAAATTATAAGGAAAACCTAATACAGACAAAAACATAATGAATTGAAGAGAAAAGGAGAGAGAGACATACCGACGATACTTAGAAATAAATATACACTTGTATAAATAAAATATACACTTGCATATAGAGTGTTGGGCTTGTACTAGTACTACACTTGTATTAAACCTATTTTATTTGTAATAAATATACACTTGTATAAATAAAATTAACCTCTCAGAGTTTTTTACTATAAAGACCAAACTATGGCAAACACATATCCCCGTGAAAATATACTCTACTTTTTGTTGTTAAACGTTTTGATAGAAAATCAGAAATCTTGCAAAGTTTGAGGTCACACCCTATTTTTCATCTCATCAAACACCAAACAGCCTATGTTATGAGTTGTCTCATGTGACAGGAAACAAAGAACAGATAATTACAAATCTGAAATCTCTAAACTATTAACATACCTTGCAAATGTCTAGGATAAGAGCTTTATGAGGTATTCTCATATGTATAATACCATTAAACTTGATCCTATTTTTTCCTACAGAAATATGAAACCCTTGAAAGAGCATTAGACTCCCAAGATGAAATTGACAAGCGAAAATCAAATTAAAAGTGAAAAGTACACTTTAACCTTGCATCACCTTTTTTCTCCCATCATCTACATCTAGCATTACATGTTAAAAACATGTTAAACTGAGTATGTCCATATTAATTGAATGAGTCAAGATGAATCAATCAATTTCATGTTTTGAAGAGCAAAAATATAAATTATATCAGGCTTTATATATGATGGAACTTTATATATCTCCTCACAAAGTCAGATGAACATTATATCAGGCTTATGTGCTATAAGAAATTAAGAACATATGCTCTGGAAGTAGCTACTAAACCACAAATTCCTGCTATATTTATTCTTTAGAGAAAGGAAAGTATATTAGAGATAAGAAGCTACACATAAAGCCTTGGAGACATAAAACCATCAAGATCTAACCTCTGCCAAAATGGGAATTTTCTCACAAGGTTCATAGATAAATCCAGGACTTGTCATGGATAATTGTGCCCCCTGCATTAATGATATGTCAGCGAAGCATGAAATTCATTACCTGATCTGCAGATTAAAAGATCATAGGCAACTACCATATATCAATTTTAATTGTGTTATCCTTTAATAATGTTATAATGGCAAAGCAATTTTTAAGCTGGAGACAAATACCCAAATTCAAATAAGATGGCTGCCTAAAATACATCTAATCATCAACTCTCTAGGTGAATGTTTTAGAGCACTACAAACATAAATGGTGCATCTGAAAAAATAGATACAGTCCTGCCAATCAGTTCCTCTGAAAGGGATTCAACGTTACTCAGTTGTTCCCTCAAGGCTATATTGCTGATTCTTGTCACTCAGGCAACATATTATCAGTTTTACTTCTTGCAGAAGTAATGTAGCTGAAAATGGGTCCAATCAAAGCTACAATTGAAAATATTTTACCACAAATTGTATGTTTTAATAAATTGTTTAACAAATACATAACCAGAGAACGCTAGAGCCTAAAAGGAATTGCAGCAACTCAAAGGAGTCTTCATTTTATTCAAATAAGAATATAGATCCAAAGATCGGAATTTTGCTCCACATACGTATGCAATCTAAACTACTATGGTGTTCTTGAAAGCATTTAATGCTGCATCTTTCTCCTCAGGAGTTCGGATATACCCTAAAAAAATGTCAATTATCTTCCCACCAAATTTTTGCTGCAGCTGAAGTGCAGAACATTTCCATGTTCATTAGAAAGTCGGACCTTTAGCTGACCATAAGAGACGTTGGTTGTCAAACATATAGACACAAGTTGGCATAATTTTAGTTTAGTGTGTGTGCTTGAGCATGTTAGTATGAAGGAGAGAGGGAAATAGTAAATGGTGCATACAACTAAGATACTCAATGTGGCTGTAATCAACAGAGCCACATATATGTAACGAAAGAACTTCTAACAATTTCACAAAAAGGGCTAAAGACAATAAACACAAATTCAAAGCCCCAGTAGGAAAGCTGTCTGGAAAAAAAATTACATTAGAAATGAATGTGACAAAGTACAACAGTGAGCACTTTAGAAAAGGTAAAGAACACACAAACTAAAAGAACCCAAATAAAATAGCCTAAACCAGCAAGAATGGTGAGACAGCAAACTCATATCAGATTTCATAGTTCCATACAGGGGAAAGAGGACCAAGATCTACAATTAAATGACAAGCTACTCAACGATGAGTTTTAGGCCATACTTTTAAAACCGTGGCCTAAACATGTTTTAGTTTAGGCCATGCTTTAAAAATCGTGGACTAAGCAGGTTTTACTTTTAGGCCGTTTTTTGTAACCGTGGACATATGTTAATGCCACGATTTTATAAGTAAGGTTGAGGCAATAAAAGATTTTATATAGTCATTAAAAGAGAAATTGTGCAGTAAATTTTCCATAATTATCTGTCGGCTTTCTCCTTCTTTATAAATTCAGCACTACTAATTGTTGTACATTAATCAATTCAGCAAAATAGTACATTAGCCCCGACAATTTATCTAATAATATAAGTTAATAAAATAGCAAAATAACAACAAATAACACCATATATAACAATATAATGCAGAAACATAATGCTAACAATAGCAACATAACTGGAATGAAAAATTATTAAAATGACTTTATTTTGTGCATTAAAGTTGAGCATAATGACTTTATTTTATTATTTTATTCGGACAATATCAGTTTAGCACAAATAGCTCTATTAATTCCATGTGCAACAACAATCAATGACTTATGTCATACAAAAGATCAAATTATAAGGAAAACCTAATACAGACAAAAACATAAATGAATTGAAGAGAAAAGGAGAGAGAGACATACCGACGATACTTAGAAATAAATATACACTTGTATAAATAAAATATACACTTGCATATAGAGAGATGTGTAACATCCCAAAAACTTAGAAATCTAGAATTTTAATAAAATAGATAAATAAATAAATATTACTTATAACTATATTTCAAAAATGTTGGTTATAAAATTAGAAGTTTTATAAAAGTAATAGTAAATATTAATATAACCGTAATTATGATATAACAATATAATATTCTAAATATTAGGAGAGATGTCAGATTATTAAGATTTTAATCAGATTTGATTGTATTAAGTATAATAATTAAATCAGAGTAAAAGAAATGGTATAATAATAAAATTATTTGAAGATAAATCATATTATTAAGATTACAATTAGCCTCAATTGTTATAAATATACTAATTATTATATAAACATAATCATATTAAGATCGGGACAACATAAAGTAAGAGATATGCTTTTAAGATCAGATTTTAAAATAGGAAGAATGGCATCACAAGAATTAGAGATAGGAAAGTAATATCATTTTGAGAATAATGTTTTGATTATAAGATTTGAATTTGAGTGTAAATGAATAAGGATCATATAAATAAGAAAAGCACAATTTCATGAATTATAGATGATAATAATAGTTATAATAATATTATTTTAGGAAATAAGTTTAATAATGATTATAAGATAATATAAAAAATAAGGTATCCTGATATTAATTTTAATAGAGTCTAACATAATTTTTAAGATATATATATATATACATATATCAAATAAAAGAAAGAAAACAAAAGGGGGGATCGACCTATAATATTACCCTTCATCTTAGTTATTAAACCCCCCCCCCCCGCGGTAGTTGTGATGGAAATTGAACGCGCACCCCTGGGCTTGGCGCAAACGGGCGAAAGTAGAAAAATAGGTTTAGAGAAAAGGAGAGAGAGAGTGAGAGAAAGTGAGAGAAAGAAGAGAAGGTTTGGATAATTTTATTGATGATTCTTGAAGTGTGAAGGAGATTTTGTTGTATAATGAAGTGTATGTATATATTAGGGTTGTTATGGAATATGCTTCCAAAGTTTCTAATTGAAAAGGGTATTTTTAGATTTACATTGTTGAAGTGAAATGATTATTATGAGAAAAACTTAGATCCATGATATGATATTTGTTCTATGTACACGTGTTAGTTCTATACATGCCATGAGATATGAATTATTTGTGAAGGATGAGCCATTGCATGTTTTTTTGGCCTATGGCCCAGTTAAGACTAAGAAAATGGTTTTTTGGCTTTGGCCCAATAAAAATGGATTCGGCCCTAGGTTTTGGCTTCGGCCCAAGTTCACCTTAATTAATTAAGATTGGACTTTGGTCCCCAACTAATTTGGACTTCGGTCCCCAGTTAAAACACGGGTTTCAGCCCCCAGTTAATTGGCGGTGTTATGCCCAAGGAAGACGTTCCTTGTAGTCTGAGCTCAGGTCTAGCCCCAGATAGTGAAAAGACCCGTCTGCTGGGTAACGCAGGCATAGCATATCCATTTTTCATACTTGAATTAAACATCTTGTATAGTTGAGTGCAATTGTAATGTGGTAATTGAAATAGTTATGCATGACATGTTGAATGATATGTTGCACGTCATATGTCTCCCTCCCTACACTGCTTACTGCATGCTTGCTCGCTGAGACCGTAGTCTCACCCCACGTTTCAGGGGTATATTTTAGTTTATGCAGGGTATTCTAGCCTTTGCCCAAAGATGAAGAGGAGCTTTTTGGAGTAGATCTACACCTCTAGAGACCAGATAGAAATTATGAAGTGTTATCCTTTGTAATTAATTAGGAATTGATGTAGAAATCTTTAGACTGGCCACAGAGGCCTATTTCTTCTTTGGACTAGATTAGTACTCTTGTTATTATGATTTGTACTGGGATTTTGCTGGTTTTTAGGTGATTCTGGAAATTGGGAAATGTCCAGTTTTCAGGGGAAACTCTGTCGGATTTCCGGTAGGAGTTTATGAACTCTCACACTTGTGGGTGTAGGTTGCCCACACTTTCCAGTTTAGAATTTGTGGTTTAAAATGTAATGTATGAATTATGTGGTAGTCTAAGCAAACGTTGGAATGCTTAGGCATCTTTGTATTATGTGTGCCGATATCGAAAATGGCGCGAAATAATTTCAGAAATTTTGGAATAGTGTTTCCAACGGACATTATTCTTGAATTTGAAATTAGGACGTTACATTTTGGTATCAGAGCAGTTCAATCCAATTGGTCTGTGGTTAGGTTAGTTGCCTGTGGCTTACTATGATTCCACCGTACCCCGTACTCAGTGTAGGGGACTAATCACCCCTCTACTTGGTGCGTTGTACCCGGGATCATGGTTAGTGACGTAAACAGGATGCCTTGTTAAGGTAGTTGGGAATTTTCCCCAACAAGGTTAGAGCCACCCACTTGATAGATAGAAGGAGAGTGACAGAGGTCCATTTCCAAGAGTAGGATTTTCACCTTATAGAACGTGATCTTTAGTTCCTAATGGATATGAGGCACCCTTAGATGGAAAGGTAAAATAGAAGTTTTGAGAGAGTGTGTGGAATTGGTTTTTGGAAGGTGGAAGCAAGAAGGAGATTTGGAGGGGAATATATTGAGTAGACTCCCTAGGGGAAAGGGAGCTTGTTTGCTTGTGTTTACACCTTGGTGGTGTGGCTTGTTTGATTTATTATGATACTTGTTTCAGCTTGAATGATTGAGTGACATGTCTGTTTGTTTGCGTTGTTCGAATGTCTCGTATGTTAGAGGTTGATTGTAGGTACCTAGGAATGAGTTTTTTTTTGTGGCAGGTAGAGGTTAGAGGGGAAGTGTGGGACTCATGGGAGGTTAGAGGAACCTAATGCCATTAGTGAAGGGGGGGAGTGGAGTAACCGTAGCTCTTGGTGAAGTTGTTTACCATGGGGTTAATGTAATATTAAAGATAATTTAAGGGATTGAATTAGGACCTTTAATCTCACATTCTATTTCATTCCTTTAAATCCTTGTTAGTGTATATTGATGTGATGGTTGGTGGTAGTTGCACTTGGTGACATAATTTATTTGAATAGGATGGAGTGTTTGATTTACCTGACTGAATTTGAATTTCTTAGATTAAGATTTACCTAAATTAGGATTTGAATAATCTACATAATTTGAATTTTAAACCGAAGATTAGAATTTCATTAGGTTATGTGATATGGAAAATATGTAGCTTCTTGAAGTTGAGTTTTAAGATTAGGATTTGATTTTGAAAATTTTGTTAGGATTTAGTTAGATTTGGATTAAATAATCAACTTAATTTGGATTTATATCAGTTTAGATTCGAGTTGTAGTTTACAAGATAAGTTAAAAGAATGAGAAGGTTTTGCTTGATGGTGAATTTAGATTTTTGAAAATTGGGATTAGTCTATGGTGAATTTAAATTAGGATACACACACTATATATAGTTGTTTAATTTTGAATTTAGATTCCCAGATAAGGTCCTATTTAGATTTGAATTAAAAGGTTTTCAAGGATATAATTTGTTATATAAAAAAACAGTTTAAATGTACAAATCTTCACAACTAATTAAAATTGGGGAAGAGATGAAATGAGAACTATAAGTGGATCTTTAGATCTTAGGGTAAAAGTTATAATGTCTGAAGTTGTATTTTATTGATGAAGGATACGAGGAAAGTATTATAAGGGATTAAATTACTTTCAAATATAGAATCTTTCTAGAGTAATGATGAAATATTAGAACCTAAGAAGTTGGATATTGTTCTGCACAAAGTTTTAAGTGATCTTTTAATTGAGGAAAACTGTTAAGCTTGTTTTACGGGTTAGATATAGAGATTTAATTTTTAACTGATAGTTTTAAGGATAAGATTTGATATTTTATGATTTACCCGGGTATAGATTTAATTTTTTTTAGACAGATATTTCTTTTACTTTGATGGTTAAAAGATAGGAATGTTATAATTTTGCAAATTTTATAGTTATACTTAAAAAGTTTCTAGATAAAGACCAAATCTTGAGCTTGATAGAGATTTTCATTGGTTGTGTACGTATATGGTTTAGAGGTGTGATTTATCATTGGACCTAGGTGGATCTCGATAAGGATATGTTACAATTTAGATCGTTTATAATTGGGATATGATCATGAGACAAAGGCTCACACATTTATCGTTAATTAGGCTATGATCCTTGAATGTGTTGAAATTAATTATTTAGTAGTTGCATATGTCTCTGATCTTAAGAAGATATTTAGAATTTATTCTTGGAGTCATGAAGCTTAGGTTTATGATAGAAAATTGATCTATGGGTTATGATGAATTGACTGATGATTAGGATTTAGTTTAGAAATATGACTTATTTTGAATTTTGGTTATTTTGTTTTTTTTTATATTAAAGATATAAGATAATAAGGTGATATCCAACCCAAAGCTATAGGTTACCAGTACATAATGTCATAGACTTAAGTTTAAGAGAATAATAAGACAATTTTGAGGACAAAATTTATTTAAGGGGGGTGGATGGGAATTGTAACATCCCAAAAATTTAGAAATCTAGAATTTTAATAAAATAGATAAATAAATAATATTACTTATAACTATATTTCAATAATGTTGGTTATAAAATTAGAAGTTTTATAAAAGTATAGTAAATATTAATATAACCGTAATTATGATATAACAATATAATATTCTAAATATTAGGAGAGATGTCAGATTATTAAGATTTTAATCAAATTTGATTGTATTAAGTATAATAATTAAATCAGAGTAAAAAGAAAGGGTATAATAATAAAATTATTTGAAGATAAATCATAGTATTAAGATTACAATTAGCTCAATTGTTATAAATATACTAATTATTATATTAATATAATCATATCAAGATCGGGACAACATAAAGAAAGAGATATGCTTTTAAGATAGAGATTTTAAAATAGGAAGAATGACATCACAAGAATTAGAGATAGGAAAGTAATATCATTTTGAAATAATGTTTAATTATAAGATTTGAATTGAGTGTAAATGAATAAGGATCATATAAATAAGAAAAGTACAATTTCATGAATTATAGATGATAATAATAGTTATAATAATATTATTTTAGGAAATAAGTTTAATAATGATTATAAGTTATATAAAAAAAAGGTATCCTGATATAATTTTAATAGAGTCTAACATAATTTTTAAGATATATATATATATATATATATAATACATATATCAAATAAAAGAAAGAAAAAAAAAAGGGGGATCGACCTATAATATTACCCCTTCCTCTTAGTTATTAACCCCCCCGCGGTAGTTGTGATGGAAATTGAACGCGCACCCCTGGGCTTGCCGCAAAGGTGCGAGAGTAGAAAATAGGTTTAGAGAAAGGAGAGAGAAAGTGAGAGAAAGAAGAAGAAGGTTTGGATAGAGGCTTTACCCATCATCTCCTAGCTTGGATCTCCATTATCCTCCTCCTCCATTGTTGCTCAATTTGAGGTGAGTGAAGCTCACACACTTGCACTCATTTGGGTATTTTTTAATATGACCCTCTATTCTATTCTTTTCTCCTTGGTATGTGGATGTTGATTTATGGTTGGATTGGATGGTGGAAAACATGCTTTGAGAGGATTATTACTTGTATGTGAAAACCCTAGATTAGAGGAATTTGGGGATTTTGGGAATATGTGGGTACAAATGGTATTGAATAATTTTATTGATGATTTTGAAGTGTGAAGGAGATTTTGTTGTATAATGAAGTGTATGTATATATTAGGGTTGTTATGGAATATGCTTCCAAAGTTCTAATTGAAAAGGTATTTTTAGATTTACATTGTTGAAGTGAAATGATTATTATGAGAAAACTTAGATCCATAATATGATATTTTTCTATGTACACGTGTTAGTTCTATACATGCCTGAGATATGAATTATTGTGAGGATGAGCCATTGCATGTTTTTTTGGCCTATGCCCAGTTAAGACTAAGAAAATGGTTTTGGCTTTGGCCCAATAAAAATGGATTCGGCCCTGGGTTTTGGCTTCGGCCCAAGTTCACCTTAATTAATCAAGATTGGACTTTGGTCCCAGCTAATTTGGATTCGGTCCCAGTTAAAACACGGGTTTCACCCCAGTTAATTGGCGGTGTTATGCCCAAGAAGACGTTCCTTGTAGTCTGAGCTCAGTCTAGCCCCAGATAGTGAAAAGACCCCGTCTGCCGGGTAACGCAGGTCATGCATAGCATACCATTTTCATACTTGAATTAAACATCTTGTATAGTTTGAGTGCAATTGTAATGTGGTAATTGAAATAGTTATGCATGACATGTTGAATAATATGTTGCACGTCATATGTCTCCTCCATACACTGCTTACTGCTGCTTTGCTCGCTGAGACCGTATATCACCCCACGTTTCAGGGGTATTTTAGTTTTTGCAGGGTATTCTAGCCTCTTCCCCAAAGATGAAGAGAGCTTTTGAGTAGATCCACCTCTAGAGACCAGATAGAAATTATGAAGTGTTATCCTTTGAATTAATCGTTAATAATGTAATTAAATAAAGATTCATCATATGATTAAGTGTAGTCTTTAATTAATTAGGAATTGATGTAGAAATCTTTAGATGCCACGGAGGCCTATTCTTCTTTGGACTAGATTATACTCTTGTTATTATGATTGTACTGGGATTTGGCGGGTTTTTAGGTGATTCTGGAAGTGGGAATGTCCCAGTTTTCAGGGGAAACTCTGCCCGGATTTCCGGTAGGAGTTTATGAACTCTCACACTTGTGGGTGTAGGTTGCCCCACTTTCCATTTAGAATTTTGTGTTTAAAATGTATGTGTGAATTATGTGGTAGTCTAAGCAAACGTGGAATGCTTTGGCATCTTTGTATTATGGGTGTCGATAATCGAAAAACGGCGTGAAATAATTTCAGAAATTTGGGAATAGTGTGTCCAACGACATTATTCTTGAATTAGAAATTAGGACGTTACAGTTGGGCTTGTGTACTAGTATATCACTTGTACTAAACCTATTTTATTAGTATAAATATACACTTGTATAAATAAAATTAACCTCTCATAGTGTTTTTTTACTATAAAGAACCAAACTATGGCAAACACATATCCCGTGTGAAATATACTCTACTTTTGTTGTTTAAAACGTTTGATAGAAAATCAGAAATCTTGCAAAGTTGGAGGTCACACCCTGTTGTCCATCTCATCAACACCAAACAGCCTATGTTATGAGTTTGTATATGTAAGGAAACAAGAACGAATAATTAACAAATCTAATCTAATCTCTAAACTATTAACATACCTTGCGAAGTGTCTAGGATAAATGTAACACCCTAAATTCTCAAGCCGGAATTTAGTCCGTTGGAAACCAAATTCCTAACTCAGAATTTAGAATGCTATACTTTAAATATCGACCCTGTTCTATTAAATTATCACAATTCCAACAAAATAGGATAATTTAAATGAAACCATAAAGAATTAAAATCTTTTAACTACATCAAGTAATTACCCAACCATGAAAAGTCATACAGTCCATTTTACATTCTAATCCAAAGAGTTACTACACGTTCAGAGTGAAATTCCGAAATACAAACGAGTCTAACTATTACAAAATGACATAGACAAAAGTAGGCCATCCACTAAATATATAATAACACTAAATCTTCAGCTTTCCAAAATCATCTCCGAGGCTCATTACAATGAGGAGGAGGAACCTGAACATCTAAACAAAACCCACATAACTTGTGGTGAGATACAATCTCAGTGAGCAAATCTCATGCATGTATGCAAAACATATATCTCATGGCAATTCAAGCTTTAAATTACTATAACAGTCTCCATTTAACTTATGCAATGGTATGCTTAAATGCTTGCCATAGGCCATGTACAATCACAGTCTAGAGTTAGACCTGAGCTCAGACTACAGGGGATATCTCCCCAGGGGACGAATCCCACCCTACAGTATTTGACCGAAGTCCAGTATTCGACCGAAGTCCAGTAATCGTTCAGAACTAAATTGAATAACTAATTCGACAATCAAGAATTGATAAATATCACGAATTTCGTCAGTTTCGACACTTTCGATAATTCGAACCTTTCGAAACGAACGCAATTCGACACTCAATTGTCACCAAGTCTACATATTCATCAATTCCTAATTTCGAAATAAGTTCTCAACCTTAGTCTATCTTCGGAACAAGATTAATTGGAGAAAACGGAACGTTTTCGACTTTTCGAGAGTTTCGAAACTTTCGAGAGTTTCGAAAGTTTCGAAACTAACGATTATCAAGAATCGATCCGTTCTAACCGATTAAAATCGTTCCCCAGTAATCAATCATCAAACACAACCACAATCAACATCAATAATCAAGTATAATCAGAGAATGGGAGAGAGAGAGAAGTGGGTTCAAGGGTTTAGAGACCAATTTCCTAAGTCTAACAATTTAAGTGAGAATTTACTCACCAAATGTAGCAATTCAAGTAATTAGATGGAAGGATTGAGATTCCTAGCTCCGTTCCGGCGTTCCTACCTCGTTCTGGCACTTTCTCTCTCTAGACTCACACTTCTCTCTCTAAAACTGAGTTTTCTCCCGAAATTCTGATGAATTTCGCGTCCTGGGTATTTATATTTTCGCTCAGTAATCGATTACCAAACCCTGGTAATCGATTACTGAAGGCAAAATTAGCCTAAGAACCCATTCTGGAACCTGGTAATCGATTACCATCTCTTGTAATCGATTACTGAGTTTCCAGGCTGCTGGTAATCGATTACAAGGGTTATGTAATCGATTACCATATTTCAAACTCTCTGGTAATCGATTACTAACTCTCTGTAATCGATTACCATTTTTCAAACTCTCTGGTAATCGATTACCAGCTCTCTGTAATCGATTACCAGTGGCCCAAACTCAAGGGTTTAGTTCAAAATGAGTTACTTGACTTACCTTACCCATCCCTACCCCTTACACTTAGTTCCTAAGATTCAAACCACATTAAAACCTATAAATCTCACAATTAACTTATCAAAAGTTGGGATGTTACATTCTACCCTCCTTAAAGAAATTTTGCCCTCAAAATTTACTAAGTGAGAGGTATGAAATCTTACCATTACTCAAACAACATAGGGAAATGATTCTTGATAACCTCTTCCTTCTCCCAAGTAGCTTCATCCAAGGATAGACCTTCCCAAACTACCTTAACCAAAGGAATATTTCTATTCCTCAGAGTCTTGGCACTTCTGTCAACAATCTGTATAGGTTTTGCAGGTAGTGTGAGGTTGTCCTTTAATTGTATTGGTTCAGAAGACAAGACATGAGAAGGATCAAACACATATTTTCTTAACTTAGATACATGAAAAACATTATGGACCTTGGAAAGATACGGTGGAAGAGCTAATTTGTATGCAAGAGGACCAATTCTTTGCAAGATTTGAAAGGGACCAATGTATCGAGGACTCAGTTTCCTGGATTTCACAAGACTTCCCTAGACCAATGACAGGAGTTACTCTAAGAAATACATGTTCTCCTTCCTCAAATTCTAGTTCCTTTCTCCTTTTATCAGCATAACTTTTCTGACGGCTCTGGGCAGTTACAAGTTTTTCCCTAATCATTCTAATCTTATCAGAAGTTTCCTGAACCAAATCTGGGCCCAACAGGGCTTTCTCACCCACCTCATGCCAACAAACAGGGGACCTACACTTCCTACCATACAAGGCTTCATATGGAGCCATGCCTATGCTACTATGAAAGCTGTTATTGTAGGCAAACTCTACTAGTGGTAGGTACTTATCCCAACTGCCCGACTCTTCTAGAGAACAGGCTCTTAACATGTCTTCTAAGGTTTGGATGGTTCTCTCAGACTGACCATCAGTCTGAGGGTGGTAAGCGGTGCTAAACCTAAGTTTAGTCCCGAACGACTGGTGTAATGCGTTCCAGAACCTTGAAGTAAACCTGGGGTCCCTATCAGAAATGATGCTAGAAGGAATGCCATGTAACCTGACAATCTCTCTGACATACAACTCAGCTAACTTATTCAGGGAGAAGGTATTCTTAACTGGAAGGAAATGGGCTGACTTGGTTAAAGCGGTCGACTATGACCCATATTGAATCAAACCCTGATTGGACTCGAGGTAAACCCACCACAAAGTCCATAGCTATGCTTTCCCACTTCCACTCAAGGGATCTCTAAGGGTAATAGAACTCCAGATGGTTTCTGATGTTCCACCTTCACTTGTTGACAAGTTAGGCACTTAGACACAAACTCAGCTATTTCTCTCTTCATACCTACCCACCAAAACCTTTTCCTCAAATCCTGATACATCTTGGTAGAACCAGGATGTATAGACATCTTACCCTTATGAACTTCCTCTAATACTTGCTGTTTGACTCTACTTCCCTTAGGGATACAAATTCTTCCCTGAAAAAGAATTAATCCCTCACCTGACCTGGAAAATCCTACCTGACCCATCTTACCTTGAAGATCAGGATCCAAATCCTGAGCCTCCTTAATCAAGGTTTGAAACTCACTGGAAATTTCTAACCTGTACATCTGAATGCTACCTACCCCAAACTCCACACCTAAGTTCAAATCTCTAAACTTCTCTAGGAGATTCATCTCTTGTATCATCAATGATGACACATGCAAGGGATTTCCTGCTAAGAGCATCAGCCACTACATTGGCCTTACCTGGGTGGTATTTCAACTCAAAGTCAAAATCTTTCAAAAACTCCATCCATCTCCTTTGCCTCATGTTGAGTTCTTTTTGATCAAAAAGATACTTCAAGCTCTTATGATCACTAAAGACCTCAAACCTTACACCAAACAAGTAATGCCTCCAAATTTTTAAAGCAAAAACCACAGCAGCTAATTCTAAGTCATGGGTAGGATAATTCTCCTCATGAGGCCTTAACTGCCTAGATGCATAAGCTACAACCTTTCTATCCTGCATTAGAACACCTCCTAACCCCTTCCCCGAGGCATCACAAAATACCTCAAAGGTTCTAGACACATCAGGTAATGCTAACACCGGGGCACTGGTCAATCTATGTTTTAGTTCCAGAAAACTATGCTCACAATCACTATCCCACACAAAGGCTTGACCTTTTCTGGTTAGCTTGGTAAGAGGCAATGCCAAACGGGAGAAACCCTTAATGAATCTCCTGTAATAGCCAGCTAATCCTAGAAAGCTTCTAATTTCTGTAACAGTTCTAGGCCTTTCCCACTCAAGAACTGACTCTACCTTGTTAGGGTCAACTGAGACCCCTTCCCCTGAAATTACATGACCTAAGAAATGGACTTTGTTTAGCCAAAACTCACATTTGTTCGGATTGGCAAACAATTTCCTTTCCCTCAAAACTTCCAACACCAACCTCAAGTGTTTCTCATGATCTTCCATACTAGAAGAGTAAATCAAAATATCATCAATGAATACAACCACAAATTTATCTAGAAAAGGCCGGAAGATTCGATTCATGTAATCCATGAACACTGCCGGAGCATTAGTAACACCAAATGGCATTACTAAGTACTCGTAGTGTCCATATCTAGTTCGAAAAGCAGTTTTATGAATATCTTCCTTCCTTATCCTGATTTGATGATATCCTGATTTCAAATCTACTTTGGAAAACACAGAAGCACCTTTAATTTGATCTAGGAGGTCATCTATGCTAGGCAATGGATACCTATTCTTAATTGTTATTTTATTCAATTGCCTAAAATCCACACATAACCTCATGCTCCCATCCTTTTTCTTCACTAACAACACTGGAGCCCCCCACGGAGAGACACTAGGCCTAATAAACCCCTTTTCTAACAACTCTTCTAATTGCCTCTTGAGTTTCACTAAGTTCTAAGGGGGACATCCTATAGGGTCCTTAGAAATGGGTCCTGAACCGGGTATCAAATCTATGGTGAACTCTATTTCTCGCTCAGGTGGTAAGGTAAGAATTTCATTAGGAAAAACATCTTGGAACTCCCGAACCGTAGCCACACTACTCAAATCAAATTTTGTTTCTAGAATTGAGGAAAGTAACAGCAGAAAACATTCACCCCCGTCATTGATACTCTGGGAAACTTGAGAAACACTAGACAATAGAATGGGTAACCCTTCCTTAGAAGGAACAGAAAAATCAGGAAAAACAACCCTTTCTATTAAAACAGTCTAACAACACCTGATTGAAAGATAACCAGTTCATTCCCAGAATAACGTCAATACCAATCAAAGGCAAGCAAATCAAATCAACAACAAAAGTTCTATCCTGTATGATCAAGGGACAGTCCATACACACAAGAGAAGTGGATATTGTTTCCTTAGCTGGGGTAACAACATTTAGGATATAAGGTAAGGAAACGGTAGACAAATTCAAATTATTTACACATTCAAAAGAAACAAAGGAATGGGATGCTCCTGAATCATACAATACAATTAAAGTCTCCTCTCCTAGGGTGCATTTACCTTTTAACAAATTATCTGAGGAAGCTGCCACTTGACCACTGAGGGTAAAAACCCTTCCAGTTGATTGAGGTTTCGGGGGTCCTTTGATCTTGGGGCAGTCCCTTTGATAGTGACCGGGTTGCTTGCAAAAATAACATACTTTCCTTCCCACTAAGCACTCTCCCCCATGCTCCTTCCCACATTTTGAACATACTCTAGTATCTTTGTGTTGCGGAGGTTGTACAACCACAGTTTGTTTTCCCTTGCCACTTAGGTTTGAAGTTCCGGTTTGAAATCCCAAGTTCCACTTTCCTCTTCCCTTTGTTATCTTGTTGTGCCACAGAAGATGTTACTCCCTTGCAATTCTTCTCAACAATGTAGCATTTGCTCACTAAGGTAGAAAAATTTCTGATTTCCAGGGCCGCTACTCGATCGATTATTTCCGGCCTCAAGCCTCCTTCAAACTGGGTACATCTCCACTCCTCGTCATTTACCGCCTGAAGGTACCGGGAGAATTTTGACAATTCTTCGAACCTTGATACATACTGCCCAACTGACATCTCCCCTTGTTGAAGTTGTAAAAACTCTGCTTCTTTCTGCCTCTTGATGGTCGCCGGGAAGTACTTCTCTAAGAACAGATTTTGAAAAGCCTCCCAAGTTAAAGGAGCCTCCGCCCCCGCCGTTTGTAGTCTAGGCCGTCCTCCACCAATCCTCAGCCTCTCCTCTCATCATATACACTGCCAAGCTCACCTTGACTTCATCAACACACTTCATGGCCTCAAAAATTCTATTCAGGTCCTTGAGCCACCTTGCCGCCACGTCGGGATCATACTCTCCATTGAATTGTGGAGGATTGTGTTTCCTGAACTCCGACAATCCAACCGAGAATACGTCCAAGGTGGGTGGTGGTTGCTCTGGTCGTTGCCTAGCCAACTCTTGCAAGATTGCCGTGTTGGTAGCTGCTTGATTCCCCATCATCTGAGTGAGTGCCTGGAGGGCTGCCACCATCGGATCTGGGATCGTTTCAGGGAAGATGAAGAAGGTGGAGAAGAACGATCTACCCTTGACCTACCCTTCCTGTTGCCTGCCATAATTCTCTACATATCATAAAGCAAATATCGAGGTGATCAGTCTCTCAATTCACAAAATAATACATATAAAATTATTAACAAACCACAGAATAACACCAGAATCGTAACAAGTCCAACTGGATTGAACTACTCTGATACCAAAATGTAACACCCTAAATTCTCAAGCCGGAATTTAGTCCGTTGGAAACCAAATTCCTAACTCAGAATTTAGAATGCTATACTTTAAATATCGACCCGTTCTATTAAATTATCACAATTCCAACAAAATAGGATAATTTAAATGAAACTGTAAAGAATTAAATCTTTTAACTACATCAAGTAAATTACCCAACCATGAAAAGTCATACAGTCCATTTTACATTTCTAATCCAAATAGTTACTACACGTTCAGAGTGAAATTCCGAAATACAAACGAGTCTAACTATTACAAAATGACATAAACAAAAGTAGGTCATCCACTAAATGTATATAATAAACACTAAATCTTCAGCTTTCCAAAATCATCTCCGAGGCTCATTACAATGAGGAGGAGGAACCTGAACATCTAAACAAAACCCACATAACTTGTGGTGAGATACAATCTCAGTGAGCAAATCTCATGCATGTATGCAAAACATATATCTCATGGCAATTCAAGCTTTCAATTACTATAACAGTCTCCATTTAACTTATGCGATGGTATGCTTAAATGCTTGCCAATAGGCCATGTACAATCACAGTCTAGAGTTAGACCTGAGCTCAGACTACAGGGGATATCTCCCCAGGGGACGAATCCCACCCTACAGTATTTGACCGAAGTCCAGTAATCGTTCAGAACTAAATTGAATAACTAATTCGACAATCAAGAATTGATAAATATCACGAATTTCGTCAGTTTCGACACTTTCGATAATTCGAACCTTTCGAAACGAACGCAATTCGACACTCAATTGTCACCAAGTCTACATATTCATCAATTCCTAATATCGAAATAAGTTCTCAACCTTAGTCTATCCTTCGGAACAAGATTAATTGGAGAAAACGGAACGTTTCGACTTTTCTCGAGTTTCGAAAGTTTCGAAAGTTTCGAAAGTTTCAAAACTAACGATTATCAAGAATCGATCCGTTCTAACCGATTAAAATCGTTCCCCAGTAATCAATCATCAAACACAACCACAATCAACATCAATAATCGAGTATAATCAGAGAATGGGAGAGAGAGAGAGAAGTGGGTTCAAGGGTTTAGAGACCAATGTCCTAAGTCTAACAATTTAAGTGAGAATTTACTCACCAAAAGTAGCAATTCAAGTAATTAGATGGAAGGATTGAGATTCCTAGCTCCGTTCCGGCGTTCCTACCTCGTTCTGGCACTTTCTCTCTCTAGACTCACGCTTTCTCTCTCTAAAACTGAGTTTTCTCTCGAAATTCTGATGAATTTCGCGTCCTGGGTATTTATATTTTCGCTCAATAATCGATTACCAAACCCTGGTAATCGATTACTGAAGGCAAAATTAGTCTAAGAACCCATTCTGGGAACCTGGTAATCGATTACCATCTCTTGTAATCGATTACTGAATTTCCAGGCTGCTGGTAATCGATTACAAGGGTTATGTAATCGATTACCATTTTTCAAACTCTCTGGTAATCGATTACTAACTCTCTGTAATCGATTACCATTTTTCAAACTCTCTGGTAATCGATTACCAGCTCTCTGTAATCGATTACCAGTGGCCCAAACTCAAGGGTTTAGTTCAAAATGAGTTACTTGACTTACCTTACCCATCCCTACCCCTTACACTTAGTTCCCAAGATTCAAACCACATTAAAACCTATAAATCTCACAATTAACTTATCAAAAGTTGGGATGTTACAATAAGAGATTTATGAGGTATTCTCATATGTATAATACCATTAAAGTTGATCCTATTTTTTCCTACAGAAAAATGAAACCCTTGAAAGAGAATTAGACTCCCAAGATGAAATTGACAAGCAAAAATCAAATTAAAAGTGAAAAGTACACTTTAACCTTGCATCACCTTTTTTCTCCCATCATCTACATCAAGCATTACATGTTAAAAACATGTTAAACTGAGTATGTCCATATTAATTGAATGAGTGAAGATGAATCAATCAATTTCATGTTTTGAAGAGCAAAAATATAAATTATATCAGGCTTTATATATGATGGAACTTTATATATCTCCTCACAAAGTCAGATGAACATTATATCAGGCTTATGTGCTATAAGAAATTAAGAACATATGCTCTGGAAGTAGCTACTAAACCACAAATTCCTGCTATATTTATTCTTTAGAGAAAGGAAAGTATAGTAGAGATAAGAAGCTACACATAAAGACTTGGAGACATAAAACCATCAGATCTAACCTCTGCCAAAATGGGAATTTTCTCACAAGGTTCATAAGGTTCATAGATAAATCCAGGACTTGTCATGGATAATTGTGCCCCCTGCATTAATGATATGTCAGCGAAGCATGAAATTCATTATCTGATCTGCAAATTAAAAGATCATAGGCAACTACAACTACCATATATCAATTTTATTTGTGTTATCCTTTAATATTGTTATAATGGCAAAGCAATTGTTAAGCAGGAGACAAATACCCAAATTCAAATAAGATGGCTGCCTAAAATACATCTAATCATCAACTCTCTGGGTGAATATTTTAGAGCACAACAAACATAAATGGTGCATCTGAAAAAATAGATACAGTCCTGCCAATCAAATCCTCTGAAAGGGATTCAACATTACTCAGTTGTTCCCTCAAGGCTATATTGCTGATTCTTGTCACTCAGGAAACACATTATTAGTTTTACTTCTTGCAGAAGTAATGTAGCTGAGAATGGGTCCAATCAAAGCTACAGTTGAAAATTTTTACCACAAATTGTATGTTTTAATAAATTTCTTAACAAATACATAACCAGAGAATGCTAGAGCCTAAAAGGAATTGCAGCAACTCAAAGGAGTCTTCATTTTATTCAAATAAGAATATAGATCCAAACATCGGAATTTTGCTCCATATACGTATGCAATCTAAACTACTATGGTGTTCTTGAAAGCATTTAATGCTGCATCTTTCTCCTTAGGAGTTCGGATATCCCCTAAAAAAATGTTATTTATCTTCCCACCAAATTTTTGCTGGGGCGGAACTGCAGAACATTTCCATGTTCCTTAGAAAGTAGGACCTTTAGTTGACCATAAGAGATGTTGGCAGCCAAACATATAGACACAAGTTGGCATAATTTTAGTGTAGTGTGTGTGATTGAGCATGTTAGTATGAGGGAGAGAGGGAAATAGTAAATGGTGCATACAACTAAGATACTCAATGTGGCTGTAATCAACAGAGCCAGATATATGTAACGAAAGAACTTCTAACAATTTAACCAAAAGGGCTAAAGGCAATAAACACAAATTCAAAGCCCCAGTAGGAAAGTTGTTTGGATAAAAAAATACATTAGAAATGAATGTGACAAAGTACAACAGTGAGCACTTTAGAAAAGGTAAAGAACACACAAACTAAAAGAACCCAAATAAAAATAGCCTAAACAAGCAAGAATGGTGAGACAACAAACTCATATCAGATTTCATAGTTCCATACAGGGGAAAAGAGGACCAAGATCTACAATTAAATGACAAGCTACTCAACGTTGAGTTTTAGGAATACTTTTAAAACCGTGGCCTAAACATGTTTTAGTTTTAGGCCATGCTTTAAAAATCGTGGACTAAGCAGGTTTTAGTTCGTTCTTTGCAAACCGTGGACATATGTTAATGCCACGGTTTTATATGTAAGGTTGAGGCAATAAATGATTTTATATAGTCATTAAAGAGAAATTATGCAGTAAATTTTCCATAATTATCTGTCGGCTTTCTCCTTCTTTATCAATTCAGCACTACTAATAGTTGTACATTAATCAATTCAGCAAAATTGTACATTAGCCCCGACAATTTCTCTAATAATATAAGTTAATAAAAAAGCAAAATACCAACAAATAACACCATATATAATAATATAATGCAGAAACATAATGCTAACAATAGCAACATAACTGGAATGAAAAATTATTAAAATGACTTTATTTTGTGCATTAAAGTTGAGCATAATGACTTTATTTTATTATTTTATTCGGACAATATCAGTTTAGCACATATAGCTCTATTAATTCCATGTGCAACAACAATCAATGATTTTTGTCATAGAAAAGATCAAATTACAAGGAAAACCTAATACAGACATAAACATAAATGAATTGAAAAGGAGAGAGAGACATACCGACGATACTTAGAAATAAATATACACTTGTATAAATAAAATATACACTTGCATATAGAGAGTTGGGCTTGTACTAGTACTACACTTGTACTAAACCTATTTTATTAGTAATAAATATACACTTGTATAAATAAAATTAACCTCCCAGAGTTTTTTTACTATGAAGACCAAACTATGGCAAACACATATCCCCGTGAAAATATACTCTACTTTTTGTTGTTAAAACGTTTTGATAGAAAATCAGAAATCTTGCAAAGTTGGAGGTCACACCCTGTTTTCCATCTCATCAAACACCAAACAGACTATGTTTTGAGTTGTCTCATGTGACAGGAAACAAAGAACGGATAATTACAAATCTGAAATCTCTAAACTATTAACATACCTTGCAAATGTCTAGGATAAGAGCTTTATGAGGTATTCTCACATGTATAAAACCATTAAAGTTGATCCTATTTTTTCCTACAGAAAAATGAAACCCTTGAAAGAGCATTAGACTCGCACGATGAAATTGACAAGCAAAAATCAAATTAAAAATGAAAAGTACACTTTAACCTTGCATCACCTTTTTTCTCCCATCATCTACATCTAGCATTACATGTTAAAAACATGTTAAACTGAGTATGTCCATATTAATTGAATGAGTGAAGATGAATCAATCAATTTCATGTTTTGAAGAGCAAAAATATAAATTATATCAGGCTTTATATATGATGGAACTTTATATATCTCCTCACAAAGTCAGATGAACATTATATCAGGCTTATGTGCTATAAGAAATTAAGAACATATGCTCTGGAAGTAGCTACTAAACCACAAATTCCTGCTATATTTATTCTTTAGAGAAAGGAAAGTATATTAGAGATAAGAAGCTACACATAAAGCCTTGGAGACATAAGACCATCAGGATCTAACCTCTGCCAAAATGGGAATTTTCTCACAAGGTCCATAAGGTTCATAGATAAATCCAGGACTTGTCATGGATAATTGTGCCCCCTGCATTAATGATATGTCAGCGAAGCATGAAATTCATTACCTGATTTGCAGATTAAAAGATCATAGGCAACTACCATATATCAATTTTATTTGTGTTATCCTTTAATAATGTTATAATGGCAAAGCAATTGTTAAGCAGGAGACAAATACCCAAATTCAAATAAGATGGCTGCCTAAAATACATCTAATCATCAACTCTCTAGGTGAATGTTTTAGAGCATAACAAACATAAATGGTGCATCTGAAAAAATAGATACAGTCTGCCAATCAGTTCCTCTGAAAGGGATTCAACATTACTCAGTTGTTCCCTCAAGGCTATATTGCTGATTCTTGTCACTCAGGCAACACATTATCAGTTTTACTTCTTGCAGAAGTAATGTAGCTGAAAATGGGTCCAATCAAAGCTACAATTGAAAATATTTTACCACAAATTGTATGTTTTAATAAATTGTTTAACAAATACATAACCAGAGAATGCTAGAGCCTAAAAGGAATTGCAGCAACTCAAAGGAGTCTTCATTTTATTCAAATAAGAATATAGATCCAAACATCGGAATTTTGCTCCATATACGTATGCAATCTAAACTACTATGGTGTTCTTGAAAGCATTTAATGTTGCATCTTTCTCTTCAGGAGTTCGGATATCCCCTAAGAAAATGTCATTTATCTTCCCACCAAATTTTTGCTGCAGCAGAAGTGCAAAACATTCCCATGTTCCTTAGAAAGTAGGACCTTTAGCTGACCATAAGAGATGTTGGCAGCCAAACATATAGACACAAGTTGGCATAATTTTAGTTTAGTGTGTGTGCTTGAGCATGTTAGTATGAGGGAGAGAGGGAAATAGTAAATGGTGCATACAACTAAGATACTCAATGTGGCTGTAATCAACAGAGCCACATATATGTAACGAAAGAACTTCTAACAATTTCACAAAAAGGGCTAAAGGCAATAAACACAAATTCAAAGCCCCAGTAGGAAAGTTGTTTGGATAAACAAATACATTAGAAATGGTGAGACAGCAAATAAAAGAACCCAAATAAAAATTGCCTAAACAAGCAAGAATGGTGAGACAGCAAACTTATATCAGATTTCATAGTTCCATACAGGGGAAAAGAGAACCAAGATCTACAATTAAATGACAAGCTACTCAAGGATGGTGGTGGTTGCTCCGGTCGCTGCCTTTCTAGCTCTTGTAATATTGCAGTGTTGGTGGCTGCTTGGTTTCCCATCGTTTGTGTAAGCGCTTGAAGGGCTGCCACCATTGGATCTGGTGCTGGTTCAGGTGAAGGTGAAGAAGGTGGAGAAGAACGATCTACCCTTGGCCTACCCTTCCTGTTGCCTGCCATGATTCTCTACATATCATAAAGCAAATATCGAGGTGATCAGTCTCTCAATTCACAAAATAATATATAAAAAATTATTAACAAACCACAGAAAATCCTATTCTCACAGTCCAATTGGATTGAACTGCTCTGATACCAAAATGTAACACCCTAAATTTCCAGAGTAAGAATTTGATCCGTTGGAAACCAAATTCTTAACTCAGAATTTAGAATGTTATACTTTAAATATCGACCTGTTCTATAAATTATCGGATTTCCAACATAATAGGATAATTTACATCAAACATTAGAGAAATTACAATCTTTTAACTACGTCATGCTTAACTACCCAAAATATATATATAACCCATAGAGTCCATTTTCTTTATATTACTAATTAAAGGATCACTAAAAGATTAAGACATGATACTACTTACATGAACATTGTTACCAAGGTCTAGACATAATAGAAAAGTACATATTCTAGAATCCATCACAATATATACACATGTACAATCAAAAAGCTAAACTTCTGCTTCCCATAAGTCACTCCCGAGGCTGAGAACTCCGGGGAGGAGGAACCTGAATATCTAACAAAATCCACATATCGAGTGGTGAGATACAATCTCAGTGAGTAAATCTCAATGCATGATGCAAGCATACATATATATATACTCATGACAATTCAAGCTATAAACAATGTACATATCAATCATATTATTCTCAATTCCATATAATTAACATTATGCATAAGATGCTTGCTCAAAAGGCCATGTACAATCACAGTCTAGAGTTAGACCTGAGCTCAGACTACAGGGATATCTCCCCAGGGTACGAATGCAACATCCCGCACTCCAGGAGCTTGTTTATTCAATAGGGATTAGATAATTAACCATGTGTTAGAGATTAAGAAGAAGATAAGTCAAGAACTTAGGAGTTAAATCTTAGAAGTTAAACCTTAGTGTTAAACCAATCCTAGGACTTGTGTAGCTTTCCAACTCTTAACTTAGTTAACATGTGTGTTCAGTAGGTCTAAACCTTGTAAGATCACTTACGATTGTGAGTAATAGGTAGGGAAAGGGTAAGATGTGAGTTTGGGACCTTGTTAGAATCATTTTGGGAGTTTTTGGTCCCTGGTAATCGATTACCAGGAGTTGGTAATCGATTACCAGAGAGGTTTGCTGATGGTAATCGATTACAGGGTTTGGTAATCGATTACCAGGTTTCTGGGTTCATTTTAATCGATTACCAGAAGTGGTAATCGATTACCAGACCTCCAGGAATGCATTTTGGCCTCTGGTAATCGATTACCAGGGTTTGGTAATCGATTACCAGCAGCATATATATATATGCTGGTGCGAAAATTCAGCAGAATTCATTTTTCTCTTCTTCCCTTTTCGAACCCTAGAGAGAGAGGGAGAGAACCTAGTGAGAGAAACTCTATAACGGAGCTCAAGAACGGAATCGAAGCAAGGAAACATCAAGAGGATCATCATCTAAACATCCTTTCCTCCTTAGATTTCTTCATCAAGTGAGTATAACTCACCCTTAGGTTAGGATTGGTCTCTTATGCATGTCCCCTCTTCTCCCCTCCCCTTTCTTGGTTGAATATTTGAATGGATGTTAAATGTTGTTTGTTTGGATTGTTCATGGTTGATTGAGCTTATGAATTAGGATCGAGGGTCGAAAACGTTAGTTTCGAAGTTATCGAAGATATCGAAATTTATGAAACTAGCGAAACTTACGAAACTAGCTTAAATTCCTCGATCGTAAGCCATATGTGTACTCTTTGAGATTATATCTCCTTGTCTTGGATTGAAATGGCTAGGTTGTTTGGATAGATTGAAAGTCGAGATGTATGTGCGTAGAGTCGAAATAGTGGTATTGACGTAATGTTCCTTGTATGACCCCGAACTCTCGAATCCCTTTCTCTATGATTAATTTGATTGAATTGTAATGTTAGAAATGAGATTGATAAGAGGATATTTGTAACATCCCAACTTTTGATAAGTTAATTGTGAGATTTATAGGTTTTAATGTGGTTTGAATCTTAGGAACTAAGTGTAAGGGGTAGGGATGGGTAAGGTAAGTCAAGTAACTCATTTTGAACTAAACCCTTGAGTTTGGGCCACTGGTAATCGATTACAGAGAGCTGGTAATCGATTACCAGAGAGTTTGAAAAATGGTAATCGATTACATAACCCTTGTAATCGATTACCAGCAGCCTGGAAACTCAGTAATCGATTACAAGAGATGGTAATCGATTACCAGGTTCCCAGAATGGGTTCTTAGGCTAATTTTGCCTTCAGTAATCGATTACCAGGATTTGGTAATCGATTACTGAGCGAAAATATAAATACCCAGGACGCGAAATTCATCAGAATTTTGGGGAAAAACTCAGTTTTAGAGAGAGAGTGTGAGTCTAGAGAGAGAAAGTGCCAGAACGAGGTAGGAACGCCGGAACGGAGCTAGGAATCTCAATCCTTCCATCTAATTACTTGAATTGCTACATTTGGTGAGTAAATTCTCACTTAAATTGTTAGACTTAGGACATTGGTCTCTAAACCCTTGAACCCACTTCTCTCTCTCTCCCATTCTCTGATTATACTTGATTATTGATGTTGATTGTGGTTGTGTTTGATGATTGATTACTGGGGAACGATTTTAATCGGTTAGAACGGATCGATTCTTGATAATCGTTAGTTTCGAAACTTTCGAAACTCTCAAAAGTTTCAAAACTCTCGAAAAGTCGAAACGTTCCGTTTTCTCCAATTAATCTTGTTCCGAAAGATAGACTAAGGTTGAGAACTTATTTCGAAATTAGGAATTGATGAATATGTAGACTTGGTGACAATTGAGTGTCGAATTGCGTTCGTTTCGAAAGGTTCGAATTATCGAAAGTGTCGAAACTGACGAAATTCGTGATATTTATCAATTCTTGATTGTCGAATTAGTTATTCAATTTAGTTCTGAACGATTACTGGACTTCGGTCAAATACTGTAGGGTGGGATTCGTCCCCTGGGGAGATATCCCCTGTAGTCTGAGCTCAGGTCTAACTCTAGACTGTGATTGTACATGGCCTATTGGCAAGCATTTTAAGCATACCATTGCAAAAGTTAAATGGAGACTGTTATAGTAATTGAAAGCTTGAATTTCCATGAGATATATGTTTTGCATACATGCATGAGATTTGCTCACTGAGATTGTATCTCACCACAAGTTATGTGGGTTTTGTTTAGATGTTCAGGTTCCTCCTCCTCATTGTAATGAGCCTCGGAGATGAGTTTGGAAAGCTGAAGATTTAATGTTCATTGTATATATTTAGTGGATGGTCTACTTTTGTCTATGTCATTTTGTAATAGTTAGACTCGTTGTATTTCGGAATTTCACTCTGAACGTGTAGTAACTCTTTGGATTAGAAATGTAAAAATGGACTGTATGACTTTTCATGGTTGGGTAATTTACTTGATGTAGTTAAAAGACTTTAATTCTTTATGTTTTCACTTAAATTATCCTATTTTGTTGGAACTGTGATAATTTATAGAACAGGTCGATATTTAAAGTATAATATTCTAAATTCTGAGTTAGGAATTTGGTTTCCAACGGACTAAATTCCTGCTTGAGAATTTAGGGTGTTACATTTTGGTATCAGAGCAGTTCAATCCAATTGGACTGTGAGATTAGGATTTCTGTGGTTTGTTAATAATTTTATATGTATTATTTTGTGAATTGAGAGACTGATCACCTCGATATTTGCTTTATGATATGTAGAGAATTATGGCAGGCAACAGGAAGGGTAGGTCAAGGGTAGATCGTTCTTCTCCACCTTCTTCATCTTCTCCTGAAACGATCCCAGATCCGATGGTGGCAGCCCTCCAGGCACTCACTCAGATGATGGGGAATCAAGCAGCTACCAACACGGCAATCTTGCAAGAGTTGGCTAGGCAACGACCGGAGCAACCACCACCCACCTTGGACGTATTCTCGGTTGGATTGTCGGAGTTCAGGAAACACAATCCTCCACAATTCAATGGAGAGTATGATCCCGATGTGGCGGCAAGGTGGCTCAAGGACCTGAATAGAATTTTTGAGGCCATGAAGTGTGTTGATGAAGTCAAGGTGAGCTTGGCGGTGTATATGATGAGAGGAGAGGCTGAGGATTGGTGGAGGACGACTAGACTACAAACGGCGGGGGCGGAGGCTCCTTTAACTTGGGAGGCTTTTCAAAATCTATTCTTAGAGAAGTACTTCCCGGCGACCATCAAGAGGCAGAAAGAAGCAGAGTTTTTACAACTTCAACAAGGGGAGATGTCAGTTGGGCAGTATGTATCAAGGTTCGAAGAATTGTCAAAATTCTCTCGGTACCTTCAGGCGGTAAATGACGAGGAGTGGAGATGCACCCAGTTTGAAGGAGGCTTGAGGCCGGAAATAATCGATCGAGTAGCGGCCCTGGAAATCAGAAATTTTTCTACCTTAGTGAGCAAATGCTACATTGTTGAGAAGAATTGCAAGGGAGTAACATCTTCTGTGGCACCACAAGATAACAAGGGGAAGAGGAAAGTGGAACTTGGGATTTCAAACCGGAACTTCAAACCTAAGTGGCAAGGAAAACAAACTGTGGCTGTACAACCTCTGCAACACAAAGATACTAGAGTATGATCAAAATGTGGGAAGGAGCATGGGGGAGAGTGCTTAGTGGGAAGGAAAGTATGTTATTTTTGCAAGCAACCCGGTCACTATCAAAGGGACTGCCCCAAGATCAAAGGACCCCAGAAACCTCAATCAACTGGAAGGGTTTTTACCCTCAGTGGTCAAGTGGCAGCTTCCTCAGATAATTTGTTAAAAGGTAAATGCACCCTAGGAGAGGAGACTTTAATTGTATTGTATGATTCAGGAGCATCCCATTCCTTTGTTTCTTTTGAATGTGTAAATAATTTGAATTTGTCTACCGTTTCCTTACCTTATATTCTAAATGTTGTTACCCCAGCTAAGGAAACAATATCCACTTCTCTTGTGTGTATGGACTGTCCCTTGATCATACAGGATAGAACTTTTGTTGTTGATTTGATTTGCTTGCCTTTGATTGGTATTGACGTTATTCTGGGAATGAACTGGTTATCTTTCAATCAGGTGTTGTTAGACTGTTTTAATAGAAAGGTTGTTTTTCCTAATTTTTCTGTTCCTTCTAAGGAAAGGTTACCCATTCTATTGTCTAGTGTTTCGCAAGTTTCCCAGTGTATCAATGACGGGGGTGAATGTTTTCTGTTGTTACTTTCCTCAATTTTAGAAACAAAATTTGATTTGAGTAGTGTGGCTACGGTTCGGGAGTTCCAAGATGTTTTTCCTAATGAAATTCTTACCTTACCACCTGAGCGAGAAATAGAGTTCACCATAGATTTGATGCCCGGTTCAGGACCCATTTCTAAGGCACCCTATAGGATGTCCCCCTTAGAACTTAGTGAACTCAAGAGGCAATTAGAAGAGTTGTTAAAAAAGGGGTTTATTAGGCCTAGTGTCTCTCCGTGGGGGGCTCCAGTGTTGTTAGTAAAGAAAAAGGATGGGAGCATGAGGTTATGTGTGGATTTTAGGCAATTAAATAAAATAACAATTAAGAATAGGTATCCATTGCCTAGGATAGATGACCTACTAGATCAACTTAGAGGTGCTTCTGTGTTTTCCAAAATAGATTTGAAATCAGGATATCATCAAATCAGGATAAGGAAGGAAGATATTCATAAAACTGCTTTTCGAACTAGATATGGACACTACGAATACTTAGTAATGCCATTTGGTGTTACTAATGCTCCGGCAGTGTTCATGGATTACATGAATCGAATCTTCCGACCTTTTCTAGATAAATTTGTGGTTGTATTCATTGATGATATTTTGATTTACTCTTCTAGTATGGAAGATCATGAGAAACACTTGAGGTTGGTGTTGGAAGTTTTGAGGGAAAGGAAATTGTTTGCCAATCCGAACAAATGTGAGTTTTGGCTAAACAAAGTCCATTTCTTAGGTCATGTAATTTCAGGGGAAGGGGTCTCAGTTGACCCTAACAAGGTAGAGTCTGTTCTTGAGTGGGAAAGGCCTAGAACTGTTACAGAAATTAGAAGCTTTCTAGGATTAGCTGGCTATTACAGGAGATTCATTAAGGGTTTCTCCCGTTTGGCATTGCCTCTTACCAAGCTAACCAGAAAAGGTCAAGCCTTTGTGTGGGATAGTGATTGTGAGCATAGTTTTTTGGAGCTAAAACATAGATTGACCAGTGCCCCGGTGTTAGCATTACCTGATGTGTCTAGAACCTTTGAGGTACTTTGTGATGCCTCGGGGAAGGGGTTAGGAGGTGTTCTAATGCAGGATAGAAAGGTTGTAGCTTATGCATCTAGGCAGTTAAGGCCTCATGAGGAGAATTATCCTACCCATGACTTAGAATTAGCTGCTGTGGTTTTTGCCTTAAAAATTTGGAGGCATTACTTGTTTGGTGTAAGGTTTGAGGTCTTTAGTGATCATAAGAGCTTGAAGTATCTTTTTGATCAAAAAGAACTCAACATGAGGCAAAGAAGATGGATGGAGTTTTTGAAGGATTTCGACTTTGAGTTGAAATACCACCCAGGTAAGGCCAATGTAGTGGCTGATGCTCTTAGCAGGAAATCCCTGCATGTGTCATCATTGATGATACAAGAGATGAATCTCCTAGAGAAGTTTAGAGATTTGAACTTAGGTGTGGAGATTGGGGTAGGTAGCATTCAGATGTACAGGTTAGAAATTTCCAATGAGTTTCAAACCTTGATTAAGGAGGCTCAGGATTTGGATCCTGATCTTCAGGGTAAGATGGGTCAGGTAGGATTTTCCAGGTCAGGTGAGGGATTAATTCTTTTTCAGGGAAGGATTTGTATCCCTAAAGGAAGTAGAGTTAAACAGCAGGTACTAGAGGAAGTTCATAAGGGTAAGATGTCTATACATCCTGGTTCTACCAAGATGTATCGGGATTTGAAGAAAAGGTTTTGGTGGGTAGGTATGAAGAGAGAAATAGTTGAGTTTGTGTCTAAGTGCCTAACTTGTCAACAAGTGAAGGTGGAACATCAGAAACCATCTGGAGTTCTATTACCCTTAGAGATCCCTGAGTGGAAGTGGGAAAGCATAGCTATGGACTTTGTGGTGGGTTTACCTCGAGTCCAATCAGGGTTTGATTCAATATGGGTCATAGTCGACCGTTTAACCAAGTCAGCCCATTTCCTTCCAGTTAAGAATACCTTCTCCCTGAATAAGTTAGCTGAGTTGTATGTCAGAGAGATTGTCAGGTTACATGGCATTCCTTCTAGCATCATTTCTGATAGGGACCCCAGGTTTACTTCAAGGTTCTGGAACGCACTACACCAGTCGTTCGGGACTAAACTTAGGTTTAGCACCGCTTACCACCCTCAGACTGATGGTCAGTCTGAGAGAACCATCCAAACCTTAGAAGACATGTTAAGAGCCTGTTCTCTAGAAGAGTCGGGCAGTTGGGATAAGTACCTACCACTAGTAGAGTTTGCCTACAATAACAGCTTTCATAGTAGCATAGGCATGGCTCCATATGAAGCCTTGTATGGTAGGAAGTGTAGGTCCCCTGTTTGTTGGCATGAGGTGGGTGAGAAAGCCCTGTTGGGCCCAGATTTGGTTCAAGAAACTTCTGATAAGATTAGAATGATTAGGGAAAAACTTGTAACTGCCCAGAGCCGTCAGAAAAGTTATGCTGATAAAAGGAGAAAGGAACTAGAATTTGAGGAAGGAGAACATGTATTTCTTAGAGTAACTCCTGTCATTGGTCTAGGGAAGTCTGTGAAATCCAGGAAACTGAGTCCTCGATACATTGGTCCCTTTCAAATCTTGCAAAGAATTGGTCCTCTTGCATACAAATTAGCTCTTCCACCGTATCTTTCCAAGGTCCATAATGTTTTTCATGTATCTAAGTTAAGAAAATATGTGTTTGATCCTTCTCATGTCTTGTCTTCTGAACCAATACAATTAAAGGACAACCTCACACTACCTGCAAAACCTATACAGATTGTTGACAGAAGTGCCAAGACTCTGAGGAATAGAAATATTCCTTTGGTTAAGGTAGTTTGGGAAGGTCTATCCTTGGGTGAAGCTACTTGGGAGAAGGAAGAAGTTATCAAGAATCATTTCCCTGTGTTGTTTGAGTAATGGTAAGATTTCATATCTCTCACTTAGTAAATTTTGAGGGCAAAATTTCTTTAAGGAGGGTAGAATGTAACATCCCAACTTTTGATAAGTTAATTGTGAGATTTATAGGTTTTAATGTGGTTTGAATCTTAGGAACTAAGTGTAAGGGGTAGGGATGGGTAAGGTAAGTCAAGTAACTCATTTTGAACTAAACCCTTGAGTTTGGGCCACTGGTAATCGATTACAGAGAGCTGGTAATCGATTACCAGAGAGTTTGAAAAATGGTAATCGATTACATAACCCATGTAATCGATTACCAGCAGCCTGGAAACTCAGTAATCGATTACAAGAGATGGTAATCGATTACCAGGTTCCCAGAATGGGTTCTTAGGCTAATTTTGCCTTCAGTAATCGATTACCAGGATTTGGTAATCGATTACTGAGCGAAAATATAAATACCCAGGACGCGAAATTCATCAGAATTTTGGGGAAAAACTCAGTTTTAGAGAGAGAGAGTGTGAGTCTAGAGAGAGAAAGTGCCAGAACGAGGTAGGAACGCCGGAACGGAGCTAGGAATCTCAATCCTTCCATCTAATTACTTGAATTGCTACATTTGGTGAGTAAATTCTCACTTAAATTGTTAGACTTAGGACATTGGTCTCTAAACCCTTGAACCCACTTCTCTCTCTCTCCCATTCTCTGATTATACTTGATTATTGATGTTGATTGTGGTTGTGTTTGATGATTGATTACTGGGGAACGATTTTAATCGGTTAGAACGGATCGATTCTTGATAATCGTTAGTTTCGAAACTTTCGAAACTCTCAAAAGTTTCGAAACTCTCGAAAAGTCGAAACGTTCCGTTTTCTCCAATTAATCTTGTTCCGAAAGATAGACTAAGGTTGAGAACTTATTTCGAAATTAGGAATTGATGAATATGTAGACTTGGTGACAATTGAGTGTCGAATTGCGTTCGTTTCGAAAGGTTCGAATTATCGAAAGTGTCGAAACTGACGAAATTCGTGATATTTATCAATTCTTGATTGTCGAATTAGTTATTCAATTTAGTTCTGAACGATTACTGGACTTCGGTCAAATACTGTAGGGTGGGATTCGTCCCCTGGGGAGATATCCCCTGTAGTCTGAGCTCAGGTCTAACTCTAGACTGTGATTGTACATGGCCTATTGGCAAGCATTTTAAGCATACCATTGCATAAGTTAAATGGAGACTGTTATAGTAATTGAAAGCTTGAATTTCCATGAGATATATGTTTTGCATACATGCATGAGATTTGCTCACTGAG
Source organism: Sesbania bispinosa (assembly GCA_026901365.1). Classification (NCBI taxonomy): domain Eukaryota; kingdom Viridiplantae; phylum Streptophyta; class Magnoliopsida; order Fabales; family Fabaceae; genus Sesbania; species Sesbania bispinosa. Next base: position 1,241,616 of record QLOH01000231.1, on the reverse strand, counting down.
ATTGTATCTCACCACAAGTTATGTGGGTTTTGTTTAGATGTTCAGGTTCCTCCTCCTCATTGTAATGAGCCTCGGAGATGAGTTTGGAAAGCTGAAGATTTAATGTTCATTGTATATATTTAGTGGATGGTCTACTTTTGTCTATGTCATTTTGTAATAGTTAGACTCGTTGTATTTCGGAATTTCACTCTGAACGTGTAGTAACTCTTTGGATTAGAAATGTAAAAATGGACTGTATGACTTTTCATGGTTGGGTAATTTACTTGATGTAGTTAAAAGACTTTAATTCTTTATGTTTTCACTTAAATTATCCTATTTTGTTGGAATTGTGATAATTTATAGAACAGGTCGATATTTAAAGTATAATATTCTAAATTCTGAGTTAGGAATTTGGTTTCCAACGGACTAAATTCCTGCTTGAGAATTTAGGGTGTTACAATATTTGAATCGAAGGTGAAACAAAGGAATTTCGAAGTTACGAAAGTTACTACACTTGCGAAAGTATCGTAACACTCGAGGCATTCGAAATCCTAGTTATTACCACCGATTCAAGTAAGCCTAACGTGTGTATGGTTATGATTGTTAGATTGTATTGTGATTGATGTTTGAAAGATATGGGATAATTCTAATTGGGTAGAACGGAGTGGTTCTTGATATTCTTTAGTTTCGAAACTTTCGAAGCTATCGAAAGTTTCGAAACTATCGTAACGTCGAAGCGCTCTATTCTTTCCAATTATACTTGATCCGGAATGGAAATTAAGGATTGGTGACTGATTATGATATAGGAATTGATGGGTAGTGGATATGAGTTCACATAGAACGTTGATTCTCTTTAGCTTCGAACGGTCGAACTATCGAGAACGAACTATTCATCAATTTGTATGTCTAATTAGTTATTCGGTCAAACACTGGGCTTCGGCCTAAGTGATTCAAGGGCTTCGGTCAAATAAGAGGGCTTCGGCCTAAGTAGGGTGGGATTCGTCCCCTGGGGAGATATCCCCTGTAGTCTGAGCTCAGGTCTAACTCTAGACGTTGATTGTACATGGCCTTCGGGCAAAGCATACCATTGCATATTGATATTTTTATGGAAAGAAACTGATTTCATTTACTTTGAGATTGTTACTTATTTATATTCTTGATATTGATTGGCTAACTATGGAGATTATTATGTGAATGAATGCCATGGTTTATTGGATATGATGATGTGAATATAGGCTAGTCCTTCATACATGTATGTCCCCTGCATTCATGCATAGAGTTATACTTGCTGAGACAATAGTCTCACCCCACGTTTCGGGGCTTTTCTTAGTGTGCAGGACGTTACAGACAGCTAATGAGGACAAGAGAAAGTTAATGGAGCTTATTATTAGTAGAATAGGAATTTCTTGTAATAGAATTGATCCAGTTGTATAATGAATTGATGATAGATATTGTAAATATGTATGTATGTAATTCTTAGCCAAGGAGGCTTATTTATGATTAGTGTTTAGTTATTCATTTAAAAGGAAGATTCTTCCGGACCTCCGGTATGAATTTATGGAATCCTATTACTTTAAGTGTAAGCTTCCTTCCTTAAGCTTCTTGTAGATGTGTTTATTTGTATGACTTAAACTACTCGTTGGAGAGTTTAAGTAAATTTTATGATGATATCGAAAATTTAACGAAGTGATTTCAAGAATTACAGGAGTAGTGTCTTCAACGGGCACTATTTCTGAGTTCTGGAAATTAGGGCGTTACATTTTGGTATCAGAGCAGTTCAATCCAATTGGACTGTGGTTAGGATAATTGCCCGTGACTTACTATAATCTTCTAATACGTTTACTCATCATAGGAACTGATCACTCTTATGATGGGTGATGTATGTGGAGATTATGGTTTGTTATGTAAGTAAGATACTTTGGTTCGGAAGTTAGGGTACTTCCCTAACCAAGTTAGAGCCACCTCTTTTCACGAATAGGAAAGGAAATATCTTAGGATAAGTACTTAGGGAACCCTTACCCTAGCAGCCTTATAGAATGTGACCTCAAAAGCCTAATAAAAGTTAGACACTTTTGTATTAGTTGGTAGTGAGTGGTTTAATAATTGTAGGATGGTTGTGTATGGCTTATTGTGTGATCTCAATTGTGTGGTGTACATGATTGCATCTCATGAGTTGTCCTATGCTTGTGACTTTGGTTGTGTTATGTTTTTGTGAGTGCTTTGTACGTGTTGGATGTTTGGGTGGCTTGCTAATGATTGGTGATGTTGAACTGTTTGAATAATTGTGTATCATGTATGGATGTGCTGAATGCTTGATTGATAGTGATATCCATAGTTAAGATTTCTTTGGGTGTAACCCTTAAGAGTTCATGGTAGAAGTAGTGAAAGACTGTAGTTTAAGATACAATAGGATTTCCGTTTAAGGGAAAAGGGTATAGAGGGCTTTAACTCAAATAGGTTTAAGACCTTACCTAATGTTATTAAGCTTAATAGGAGTACATCTATACATAGGCATTTAGACTCAACCTTAGAAAGGGGATTAGTAAGATGAGGCCTTCCTTAAGAACCAATGTAAGACTAGATGCATCCTTTGGGCCATATTAAGGGTAGTCAGAAGTCGGTCGAGAGAGTAAAGATTCTCTCCGCCACCTTACCTTGTTTCGTTCATGGATTACATGAACGGATCCTTAGACTTTTCCAGTAGAGAGTGTGGTCATGGCAACCACCACTATCTCACCCTGTTAGTTTGTGATTAGAAAACTCTCTAGTGACCTTAAGAGCAATGCTTTAGTACCCTAGCAATTTAAGAGACCTTCAGGGAAGGGATACACTATCATTAGTAACCGCTAAGAGTTAGGAGTATGTTTAAGAAAATGAGCAAGTTAGTAATTCTTAGTAAGAGGTAGTGAGACTCCTATTATCTAGTATTAAAACCCTTCTAGAATTTATCTTAGTAATATCTTTAGCCCTAACGAGTGGGTAAGTTGTGAGAGAAAACAGTACCTCTAGTTCCTTTTCACCCTTAGGAGAAACACTCTAAGTTATTCCACCCGGACCTTTAGAATCACTATCCTAGTTGGTAACCTTGAAGTAGTAACCGGGAGTAGAATCGGGTAATGGCCTCGAGCCAAGGGAGTTAGGAAGAATCGAACTGCTCAGGAAAACCAACTTAGTAGCTCCCCCATTCTAGACCACCTATCTTCATTTATTGTCATCTAAAGTAGAGAGGAACCTTAGTTATAGCTCCCTTAAGGAAGAGGAACCAAATTCAAGCAAGCTAGATAACCCCGGTATAGACTATTTTAAGAAAGGGTAGATTTAACCCCGAACTTAAGTAAATTTCACCCAACCCGAATTTTTGCTTTGACTGTGTATAGTTAAGCTTAGCTAGTGTGTTATTAGAGGATGGAACTATTAAGAGGTGCGTTCACCGGGTTAGAACTTTGTAGCATTGGAATCCTTACTTAGTGCAGGACTAGGAAGTGACTTAGATTAGATCACTCTTCCTTTTCCTTAGAACTCTAAACTTAAATAAGTTTAGCCTAACCGGTAAGGTGATATAGAGAGAGCGATTCCCATAGGGGATGGTAGGATAGTAGGGAGAGCCCGTGTTCATGCCGTGACCGGGAGAGGAGACCTCTAAGGTTGTGACATGAATGTTGTTTTCTTTTTCGTGTGATGTGTTCATTTATGTTTTTATGCAAACTTAATCTCTCGGAACACGACGTGAGTGTTGAATGTTTTGATCAACACAAACTTAGTAATTCGAGGGATTGAGTTTTGATGTTCTTAACTAAGTCCTTGTAAGATAAGTGGAAACTTAGAAATATAGAATCTGAAAGAAAACAATAGGTGGATGTTGGATTAGGTATGGAGATAGAAATCTTAATTAGTGGTAGCATGAGACTTTGTTCTCATGGTTCGATTTTTTTTTCTAGTGTGTGTCTTTTCAAGCACCGTTTAGAGAACTTAGAGAGGGTAGAGAGTCCTTCCTTAGGTCTTTAGTATGAATGCAGGGAGAGAATTATGATAGGAGATTAGAAACCCAAGTTTATATGTAACCCTGGAGAGCATAGTGCCAAGTACAGTTAAAGGAGATCCTTGATGAGCTAGGAGCTCTAATCAGAGAGACTTTGAGTTTGGACTCAAGTCTCCAAGGGGGGAAAGCAACAGTTAGCGTTTCTGGAGCAAGGAATGGGATGATTCCTTCTAAGAGGGAGTCAGTATCTCTAAGGGGGGTAGTCTCAGGCACCCAGTGTTAGAGGAAGTTATCAGAAGGGAGTCATAGTAGATTGTGTTTTTCAACCTATAGGATGTCGACGAGTCAGTATGGGACTTCAACCAACTAGAACCCCTTCTGCCATTAGAAATCCTGAGTGGAAGTAAGAGAGTTTAGCAGCGGAAGCATAGTGGGATTGCCTCGAATCCAAGCTAGATTGGAGGCCATCCAAGTGGTATTAGACCAATTACACAAGTCAACCCGTTTTCTACCTACTAGAAGTACCTCCTTTCTTAGTAAGTTAGAAGTTTTGTATGTTAGGACGGATGTCAAACCTTTAGTTTTCCTCCAGTGTCAAGTAAGATAGAAATCCTAAGTCCACTCCTGAGTATTAGAATGTTCGTTATCAAGCCTGTGGGGAGGATTTCTGAAAACCTCCTAGTTGAAGTTAACCTTAAGTTCCTTCGCCTTAAGCAATTTTGAGGACAAAATTGTCTTAAGGGGGTAGAGTGTAACATCCCGCACTCCAGGAGCTTGTTTATTCAATAGGGATTAGATAATTAACCATGTGTTAGAGATTAAGAAGAAGATAAGTCAAGAACTTAGGATTTAAATCTTAGAAGTTAAACCTTAGTGTTAAACCAATCCTAGGACTTGTGTAGCTTTCCAACTCTTAACTTAGTTAACATGTGTGTTCAGTAGGTCTAAACCTTGTAAGATCACTTAGGATTGTGAGTAATAGGTAGGGAAAGGGTAAGATGTGAGTTTGGGACCTTGTTAGAATCATTTTGGGAGTTTTTGGTCCCTGGCAATCAATTACCAGGAGTTGGTAATCGATTACCAGAGAGGTTTGCTGATGGTAATCGATTACAGGGTTTGGTAATCGATTACCAGGTTTCTAGGTTCATTGTAATCGATTACCAGAAGTGGTAATCGATTACCAGACCTCCAGGAATGCATTTTGGCCTCTGGTAATCGATTACCAGGGTTTGGTAATCGATTACCAGCAGCATATATATATATGCTGGTGCGAAAATTCAGCAGAATTCATTTTTCTCTTCTTCCCTTTTCGAACCCTAGAGAGAGAGGGAGAGAACCTAGTGAGAGAAACTCTATAACGAAGCTCAAGAACAGAATCGAAGCAAGGAAACATCAAGAGGATCATCATCTAAACATCCTTTCCTCCTTAGATATCTTCATCAAGTGAGTATAACTCACCCTTAGGTTAGGATTGGTCTCCTATGCATGTCCCCTCTTCTCCCCTCCCCTTTCTTGGCTGAATATTTGAATAGATGTTAAATGTTGTTTGTTTGGATTGTTCATGGTTGATTGAGCTTATGAATTAGGATCGAGGGTCGAAAACGTTAGTTTCGAAGTTATCGCAGATATCGAAATTTACGAAACTAGCGAAACTTACGAAACTAGCGTAAATTCCTCGATCGTAAGCCATATGTGTACTCTTTGAGATTATATCTCCTTGTCTTGGATTGAAATGGCTAGGTTGTTTGGATAGATTGAAAGTCGAGATGTATGTGCGTAGAGTCGAAATAGCGGTATTGACGTAATGTTCCTTGTATGACCCCGAACTCTCGAATCCCTTTCTCTATGATTAATTTGATTGAATTGTAATGTTAGAAATGAGATTGATAAGAGGATATTTGAATCGAAGGTGAAACGAAGGAATTTCGAAGTTACGAAAGTTACGATACTTGCGAAAGTATCGTAACACTCGAGGCATTCGAAATCCTAGTTGTTACCACCGATTCAAGTAAGCCTAACGTGTGTATGGTTATGATTGTTAGATTGTATTGTGATTGATGTTTGAAATATATGGGATAATTCTAATTGGGTAGAACGGAGCGGTTCTTGATATTCTTTAGTTTCGAAACTTTCGAAGTTATCGAAAGTTTCGAAACTATCGTAACGTCGAAACGCTCTATTCTTTCCAATTATACTTGATCCGGAATGGATATTAAGGATTGGTGATTGATTATGATATAGGAATTGATGGGTAGTGGATATGAGTTCACATAGAACGTTGATTCTCTTTAGCTTCGAACGGTCGAACTATCGAGAACGAACTATTCATCAATTCGTATGTCTAATTAGTTATTCGGTCAAACACTGGGCTTCGGCCTAAGTGATTCAAGGGCTTCGGTCAAATAAGAGGGCTTCGGCCTAAGTGATTCAAGGGCTTCGGTGAAATAAGAGGGCTTCGGCCTAAGTAGGGTGGGATTCGTCCCCTGGGGAGATATCCCCTATAGTCTGAGCTCAGGTCTAACTCTAGACGTTGATTGTACATGGCCTTCGGGCAAAGCATATCATTGCATATTGATATTTTTATGGAAAGAAACTGATTTCATTTACTTTGAGATTGTTACTTATTTATATTCTTGATATTGATTGGCTAACTATGGAGATTATTATGTGAATGAATGCCATGCTTTATTGGATATGATGATGTGAATATAGGCTAGTCCTTCATATATGTATGTCCCCTACATTCATGCATAGAGTTATACTTGCTGAGACAATAGTCTCACCCCACGTTTCGGGGCTTTTCTTAGTGTGCAGGACGTTACAGACAGCTAATGAGGACAAGAGAAAGTTAATGGAGCTTATTATTAGTAGAATAGGAATTTCTTGTAATAGAATTGATCCAGTTGTATAATGAATTGACGATAGATATTGTAAATATGTATGTATGTAATTCTTAGCCAAGGAGGCTTATTTATGATTAGTGTTTAGTTATTCATTTAAAAGGAAGATTCTTCCGGACCTCCGGTATGAATTTATGGAATCCTATTACTTTAAGTGTAGGCTTCCTTCCTTAAGCTTCTTGTAGATGTGTTTATTTGTATGACTCAAACTAATCGTTGGAGAGTTTAAGTAAATTGTATGACGATATCGAAAATTTAACGAAGTGATTTCAAGAATTACAGGAGTAGTGTCTCCAACGGGCACTATTTCTGAGTTCTGGAAATTAGGGCGTTACAACGAATCCCACCCTACATTCTTTCATAAAGAGACCGAAGTCCAGTCATAGCCAAAGGCTATGGTCTTTCACAAAGAGACCGAAGTCCATTCATAGACAAAGGCTATGGTCTTTCACAAAGAGACCGAAGTCCATAATCTTTCAAATATTAGATTGAGCAACTACTTCGAGACCCGGAATTGATGAATATCGCGAGTCTCGTCAATTCCGACACTTTCGATAGTTCGAACATTCCGAAACGAACGAGATTCGACGCTTGTTCGATGCCAAGCCCACATACTCATCAATTCCAATATCGAAATCAATTATCAATCCTAAGTTTTTCATTTCGGAACAAGTTTAATCGGAGAAAACGAAGCGTTTCGACGTTTCGATAGTTTCGAGGGTTTCGAAAGTTTCGAAACTATCGATTATCAAGAATCGATCCGTTCTAACCGATTAAAATCGTTCCCAGTTATCAACCAACATGTACAAACACAAACAATCAAGATATATTCAAGATATATTCAGAGAAAGGGGAGAAAGAAGGGGGTTCAAGGGATTGATACCAATTCCTAAAATCTAAGATTCAAGTGAGAAATTACTCACCAAGATGTAGTAATTCAAGTAATTAGATGAAGGAAATGTGATTCCTAGCTTCGTTCCGACGTTCCTACTTTGTTTCGACACTTCCTCTCTCTAGACCCACTCTTTCTCTCTCTAAAATTAGGTTTCCTCCCAAAATTCTGATGAATTTTGCGTCCTGGGTATATATATTTTCGCTCAGTAATCGATTACCAAACCCTGGTAATCGATTACTGAAGGCAAAATTAGCCTAAGAACCCATTCTGGGAACCTGGTAATCGATTACCACCTTTGGTAATCGATTACTAAGAACCCAGATTGCTGGTAATCGATTACAGGGGTTTAGTAATCGATTACCAGGGGCCAGACTCTCTGGTAATCGATTACTAGCTCTCAGTAATCGATTACCAGTGATCAAACCCAAGGGTTAAGTTCTAATAAGTTACCATGCTTAATCTTACCTATTCCTACTCCTTTCTCTTAGTCCCTAATGTTCAAACCACACAATTAACCTATAAATCTTACAATTAACCTATCAAAAGTTGGGATGTTACATTCTACCCCCCTTAAAGAAATTTTGCCCCCAAAATTTCACTAATACAACGTATGAGATCTTACCACAATTCAAAGAGATTAGGGAAGTGATGCTTAACAACATCTTCTTTCTCCCAAGTAGCTTCATTTAAAGATAAACCTTCCCAAACTACCTTAACCAAATGAATGTTTCTATTCCTCAGAGTCTTGGCACTTGTTTCAATAATCTGTATAGGTTTTGCAGGTAGTGTGAGGTTGTCCTTCAATTGTATTGATTCAGAAGACAAAACATGAGAAGGATCAAACACATACTTTTTCAACTTAGACACATGGAAAACATTATGAATTTTGGAAAGGTATGGTGGAAGAGCCAATTTATATGCAAGAGGACCAATTCTTTGTAGGATTTGAAAGGGACCGATGTATCTGGGACTTAACTTTTTAGATTTTACAGACTTCCCTAAGCCAATGACAGGAGTTATTCTCGGAAACACATGTTCCCCTTCCTCAAACTCTAGTTCTTTTCTTCTTTTATCAGCATAACGTTTCTGACGGCTCTGGGCAGTCACAAGTTTTTCCCTAATCATCCTAATCTTATCAGAAGTTTCCTGAACCAATTCTGGACCCAACAAAGCTTTCTCACCCACCTCATGCCAACAAACAGGGGACCTACATTTTCTACCATACAAGGCTTCATATGGAGCCATGCCTATACTACTGTGATAACTGTTATTGTAGGCAAACTCTACAAGTGGTAGGTACTTATCCCAACTGCCCGACTCTTCTAGTGAACAAGCCCTTAACATGTCTTCTAAGGTTTGGATGGTTCTTTCAGACAGACCATCAGTCTGAGGATGGTAAGCGGTGCTAAACCTAAGTTTAGTCCCGAATGACTGGTGTAGTGCATTCAAGAACCTTGAAAATGTCTAGCATTACATGTTAAAAACACGTTAAACTGAGTATGTCCATATTAATTAAATGAGTAAAGATGAATCAATCAATTTCATGTTTTGAAGAGCAAAAATATAAATTATATCAGGCTTTATATATGATGGAACTTTATGTATCTCCTCACAAAGTCAGATGAACATTATATCAGGCTTATGTGCTATAAGAAATTAAGAAGATATGCTCTGGAAGTAGCTACTAAACCACAAATTCCTGCTATATTTATTCTTTAGAGAAAGGAAAGTATATTAGAGATAAGAAGCTACACGTAAAGCCTTGGAGACATAAAACCATCAGGATCTAACCTCTGCCAAAATGGGAATTTTCTCACAAGGTTCATAAGGTTCATAGATAAATCCAGGACTTGTCATGGATAATTGTGCCCCCTGCATTAATGATATGTCAGCGAAGGATGAAATTCATTACCTGATCTGCAGATTAAAAGATCATAGGCAACTGCCATATATCAATTTTACTTGTTTTATCCTTTAATAATGTTATAATGGCAAAGCAATTGTTAAGCAGGAGACAAATACCCAAATTCAAATAAGATGGCTGCCTAAAATACATCTAATCATCAACTCTCTAGGTGAATGTTTTAGAGCACAACAAACATTAATGGTGCATCTGAAAAAATAGATACAGTCCTGCCAATCAGTTCCTCTGAAAGGGATTCAACATTACTCAGTTGTTCCCTCAAGGCTATATTGTTGATTCTTGTCACTCAGGCAACCCATTATCAGTTTTACTTCTTGCAGAAGTAATGTAGCTGAAAATGGGTCCAATCAAAGCTACAATTGAAAATATTTTCCCACATATTGTATGTTTTAATAAATTGTTTAACAAATACATAACCAGAGAATGCTAGAGCCTAAAAGGAATTGCAGCAACTCAAAGGAGACTTCATTTTATTCAAATAAGAATATAGATCCAAACATCGGAATTTTGCTCCATATACGTATGCAATCTAAACTACTATGGTGTTCTTGAAAGCATTTAATGCTGCATCTTTCTCCTCAGGAGTTCGGATATCCCCTAAGAAAATGTCAATTATCTTCCCACCAAATTTTTGCTGCAGCGGAAGTGCAGAACATTTCCATGTTCATTAGAAAGTAGGACCTTTAGCTGACCATAAGAGATGTTGGCAGCCAAACATATAGACACAAGTTGGCATAATTTTAGTTTAGTGTGTGTGCTTGAGCATGTTAGTATGAGGGAGAGAGGGAAATAGTAAATGGTGCATACAACTAAGATACTCAATGTGGCTATAATCAACAGAGCCACATATATGTAACGAAAGAACTTCTAACAATTTCACAAAAAGGGCTAAAGGCAATAAACACAAATTCAAAGCCCCAGTAGGAAAGCTGTTTGGATAAAAAAATACATTAGAAATGAATGTGACAAAGTACAACAGTGAGCACTTTAGAAAAGGTAAAGAACACACAAACTAAAAGAACCCAAATAAAAATAGCCTAAACAAGCAAGAATGGTGAGACAGCAAACTCATATCAGATTTCATAGTTCCATACAGGGGAAAAGAGGACCAAGATCTACAATTGAATGACAAGCTACTCAACGATGAGTTTTAGGCCATACTTTTAAAACCGTGGCCTAAACATGTTTTAGTTTTAGGCCATGCTTTAGAAACCGTGGACTAAGTAGGTTTTAGTTTTAGGCCGTTCTTTGCAAACCGTGGACATATGTTAATGCCACGATTTTATAAGTAAGGTTGGGGAAATAAAAGATTTTATATAGTCACTAAAAGATAAATTATACAGTAAATTTTCCATAATTATCTGTCGGCTTTCTCCTTCTTTATCAATTCAGCACTACTAATAGTTGTACATTAATCAATTCAGCAAAATAGTACATTAGCCCCGACAATTTCTCTAATAATATAAGTTAATAAAAAAGCAAAATACCAACAAATAACACCATATATAACAATATAATGCAGAAACATAATGCTAACAATAGCAACATAACTGGAATGAAAAATTATTAAAATGACTTTATTTTGTGCATTAAAGTTGAGCATAATGACTTTATTTTATTATTTTATTCGGACATTATCAGTTTAGCACAAATAGCTCTATTAATTCCATGTGCAACAACAATCGATGACTTATGTAATACAAAAGATCAAATTATAAGGAAAACCTAATACAGAAAAAAACATAAATGAATTGAAGAGAAAAGGAGAGAGAGACATACCGACGATACTTAGAAATAAATATACACTTGTATAAATAAAATATACACTTGCATATAGAGAGTTGGGCTTGTACTAGTACTACACTTGTACTAAACCTATTTTATTAGTAATAAATATACACTTGTATAAATAAAATTAACCTATCAGAGTTTTTAACTATAAAGACCAAACTATGGCAAACACATATCCCCGTGAAAATATACTCTACTTTTTGTTGTTAAAACGTTTTGATGGAAAATCAGAAATCTTGCAAAGTTGGAGGTCACACCCTGTTTTCCATCTCATCAAACACCAAACAGCCTATGTTATGAGTTGTCTCATGTGACAGGAAACAAAGAACGGATAATTACAAATCTGAAATCTCTAAACTATTAACATACCTTGCAAATGTCTAGGATAAGGGCTTTATGAGGTATTCTCATATGTATAATACCATTAAAGTTGATCCTATTTTTTCCTACAGAAAAATGAAACCCTTGAGAGAGCATTAGACTCCCAAGATGAAATTGACAAGCAAAAATCAAATTAAAAGTGAAAAGTACACTTTAACCTCACATCACATTTTTTCTCCCATCATCTACATCTAGCATTACATGTTAAAAACATGTTAGACTGAGTATGTCCATATTAATTGAATGAGTGAAGATGAATCAATCAATTTCATGTTTTGAAGAGAAAAAATATAAATTATATCAGGCTTTATATATGATGGAACTCTATATATCTCCTCACAAAGTCAGATGAACATTATATCAGGCTTGTGTGCTATAAGAAATTAAGAAGATATGCTATGGAAGTAGCTACTAAACCACAAATTCCTGCTATATTTATTTTATAGAGAAAGGAAAGTACATTATAGATAAGAAGCTACACATAAAGCCTTGGAGACATAAAACCATCAGGATCTAACCTCTGCCAAAATGGGAATTTTCTGACAAGGTTCATAAGGTTCATAGATAAATCCAGGACTTGTCATGGATAATTGTGCCCCCTGCATTAATGATATGTCAGCGAAGCATGAAAGTCATTACCTGATCTGTAGATTAAAAGATCACAGGCAACTACCATATATCAATTTTATTTGTGTTATCCTTTAATAATGTTATAATTGGCAAAGCAATTGTTAAGCAGGAGACAAATACCCAAATTCAAATAAGATGGCTGCCTAAAATACATCTAATCATCAATTCTCTAGGTGAATGTTTTAGAGCACAACAAACATAAATGGTGCATCTGAAAAAATAGATACAGTCCTGCCAATCAGTTCCTCTGAAAGGGATTCAACATTACTCAGTTGTTCCCTCAAGGCTATATTGCTGATTCTTGTCACTCAGGCAACACATTATGTTTTACTTCTTGCAGAAGTAATGTAGCTGAAAATGGGTCCAATCAAAGCTACAATTGAAGATATTTTACACAAATTGTATGTTTAATAAATTGTTTAACAAATACATAACCAGAGAATGCTAGAGCCTAAAAGGAATTGCAGCAACTCAAAGGAGTCTTCATTTTATTCAAATAAGAATATAGATCCAAACATCGGAATTTTGATCCATATACGTATGTATTCTAAACTACTATGGTGTTCTTGAAAGCATTTAATGCTGCATCTTTCTCCTCAGGAGTTCGGATATCCCCTAAAAAATGTCAATTATCTTCCCACCAAATTTTTGCTGCAGCGGAAGTGCAGAAAATTTCCATGTTCATTAGAAAGTAGGACTTTTAGCTGACCATAAGAGATGTTGGCAACCAAACATATAGACACAAGTTGGCATAATTTTAGTTTAGTGTGTGTGCTTGAGCATGTTAGTATGAGGGAGAGAGGGAAATAGTAAATGGTGCATACAACTAAGATACTCAATGTGGCTGTAATCAACAGAGCCACATATATGTAACGAAAGAACTTCTAACAATTTCACAAAAAGGGCTAAAGGCAATAAACCCAAATACAAAGCCCCAGTAGGAAAGCTCTTTGGATAAAAAAATACATTAGAAATGAATGTGACAAAGTACAACAGTGAGCACTTTAGAAAAGGTAAAGAACACACAAACTAAAAGAACCCAAATAAAAATAGCCTAAACAAGCAAGAATGGTGAGACAGCAAACTCATATCAGATTTCATAGTTCCATACAGGGGAAAAGAGGACCAAGATCTACAATTGAATGACAAGCTACTTAACGATGAGTTTTAGGCCATACTTTTAAAACCATGGCCTAAACAAGTTTTATGTTTAGGCTATGATTTAGAAACCGTGGACTAAGCAGGTTTTAGTTTTAGGCCGTTCTTTGCAAACCGTGGACATATGTTAATGCCATGATTTTATAAGTAAGGTTGGGGAAATAAAAGATTTTATATAGTCATTAAAAGAGAAATTATGCAGTAAATTTTCCATAATTATCTGTCGGCTTTCTCCTTCTTTATCAATTCAGCACTACTAATAGTTGTACATTAATCAATTCAGCAAAATAGTACATTAGCCCCGACAATTTCTCTAGTAATATAAGTTAATAAAAAAGCAAAATACCAACAAATAACACCATATATAACAATATAATGCAGAAACATAATGCTAACAATAGCAACATAACTGGAATGAAAAATTATTAAAATGACTTTATTTTGTGCATTAAAGTTGAGCATAATGACTTTATTTTATTATTTTATTCGGACAATATCAGTTTTGCACAAATAGCTCTATTAATTCCATGTGCAACAACAATCGATGACTTATGTAATACAAAAGATCAAATTATAAGGAAAACCTAATACAGACAAAAACATAAATGAATTGAAGAGAAAAGGAGAGAGAGACATACCGACGATACTTAGAAATAAATATACACTTGTATAAATAAAATATACACTTGCATATAGAGAGTTGGGCTTGTACTAGTACTACACTTGTACTAAACCTATTTTATTAGTAATAAATATACACTTGTATAAATAAAATTAACCTCTCAGAGTTTTTAACTATAAAGACCAAACTATGGGAAACACATATCCCCGTGAAAATATACTCTACTTTTTGTTGTTAAAACGTTTTGATAAAAAATCTGAAATCTTGCAAAGTTGGAGGTCACACCCTATTTTCCATCTCATCAAACACCAAACAGCCTATGTTATGAGTTGTCTCATGTGACAGGAAACAAAGAACGGATAATTAAAAATCTGAAATCTCTAAACTATTAACATACCTTGCAAATGTCTAGGATAAGAGCTTTATGAGGTATTCTCATATGGATAATACCATTAAAGTTGATCCTATTTTTTCCTACAGAAAAATGAAACCCTTGAGAGAGCATTAGACTCCCAAGATGAAATTGACAAGCAAAAATCAAATTAAAAGTGAAAAATACACTTTAACCTCGCATCACCTTTTTTCTCCCATCATCTACATCTAGCATTACATGTTAAAAACATGTTAGACTGAGTATGTCCATATTAATTGAATGAGTGAAGATGAATCAATCAATTTCATGTTTTGAAGAGAAAAAATATAAATTATATCAGCCTTTATATATGATGGAACTCTATATATCTCCTCACAATGTCGGATGAACATTATATCAGGCTTGTGTGCTATAAGAAATTAAGAAGATATGCTATGGAAGTAGCTACTAAACCACAAATTCCTGCTATATTTATTCTATAGAGAAAGGAAATTACATTATAGATAAGAAGCTACACATAAAGCCTTGGAGACATAAAACCATCAGGATCTAACCTCTGCCAAAATGGGAATTTTCTCACAAGGTTCATAAGGTTCATAGATAAATCCAGGACTTGTCATGGATAATTGTGCCCCCTGCATTAATGGTATGTCAACGAAGCATGAAATTCATTACCTGATCTGTAGATTAAAAGATCACAGGCAACTACCATATATCAATTTTATTTGTGTTATCCTTTAATAATGTTATAATTGGCAAAGCAATTGTTAAGCAGGAGACAAATACCCAAATTCAAATAAGATGGCTGCCTAAAATACATCTAATCATCAATTCTCTAGGTGAATGTTTTAGAGCACAACAAACATAAATGGTGCATCTGAAAAAATAGATACAGTCCTGCCAATCAGTTCCTCTGAAAGGGATTTAACATTACTCAGTTGTTCCCTCAAGGCTATATTGCTGATTCTTGTCACTCAGGCAACACATTATCAGTTTTACTTCTTGCAGAAGTAATGTAGCTGAAAATGGGTCCAATCAAAGCTACAATTGAAAATATTTTACACAAATTGTATGTTTAATAAATTGTTTAACAAATACATAACCAGAGAATGCTAGAGCCTAAAAGGAATTGCAGCAACTCAAAGGAGTCTTCATTTTATTAAAATAAGAATATAGATCCAAACATCGGAATTTTGATCCATATACGTATGTATTCTAAACTACTATGGTGTTCTTGAAAGCATTTAATGCTGCATCTTTCTCCTCAGGAGTTCGGATATCCCATAAAAAATGTCAATTATCTTCCCACCAAATTTTTGCTGCAGCGGAAGTGCAGAAAATTTCCATGTTCATTAGAAAGTAGGACTTTTAGCTGACCATAAGAGATGTTGGCAGCCAAACATATAGACACAAGTAGGCATAATTTTAGTTTAGTGTGTGTGCTTGAGCATGTTAGTATGAGGGAGAGAGGGAAATAGTAAATGGTGCATAGAACTAAGATACTCAATGTGGCTATAATCAACAGAGCCACATATATGTAACGAAAGAACTTCTAACAATTTCACAAAAAGGGCTAAAGGCAATAAACCCAGATTCAAAGCCCCAGTAGGAAAGCTCTTTGGATAAAAAAATACACTAGAAATGAATGTGACAAAGTACAACAGTGAGCACTTTAGAAAAGGTAAAGAACACACAAACTAAAAGAACCCAAATAAAAATAGCCTAAACAAGCAAGAATGGTGAAACAGCAAACTCATATCAGATTTCATAGTTCCATATAGGGGAAAAGAGGACCAAGATCTACAATTGAATGACAAGCTACTCAACGATGAGTTTTAGGCCATTTTTTAAAACCGTGGCCTAAACAAGTTTTATGTTTAGGCCATGCTTTAGAAACCGTGGACTAAGCAGGTTTTAGTTTTAGGCCGTTCTTTGCAAACCGTGGACATATGTTAATGCCATGATTTTATAAGTAAGGTTGGGGAAATAAAAGATTTTATATAGTCATTAAAAGAGAAATTATGCAGTAAATTTTCCATAATTATCTGTCGGCTTTCTCCTTCTTTATCAATTCAGCACTACTAATAGTTGTACATTAATCAATTCAGCAAAATAGTACATTAGCCCTGACAATTTCTCTAGTAATATAAGTTAATAAAAAAGCAAAATACCAACAAATAACACCATATATAACAATATAATGCAGAAACATAATGCTAACAATAGCAACATAACTGGAATTAAAAATTATTAAAATGACTTTATTTTGTGCATTAAAGTTGAGCATAATGACTTTATTTTATTATTTTATTCGGACAATATCAGTTTAGCACAAATAGCTCTATTAATTCCATGTGCAACAACAATCGATGACTTATGTAATACAAAAGATCAAATTGTAAGGAAAACCTAATACAGACAAAAACATAAATGAATTGAAGAGAAAAGGAGAGAGAGACATACCGACGATACTTAGAAATAAATATACACTTGTATAAATAAAATATACACTTGCATATAGAGAGTTGGGCTTGTACTAGTACCACACTTGTACTAAACCTATTTTATTAGTAATAAATATACACTTGTATAAATAAAATTAACCTCTTAGAGTTTTTAACTATAAAGACCAAACTATGGGAAACACATATCCCCGTGAAAATATACTCTACTTTTTGTTGTTAAAACGTTTTGATAGAAAAGTACACTTTAACCTCGCATCACCTTTTTTCTCCCATCATCTACATCTAGCATTACATGTTAAAAACATGTTAGACTGAGTATGTCCATATTAATTGAATGAGTGAAGATGAATCAATCAATTTCATGTTTTGAAGAGAAAAAATATAAATTATATCAGGCTTTATATATGATGGAACTCTATATATCTCCTCACAAAGTCGGATGAACATTATATCATGCTTGTGTGCTATAAGAAATTAAGAAGATATGCTATGGAAGTAGCTACTAAACCACAAATTCCTGCTATATTTATTCTATAGAGAAAGGAAAGTACATTATAGATAAGAAGCTACACATAAAGCCTTGGAGACATAAAACCATCAGGATCTAACCTCTGCCAAAATGGGAATTTTCTCACAAGGTTCATAAGGTTCATAGATAAATCCAGGACTTGTCATGGATAATTGTGCCCTGCATTAATGATATGTCAGCGAAGAATGAAATTCATTACCTGATCTGTAGATTAAAAGATCACAGGCAACTACGATATATCAATTTTATTTGTGTTATCCTTTAATAATGTTATAATTGGCAAAGAAATTGTTAAGCAGGAGACAAATACCCAAATTCAAATAAGATGGCTGCCTAAAATACATCTAATCATCAACTCTCTAGGTGAATGTTTTAGAGCACAACAAACATAAATGGTGCATCTGAAAAAATAGATACAGTCCTGCCAATCAGTTCCTCTGAAAGGGATTCAAAATTACTCAGTTGTTCCCTCAAGGCTATATTGCTGATTCTTGTCACTCAGGCAACACATTATCAGTTTTACTTCTTGCAGAAGTAATGTAGCTGAAAATGGGTCCAATCAAAGCTACAATTGAAAATATTTTACCACAAATTGTATGTTTAATAAATTGTTTAACAAATACATAACCATAGAATGCTAGAGCCTAAAAGGAATTGCAGCAACTCAAAGGAGTCTTCATTTTATTCAAATAACAATATAGATCCAAACATCGGAATTTTGATCCATATACGTATGTAATCTAAACTACTATGGTGTTCTTGAAAGCATTTAATGCTGCATCTTTCTCCTAAGGAGTTCGGATATCCCCTAAGAAAATGTCAATTATCTTCCCACCAAATTTTTGCTGCAGCGGAAGTGCAGAACATTTCCATGTTCATTAGAAAGTAGGACTTTTAGCTGACCATAAGAGATGTTGGCAGCCAAACATATAGACACAAGTTGGCATAATTTTAGTTTAGTGTGTGTGCTTGAGCATGTTAGTATGAGGGAGAGAGGGAAATAGTAAACGGTGCATACAACTAAGATACTCAATGTGGCTGTAATCAACAGAGCCACATATATGTAACGAAAGAACTTCTAACAATTTCACAAAAAGGGCTAAAGGCAATAAACCTAGATTCAAAGCCCCAGTAGGAAAGCTCTTTGGATAAAAAATACATTTGAAATGAATGTGACAAAGTACAACAGTGAGCACTTTAGAAAAGGTAAAGAACACACAAACTAAAAGAACCCAAATAAAAATAGCCTAAACAAGCATGAATGGTGAGACAGCAAACTCATATCAGATTTCATAGTTCCATACAGGGGAAAAGAGGACCAAGATCTACAATTGAATGACAAGCTAATTAACGAGGAGTTTTAGGCCATACTTTTAAAACCATGGCCTAAACAAGTTTTATGTTTAGGCCATGATTTAGAAACCGTGGACTAAGCAGGTTTTAGTTTTAGGTCGTTCTTTGCAAACCGTGGACATATGTTGATGCCACGATTTTATAAGTAAGGTTGGGGAAATAAAAGATTTTATATAGTCATTAAAAGAGAAATTATGCAGTAAATTTTCCATAATTATCTGTCGGCTTTCTCCTTCTTTATCAATTCAGCACTACTAATAGTTGTACATTAATCAATTCAGCAAAATAGTACATTAGCCCTGACAATTTCTCTAGTAATATAAGTTAATAAAAAAGCAAAATACCAACAAATAACACCATATATAACAATATAATGCAGAAACATAATGCTAACAATAGCAACATAACTGGAATTAAAAATTATTAAAATGACTTTATTTTGTGCATTAAAGTTGAGCATAATGACTTTATTTTATTATTTTATTCGGACAATATCAGTTTAGCACAAATAGCTCTATTAATTCCATGTGCAACAACAATCGATGACTTATGTAATACAAAAGATCAAATTGTAAGGAAAACCTAATACAGACAAAAACATAAATGAATTGAAGAGAAAAGGAGAGAGAGACATACCGACGATACTTAGAAATAAATATACACTTGTATAAATAAAATATACACTTGCATATAGAGAGTTGGGCTTGTACTAGTACCACACTTGTACTAAACCTATTTTATTAGTAATAAATATACACTTGTATAAATAAAATTAACCTCTTAGAGTTTTTAACTATAAAGACCAAACTATGGGAAACACATATCCCCGTGAAAATATACTCTACTTTTTGTTGTTAAAACGTTTTGATAGAAAAGTACACTTTAACCTCGCATCACCTTTTTTCTCCCATCATCTACATCTAGCATTACATGTTAAAAACATGTTAGACTGAGTATGTCCATATTAATTGAATGAGTGAAGATGAATCAATCAATTTCATGTTTTGAAGAGAAAAAATATAAATTATATCAGGCTTTATATATGATGGAACTCTATATATCTCCTCACAAAGTCGGATGAACATTATATCATGCTTGTGTGCTATAAGAAATTAAGAAGATATGCTATGGAAGTAGCTACTAAACCACAAATTCCTGCTATATTTATTCTATAGAGAAAGGAAAGTACATTATAGATAAGAAGCTACACATAAAGCCTTGGAGACATAAAACCATCAGGATCTAACCTCTGCCAAAATGGGAATTTTCTCACAAGGTTCATAAGGTTCATAGATAAATCCAGGACTTGTCATGGATAATTGTGCCCTGCATTAATGATATGTCAGCGAAGAATGAAATTCATTACCTGATCTGTAGATTAAAAGATCACAGGCAACTACGATATATCAATTTTATTTGTGTTATCCTTTAATAATGTTATAATTGGCAAAGAAATTGTTAAGCAGGAGACAAATACCCAAATTCAAATAAGATGGCTGCCTAAAATACATCTAATCATCAACTCTCTAGGTGAATGTTTTAGAGCACAACAAACATAAATGGTGCATCTGAAAAAATAGATACAGTCCTGCCAATCAGTTCCTCTGAAAGGGATTCAAAATTACTCAGTTGTTCCCTCAAGGCTATATTGCTGATTCTTGTCACTCAGGCAACACATTATCAGTTTTACTTCTTGCAGAAGTAATGTAGCTGAAAATGGGTCCAATCAAAGCTACAATTGAAAATATTTTACCACAAATTGTATGTTTAATAAATTGTTTAACAAATACATAACCATAGAATGCTAGAGCCTAAAAGGAATTGCAGCAACTCAAAGGAGTCTTCATTTTATTCAAATAACAATATAGATCCAAACATCGGAATTTTGATCCATATACGTATGTAATCTAAACTACTATGGTGTTCTTGAAAGCATTTAATGCTGCATCTTTCTCCTAAGGAGTTCGGATATCCCCTAAGAAAATGTCAATTATCTTCCCACCAAATTTTTGCTGCAGCGGAAGTGCAGAACATTTCCATGTTCATTAGAAAGTAGGACTTTTAGCTGACCATAAGAGATGTTGGCAGCCAAACATATAGACACAAGTTGGCATAATTTTAGTTTAGTGTGTGTGCTTGAGCATGTTAGTATGAGGGAGAGAGGGAAATAGTAAACGGTGCATACAACTAAGATACTCAATGTGGCTGTAATCAACAGAGCCACATATATGTAACGAAAGAACTTCTAACAATTTCACAAAAAGGGCTAAAGGCAATAAACCTAGATTCAAAGCCCCAGTAGGAAAGCTCTTTGGATAAAAAAATACATTTGAAATGAATGTGACAAAGTACAACAGTGAGCACTTTAGAAAAGGTAAAGAACACACAAACTAAAAGAACCCAAATAAAAATAGCCTAAACAAGCATGAATGGTGAGACAGCAAACTCATATCAGATTTCATAGTTCCATACAGGGGAAAAGAGGACCAAGATCTACAATTGAATGACAAGCTACTCAACGATGAGTTTTAGGCCATATTTTTAAAACCGTGGCCTAAACAAGTTTTATGTTTAGGCCATGCTTTAGAAACCGTGGACTAAGCAGGTTTTAGTTTTAGGTCGTTCTTTGCAAACCGTGGACATATGTTAATGCCACGATTTTATAAGTAAGGTTGGGGAAATAAAAGATTTTATATAGTCATTAAAAGAGAAATTATGCAGTAAATTTTCCATAATTATCTGTCGGCTTTCTCCTTCTTTATCAATTCAGCACTACTAATAGTTGTACATTAATCAATTCAGCAAAATAGTACATTAGCCCTGACAATTTCTCTAATAATATAAGTTAATAAAAAAGCAAAATACCAACAAATAACACCATATATAACAATATAATGCAGAAACATAATGCTAACAATAGCAACATAACTGGAATGAAAAATTATTAAAATGACTTTATTTTGTGCATTAAAGTTGAGCATAATGACTTTATTTTATTATTTTATTCGGACAATATCAGTTTAGCACA
This sequence comes from Sesbania bispinosa, assembly GCA_026901365.1. Taxonomy (NCBI): domain Eukaryota; kingdom Viridiplantae; phylum Streptophyta; class Magnoliopsida; order Fabales; family Fabaceae; genus Sesbania; species Sesbania bispinosa. Next base: position 1,219,609 of record QLOH01000231.1, on the reverse strand, counting down.
AATAGCTCTATTAATTCCATGTGCAACAACAATCGATGACTTATGTAATACAAAAGATCAAATTATAAGGAAAACCTAATACAGACAAAAACATGAAGTAATTGAAGAGAAAAGGAGAGAGAGACATACCGACGATACTTAGAAATAAATATACACTTGTATAAATAAAATATACACTTGCATATAGAGAGTTGGGCTTGTACTAGTACTACACTTGTACTAAACCTATTTTATTAGTAATAAATATACACTTGTATAAATAAAATTAACCTATCAGAGTTTTTAACTATAAAGACCAAACTATGGCAAACACATATTGTAACATCCCAACTTTTGATAAGTTAATTGTGAGATTTATAGGTTTTAATGTGGTTTGAATCTTAGGAACTAAGTGTAAGGGTAGGGATGGGTAAGGTAAGTCAAGTAACTCATTTTGAACTAAACCCTTGAGTTTGGGCCACTGGTAATCGATTACAGAGAGCTGGTAATCGATTACCAGAGAGTTTGAAATATTGTAATCGATTACATAACCCTTGTAATCGATTACCAGCAGCCTGGAAACTCAGTAATCGATTACAAGAGATGGTAATCGATTACCAGGTTTCCAGAATGGGTTCTTAGGCTAAAATTTGCCTTCAGTAATCGATTACCAGGATTTGGTAATCGATTACTGAGCGAAAATATAAATACCCAGGACGCGAAATTCATCAGAATTTTGGGGGAAAACTCAGTTTTAGAGAGAGAGAGTGTGAGTCTAGAGAGAGAAAGTGCCAGAACGAGGTAGGAACGCCGGAACGGAGCTAGGAATCTCAATCCTTCCATCTAATTACTTGAATTGCTACATTTGGTGAGTAAATTCTCACTTAAATTGTTAGATTTAGGAAATTGGTCTCTAAACCCTTGAACCCACTTCTCTCTCTCTCCCATTCTCTGATTATACTTGATTATTGATGTTGATTGTGATTGTGTTTGATGATTGATTACTGGGGAACGATTTTAATCGGTTAGAACGGATCGGTTCTTGATAATCGTTAGTTTCGAAACTTTCGAAAATCTCGAAAGTTTCGAAACTCTCGAAAAGTCGAAACGTTCCGTTTTATCCAATTAATCTTGTTCCGAAAGATAGACTAAGGTTGAGAACTTATTTCGAAATTAGGAATTGATGAATATGTAGACTTGTTGACAATTGAGTGTCGAATTGCGTTCGTTTCGAAAGGTTCGAATTATCGAAAGTGTCGAAACTGACGAAATTCGTGATATTTATCAATTCTTGATTATCGAATTAGTTATTCAATTTAGTTCTGAACGATTACTGGACTTCGGTCGAATACTGGACTTCGGTCAAATACTGTAGGGTGGGATTCGTCCCCTGGGGAGATATCCCTTGTAGTCTGAGCTCAGGTCTAACTCTAGACTGTGATTGTACATGGCCTATTGGCAAGCATTTAAGCATACAATTGCATAAGTTAAATGGAGACTGATATAGTAATTTAAAGCTTGAATTGCCATGAGATATATGTTTTGCATACATGCATGAGATTTGCTCACTGAGATTGTATCTCACCACAAGTTATGTGGGTTTTGTTTAGATGTTCAGGTTCCTCCTCCTCATTATAATGAGCCTCGGAGATGATATTGGAAAGCTGAAGATTTAATGTTCATTGTATATATTTAGTGGATGGCCTACTTTTGTCTATGTCTTTTGTAATAGTTAGACTCGTTTGTATTTTCGGGATTTCATTCTGAACGTATAGTAACTCTTGGATTAGAAATGTAAAATGGACTGTATGACTTTTCATGGTTGGGTATTAAAACTTGTATTGAACCAAACTGTTAAGTTCAGGCCACTGGTAATCGATTACAGAAGGCTTGTAATCGATTACCAGAGAACCTTTCCACTGGTAATCGATTACAGAAGGTCTGTAATCGATTACCAGAGAACCTTGCCAATTGTAATCGATTACGGACTTAATTCTCTGTGGTTTGATGTAAATTATCCTTTTGTGTTGGGATTGCGATAATTTATAGAACAGGTCGATATTTAAAGTATAATATTCTAAATTCTGAGTTAGGAATTTGGTTTCCAACGGACTAAATTCCTGCTTGAGAATTTAGGGTGTTACACATATCCCCGTGAAAATATACTCTACTTTTTGTTGTTAAAACGTTTTGATAGAAAATCAGAAATCTTGCAAAGTTGGAGGTCAGACCCTGTTTTCCATCTCATCAAACACCAAACAACCTATGTTATGAGTTGTCTCATGTGACAGGAAACAAAGAACGGATAATTACAAATCTGAAATCTCTAAACTATTAACATACCTTGCAAATGTCTAGGATAAGAGCTTTATGAGGTATTCTCATATGTATAATACCATTAAACTTGATCCTATTTTTTCCTACAGAAAAATGAAACCCTTGAGAGAGCATTAGACTCCCAAGATGAAATTGACAATCAAAAATCAAATTAAAAGTGAAAAGTACACTTTAACCTCGCATCACCTTTTTTCTCCCATCATCTACATCTAGCATTACATGTTAAAAACATGTTAGACTGAGTATGTCCATATTAATTGAATGAGTGAAGATGAATCAATCAATTTCATGTTTTGAAGAGAAAAAATATAAATTATATCAGGCTTTATATATGATGGAACTCTATATATCTCCTCACAAAGTCAGATGAACATTATATCAGGCTTGTGTGCTATAAGAAATTAAGAAGATATGCTATGGAAGTAGCTACTAAACCACAAATTCCTGCTATATTTATTCTATAGAGAAAGGAAAGTACATTATAGATAAGAAGCTACACATAAAGCCTTGGAGACATAAAACCATCAGGATCTAACCTCTGCCAAAATGGGAATTTTCTCACAAGGTTCATAAGGTTCATAGATAAATCCAGGACTTGTCATGGATAATTGTGCCCCCTGCATTAATGATATGTCAGCGAAGCATGAAATTCATTACTTGATCTGTAGATTAAAAGATCATAGGCAACTACCATATATCAATTTTATTTGTGTTATCCTTTAATAATGTTATAATTGACAAAGAAATTGTTAAGCAGGAGACAAATACCCAAATTCAAATAAGATGGCTGCCTAAAATACATCTAATCATCAACTCTCTAGGTGAATGTTTTAGAGCACAACAAACATAAATGGTTCATCTGAAAAAATAGATACGGTCCTGCCAATCAGTTCCTCTGAAAGGGATTCAACATTACTCAGTTGTTCCCTCAAGGCTATATTGCTGATTCTTGTGACTCAGGCAACACATTATCAGTTTTACTTCTTGCAGAAGTAATGTAGCTGAAAATGGGTCCAATCAAAGCTACAATTGAAAATATTTTACCACAAATTGTATGTTTAATAAATTGTTTAACAAATACATAACCAGAAAATGCTAGAGCCTAAAAGGAATTGCAGCAACTCAAAGTAGTCTTCATTTTATTCAAATAATAATATAGATCCAAACATCGGAATTTTGATCCATATACGTATGTAATCTAAACTACTATGGTGTTATTGAAAGCATTTAATACTGCATCTTTCTCCTCAGGAGTTCGGATATCCCCTAAGAAAATGTCAATTATCTTCCCACCAAATTTTTGCTGCAGCGGAAGTGCAGAACATTTCCATGTTCATTAGAAAGTAGGACCTCTAGCTGACCATAAGAGATGTTGGCAGCCAAACATATAGACACAAGTTGGCATAATTTTAGTTTAGTGTGTGTGCTTGAGCATGTTAGTATGAGGGAGAGAGGGAAATAGTAAATGGTGCATACAACTAAGATACTCAATGTGGCTGTAATCAACAGAGCCACATATATGTAACGAAAGAACTTCTAACAATTTCACAAAAAGGGCTAAAGGCAATAAACACAAATTCAAAGCCCCAATAGGAAAGCTATTTGGATAAAAAAATACATTAGAAATGAATGAGACAAAGTACAACAGTGAGCACTTTAGAATAGGTAAAGAACACACAAACTAAAAGAACCCAAATAAAAATACCCTAAACAAGCAAGAATGGTGAGACAGCAAACTCATATCAGATTTCATAGTTCCATACAGGGGAAAAGAGGACCAAGATCTACAATTAAATGACAAGCTACTCAACGATGAGTTTTAGGCCATACTTCTAAAACCGTGGCCTAAACATGTTTTAGTTTTAGGCCATGCTTTAGAAACCGTGGACTAAGCAGGTTTTAGTTTTAGGCCATTCTTTGCAAACCGTGGACATATGTTAATGCCACGATTTTATAAGTAAGGTTGTGGAAATAAAAGATTTTATATAGTCATTAAAAGAGAAATTATGCAGTAAATTTTCCATAATTATCTGTCGGCTTTCTCCTTCTTTATCAATTCAGCACTACTAATAGTTGTACATTAATCAATTCAGCAAAATAGTACATTAGCCCCGACAATTTCTCTAATAATATAAGTTAATAAAAAAGCAAAATACCAACAAATAACACCATATATAACAATATAATGCAGAAACATAATGCTAACAATAGCAACATAACTGGAATGAAAAATTATTAAAATGACTTTATTTTGTGCATTAAAGTTGAGCATAATGACTTTATTTTATTATTTTATTCGGACAATATCAGTTTAGCACAAATACGTCTATTAATTCCATGTGCAACAACAATCAATGACTTATGTAATACAAAAGATCAAATTATAAGGAAAACCTAATACAGACAAAAACATAAATGAATTGAAGAGAAAAGGAGAGAGAGACATACCGACGATACTTAGAAATAAATATACACTTGTATAAATAAAATATACACTTGCATATAGAGAGTTGGGCTTGTACTAGTACTACACTTGTACTAAACCTATTTTATTAGTAATAAATATACACTTGTATAAATAAAATTAACCTCTCAGAGTTTTTAACTATAAAGACCAAACTATGGCAAACACATATCCCCGTGAAAATATACTCTACTTTTTGTTGTTAAAACGTTTTGATAGAAAATCAGAAATCTTGCAAAGTTGGAGGTCACACCCTGTTTTCCATCTCATCAAACACCAAACAGCCTATGTTATGAGTTGTCTCATGTGACAGGAAACAAAGAACGGATAATTACAAATCTGAAATCTCTAAACTATTAACATACCTTGCAAATGTCTAGGATAAGAGCTTTATGAGGTATTCTCATATGTATAATACCATTAAAGTTGATCCTATTTTTTCCTACAGAAAAATGAAACCCTTGAAAGAGCATTAGACTCCCAAGATGAAATTGACAAGCAAAAATCAAATTAAAAGTGAAAAGTACACTTTAACCTCGCATCACCTTTTTTCTCCCATCATCTACATCTAGCATTACATGTTAAAAACATGTTAGACTGAGTATGTCCATATTAATTGAATGAGTGAAGATGAATCAATCAATTTCATGTTTTGAAGAGCAAAAATATAAATTATATCAGGCTTTATATATGATGGAACTTTATATATCTCCTCACAAAGTCAGATGAACATTATATCAGGCTTGTGTGCTATAAGAAATTAAGAAGATATGCTCTGGAAGTAGCTACTAAACCACAAATTCCTGCTATATTTATTCTTTAGAGAAAGGAAAGTACATTATAGATAAGAAGCTACACATAAAGCCTTGGAGACATAAAACCATTAGGATCTAACCTCTGCCAAAATGGGAATTTTCTCACAAGGTTCATAAGTTCATAGATAAATCCAGGACTTGTCATGGATAATTGTGCCCCCTGCATTAATGATATGTCAGCGAAGCATGAAATTCATTATCTCATCTGTAGATTAAAAGATCATAGGCAACTACTATATATCAATTTTATTTGTGTTATCCTTTAATAATGTTATAATGGCAAAGCAATTGTTAAGCAGGAGACAAATACCCAAATTCAAATAAGATGGCTGCCTAAAATACATCTAATCATCAACTCTCTAGATGAATGTTTTAGAGCACAACAAACATAAATGGTGCATCTGAAAAAATAGATACAGTCCTGCCAATCAGTTCCTCTGAAAGGGATTCAACATTACTCAATTGTTCCCTCAAGGCTATATTGCTGATTCTTGTCACTCAGTCAACACATTATCAGTTTTACTTCTTGAAGAAGTAATGTAGCTGAAAATGGGTCCAATCAAAGCTACAATTGAAAATATTTTACCACAAATTGTATGTTTAATAAATTGTTTAACAAATACATAACCAGAGAATGCTAGAGCCTAAAAGGAATTGCAGCAACTCAAAGGAGTCTTCATTTTATTCAAATAAGAATATAGATCCAAACATCGGAATTTTGATCCATATACGTATGTAATCTAAACTACTATGGTGTTCTTGAAAGCATTTAATGCTGCATCTTTCTCCTCAGGAGTTTGGATATCCCCTAAGAAAATGTCAATTATCTTCCCACCAAATTTTTGCTGCAACGGAAGTGCAGAACATTTCCATGTTCATTAGAAAGTAGGACCTTTAGCTGACCATAAGAGATGTTGGCAGCCAAACATATAGACACAAGTTGGCATAATTTTAGTTTAGTGTGTGTGCTTGAGCATGTTAGTATGAGGGAGAGAGGGAAATAGTAAATGGTGCATACAACTAAGATACTCAATGTGGCTGTAATCAACAGAGCCACATATATGTAACGAAAGAACTTCTAACAATTTCACAAAAAGGGCTAAAGGCAATAAGCACAAATTCAAAGCCCCAGTAGGAAAGTTGTTTGGATAAAAAAATACATTAGAAATGAATGTGACAAAGTACAACAATGAGCACTTTAGAAAAGGTAAAGAACACACAAACTAAAAGAACCCAAATAAAAATAGCCTAAACAAGCAAGAATGGTGAGACAGCAAACTCATATCAGATTTCATAGTTCCATACAGGGGAAAAGAGGACCAAGATCTACAATTAAATGACAAGCTACTCAACGATGAGTGTTAGGCCATACTTTTAAAACCGTGGCCTAAACATGTTTTAGTTTTAGGCCATGCTTTAGAAACCGTGGACTAAGCAGGTTTTAGTTTTAGGCCGTTCTTTGCAAACCATGGACATATGTTAATGCCACGATTTTATAAGTAAGGTTGAGGAAATAAAAGATTTTATACAGTCATTAAAAGAGAAATTATGCAGTAAATTTTCCATAATTATCTGTCGGCTTTCTCCTTCTTTATCAATTCAGCACTACTAATAGTTGTACATTAACCAATTCAGCAAAATAGTACATTAGCCCCAAAATTTCTCTAATAATATAAGTTAATAAAAAAGCAAAATACCAACAAATAACACCATATATAACAATATAATGCAGAAACATAATGCTAACAATAGCAACATAACTAGAATGAAAAATTATTAAAATGACTTTATTTTGTGCATTAAAGTTGAGCATAATGACTTTATTTTATTATTTTATTCGGACAATATCAGTTTAGCACAAATAGCTCTATTAATTCCATGTGCAACAACAATCGATGACTTATGTAATACAAAAGATCAAATTATAAGGAAAACCTAATACAGACAAAAACATAAATGAATTGAAGAGAAAAGGAGAGAGAGACATACCGACGATACTTAGAAATAAATATACACTTGCATATAGAGAGTTGGGTTGTACTAGTACTACACTTGTACTAAACCTATTTTATTAGTAATAAATATACACTTGTATAAATAAAATTAACCTCTCAGAGTTTTTAACTATAAAGACCAAACTATGGCAAACACATATCCCCGTGAAAATATACTCTACTTTTTGTTGTTAAAACGTTTTGATAGAAAATCAGAAATCTTGCAAAGTTGGAGGTCACACCCTGTTTTCCATCTCATCAAACACCAAACAACCTATGTTATGAGTTGTCTCATGTGACAGGAAACAAAGAACGGATAATTACAAATCTGAAATCTCTAAACTATTAACATACCTTGCAAATGTCTAGGATAAGAGCTTTATGAGGTATTCTCATATGTATAATACCATTAAAGTTGATCCTATTTTTTCCTACAGAAAAATGAAACCCTTGAAAGAGCATTAGACTCCCAAGATGAAATTGACAAGCAAAAATCAAATTAAAAGTGAAAAGTACACTTTAACCTCGCATCACCTTTTTTCTCCCATCATCTACATCTAGCATTACATGTTAAAAACATGTTAGACTGAGTATGTCCATATTAATTGAATGAGTGAAGATGAATCAATCAATTTCATGTTTTGAAGAGCAAAAATATAAATTATATCAGGCTTTATATATGATGGAACTTTATATATCTCCTCACAAAGTCAGGTGAACATTATATCAGGCTTGTGTGCTGTAAGAAATTAAGAAGATATGCTCTCGAAGTAGCTACTAAACCACAAATTCCTGCTATATTTATTCTTTAGAGAAAGGAAAGTACATTATAGATAAGAGGCTACACATAAAGCCTTGGAGACATAAAACCATCAGGATCTAACCTCTGCCAAAATGGGAATTTTCTCACAAGGTTCATAAGGTTCATAGATAAATCCAGGACTTGTCATGGATAATTGTGCCCCCTGCATTAATGATATGTCAGCGAAGCATGAAATTCATTACCTGATCTGTAGATTAAAAGATCATAGGCAACTACCATATATCAATTTTATTTGTGTTATCCTTTAATAATGTTATGATGGCAAAGCAATTGTTAAGCAGGAGACAAATACCCAAATTCAAATAAGATGGCTGCCTAAAATACATCTAATCATCAACTCTCTAGGTGAATGTTTTAGAGCACAACAAACATAAATGGTGCATCTGAAAAAATAGATACAGTCCTGCCAATCAGTTCTTCTTGCAGAAGTAATGTAGCTGAAAATGGGTCCAATCAAAGCTACAATTGGAAATATTTTACCACAAATTGTATGTTTAATAAATTGTTTAACAAATACATAACCAGAGAATGCTAGAGCCTAAAAGGAATTGCAGCAACTCAAAGGAGTCTTCATTTTATTCAAATAAGAATATAGATCCAAACATCGAATTTTGATCCATATACGTATGTAATCTAAACTACTATGGTGTTCTTGAAAGCATTTACCGCTGCATCTTTCTCCTCGTGAGTTCGGATATCCCCTAAGAAAATGTCAATTATCTTCCCACCAAATTTTTGCTGCTGTGGAAGTGCAGAACATTTCCATGTTCATCAGAAAGTAGGACCTTTAGCTGACCATAAGAGATGTTGGCAGCCAAACATATAGACACAAGTTGGCATAATATTAGTTTAGTGTGTGTGCTTGAGCATGTTAGTATGAGGGAGAGAGGGAAATAGTAAATGGTGCATACAACTAAGATACTCAATGTGGCTGTAATCAACAGAGCCACATATATGTAACGAAAGAACTTCTAACAATTTCACAAAAAGGGCTAAAGGCAATAAACACAAATTCAAATCCCCAGTAGGAAAGCTGTTTGGATAAAAAAATACATTAGAAATGTGTAACATCCCAATTTTTTGATAGGTTAATTGTGAGATTTATAGGTTAATTGTGTAGTTAGAACCTTAGGGACTAAGAGAAAGGAAGTAGGAATACGTAAAAGTTGAGTATAGTGGATTACTTGGACTTAACCTTTGAGTTTGGTCACTGGTAATCGATTACCAAGAGCTGGTAATCGATTACCAGAGAGTTTGGATCATGGTAATCGATTACAGGAGTTAAGTAATCGATTACCAGAAGGTCTGGCCCCTAGTAATCGATTACATAACCCTTGTAATCGATTACCAGCAACCTGGGTTCTTAGTAATCGATTACCAAAGGTGGTAATCGATTACCAGGTTCCCAGAAGGGGTTCTTAGGCTATTTTTGCCTTCAGTAATCGATTACCAGGGTTTGGTAATCGATTACTGAGCGAAAATATATATACCCAGGACGCAAAATTCATCAGAATTTTGAGAGAAAACTCAATTTTAGAGAGAGGGAGAGAGGGTCTAGAGAGAGAAAGTGCCGGATCGAAGTAGAAACACCGGAATGAAGCTAGGAATCACAATCCTTCCCTCTAAACCACTTGGATTGCTACTTTGTGGTGAGTAATTCTCACTTAATTGCTAGAATTAGGAATTGGTCTCCAACCCATGAACCCCCTTCTTTCTCTTCCAATTCTCTGAAATTACTTGATATTATCATTTGTTTGTGATTGTGTATGATTGTTTGAGCAATGGGAGTGATTTTAATCGGTTAAAAACGGATCGATTCTTGATGATCGTTAGTTTCGAAACTTTCGAAATTCTCGAAAGTTTCGAAACTCACGAAACGTCGAAATGCTCCGTTCTTTTCGATAAAACTTGTTCCGGAATGATAAACTAAGGATTGGAAATCAACTTGGATATCGGAATTGATGAGTATACATTGTGATTGTCGTTCGACATCGAATCTCCTTGGTTTCGAAAGGTTCGAAGTGTCGAAATTGTCGAAATCAACGAGATTACGATATTTATCAATTCCGAGTGTCTAAATTGGTTGTTCGATTTAAGTTTAAAGATTCAAGGGCTTCGGTCAAATAAGGGGCTTCGGCCTGTGTGAGGGTGGGATTCGTCCCCAGGGGAGATATCCCCTGTAGTTCGAGCTCGAGTCTAACTCTGGAACGTGATGTGTACATGGCCTAGTGGCAAAGCATACAAGAGCATCCTTATGCATTTGTTAAGTTATGATTTATGAATGGAATGTCTTATTGGTCATGAATAACTGTCCTGCATACATGCATAGAGATTTATTCACTGAGATTTTTATCTCACCACGCGTTATGTGGATTATAGATGTCCAGGTACCTCCTCCTCCTCGGAATGCACAACCATGAGATGGTTATGATGTTTGTGGAAGATGACTATGTTCTTTATTTTGGAGTATTGTAAATGAATATGACTTATGTAGTTTCTCTTATAATTCAAGTAATGTAGCCTAGTAGTTAGTAGAATTATGAATTTGGACATGTAATAGATCCTTTGGTGTTTTGTTAATGAAAGAGAAACTTTATTTGTAATTTGAACCCTTTTTGGTGTAAGGACTTGTATTGTTATGTGGAGTGAATGTGGTTTAGTTTAAAGGACTCAAATTTATCTATTGTTTACTGTAAATTATCTCGATTTGTTGGAATTGTGGATGATTTATAGAACAGGTCGATATTGAAATGAAACACTCTAAATTCGAAGTCAAGAATTTGGTTTCCAACGGATCAAATTCTTGCTTATGAAATTTAAGGTGTGACATTTTGGTATCAGAGTAGTTCAATCCAATTGGACTGTGAGTTTAGGATATTCTGTGGTCTGTTGATAATTTTTTTATGTATTGTTTGGTGAATTGAGAGACTGATCACCTCGACATTTGCTTTATGATATGTAGAGAATTATGGCAGGCAACAGGAGGGGTAAGTCAAGGGTTAATCGTTCTTCTCCACCTTCAGCTTCTTCTTTTCAAGGATCTACACCGGATCCTATTGTGTTAGCACTCCAAGCCTTTACTCAGATGATGGGGAATCAGGCGACTACCAACACTGCGATACTAAAAGAATTAGTTAGGCAACGCCCAAGCAAGGGAAAGAGAAAGGTAAGTAGGGATAGCCAGGGTAAGAATTTTAGACCTAAATGGAAAGGTAGATCCTCCGTGGCAGTTCAGACTTCTCATCCTAAGGATACTAGGAAGTGTTTGGTATGTGGGAAGGAACATCTAGGGGAGTGTCTAACCGGGAAGAACGTTTGCTATTTTTGCAAACAAGCGGGTCACTTTAGGAAGGATTGTTCCAGACTTAAGAAACGCCAGGAATCTCAAGCAACTAAGAGAGCTTTTACACTCAACTGTCAAGTAGCAACTTCTTCTGATAATCTTATAAGAGGTAATTGTACCCTAGGAGCCTTATAAGAGGTAATCTTATAAGAGGTAATTTTACACCCTTAAGCTAGTTAGTTGAGAATGATTTAATATTCGAAGGATAGTTGTATTTTGTACCAAGAACCTTGTATATTATGTTATGGGTAGTTAAATTTGTTGAGTAAAAGATTTAATTTACCTATGTTTGTTTAAATTATCACAAGAGACTTTAATTGTATTGTATGATTCAGGAGCATCACATTCCTTTGTGTCCTTTGATTGTGTAAATAGACTGAAATTGTCCACCACTTCTTTACCTTATGTTCTCAATGTAGTTACTCTTGCCAAAGAATCTATAACTACTTCTCTTGTATGTATGAATTGTTCATTAACTATCCAGGAAAGAGTTTTTAATGTTTACTTGATATGTTTGCCTTTGATTGGTATTGATATTATTCTGGGAATGAACTGGTTATCTTCCAATCAGGTGTTGTTAGATTGTTTTAATAAGGTTGTGTTTCCCGATTGTTCTGTTCTTCATAAGGAAACGTTGTCTATTCTGTGTCTAGTGTTTCCCAAATTTTCCAAAGTATCAATGACGGGAGTGAGTGTTTCCTTTTGTTACTTTCCTCAACTTTAGAATCAAAATCTGATTTGAATAGTGTAGCTACGGTTAGGGAGTTTCAGGAAGTTTTTCCTAATGAGATCCTAACCTTACCACCTGAGAGAGAGGTAGAGTTCACCATAGATTTGTTGCCAAGTTCAGGACCCATTTCTAAGGCACCCTATAGAATGTCCCCCTTAGAACTTAGTGAACTTAAGAAACAATTAGAAGAATTGTTAGAAAAAGGGTTCATTAGGCCTACTATCTCTCCTTGGGGGGCTCCAGTGTTGTTGGTAAAGAAAAAGGATGGGAGTATGAGGTTATGCGTAGATTTTAGGCAGTTGAACAAGATTACAATTAAAAACAAATACCCATTGCCTAGAATAGATGATCTTTTGGATCAACTTAGAGGTGCTTCTGTATTTTCCAAAATAGATTTGAGATCAGGATATCATCAGATTAGGATAAGGAAGGAAGATATTCATAAAACCACTTTTCGAACTAGATATGGACACTACGAGTACTTAGTAATGCCATTCGGTGTTACTAATGCTCCAACAATGTTTATGGATTATATGAATCGAATCTTCCGACCTTTCCTAGATAAATTTGTGGTTGTGTTCATTGATGATATCTTAATCTACTCTTCTAGTTTGGAAGATCATGAAAAACACTTGAGGTTGGTGTTAGAAGTTTTAAGGGAAAGGAAATTGTTTGCCAATCCAAACAAATGTGAGTTTTGGCTAAACAAAGTCCATTTCCTAGGCCATGTAATTTCTGGAGAGGGAGTGTCAGTTGACCCTAGTAAGGTAGAGTCAGTTCTTGAGTGAGGAAAGACCTAGGACCATTACGGAGATTAGGAGTTTTCTAGGGTTAGCCGGTTATTATAGGAGATTCATTAAGGGCTTCTCTCGCTTAGCTTTACCTCTCACCAAGTTAACTAGGAAGGACCAAGCCTTTGTGTGGGATAGTGATTGTGAGCATAGTTTCCTGGAACTAAAACATAGATTGACCAGTGCCCCGGTGTTAGCATTACCTGATGTGTCTAGAACCTTTGAGGTATTTTGTGATGCCTCTGGGAAGGGACTAGGAGGTGTCTTAATGCAGGATAGGAGAGTGGTAGCTTATGCATCTAGGCAGTTGAGGCCTCATGAGGAAAATTATCCTACCCATGATTTAGAATTAGCTGCTGTGGTTTTTGCCCTAAAAATTTGGAGGCATTACCTGTTTGGTGTAAGGTTTGAGGTCTTTAGTGATCATAAGAGTTTGAAATACCTCTTTGATCAAAAGGAACTCAACATGAGGCAAAGAAGATGGATGGAGTTTCTGAAAGATTTTGACTTTGAGTTAAAATACCACCCAGGTAAAGCCAATGTAGTGGCTGATGCTCTTAGCAGGAAATCCCTGCATGTGTCATCATTGATGATACAAGAGATGAGTCTCCTAGAGAAGTTTAGAGATTTGGACTTAAGTGTTGAGTTTGGGGTAGGTAGCATTCGGATGTACAGGTTAGAAATTTCCAGTGAGTTTCAAACTCTGATTAAGGAGGCTTAGGATTTGGATCCTGAACTTCAGGGTAAGATGGGGCAAGTAGGGTTTTCCAGGTCAGGTGAGGGATTAATTCTTTTTCAGGGAAGAATTTGTATTCCTAGGGGGAGTAGAGTTAAACAGCAGGTATTAGAGGAAGTTCATAAGGGTAAGATGTCTATACATCCTGGTTCCACCAAGATGTATCAGGATTTGAGGAAAAGTTTTTGGTGGGTAGGTATGAAGAGAGAAATAGCTGAATTTGTGTCTAAGTGTCTCACTTGTCAACAAGTGAAGGTGGAACACCAGAAACCATCTGGAGTTCTGTTACCCTTGGAAATTCCTGAATGGAAGTGGGAAAGCATAGCTGTGGACTTTGTGGTGGGTTTACCTCGAGTCCAAGCAGGGTTTGATACCATTTGGGTCATAGTGGACCGTTTAACTAAGTCAGCCCATTTTCTTCCAATTAAGGACACCTTCTCCTTGAATAAGTTAGCTGAGTTGTATGTTAGAGAGATTGTCAGGTTACATGGTATTCCTTCTAGCATAATCTCTGATAGGGATCCCAGGTTCACTTCAAGGTTCTGGAATGCACTACACCAGTCATTCGGGACTAAACTTAGGTTTAGCACCGCTTACCATCCTCAGACTGATGGTCAGTCTGAGAGAACCATCCAAACCTTAGAAGAAATGTTAAGGGCTTGTTCACTAGAAGAGTCGGGCAGTTGGGATAAGTACCTACCACTTGTAGAGTTTGCCTACAATAACAGTTATCACAGTAGTATAGGCATGGCTCCATATGAAGCCTTGTATGGTAGGAAGTGCAGGTCCCCTGTTTGTTGGCATGAGGTGGGTGAGAAAGCTCTATTAGGTCCAGATTTGGTCCAAGAAACTTCTGATAAGATTAGGATGATTAGGGAAAAACTTGTAACCGCCCAGAGCCGTCAGAAAAGTTATGCTGATAAAAGAAGAAAAGAACTAGAGTTTGAGGAAGGGGAACATGTGTTTTTGAAAATAACTCCTGTCATTGGCTTAGGGAAATCTGTGAAATCTACAAAGTTGAGTCCCAGATACATTGGTCCCTTTCAAATCTTGCAAAGAATTGGTCCTCTTGCATACAAATTGGCTCTACCACCCCATCTCTCCAAAATACATAATGTGTTTCATGTGTCTAAACTGAGAAAATATGTATTTGATCCTTCTCATGTCTTGTCTTCTGAACCAATACAATTGAAGGACAACCTCACCCTACCTGCCAAACCAATACAGATTATTGACAGAAGTGCCAAGACTCTGAGGAATAGAAACATTCCTTTGGTTAAGGTAGTTTGGGAGGGTTTATCCATAGATGAAGCTACTTGGGAGAAAGAAGATGTGGTCAAGCATCACTTCCCTAATCTCTTTGAATTGTGGTAAGATTTATTACTTGTATTAGTGAAATTTTGGGGGCAAAATTTCTTTAAGGGGGGTAGAATGTAACATCCCAATCTTTTGATAGGTTAATTGTGAGATTTATAGGTTAATTGTGTAGTTAGAACCTTAGGGACTAAGAGAAAGGAAGTAGGAATAGGTAAAAGTTGAGTATAGTGGATTACTAGGACTTAACCTTTGAGTTTGGTCACTGGTAATCGATTACCAAGAGCTGGTAATCGATTACCAGAGAGTTTGGATCATGGTAATCGATTACAGGAGTTAAGTAATCGATTACCAGAAGGTCTGGCCCCTAGTAATCGATTACATAACCCTTGTAATCGATTACCAGCAACCTGGGTTCTTAGTAATCGATTACCAAAGGTGGTAATCGATTACCAGGTTCCCAGAAGGGGTTCTTAGGCTATTTTTGCCTTCAGTAATCGATTACCCGGGTTTGGTAATCGATTACTGAGCGAAAATATATATACCCAGGACGCGAAATTCATCAGAATTTTGAGAGAAAACTCAATTTTAGAGAGAGGGAGAGAGGGTCTAGAGAGAGAAAGTGCCGGATCGAAGTAGAAACACCGGAACGAAGCTAGGAATCACAATTCTTCCCTCTAAACCACTTGGATTGCTACTTTGTGGTGAGTAATTCTCACTTAATTGCTAGAATTAGGAATTGGTCTCCAACCCATGAACCCCCTTCTTTCTCTTCCAATTCTCTGAAATTACTTGATATTATCATTTGTTTGTGATTGTGTATGATTGTTTGAGCAATGGGAGTGATTTTAATCGGTTAAAAACGGATCGATTCTTGATGATCGTTAGTTTCAAAACTTTCGAAATTCTCAAAAGTTTCGAAACTCACGAAACGTCGAAACGCTCCGTTCTTTTCGATAAAACTTGTTCCGGAATGATAAACTAAGGATTGGAAATCAACTTGGATATCGGAATTGATGAGTATACATTGTGATTGTCGTTCGACATCGAATCTCCTTGGTTTCGAAAGGTTCGAAGTGTCGAAATTGTCGAAATCAACGAGATTACGATATTTATCAATTCCGAGTGTCTAAATTGGTTGTTCGATTTAAGTTTAAAGATTCAAGGGCTTCGGTCAAATAAGGGGCTTCGGCCTGTGTGAGGGTGGGATTCGTCCCCGGGGGAGATATCCCCTGTAGTTCGAGCTCGAGTCTAACTCTGGAACGTGATGTGTACATGGCCTAGTGGCAAAGCATACAAGAGCATCCTTATGCATTTGTTAAGTTATGATTTATGAATGGAATGTCTTATTGGTCATGAATAACTGTCCTGCATACATGCATAGAGATTTATTCACTGAGATTTTTATCTCACCACGCGTTATGTGGATTATAGATGTCCAGGTACCTCCTCCTCCTCGGAATGCACAACCATGAGATGGTTATGATGTTTGTGGAAGATGACTATGTTCTTTATTTTGGAGTATTGTAAATGAATATGACTTATGTAGTTTCTCTTATAATTCAAGTAATGTAGCCTAGTAGTTAGTAGAATTATGAATTTGGACATGTAATAGATCCTTTGGTGTTTTGTTAATGAAAGAGAAACTTTATTTGTAATTTGAACCTTTTTTGGTGTAAGGACTTGTATTGTTATGTGGGGTGAATGTGGTTTAGTTTAAAGGACTCAAATTTATCTATTGTTTACTGTAAATTATCTCGATTTGTTGGAATTGTGGATGATTTATAGAACAGGTCGACATTGAAATGAAACATTCTAAATTCGAAGTCAAGAATTTGGTTTCCAACGGATCAAATTCTTGCTTATGAAATTTAAGGTGTGACAAAATGAATGTGACAAAGTACAACAGTGAGCACTTTAGAAAAGGTAAAGAACACACAAACTAAAAGAACCCAAATAAAAATAGCCTAAACAAGCAAGAATGGTGAGACAGCAAACTCATATCAGATTTCATAGTTCCATACAGGGGAAAAGAGGACCAAGATCTACAATTAAATGACAAGCTACTCAACGATGAGTTTTAGGCCATAGATTTAAAACCGTGGCCTAAACATGTTTTAGTTTTAGGCCATGCTTTAGAAACCGTGGACTAAGCAGGTTTTAGTTTTAGGCCGTTCTTTGCAAACCGTGGACATATGTTAATGCCACGATTTTATAAGTAAGGTTGGGGAAATAAAAGATTTTATATAGTCATTAAAAGAGAAATTATGCAGTAAATTTTCCATAATTATCTGTCGGCTTTCTCCTTCTTTATCAATTCAGCACTACTAATAGTTGTACATTAATCAATTCAGCAAAATAGTACATTAGCCCCGACAATTTCTCTAATAATATAAGTTAATAAAAAAGCAAAATACCAACAAATAACACCATATATAACAATATAATGCAGAAACATAATGCTAACAATAGCAACATAACTGGAATGAAAAATTATTAAAATGACTTTATTTTGTGCATTAAAGTTGAGCATAATGACTTTATTTTATTATTTTATTCGGACAATATCAGTTTAGCACAAATAGCTCTATTAATTCCATGTGCAACAACAATCGATGACTTATGTAATACAAAAGATCAAATTATAAGGAAAACCTAATACAGAAAAAAACATAAATGAATTGAAGAGAAAAGGAGAGAGAGACATACCGACGATACTTAGAAATAAATATACACTTGTATAAATAAAATATACACTTGCATATAGAGTTGGGCTTGTACTAGTACTACACTTGTACTAAACCTATTTTATTAGTAATAAATATACACTTGTATAAATAAAATTAACCTATCAGAGTTTTTAACTATAAAGAACAAACTATGGCAAACACATATCCCCGTGAAAATATACTCTACTTTTTGTTGTTAAAACGTTTTGATAGAAAATCAGAAATCTTGCAAAGTTGGAGGTCACACCCTGTTTTCCATCTCATCAAACACCAAACAGCCTATGTTATGAGTTGTCTCATGTGACAGGAAACAAAGAACGGATAATTACAAATCTGAAATCTCTAAACTATTAACATACCTTGCAAATGTCTAGGATAAGAGCTTTATGAGGTATTCTCATATGGATAATACCATTAAAGTTGATCCTATTTTTTCCTACAGAAAAATGAAACCCTTGAGAGAGCATTAGACTCCCAAGATGAAATTGACAAGCAAAAATCAAATTAAAAGTGAAAAATACACTTTAACCTCACATCACCTTTTTTCTCCCATCATCTACATCTAGCATTACATGTTAAAAACATGTTAGACTGAGTATGTCCATATTAATTGAATGAGTGAAGATGAATCAATCAATTTCATGTTTTGAAGAGAAAAAATATAAATTATATCAGCCTTTATATATGATGGAACTCTATATATCTCCTCACAATGTCGGATGAACATTATATCAGGCTTGTGTGCTATAAGAAATTAAGAAGATATGCTATGGAAGTAGCTACTAAACCACAAATTCCTGCTATATTTATTCTATAGAGAAAGGAAAGTACATTATAGATAAGAAGCTACACATAAAGCCTTGGAGACATAAAACCATCAGGATCTAACCTCTGCCAAAATGGGAATTTTCTCACAAGGTTCATAAGGTTCATAGATAAATCCAGGACTTGTCATGGATAATTGTGCCCTGCATTAATGATATGTCAGCGAAGCATGAAATTCATTACATGATCTGTAGATTAAAAGATCATAGGCAACTACCATATATCAATTTTATTTGTGTTATCCTTTAATAATGTTATAATGGCAAAGCAATTGTTAAGCAGGAGACAAATACCCAAATTCAAATAAGATGGCTGCCTAAAATACATCTAATCATCAACTCTCTAGGTGAATGTTTTAGAGCACAACAAACGTAAATGGTGCATCTGAAAAAATAGATACGGTCCTGCCAATCAGTTCCTCTGAAAGGGATTCAACATTACTCAGTTGTTCCCTCAAGGCTATATTGCTGATTCTTGTAACTAAGGCAACACATTATCAGTTTTACTTCTTACAGAAGTAATGTAGCTGAAAATGGGTCCAATCAAAGCAACAATTGAAAATATTTTACCACAAATTGTATGTTTAATAAATTGTTTAACAAATACATAACCAGAGAATGCTAGAGCCTAAAAGGAATTGCAGCAACTCAAAGGAGTCTTCATTTTATTCAAATAAGAATATAGATCCAAACGTCGGAAGTTTGATCCATATACGTATGTAATCTAAACTACTATGGTGTTCTTGAAAGCATTTAATGCTGCATCTTTCTCCTCAGGAGTTCGGATATCCCCTAAGAAAATGTCAATTAACTTCCCACCAAATTTTTGCTGCAGCGGAAGTGCAGAACATTTCCATGTTCATTAGAAAGTAGGACCTTTAGCTGACCATAAGAGATGTTGGCAGCCAAACATATAGACACAAGTTGGCATAATTTTAGTTTAGTGTGTGTGCTTGAGCATGTTAGTATGAGGGAGAGAGGGAAATAGTAAATGGTGCATACAACTAAGATACTCAATGTGGCTGTAATCAATAGAGCCACATATATGTAACGAAAGAACTTCTAACAATTTCACAAAAAGGGCTAAAGGCAATAAACACAAATTCAAAGCCCCAGAAGAAAAAAGCTGTTTGGATAAAAAAATACATTAGAAATGAATGTGACAAAGTACAACAGTGAGCACTTTAGAAAAGGTAAAGAACACACAAACTAAAAGAACCCAAATAAAAATAGCCTAAACAAGCAAGAATGGTGAGACAGCAAACTCATATCAGATTTCATAGTTCCATACAGGGGAAAAGAGGACCAAGATCTACAATTAAATGACAAGCTACTCAACGATGAGTTTTAGGCCATAGTTGTAAAACCGTGGCCTAAACATGTTTTAGTTTTAGGCCATGCTTTAGAAACCGTGGACTAAGCAGGTTTTAGTTTTAGGTCGTTCTTTGCAAACCGTGGACATATGTTAATGCAACGATTTTATAAGTACGGTTGAGGAAATAAAAGATTTTATATAGTCATTAAAAGAGAAATTATGCAGTAAATTTTCCATAATTATCTGTCGGCTTTCTCCTTCTTTATCAATTCAGCACTACTAATAGTTGTACATTAATCAATTCAGCAAAATAGTACATTAGCTCCGACAATTTCTCTAATAATATAAGTTAATAAAAAAGCAAAATACCAACAAATAACACCATATATAACAATATAATGCAGAAACATAATGCTAACAATAGCAACATAACTGGAATGAAAAATTATTAAAATGACTTTATTTTGTGCATTAAAGTTGAGCATAATGACTTTATTTTATTATTTTATTCGGACAATATCAGTTTAGCACAAATAGCGCTATTAATTCCATGTGAAACAACAATCGATGACTTATGTAATACAAAAGATCAAATTATAAGGAAAACCTAATACAGACAAAAACATAAATGAATTGAAGAGAAAAGGAGAGAGAGACATACCGACGATACCTAGAAATAAGTATACACTTGTATAAATAAAATAAACACTTGCATATAGAGAGTTGGGCTTGTACTAGTACTACACTTGTACTAAACCTATTTTATTAGTAATAAATATACACTTGTATAAATAAAATTAACCTCTCAGAGTTTTTAACTATAAAGACCAAACTATGGCAAACACATATCCCCGTGAAAATATACTCTACTTTTTGTTGTTAAAATGTTTTGATAGAAAATCAGAAATCTTGCAAAGTTGGAGGTCACACCCTGTTTTCCATCTCATCAAACACCAAAAAGTCTATGTTATGAGTTGTCTCATGTGACAGGAAACAAAGAACGGATAATTACAAATCTGAAATCTATAAACTATTAACATACCTTGCAAATGTCTAGGATAAGAGCATTATGAGGTATTCTCATATGTATAATACCATTAAAGTTGATCCTATTTTTTCCTACAGAAAAATGAAACCCTTGAAAGAGCATTAGACTCCCAAGATGAAATTGACAAGCAAAATTCAAATTAAAAGTGAAAAGTCCACTTTAACCTCGCATCACCTTTTTTCACCCATCATCTACATCTGGCATTACATGTTAAAAACATGTTAGACTGACTATGTCCATATTAATAGAATGAGTGAAGATGAATCAATCAATTTCATGTTTTGAAGAGCAAAAATATAAATTATATCAGGCTTTATATATGATGGAACTTTATATATCTCCTCACAAAGTCAGATGAACATTATATCAGGCTTGTGTGCTATAAGAAATTAAGAAGATATGCTTTGGAAGTAGCTACTAAACCACAAATTCCTGCTATATTTATTCTTTAGAGAAAGGAAAGTACATTATAGATAAGAAGCTACACATAAAGCCTTGGAGACATAAAACCATCAGGATCTAACCTCTGCCAAAATGGGAATTTTCTCACAAGGTTCATAAGGTTCATAGATAAATCCAGGACTTGTCATGGATAATTGTGCCCCCTGCATTAATAATATGTCAGCGAAGCATGAAATTCATTAGCTGATCTGTAGATTAAAAGATCATAGGCAACTACCATATATCAATTTTATTTGTGTTATCCTTTAATAATGTTATAATGGCAAAGCAATTGTTAAGCAGGAGACAAATACCCAAATTCAAATAAGATGGCTGCCTAAAATACATCTAATCATCAACTCTCTAGGTGAATGTTTTAGAGCACAACAAACATAAATGGTGCATTTGAAAAAATAGATACAGTCCTGCCAATCAGTTACTCTGAAAGGGATTCAACATTACTCAGTTGTTCCCTCGAGGCTATATTGCTGATTCTTGTCACTCAGGCAACACATTATCAGTTTTACTTCTTGCAGAAGTAATGTAGCTGAAAATGGGTCCAATCAAAGCTACAATAGAAAATATTTTACCACAAATTGTATGTTTAATAAATTGTTTAACAAATACATAACCAGAGAATGCTAGAGCCTAAAAGGAATTGCAGCAACTCAAAGGAGTCTTCATTTTATTCAAATAAGAATATAGATCCAAACATCGGAATTTTGATCCATATACGTATGTAATCTAACCTACTATGGTGTTCTTGAAAGCATTTAATGCTGCATCTTTCTCCTCAGGAGTTCGGATATCCCCTAAGAAAATGTCAATTATCTTCGCACCAAATTTTTGCTGCAGCGGAAGTGCAGAACATTTCCATGTTCATTAGAAAGTAGGACCTTTAGCTGACCATAAGAGATGTTGGCAGCCAAACATATAGACACAAGTTGGCATAATTTTAGTTTAGTGTGTGTGCTTGAGCATGTTAGTATGAGGGAGAGAGGGAAATAGTAAATGGTGCATACAACTAAGATACTCAATGTGGCTGTAATCAATAGAGCCACATATATGTAACGAAAGAACTTCTAACAATTTCACAAAAAGGGCTAAAGGCAATAAACACAAATTCAAAGCCCCAGTAGGAAAGCTGTTTGGATAAAAAAAATACATTAGAAATGAATGTGACAAAGTACAACAGTGAGCACTTTAGAAAAGGTAAAGAACACACAAACTAAAAGAACCCAAATAAAAATAGCCTAAACAAGCAAGAATGGTGAGACAGCAAACTCATATCAGATTTCATAGTTCCATACAGGGGAAAAGAGGACCAAGATCTACAATTAAATGACAAGCTACTCAACGATGAGTTTTAGGCCATACTTTTAAAACCGTGGCCTAAACATGTTTTAGTTTTAGGCCATGCTTTAGAAACCGTGGACTAAGCAGGTTTTAGTTTTAGGCCGTTCTTTGCAAACCATGGACATATGTTAATGCCACGATTTTATAAGTAAGGTTGAGGAAATAAAAGATTTTATACAGTCATTAAAAGAGAAATTATGCAGTAAATTTTCCATAATTATCTGTCGGCTTTCTCCTTCTTTATCAATTCAGCACTACTAATAGTTGTACATTAACCAATTCAGTAAAATAGTACATTAGCCCCGACAATTTCTCTAGTAATATAAGTTAATAAAAAAGCAAAATACCAACAAATAACACCATATATAACAATATAATGCAGAAACATAATGCTAACAATAGCAACATAACTGGAATGAAAAATTATTAAAATGACTTTATTTTGTGCACTAAAGTTGAGCATAATGACTTTATTTTATTATTTTATTCGGACAATATCAGTTTAGCACAAATAGCTCTATTAATTCCATGTGCAACAACAATCGATGACTTATGTAATACAAAAGATCAAATTATAAGGAAAACCTAATACAGACAAAAACATAAATGAATTGAAGAGAAAAGGAGAGAGAGACATACCGACGATACTTAGAAATAAATATACACTTGTATAAATAAAATATACACTTGCATATAGAGAGTTGGGCTTGTACTAGTACTACACTTGTACTAAACCTATTTTATTAGTAATAAATATACACTTGTATAAATAAAATTAACCTCTCAGAGTTTTTAACAATAAAGACCAAACTATGGCAAACACATATCCCGTGAAAATATACTCTACTTTTTGTTGTTAAAACGTTTTGATAGAAAATCAGAAATCTTGCAAAGTTGGAGGTCACACCCTGTTTTCCATCTCATCAAACACCAAAAAGCCTATGTTATGAGTTGTCTCATGTGACAGGAAACAAAGAACGGATAATTACAAATCTGAAATCTCTAAACTATTAACATACCTTGCAAATGTCTAGGACAAGAGCTTTATGACGTATTCTCATATGTATAATACCATTAAAGTTGATCCTATTTTTTCCTACAGAAAAATGAAACCCTTGAAAGAGCATTAGACTCCCAAGATGAAATTGACAAGCAAAAATCAAATTAAAAGTGAAAAGTACACTTTAACCTCGCATCACCTTTTTTCTCCAATCATCTACATTTGGCATTACATGTTAAAAACATGTTAGACTGAGTATGTTCATATTAATTGAATGAGTGAAGATGAATCAATCAATTTCATGTTTTGAAAAGCAAAAATATAAATTATATCAGGCTTTATATATGATGGAACTTTATATATCTCCTCACAAAGTCAGATGAACATTATATCAGGCTTGTGTGCTATAAGAAATTAAGAAGATATGCTCTGGAAGTAGCTACTAAACCAGAAATTCCTGCTATATTTATTCTTTAGAGAAAGGAAAGTACATTATAGATAAGAAGCTACACATAAAGCCTTGGAGACATAAAACCATCAGGATCTAACCTCTGCCAAAATGGGAATTTTCTCACAAGGTTCATAAGGTTCATAGATAAATCCAGGACTTGTCATGGATAATTGTGCCCCTTGCATTAATGATATGTCAGCGAAGCATGAAATTCATTACCTGATCTGTAGATTAAAAGATCATAGGCAACTACCATATATCAATTTTATTTGTGTTATCCTTTAATAATGTTATAATGGCAAAGCAATTGTTAAGCAGGAGACAAATACCCAAATTCAAATAAGATGGCTGCCTAAAATACATCTAATCATCAACTCTCTAGGTGAATGTTTTAGAGCACAACAAACATAAATGGTGCATCTGAAAAAATAGATACAATCCTGCCAATCAGTTCCTCTGAAAGGGATTCAACATTACTCAGTTGTTCCCTCAAGGCTATATTGCTGATTCTTGTCACTCAGGCAACACATTATCAGTTTTACTTCTTGCAGAAGTAATGTAGCTGAAAATGGGTCCAATCAAAGCTACAATTGAAAATATTTTACCACAAATTGTATGTTTAATAAATTGTTTAACAAATACATAACCAGAGAATGCTAGAGCCTAAAAGGAATTGCAGCAACTCAAAGGAGTCTTCATTTTATTCAAATAAGAATATAGATCCAAACATCGGAATTTTGATCCATATACGTATGTAATCTAACCTACTATGGTGTTCTTGAAAGCATTTAATGCTGCATCTTTCTCCTTAGGAGTTCGGATATCCCCTAAGAAAATGTCAATTATCTTCCCACCAAATTTTTGCTGCAGCGGAAGTGCAGAACATTTCCATGTTCATTAGAAAGTAGGACCTTTAGCTGACCATAAGAGATGTTGGCAGCCAAACATATAGACACAAGTTGGCATAATTTTAGTTTAGTGTGTGTGCTTGAGCATGTTAGTATGAGGGAGAGAGGTAAATAGTAAATGGTGCATACAACTAAGATACTCAATGTGGCTGTAATCAATAGAGCCACATATATGTAACGAAAGAACTTCTAACAATTTCACAAAAAGGACTAAAGGCAATAAACGCAAATTCAAAGCCCCAGTAGGAAAGCTGTTTGGATAAAATAATACATTAGAAATGAATGTGACAAAGTACAACAGTGAGCACTTTAGAAAAGGTAAAGAACACACAAACTAAAAGAACCCAAATAAAAATAGCCTAAACAAGCAAGAATGGTGAGACAGCAAACTCATATCAGATTTCATAGTTCCATACAGGGGAAAAGAGGACCAAGATCTACAATTAAATGACAAGCTACTCAACGATGAGTTTTAGGCCATACTTTTAAAACCGTGGCCTAAACATGTTTTAGTTTTAGGCCATGCTTTAGAAACCGTGGACTAAGCAGGTTTTAGTTTTAGGCCGTTCTTTGCAAACCGTGGACATATGTTAATGCCACGATTTTATAAGTAAGGTTGAGGAAATAAAAGATTTTATATAGTCATTAAAAGAGAAATTATGCAGTAAATTTTCCATAATTATCTGTCGGCTTTCTCCTCCTTTATCAATTCAGCACTACTAATAGTTGTACAATAATCAATTCAGCAAAATAGTACATTAGCTCCGACAATTTCTCTAATAATATAAGTTAATAAAAAAGCAAAATACCAACAAATAACACCATATATAACAATATAATGCAGAAACATAATGCTAACAATAGCAACATAACTGGAATAAAATTATTAAAATGACTTTATTTTGTGCATGAAAGTTGAGCATAATGACTTTATTTTATTATTTTATTCGGACAATATCAGTTTAGCACAAATAGCTCTATTAATTCCATGTGCAACAACAATCGATGACTTATGTAATACAGAAGATCAAATTTTAAGGAAAACCTAATACAGACAAAAACATAAATGAATTGAAGAGAAACGGAGAGAGAGACATACCGACGATACTTAGAAATAAATATACACTTGTATAAATAAAATATACACTTGCATATAGAGAGTTGGGCTTGTACTAGTACTACACTTGTACTAAACCTATTTTATTAGTAATAAATATACACTTGTATAAATAAAATTAACCTCTCAGAGTTTTTAACTATAAAGACCAAACTATGGCAAACACATATCCCCGTGAAAATATACTCTACTTTTTGTTGTTAAAACGTTTTGATAGAAAATCAGAAATCTTGCAAAGTTGGAGGTCACACCCTGTTTTCCATCTCATCAAACACCAAACAGCCTATGTTATGAGTTGTCTCATGTGACAGGAAACAAAGAACGGATAATTACAAATCTGAAATCTCTAAACTATTAACATACCTTGCAAATGTCTAGGATAAGAGCTTTATGAGGTATTCTAATATGTATAATACCATTAAAGTTGATCCTATTTTTTCCTACAGAAAAATGAAACCCTTGAAAGAGCATTAGACTCCCAAGATGAAATTGACAAGCAAAAATCAAATTAAAAGTGAAAAGTACACTTTAACCTCGCATCACCTTTTTTCTCCCATCATCTACATCTAGCATTACATGTTAAAAACATGTTAGACTGAGTATGTCCATATTAATTGAATGAGTGAAGATGAATCAATCAATTTCATGTTTTGAAGAGCAAATTATAAATTATATCAGGCTTTATATATGATGGAACTTTATATATCTCCTCACAAAGTCAGATGAACATTATATCAGGCTTGTGTTCTATAAGAAATTAAGAATATATGCTCTGGAAGTAGCTACTAAACCACAAATTCCTGCTATATTTATTCTTTAGAGAAAGGAAAGTACATTATAGATAAGAAGCTACACATAAAGCCTTGGAGACATAAAACCATCAGGATCTAACCTCTGCCAAAATGGGAATTTTCTCACAAGGTTCATAAGGTTCATAAATAAATCCAGGACTTGTCATGGATAATTGTGCCCCCTGCATTAATGATATGTCAGCGAAGCATGAAATTCATTACCTGATCTGTAGATTAAAAGATCATAGGCAACTACCATATATCAATTTTATTTGTGTTATCCTTTAATAATTTTATTTGTGCCACGGGATCCTAAATCCGTCGAACTCACAGCACGCGCAGCTTCTACGAAGGCAACCACAATGACGAAAGGAAACGCGGAAAGAGGGTTGATTAGGGATAGGGGTCGATTAGGTGGTTTTTGAGATGTGGAAACGAAAGGAAACGATTGATTAGGAAGGCTCCAATTTGGTTAGGGATAGGGGTCATATGTGCGATAGGGTTTGAGTCTGAAACTATCAATCAGGGGAAAAGGGATGGGGATTTTTTTCTTTTTAGTTTAGTATACCTGCGTGTATTTCCCAGGTTTATTTAGACTTTTAGGCCACAGTTTTTTGTGTGGCCTGTTAATTTTCTACACGCAACGGTTTTCAAGCTGTGGTCATTTATGAATAGGCCACGTTTTTCACATCATATTTTTTTAAAGTGGAGAATTTCAATATATTATCTCCCACATTTAAGAAGCGTGGCCTATCTCAGTCTTAAGCCACGGTTTTCCAACCATGGAGAATAAATTGTGGTCTAAATCCAAAAATGTTGTACTACAAGGCACTGCAAGATGAAAGCTATATATCAAGTTAACTACTATTGCTACATCAGGACTATTGCGGGTCTCCGTCTAGCTCCAATTGACAATGGCGTGAAGCCAAGGTTGTGAGTGGACCTCCAACACTTGATCCATATGGGTTTCAAGTGTCAACAAATGATAATAGGACTGTTTAGCAATTATGGAAACATATTCAAATATACCTTTAATTTTAAGATTATGTCTTTTATGGTATATACCTTTAGGTTATCGATCAGTACACCAAATTTACTCGAGTCTATTGAAGATAAAGCCAAAAGGAAGAAACAAAAAGCTTAAATAACAACTAATTACACCCTCCTAAATTGAACTCTATATAGCAACATCCAAACTTTTGTAGTATCTACTTATTTAAGCGCGCCTCTTAGAAATCGTTTGTATTAAATTAAAATAAGAATAACTTTTGAGAAAGTTACCCACACTTGAATCTAATTTATTTGCTCCATCCTAGAATTATCAAGAAAAAAGAAAAAGTAGTAGATTCAAGTGTGTTCTGTGGTGAACTAACCTCGGTTCGGTTGCGGAAGCTGGGGATGATATCTCGTGCTGCAGCTGGAGAGCCGGGACGAGGGGGTGACAGCTGCAAAGACACTCCGATGCTGAAGTCAGTCCGGGGTTCTAAGCAGGTGGGGAGTAATTACTGAGTCTTAAAGACATACTTGTTCCGTAACTCTATAGAAGGTTATATAGGTAACTGGTGGCGTGTGGATGTGGAGAAAGAGCTGGATCACTAATGATGACCCGGGGATCCGACCCGTGTCATCATGGGTGTTAGTCCGAGTCTGGTTGTACGGAACCCGTATTCCCGGATCCGGGTCGGGGACCCACATCTTATGCTTATTGAGCTCTATTCATTTGGGCCCTATTATGGTCCAAAAGCACAGTCCAGAACAGTTTCCCCCAGCGTGGCCCGGGACGAGGCGGGGTCTCACCGGGTCACGGTAATCCCGGCTACAAGTCCGCCCCTATATTGGCCAGGGGGTGTGACCTTTGGAATTCTAGGAGTGGAGACGTTTCAACTGCGAATGCTAGCGACGTTTCGTTTGCCAGAGTCCGCGACGCTTCGTCTTCTAGGGTTTGTGACGTTTCATTAGCTGTAACGTTGCGTTTTTTTCGCTAAGGGCCCAATGGGCCTGATGGGTTTCTGGCAAGCGAACCAAAAATCCAGTAGTATAATAGTAAGAAAGATATCGTATCCACAGGGAACGGTTAATTTATGTAGATTGTGATCTATTTATCAAGAGAAAGCACGATTTAGAGAGTATAGTTGCGGAATTGTAAATAGAAAGTTAATATTAATTGGAATTAGAAAGGAAGAATTAGAGACACTTTACTTGGATTAGGATTGGACTTCATCTAATCGCACCCTTTATGCATGTAAAAACTATCTATTATTTTAGGTTTACTCTATAATATTGTAGACAAACTTTATTGCTAAGACCCCGACTTACCAGCAGCCTCACACACTCAAAGGTAATCCATGCGGGCTCTCCCAAGCGACAGACTTACCCTCGGCTTATTTTGCTCTCTTTTGTTAAGTTTGTAAAGGACTAATTGAAATACGGGGCCTACCAAATAAAGTATACCTTCGCTAAAGTACTGTCACTACCCATCGCTCATTAGATATACCCACCTCTCGCTTCCGGGATTCACAATCAACTAATCCTTTGCTATCGGTAATTCAAAAACCATGCCTAACATATTGGAACGCCCTTCATTAGAGTCCTCACACTATCCATCAATCATAAGCAACGCCCCCGTAAAGGAACCCTGGCTACCGAGTCCTCTTATCCAATCAGAGAGTGAGTTTCTTCAGAATCTGCTTCCCCACTCTCAATCCTAGTCAAAACTAACTAAGTCAAGACTAGCCTATAACTCCAGACGCAAGCGTGGGAATTAGGAATTAAGTACAGAATAAAATTACCAATATTATAGACAAAGAGCACAGAAATAATAATATAGAATTTACATACACTTGGGGATAGAATCAATTACATCCAATCCTAATGGAGATTTAACTACACAAGGTAGCCATACAAACCACCGAAGATGTTGTCACCATCATCAATCCTTGTGAAGCGCTTCTCCTCTCCTACTCTAAACTTAGCTCTGGTACATTATCACTGAAATATAGACTGGATTACAATGATCATGCATTGTCTAGGGACCCTGGGATTGGTGCAAGAGGTTCCTATTTATAGACTAAGAAAAGACAAATCAATTTGGGGAGAAATCTATCTAAAAACGGCAACAGGGAGCAAATCATCGTGACCTGCGCTCCAAGCTGCGCTACAGTGCAGGATGGGGCGCAACTTCTAGAGAGTCTGCGCTTCACCCTGCGCTATAGCGCAGGTGAAGCGCAAGTAGCATCCTACAGCTCCAACTTTCTCTTTTTAATCTTGATCTCTCCCCGAGACTGGTTTTGGCAGATTTGTCTTTTCTTGTTTCCCTTTTCTTGATGACATCTTTGTATTTATTGAGCAATCTTTGATTTAATTGGGAAACTTGTCTGCAGGATCCTTGACTGATTGACAGTGATCTCCTCATTAATGGCTTCAAATCTTATTTAAATCTTCATTAAATATCTTCAATCAATCTCAAATCTTGCAGATATCTCCCTCATTTAATGCTATTTATTCTTCAAATCAAATCTTTGCAATATCCTGCAAAAATCAGCAATATTTCTATCAAAATAGCATCAAATTCAAATCTTAGATTAATAAATACAATTTCTATAATATTTAATAAAAAGGGATTAAACTGGGGCAAAATTACCATTTTATCCTTGATAAGTGAACTAAAAAGTACTCTAATTTATCAACTAATTTTCACCTATCAAAATCACCCCAACTTAACTTCTTGCTTGTCCTCAAGCAAGAGACCTCTTTGCAATCAAAAATCAATTCTATTCCGAGTGTATTCCTAATAATTACAAGCAAATTTAAGGAACTATCCCTCAACTCTTTCCTAAGTAGCAGTCACTTTCCAAACATAAGAAAAACTCAGGATCAGGGGATGTTACCACACATCAATCAGAATAGAAATACAAGCATCAATTAAACTTTCTCAATAATAGCAATTAAAGCAGTAAGTGATAAACCAAGGAAATCTCTCATTCTCACGGGTAAGTGTTTCCCTCAATCTTTGTCACCACTGTTGAACAACTAGAATTGATAGTCGTTTCCAAAATCTGAACCTGCAAGCAGTTAATATGGATCAAAAAGGTCTTTATTAGGTTGTAATGAGGCTGGGATATCAAGAAATCATGGTTTTTCTGGATATTCAAGGAACACTTTGAATTGAAAGCATCTTGTGATTGTGCTTAGGACTTCTCTCAATTCACCTGGTTATTCTTGAATGGTCACCCATTTTCAGTTTGGCCTCATTGTTTTGAAGAAATTCTCCCCCAAACTTATTCAATTCAACACTTTTGTGTAGATTTTTTTTTAGGAAACATAACGTAGAAATATTTTTGTGGGGGAGGATCCTTCTTTTGTGGTTTCTTGTGCCTTTTCTTGAGTCTCTTGTGACCAACCTCTTATCCCATTTTGTTGTGGTGCACCTTGGTCTCTATCCCAAGTGTTAAGGGACAGGTTACATTCAATGAATATGGTTAGGGTGCATCAAAGGAAATATTCAAGCTCAAATGGGCAATCAATAAATGGAAATATTAAATCAGGATTGGCTATTTGGCACTGAGCACAATATTATAATCACAAAATATTCCTTTGTCAGTTCCATATCTTCTTCAAGCAAGCACAAATTTAGAAACTAAAGCAATAACAGTTGACATGCAGCGGTGAAAAGCTCTCAATTTAAGTTTTTGGGCTCTCATCTCACCGGTTATTGCTAAAATTCCTTGATAAAGCACTTAATGGATTTAATTAACTACCTTGATAGGTTCTCTTGAGAAGTACCCTAATCCTAACTGATTATGGAATTAATCATAAGACTCTATCATCTTTCCTAGATTGGTTAGTTAGACTACTTATTTACAGAGAATAAGGAAAAAGTTACCTTAATTCCTAATTTCCTAAGGTCCTAAATCCTAAAAATTTAAAAATTTAACAGAAAAACAAGAAAATAACTGGATAAGTACTGCATAATATATAAGTATCAGTGAGAATTAGATACAGTACAAATCAAAAGAAAAGAAAAAGAAGATAATAAAATAAAAGAAGAAAAATAAAAAGAAGCAAAAGGAAAAGAAAAAGAAGGAAAAGCACCAAGTAGGAAAGAAAAATCAGTCCTCGTGGTCCTGATCCATGTGAGCTGCTCCATCCTCAGCTCCGGCTGCTCCATCCCCCATGGAAAAATAGGCCTGTCCCCAGGCCACTGTAAATAGTCATGAAAGTATGCAGGGAGCATGGGGTCCACACCAGTCTGATAGTGACTGCTCTGAAAGTGTAAAGCAGCTCGGTGAAGTGTGGACATCTGAGCCATCATGTGAGCATGCTAGGCC
This sequence comes from Sesbania bispinosa, assembly GCA_026901365.1. Lineage (NCBI taxonomy): Eukaryota > Viridiplantae > Streptophyta > Magnoliopsida > Fabales > Fabaceae > Sesbania > Sesbania bispinosa. Next base: position 1,186,976 of record QLOH01000231.1, on the reverse strand, counting down.
CCAAGTCATTGGGCCCATGCTGGAGCATCCATGTCTGCTGGTGGTGGTGGTGGTGGTGGCTGCTGCTGCTGCTCATCCTCAGCCTCCAACTCCGCAGTTGCGATACAATTGGCTTCAATATAAGCTCTGTTCATAGGCGGTAAGATGCGAACCGTGGGGTTCACCTCAACACCCCTAGATCTACAGAGTGATGTAATAAGAGAAGGGAAGCCAAGCCTGATCCTGGAGTTGGGTGTTCGATGCTCCAAAGCAGTAACATACTCTCCTATCTTCTTGGTGATGATCTGGGAGACGTCGATAACAGCTCTGGTGAGGATAGAGTAAATGAGGTGGGCCATGGGCATAACCACATCCGAAACATGCCCAGTAGGATGAATGTTGGCCAGTATCAGAGTTGTCCACATCTAAGTAATGCTCCTCATATCCTTCCTGTGAATCCTAGCAGCATGTCGGTATGCGTTCCTCTCGAAGGAACGCCCTGGTAAGCAGAGGAGCTGTGCGGTCTCTACGTCGAGGAGATCATTACCGTTGACACCAACGGCCTCCATCCTGTCCTGGTACTGACAGTCCACCAGGTCCCTGTCCTCCTCTATGGGGTGTCCGAGGAGTGCATTGATTGCATCACAATCAAATCTAATTACATGTCCCCTCACATAAGACTCCTTCCTAATGTTAACGCCTTGGTCTCCAATGGCGTTAGCATAGAATTCCCTGACGATATCCGGGTCAAAGTAGCTGTCGGGGCGGCTGAGGCGGCCCCAACGCCTCCTGTGAATCTCAGCGGAGAACTCCTCATACTCGCCCTCCTCAGGGACGACTGGTCGCTCCTTGATGAATTTGCAGTCGGCGATGTCAGTGTAGGCTTCAGAGGACTTGAGGTCCTTGAAGCGATGAGGGTCGAACTCAGGTTCCCTCTAGGGAGCCTTCCTCTTGGCACCCCATGTGCCCTTCCTAGAGGAACTAGGAGCACCATCATTCTTTGTACGGGCCATCTGCAAATCAGAAATAAAATCAAAATTATTTATGCTTTATAATATTTAATTACTCATAATTATGAAATAAATGGCCAATTTAGTTTCAAAAAAATTAGAGCAATCAATCAAACAATTGTGCATAAAAATTTTGATTTTAATCATTACCCAATAAATGCCAATTAATTAATTAAGACAAACTAAAGTGATCGGTTAAAGCAAGTCCTAAACAATCCTAATCAGGCAAAAGTGAAAATTGAACTCATGCTCAAAAATCATGTCATCAGTAACATGCAATAGGGCATAATTATTTTTGTAAGGGCATGCAAAAAATATTAGAGCAATTAATCATACATGCACTAACCAAAATAATTTGCAGAAATTATTGAGCACTTTGAAAACTACCACCTAAGCAAACAGGAATATCTCACAAAAGATCCTAACCACATGCAAACTATTTTTAAACATTTATAAACAATTGTTTTCTTTTATAAAGGGTCCTAGAATCCTAAACCTCCTATCCTAAGGCTATGCTCAAATAAAAAAATCAAAATTCCAATCGGTTAGAAAGGAAGAAAACTATAAAAACATACCTGGTGTGAAGTCGGAAACTGAAAATGAGGCTATATGAGTGAGAAACAGGCAAGGAAAGGATCAAGAATATCAGAGAAAAAGCGAGGGAAGGATTTGGAGGGAAGTTCGAAATGAACTCCCTCGTCCCAAAATTCGAAATTTAAACAGCGTTCCCTGTAGCGCAGGGTTGAGCGCGCACTGCTTCAGAAGTTGAAGCGTGCCGCTGCGCTTCACCCTGCGCTATAGCGTAGGGTGAAGCGCAAAATCCAGAGAGTCCTTTATTTCCAGTAAATTATGCGCTTCATCCTACGTTATAGCGCAGGCTGAAGCGCAGATGTGCAGTATTCTCTCTGCTTCTGCTACTCCTACTTCATTCCATGCATTCCTTTTAAATTTATATCCCCAATTTAGCATTCTCCTAACTACATAGGTAATTCCTAAAACTAAAAATTAACAAAAAGAAAAATGAAAAATGAAAACAAAACTCACAAACACTGGGTTGCCTCTCAGGAAGCGCTTGCTTAACGTCTTTTAGCTCGACGCCTAGTTTTGCAACCTCTTTATGGTGGCCTCAAGTGGAGGATGATGTTTGACTCCATACCAGTTCTACCTTTGAGTTCCCATCCTCCATGTCAGTTTGTGACTCTTCCTTCATTGTCACTGTCCTCCTCAGTATCAGATGTTGATCTCTTTCTCCTTTTGAACTTGAACTCCCAAATTGACTCTGGGTGTTTTACCCTCATCCCAGGCTTCCTCAGAAATCCGGAGCCTGGCAGTTGTGAAGAGTTTTTGGAAATAGCATCAGTTTGTTGTAACTGGGGTACACCTCTGTCAATATGAAACACAATGGTTTCATCCTTTGAGCTCAATGCATATTTCCCTCGATCAACATCAATGATCATTTTAGCAGCCTTCATGAATGGTCTTCCTAAAATCAGGGGGACTTCAGTATCCTCCTCTCCTGCCTCTGCAATGTAGAAATCCACCACATGTGCAAATTTATCCACTCTTATTTGAATGTCCTCTACTATTCCATGTAGGCTTTAAGTAGATTTATTTGCAAGAAGCAATCTCACATTAGCAGGCTTGACCTTCACATTACTCAACTTGTTAAAATAAGATAGCGGCTTCAAATTGATGCTCACTCCAAGATCTAATAAAGCATGAGTAGAGGGTAGATTACCAATAGAGATGGGTATAGTAAACCTACCTGGGTCAAGTGACTTACCTGTAACCAAGACCTTCTCTTCATAAGGTTCCTCTTGTTGGGCTGCTTTTTCTTCATCTTGATGAACAACTTCCTCTTGAAGCAATTGCTCTTCGAAGATGATTTCTTCTTCCTCATCAAGTTCCTCCTCCTCTGACTTGTTGCCATCAGTAGCAATCAAGTTGCATTGTTCCTTTGGATTGGTTTGGGTCACCGCAGAGAAGTGTTGCTGCCTGTGCTCTGCCATCTCATTTGCTAACTGACCCACTTGATTCTCTCGAGTTTTGATTGATGCCTCAGTGGTTTTCTTGAATCCACTAAATCCTTGCACTAATTCATCAATCTTACCCTCCAAAGAATTCAATTTATCATATGTTGAGGGCTGCTGTTGGTAGGGTGGTTGCCTTCCTCCATTCTGACTCCAACCAGAGTTGGTTTGGTTATTTCTCCAACCTTGAGAGTACTGATTGTTGTTGTTATTAGAGAAATTCCCTTGCCTTCCCTGGTTACCCATGTAGTTGACTTGCTCTTGCTGTGTTTCCTGTATAGCACATTGAACATTCTGATGGTCACCTCCACAGAAGTCACAAATCAACGATTGGGCTTGGACGGGTTGCGAGTAGACAACTTTCAGTTGTTGAGGGAGTGCCTTCAATGTCTCAGTGAGTGCTTCTATCTGACGTTTGATGAGCTTGTTCTCTGCTAGTAGAGCATCACTTTGATTGAGTTCGAGCATCCCTTTCTTTGGTAATTGTGCAGGCTGTCTTCCACTTTGAGCTTGTTGATCATTCTGTGCGAAATTGTTGATAATTTCTAGAGCTTGATCAACGTCTGCGGATAAGATTGTTCCTCCTGCTGCAGCATCTATGAATGATTTGGAATCTGAACGCAGTCCCTTGCAAAACATATTAAGTTGGGCTATGTCTTCAAAGCCATGGTTAGGACACTTGCGCAGCAAAGATTTGAATCTCTCCCAAGCTTCACAAAGTGGTTCATCATTCCCTTGTCTGAAGGTGGAAATATCTGATTTGGCTTCAATTTGCTTCCCTGGTGGGAAGAATCTTGACAAGAATTTCTCCTCAACCACACCCCAATTAGTTAGACTTTGATTTGGGTGTGATTGCAGCCATTCCTTATCTTTACCTATCAAAGAGAAAGGAAACAAGCGTAAGTAAACAGATTCCAAACTACCTTCATCAAAACCCATAGTACCAATCAATTCATAAAAATTAGAGAGATGAGTATTTGGATTTTCATGATCCAATCCAGCTAACTGATGTACACTAATGAGGTTAAGATGTGCAGTCTTCAACTCCAAAGCTCTTGCATTGGGTGGCAATACAATGCTGGAGAAGTGACGTGGTTCTTGATGGGAGATGTAATCTCCTAATGTCCTCCTTCTTGGAGCTTCCTCTTCTGCCATGTTTTTGGTTTCTTCAACAATTAATCTCCTTCTTCTCCTCCTCGAGTTTCTACATCTGTTCCTCCGTGACGTCCTTTCGATTTCCGGGTCGAACTGAAGTTGATTAGGAAACGACTGACCTCTCAGAAGCATAAACAAGAAACTTGAAAAAGGGTAAGTGTTGAAGAATTTTTATTGTAATTATGATAATAAAATTAATATAATAAATAGTAATCCTAAAAGAAGAAAATATAAATAATAAATTCCTAAGATAAAAGAAAAAAAACTTGTTAACTATACCGCCAAGGTCTACACAAATTGAAAACCGTTCCCCGACAACGGCGCCAAAAATACTTGATGGGTTTCTGGCAAGTGAACCAAAAATCCAGTAGTATAATAGTAAGAAAGATATCGTATCCACAAGGAACGGTTAATTTATGTAGATTGTGATCTATTTATCAAGAGAAAGCACGGTTTAGAGAGTATAGTTGCGGAATTGTAAATAGAAAGTAAATATCAATTGGAATTAGAAAGGAAGAGTTAGAGACACTTTACTTGGATTAGGATTGGACTTCATCTCATCGCACCCTTTATGCATGTAAAAACTATCTATTATTTTAGGTTTACTCTATAATACTGTAGACAAACTTTATTGCTAAGACCCCAAGTTACCAGCAGCCTCACACACTCAAAGGTAATCCATGCGGGCTCTCCCAAGCGACAGACTTACCCTCGGCTTATTTTGCTCTCTTTTGTTCAGTTTTTAAAGGACTAATTGAAATACGGGACCTACCAAATAAAGTATACCTTCGCTAGAGTACTGTCACTACCCATCGCTCATTAGATATACCCACCTCTCGCTTCCAGGATTCACAATCAACTAATCCTTTGCTATCGGTAATTCAAAAACCATGCCTAACATATTGGAACGCCCTTCATTAGTGTACTCACACTACCCATCAATCATAAGCAACGCCCCCGTAAAGGAACCCTGGCTACCGAGTCCTCTTATCCAATCAGAGAGTGAGTTTCTTCAGAATCCGCTCCCCCACTCTCATTCCTAGTCAAAACTAACTAAGTCAAGACTAGCCTATAACTCTAGACGCAAGCATGGGAATTAGGAATTAAGTACAGAATAAGATTACCAATATTATAGACAGAGAGCACAGAAATAATAATATAGAATTTACATACACTTGGGGATAGAATCAATTATATCCAATCCTAATGGAGAGTTAACTACACAAGGTAGCCATACAAACCACCGAAGATGTTGTCACCATCTTCAATCCTTGTGAAGCGCTCCTCTTCTCCTACTCTAAATTTATCTCTGGTACATTATCACTGAAATATAGTCTGGATTACATTGATCATGCACTGTCCAGGGACCCTGGGATTGGTGCAAGAGATTCCTATTTATAGACTAAGGAAAGACAAAGCAATTTGGGGAGAAATCTATCTAAAAATGGCAACAGGGAGCAAATCAGCGTGACCTGCGCTCCAGGCCGCGCTACAGCGCAGGATGGGGCTCAACTTCCAGAGAGTCTGCGCTTCACCCTGCGCTATAGCGCAGGTGAAGCGCAGGTAGTGTCCTGCAGCTCCAACTTTCTATTTTTAATCTTGATCTCTCCCCGAGACTGATTTTGGCAGATTTATCTTTCCTTGTTTCCCTTTTCTCGATGACATCTTTGTATTTATTGAGCAATCTTTAATTTAATTGGGAAACTTTTCTGTAGGATCCTTGATTGATTGGCAGTGATCTCCTCATTAATGGCTTCAAATCTTCATTAAATATCTTCAATCAATCTCAAATCTTGCAGATATCTCCCTCATTTAATGCTATTTATTCTTCAAATCAAATCTTTGCAATATCCTGCAAAAATTAGCAATATTTCTATCAAAATAGCATCAAATTCAAATCTTAGATTAATAAATACAATTTCTCTAATATTTAATAAAAAGGGATTAAACTGGATCAAAATTACCATTTTATCCTTGATAAGTGAACTAAAAAGTACTCTAATTTATCAACTAATTTTCACTTATCAGGGCCCCTGGTTTTTCCTTTCGTTCTCTTATCTATAAAAAGGGGGTGGTCCCCTTTCCCTTTCCAGAAATTCTTGCAAGATTTTCTGCTAAGTACGAGTGGTGATCAGATCCCGGTCTCTGAGGAGAAAATCTACCCGTCGTTGAGATCCAAATATCCAAGGTACCATCACTTCTCTTAGCTTTAATAATTTTTCCCTTTAGGGGGGGATGAGTAGTGATGAATCTCTGGAGGTTCTGTCAAGGCCGCCCGAGGGATGGCCCGGACGGCTCCAAGGAGGGTTAACGGGGAGCCGGTTCGAGACATTTTTGGGTGAGACGAGCTGGCTCTGTCCAAATCTATTTGAGGATCCAGTCTTTAAGGGCGGCTCTGGGCGTGTTTCGTCTGAGTCTGACTTCAGTTTGTCAGGCTCAAATTCCTCGGGTGGCCAATCTGACTCTGGAAGTTGCTATACGGTCTCTGCAGGTGACCTAATGATTGACGGACAAGCGAAGATGCCGCTGGTGCCGAGATGGGCGAATAAATATTCCTGGGTGGCGCCCGAGGTGTTGGGAACAACGAGTATCTATTGGCCTGATGCTCCTGTCCCGGTTCAGGAGAGGTTGGTGAACCTGGAGTTTTGGGAGTCGGCACACGCTAGTGATTACGATGTTGTGATACCGCCGAATGGGGCCTGGGTTAGTGAGCTGTCCAAGACGAACACGCAGTTTCTCTATTCTTATAACTATTATCATTCCAAGTTAAAGCTGACATATCCGCTCACTACCTTCCAAGAAAATGTCCTCATGTACTTCCATCTGGCGTCGTCCCAACTCCATCCCAACTCGTGGGTTTTTATAATATGTTTTGAGCTTATTCTGAAGGAGTTCGGGCTAGAGCCGACCGTGAACCTGTTTTATCCATTATTTCCAAGTTTTCAGGAAGTATGAGAAGGGGAATAAGAAAGAGACTGTACGAACTTGGGTCACTTTTCTCACTTCTTTGAACGGGAAGTTGATCACCTCGTTCGTGGATTCGGCTAAGAGGGGAAAGATTTCTTTCAAGCAGGAGTTTTTTCGTATTCAGCCTGCCTCGGGTAAGGTTCCGTTTTGGAGGAACCGAAGTGATTCGGACGATGTGACCCCACCGATCCATATATACTGGAGCTCGGTCCATTATGACCATGACCCTAGTTCGTACGAGGTACCGTTTGAGAAGTTGACCAAGGCCGAGAGGGGGGCCAAGAAGCTTTTGGGTGAGAGCGTGGGCGAGAAGGGTCCTTTTAAAAGTAAAGTTATTATAGATGGCCCGCGTCGGAACGTCGGCTCTAGGATAGGTAGTTGCATCACGTCGAGTCTTTTTCCTATTTTTAGTATTATTAACTTTTAATGTTGGCTGATATAATTTTCTTCTTTTTCTCCCAGCTTCCATGGCCAATGCTGCTATGAGGGCGCTGCGAGTCGCCCAGGCTCAGGTCAATGCTGGAGGCGCAGCCGGGGATGGGGAGCCCAAGATCGTTCTGGACCTTGGGGATGTTGGTGAGCATGAAAATACCAATGATAATGCTGATCTCGTCCCGTCACCCAGCCTGAGGTCCGAGACGAGGGAGTTGAGACCTTGAATGGAGGGAAGAGCCGCAGCGAGGGGAGACGTCGTCGTAAGAGGAGCAAGAGTAAGTCTCCCAAGGGAAAAAAGAAGAAGAAGGTGGTTGATAAGTGTAAAATTAACGTTATTTTCCTATAGTTTTTATTACACTTATCAAGGTCAAAATAGTAATTTATGCCCCAAATTATCCCTTTTTGTTAATATTTATAATAATTGTAATTATTTGGTTTAAATTTGAATGTGATGCTATTTTAAATAGAAATATGTTATGTTATGCAGATTTACAGAAGATTTGGAATGAGAGAGAAAATAACATAAGAAACGAGGTTGTTTGCAGATTCAGAATTTAAATGAAGACCAAATAAAGAGGAGATTAACAGTTAGTTAATCAGAGAATCTTGTGGATAACCTCTCCAATTCAAATCCAAGCCAATTAAATACAAAAACAATTCAGAAAAAGGGAAAAAGGAAAACCAGATAAGCAAAGGCAAGATCAAAATGAGATCCAGAAGTTAGATCAAGATCTGAAGGAAATCAGCAACGCGTGACACGCTCCACCTGCGCTAAGCGCAAGTGGAGCGCAGCAACAGATTAGTTTCGCTTCATGCGCGCTAAGCGAATATGAAGCGCAGGACGCGCAACAGCTCTTAAACCTAGATCCAGATTGACTTCTTGGAGGTGAATTAGGGTCTTCCCACTCTATAAATAGAGCCTTTTGCACAGATCAAAAGGCAGGTCCTCGGGACCCGACACAGATACAGAGAGAGAGAGTAGTTCTAGGATTGAGAAAGGTGACAGATTTCTCAGTGGTTTGTAATGGCTACAATGAGTAGCTAAGCTCTCCAGTAGGATTTGATGTAGTGGATTCAATCCCCTTGTGTATAAGAATTCTCTTCTTTTTAATTATGATTCTCTATTTGTAATTTATCGGTATCTTTATGCTGTTTGTAATGCATTTCCTCCGCGCGTGCACCGGGGTGGTAGGCTAGTGCTCTGGATACAAAAAGTGGAACTCCGGCTAGTATTAGAGTTAGGTGAGCATAGAGTTGTCTATGAAGCTTAATCTCCGATTGCTGAAGATACTCGTTTGGTTCATATTGTACTATCGTTCTTCGCTGCGATTGAAGCGTTTGGTGAGTGACACACCCCTTCATAGTTGTTCGATGGGAAGGTATGGATTAAATTGATAGCGCTGATTGCAAAATACGGGGAATGTTCGGGGTCGCCAAGCCACTTTGAATGCCTGTAGAGAATAGCTTTTGGCGTTTAATTATGATGTTATAGGGGAATTTGCAAGCACGATAATTGTCAGGCATGCCTTATAATTATTGTAATTAAACAATGCTAAGGTAATTATAAGTATAATCATAATTAAAGGAAGGGATTCACATACACAAGGGGGGAGATGAAACGAAGTCAAATCCTAATCCAAAATATTATTCTCTCATCTCGTTTATCTGCTTTTATTTTTATTATTTATTATTCTGAATACAACCAAACCTTTTGATAAATTGTTTTTATTGGAAATACAATCGCAATCACTCTACAAATTAAAACCGCTCCCTGTGGATACGATATCCTACTTACTCTATAACTGCTGGACTTTTGGTACACTTGCCAGGAATCCATCAGTGGTCCAAGAGAAGGAGGAGGAAAAGGAAGATGAGGGGCCCAAGAGGGAAGAGCCGGGTCGGGATGATGATGAAGAAGACCACAGGGAGCCGGTCTTGTACGATGATGATTTTGATCTTGATCAACCCGCCTTGATGGGGGTTTTGGCTAACGAGGAGGTGGCCGGTGTTCACGCCCGGATTAATTTTAATCGGCATCTGCGAGTGATTGAGCAACAATGTCTTCAACAGGCAGCTTTTATGAAGTATCTGTGGGGGACTGTTGTTCCTCACTTCTCTGAGATCTGGGTTAATAATGAAAATCTGGAAGGTGAGGTCTCCAGTCTCAAGGCTTCTATTGAGCTCGTTGGGAAAGAGCTTAAATCTTACAAGGCCCAAAATGAGAGCTTAAGACGGCTAAGGATAAGGCCGAGAAGAGTAACACTGGGTTGAGGACTGAGTTGAAGAAGGCACGGGAAGACTTGGCGGTGAGGACGGCTGAAGCTGAAGCGGCCAAGAAGGAGGCCAACGACCTTTGCGACGAGGTTGAAAGGGTACAGAAGGCAGGGAACTCATCCTCCGGGATGGGAAAGCAGGAGGTCACGACCTTGATAAAGAAGAATCTGGCGCGTCATCAATCCAAGTGGGAGGAAGAAAAATCTAAGTTGGTGGCTTTGGGGGCCAATCTGGTGAAGGAGTCCTTTGAAAATGCCATGGCCCAGATTAGGCTGAGGAACCCCGATTTGAACCTGGACGGGATGTCACATGAGTTCGAGATGCTTCATGGTCATATCTGTCGGGTGGATACCGAGGCCCGCAAGCTCTACGATGTGGATACCGGGGACGAGGTGGCCGATTGGGACGAGGATGGAGAGTACGGGAAGGGGAATTGATTCTGATACTTGTTCAATTTCTTTTGTAATGTAATCATTTTGTTGAAGTGTTAAGCTTTTAGTGTATTACCCATTGTGACGGCCCATGAGCCGGTGTAGAACTCAAGTAACTTTGTGGGATTTCAGAACCTTGAATTTCAGTGTGCCTCGTTACTACTTTATTTATCTCGTCGCATCTGCTTCGCTTTTTTAACCTTCGATCGATTGTTAAAGTTTCATGTCGGACCGATCTTCCCTGTGACGTTATTTCAAATGATTATGTCGTCTCAGTCTTCCCTGGAACGTTATTTTTAACCGATCGTTACTTTATGCAAAGTTTCTACAAAACTTGTGAAAAATTTATGTAGAGTTTCACGCACGCGTCATTATTTCAAACGTTTGCTTGTTTAAACTAGGACATTATTTCAAACGATTGCTTGTGTCGTCCCGGTCTTCCCTGGGACGTTACCTTAAATCGTCGCGTCATCCCGGTCTTCACGGTCTGAACACCTTGTGTAAACTAGTTGCAGTAAATGAAAAACTTATGAAAAGTTCATGTCGTCCCGGTCTTCCCTGAGACGTTACCTTGAATAATCGCGTCATTCCGGTCTTCCCGGTCTGAACTCCCTGTGTAAACTTGTTGCAAACTTAAAAGAGACGAAGCGGATTGCGAAATCTGTGGGTCTTCCTCGGTCTCTCTTTGGGCCGGGATAAAAAAGCAATATGTACTATGTTTTTTTCGGTCTGGAAAACGTTAATATTGACAAATGATTAGCTGTAATGATCAATTATAGTACATTCTAAGATTTGTCGCGTTCCAGTATCTCGGAATTGGGTGTCCTTGCAACGTTTCCAGTTTATACGCTTCGGTCCCTGTGGCCTTGGTGATCCGGTATGGGCCCTCCTAGTTTTGTGCAAGTTTACCTTGTGTGGAGTTCTGACCCCCTATGTCGGCTCTGCGCAGGACCAGATCTGAGACTTGGAATTTTTTTATTAATGCTCTGGTGGCGTGTCGGAGTGCCAACCGCTCTTTGAGGCATCAATCCCGGATATGGGCAACTTCTCCGGTTTCGTCTAGTAGGTCGAGTTCTTCCCTAGTTCTTTGCTCGTTTTCTACTGGTTGGAAATTTGAGCGCCACCAGGAAGGCTCCCCTACTTCCACCGTGATCATAGCCTCAGTGTCGTAGGTGAGCCGAAACGGGGTCTCTCCAGTTGAAGAGTGCGGGGTCGTCCGGTATGCCCATAGGGCGTGGTCTAGATGTTCTGCCCATTTTCCTTTAGCATCTTCCAGTCTTCTTTTAAGTGCTATCAGGATGACGCGGTTGGCAGCTTCGGCTTGACCGTTGGTTTGAGGGTGTTCCACGGAGGTGAAGTTTTGTTTGATCTTTAGCCCGGCTAGCAACTCTCTGCATCCCTTGTCGGTGAATTGCGTGTCGTTGTCAGTAATTACCAACTGGGGGATCCCGAACCTGCAGACAATGTTTCTGAAGAAGAATTTTTGGATTTGGGATAATGTTATGGTGGATAGAGGTTCGGCCTCAATCCATTTAGTGAAGTAATCTACTGTGCGGACCAGGAATTTTAGTTGTCCCGGAGCCAAGGGGAAGGGCCCAAGGATGTCTATTCCCCACTGAAAGAAAGGCCAAGGGGCCGTTAAGGTGGTGAGGACCTCGGCGGGGAACTTTTGGTGATCGGAATGGCGTTTGCAGGCGTCGCACCGTTTCACGTAGTTGTCGCATTGCCATCCCATGGTTGGCCAGTAATAGCTCGCCCGTAAGGCCTTGCGGGCAAGGGACCGGCCTCCAATGTGGCTGCCACAACTCCCCTCATGCAGTTCGGCCATGACGTAACCAGTTTGTGGTGGTGCTATACATTTAAGCAATGGAGAAGAAAAACCTCTTTTGTACAGTTCTCTGTTGATCATTATGAACCGAGGTGCCATGCATCTGATCCTTTTGGCTTCCTTGTCCTCTGAAGGCAATTCCCCTTTCTCGATGAAAAGTTGGAGGGGGGTCCTCCAGTCGTTGTGGTCTCCGATCGCGAGGACCAGGGTTGTGGGCTCGAGATGGATGCTGGGAGCAGAAAACGTTTCTTGCAGGACAGTTTTGTTGTTTCTGATCTTCTTGTTGCTGGCTAGCCGAGATAGGATGTCGGTTGGGCATTCTTTTCCCGGGGGACGTGCTGGAAGGTGACATGATTGAAGGTTGATGATAAGTCCCTGACCTTGTCCAGATATTTCCGAAGTAGGGGTTCCTTTGCTTGGTACTCCCGGTTGACTTGTGAAACGACTAGCTGGGAGTCGCTACAGAGTGTGACGTCTTTTGCGCCGAGCTCCCTGGCCATGGTGAGTCCGACGAGGCAGGCTTCGTACTCGGCCTGGTTGTTTGAAGTTTTGCAGTCAAAACGGAGAGATTGTTCCAGGCAGACTCCCTCCTCATCCTCAAGCACGATCCTGGCTCCACCCCTCTTCCTGTTGGAGGAGCCATCTACGAAAATCGTCCAACTACGGGGCTTGCTGGCGTGCGCAGTGGGTGGGCTCAACTCTGCCACGAAGTCGACCAAGATTTGAGATTTCAGAGCGAGTCGCGGTTCGAAGACTATGTCAAACTCGGACAATTCAATGGCCCAGTTTGAGAGTCGACCGGAGAGATCTGGTTTATGTAGGACGGTCCTGATTGGAAGATCGGTTCGCACAATGATTGGGTGAGACTGGAAGTAATGTAGGAGTCTTCGAGCCAAGGTAACAATCGCTAGGGCCGCTTTCTCAAGTTTTTGATATTGGGCCTCAGGTCCTTGGAGGGCCCTGCTGACGAAATATATCAGGTGTTGAGCCTTGTTCTCTTCTCGCACAAGGACTGAGATGATCGCTTTGTCGGCGACAGAGATGTAAAGGATCAAGGGTTCCCCCGGGACGGGTTTTGCGAGGACCGATGGGGAAGTTAGCACCGTTTTAAGGTCCAAGAAGGCTTTTTTGCAATCTTGCGTCCATTCAAAGGCTGCTCCTTTTTCCAAAGCTTTAAACAGCGGGACAGAGCGTGCGACCGATCGGGGGATGAAACGGTTCAGTGTCGTTATTCGTTCGTTCAGTTTCTAGACTTCTTTCAGGCAGGTGGGACTTTTCATTTTGATCACGGCCTCACATTTGGCCGGGTTGGCTTCGATGCCCCGGTTGGTAAGCATGAATCCGAGGAATTGGCCGGACGGGACGCCGAAAGTGCATTTGAGCGGGTTGAGGCGCATGTTATGCCGGCAGAGCCTGTCGAATACGACGACCAGATCGTCGACGTGATCCATCCCGGACAGTGTTTTTCCGATCATTCCATCAAAAACCTTAGTCATCATTCACTGGTAAGTCGCGTCGGCGTTCTTCAATTCGAACGGCATCATGCGATAGCAGAAAATACCTCGGTCGGTGATGAAGGCCGTTTTCTCCTCGTCGTCCGGGGACATGGGAATCTGATTGTATCCCGAGTATGCATCCATGAATGAGAGTAACTGGTAATCGGCTGAGTTATAAACAAGTCGGTCTATGTTAGGTAATGGGAAGGGGTCCTTAGGGCAAGCCTTATTGAGATCAGTATAGTCAACACACATTCTTCATTTTCCATTAGATTTTTTAACAAGTACAACATTTGAAAGCCAAGTTACATAGTTACATTCCCTGATGAATCCAGCCTTCAGTAGTTCGTCGACTTGTGCTTCGGCTGCTTTCTGTCTTTCTGGGCCGATGTTTCTTTTCGTTTGAGCGAAGAGTTTCGCCCGGGGGTCCACTGAGAGGTGGTGATTGCAGAAGTGCGGGTTGATCCCTGGCATATCGGTTGTGGTCCAGGCAAAGAGGTCCTTGTTATCTTTGAGGAGCTTGACCAGTTTGGCCTCTATGGTTGCGTCGAGGTCCACACCGATTTTGATGGTGCGGGATGGGTCCGATGTGCATAGAGGGATGAATTTACAATTCCCGGCCGGCTCTACATGGGACGGGGTAGGTGAACTTGTTGGTGTATCGGCTCTGGGGTCGATGTCAATCATCATAACTGCCTTTCCTTTCTCCTGGTCTGGGGTCGCTTTTGGTGCTGCTTCGTCTATGTTCTTAGGTTGCAGGGTGAGGTTGTAGCATCTCCTGGCCTCTTCTTGGTCGCCATGGACGGTGATGATGCTACCGTCTTTGGAGCCGAATTTCATGGCTAGGTGTCTGGTGAAGATGATAGCCCCGAGGGAGTTGAGTGAAGGGCGTCTAAGGATGGCGTTGTAGATGCTGGGGCAATCCACCACCAAAAACTTGGCGTCAACTCCTCTGCTTGCGCTCTCGTCTCCCAAGCAGAACTGGACGTCTAGGTATCCTCTTGGCCGAATCTTTTCACCGGTGAAGCCGAAAAGTTCACCCCGGTATGGGGACAGGTGGGCTTCTGATAACTCTATCTTCTGGAGCGTGCTGAGGAAAAGGATGTCGGCGGAACTACCTTGGTCAATGAAAACTCGGCCGACGTCTGCATGACCGATGAGAGCTCTGATTACCATAGGATCTTCGTGTTTCCTCTTTTTACCGACGAAATCGGCCTCGGAGAAGGAGATGATGAATCCGTCGTCCAAATTGCGCTCATGTTGAGGGATGTCAGAGCCGATGGTGTAAACTTCTTTGAGGTGCCGCTTGCGGGAGTTGTTGGAGTATCCACCGCCGGTGAATCCGCCCGAAATCATATTGATTCTGATTCTAGGGGCCGGAGTGGTAGCCGGGGGGTCTTGGGCTGCTTGCTTGGTGCTTGTTCCTGGTCTTGAGTCATCTTTGGGCTGGTAGTAGGGCTTCCGTTTGTTTTGGCTGGAACCGTGATCCCCTCCCCCGGGACTAGGAGATCGCTTCCTGCCGTCATTTTTCTTGTACCCCCCTTGATTGCGGTCGCGCTTGATAAACTTCACCAGTCGACCATCTTGAATGAGTCGTTCTATGGCGTCTCGCAGTTGGATGCATTCGTTGGTGGTGTGGTCGTAGCCCTCGTGGTAAGCACAATACTTGGTTTTATCTTTCTGCACCCTGTCTGGTAGGGGATGGGGTTTGGATGCTCTTCCTACTTCAGTGTTCATCACTTCTTTGAGTATGCAGACGGGGTCGACGTTCAGGGGGGTGTACCTGTTATATTTGCCTTTGATCTTGGGTTGGTCGCGGTATTGGGAGTCCCTATCACCACCGCTCCGGTGCGAATCTCGGTCGACTCTCGGGGCTGAAGGGTTGCTAGGGTTTCAATCCAAGTGCATCTCCCGGCCAATGAACCTCGCTGATCTTGTCTTGAACTCTTCCATGGTGACAGTCGGTTCTTCAGAAAGGGATACCCCGAACGGGGACCCTGGCAGTAGTGTTGTGACGGCGCAAACGAGTTGCACGTTTTCGGAGAGATCTGGGATTCTCGCACATTCTTTGTAGAACCGGGATAGGAAGTTGCGGAGAGATTCTTCCTTTCCTTGCCTCAGGGTTGCCAGGGTGAACTGATTATGGGGGACGTCAAAAACCACTGTGAATCGATTGATGAAGGTGGAATGTAAGTCTTCCCATCGGTCGATGGACCGGGGTAATAAAGTCTTGAACAAAGCTAGTGCTTCTCCCTTCAATGTCCGGGGGAAAGTTCTGCATATTACTGCCTCTGGTGCTTCGATGAATAGCATTTCATTGCAAAAAGAGTCTAGACGTTGTGATGACAGGAATTGCACAGGATCTAGAATTGAGCAAAACAAACCAATTAGAACCAAAAAATAGCAAGTAATTCACGTAAATTAGGTGCTGGGCAGCAGCTAATTTAGCGTGAGAAAGTGCAAGAAAATGAAGGAAAATGAAAGAAAAAGTGGAGAGGAAAGAAATGGAGGGACGCCACTGAAGCAAGAATCCTCCTGCAGCAGATAAGTCCAATCGCCAGACGCCACTAATTCAGGAGAATTAGATAAGTCTCACCATGGTTTAAGCAACAACCACCAAGCCTCACTCAACTCTCAAGAGAGGAGAAAATTTAGCATAATGCCTTTACTCTAAAAATGATGTGTGAAAATACAAGAGAGGAGAGCCCATTATATAGGAGAGGGGAGTGTGGGGGGAGGCCACTTACATGAGGGAGTGGGGGAGAAAAATAAAAGATGAGTAAAAACTCATCCACAATGGGATTTGAACCCATGCTCCTAATGGTATTTGGCTAAGCTAAGCTTTTAGCCACTAAACCCCCAAAAATGCGCCCAAAGCTACATAGGAAAGAAAAGATGAGTTAATTTTCTATCCTATGTGGGATTAGACCCCATGACCTCCTACACCTTGTAGCAAGGCAACCTACTAAACCAATAAAACCCCTATATAGGCGCCCCTAATTAAAGAAAAGACAAATATATCCTAATTACATCATAAAGTCCTAATTACATCATGAATTACTAATTACATCACAAAAATCCTACTTAAGTTGAGTCTTGCATGTGACTTAGGGATGACCCTCATGAAGGAAGACTCATGCTTGGTTCAGCTCCAAGCACTTCAAGTAGCTCCAAAATTGGTCCTAGCCATTGTCAGTCCAGAGGTCTACTGACAGGTTGTCATCATCCCCTCCCCCTTGGAAAGCATTTGTCCTCAAATCTAAAGAAAGAAATGAGAAGATTATCAGGGGTAGAAGAGAATTCAAGGGAATGGATGACAAGAAGGGAAAAGGTGGAGACTTCCCTTTCTGGATTAGTGAATCCGAGCTAGGCCTCAATCTTGGACATCCTTGCGCACCCTAGTCACAAAGAAAGGAGACTCATTATTCCTAAGCATATAACCTCTAATGCTCATAACAATAATACTTAGGAATCATGTAGGGAGCTTTAGTGAAAGAAAGAGGAGTAGAAGAAGGAGATGAAGAAATAGGGGAAAAGGTTAGAGGAAACTCCCTTGTGGTGTAGCCACTTCCTTCTTCCATATCCAGCAACTCCTTTTCTTGAATCCCTTCAAAACAATCAAGGTCAGCAGTTTTAAATTGGTGCAGTATTAGCATAGCTTCCCTTTTATTTTTTTGTTTTTCCTTGTTTTTCACCTTTTCTACCATCACTTTTGATGCTTCTTCTTTCTTTTTCTTTTTATCCTCACTCTCTATCTTAAGCCTTTTTATTCTCTCAAGCTCTATCTCTCTCTTCAAGTGGGCTTGATCCTCACATATTTCTTGAATTGACATTGGCATTAAAGTGATTTTTGTTCCATCTTGTTTGAAATTGATTTGATTAGAGTAACCATCATGAATGGCCCTCTTATCAAATTGCCAAGGTCGACCCAAAAGAATATGTGTGGCATCCATAGGTACAACATCACAAAGAATATTATCATCATAATCACCTATGGAAATAAAGATGAGAGTTTGCCTATTTACTTCCCTTTCCCCATCATCACATATCCAAGATAACTTGTATGGTCTGGGCTGGGGTGTGGTAGATAAACCAAGTTTTGCTACCATTCTTGAACTTGCAATGTTAGTGCAACTTCCACTATCAACAATTAGGGAACAAATGTGTCCCTCTATCATACATCTAGTGTGGAAGACAGTTTGCCTTTGTTCATCTTCTCTAATCATTTGATTTCCTAAGGCTCTCCTAACCATGCAAAGTTTGCCTTCGGCCCTATACACTTCTTTCTTAACTTCATTTTCATCTTCTTCACTAGTTTCTTGTTTATCATCCTCACTATGTTCATTCTCGCTTTCACTAGTGTATTCAACATTTTCCTTAACCAACATTGCCCTTCTATTTGGGCATTGGGAAGCTATGTGTCCCTTTCCATTACACTTGAAACATTTGATGTTTCTTGTGGAAGTAGAGGGCTCTTCCTTTTTAGTAGAAGGAATGGGGTTAGAGGTAACCCTAGAACCCTTAGGCTCTTCCTTCTCTTGGCTCTTTCCCTTATCTTCTCTTAGGGTTTCCTTGTTCCTAGTTGTAAAACTAGTGTTTCCTCTTTTATAGTTACCCTTTCTTTTAAGTTGAGTTTCAATTTTAATGACTTGATGTACCAAGTCCTCTATTTCAACATAAGGATGCTACTCCACTATGTCCCTTATGTCGAAATTTAGGCCATTGATAAACCTAGCCATAGTTGCTTCAATATCCTCAACTATGTTTGCCCTAATTAAAGCAAGTTCCATTTCCTTAAAATATTCATCTACACTTTTAGACCCTTGCTTAAGAGTTTGGAGTTTAATGTGCAACTCCCTAGTGTAATGTTGAGGTATGAACCTCTTTCTCATTATGGATTTCATTTCCTCCCAAGAGGAAACTAAAGGAGCATTGCACCTTCTTCTATCAGCTTGAAGCTAATGCCACCAAACTAAGGCATAATTCTTAAACTCAAGAGAGGCAATTTTAACTTTTTCTTCTTCCCCATACCTATGGCAACTAAAGATTTGTTCAATTTTAAGTTCCCATTCTAGGTATTGTTCTACATCATTTCCACCATTAAAGGTTGGGACTTCTATCTTTACTCCTCTAAACCCTTGTTCCCTTCTAGGTTCCTCTTCTCTCCTATGTTCCCTTCTATTCCTCCTAGGGTTTTCCTCATAGTATTCTTCTCTTCCTTCCCTAGGGTTTGCCTCATAATACTCTTCTCTAAACCCTCTATGTTCCTCACGCCTCCTAGGCCTCCTATTTTCCCTTCTCCTATAGGTATGGCTAGAGTATCTCTCTCCCTCACTACTTTCTGGATGGTAACTATCTTCACTCCTAACCACACTATACCTATCCTCACTTCCTCCTTCTTGAGAAGAATGTCTTCTCTCCCTCCTACTCCCACTTAGCTCTTTCCTAAGTTCACTCATCTCATGCCTCATCATTCGAGTCATATCATGAATTGCACGTTGTAACTCGGACCTATACTTCAAAGTTCTAGGAGAAGGAGGTGGTGAGTTCCTACTACCCATTGTTTTAAAGTTTTTGATTTAAAATTTGGACCTTACCACTCAACTAAGTGTATACACTCAATGGAATGCAACACTCGTGTATGTCACTCTTTTTTGGCTTTTTCTATAATGAAACTCTCTTGCCTCTTCTACTCGGTTGGAGGTTGATTGAAGTTGCAAAGACCAGATTGAGTCTAAGTCTTAACCCTTACCCAAAATAGAAGCGCGCTAACAAAAGAAAAGATCTACCGGAAGAGAATTAGAAATCCTAAGACAAAACAGAAGAATTGATATGACAAACAAGAAAAGCTGGCACTCAAACAAGCTTATACACAAGAGCAGACAGCAAAACAGACAAGACGAAAGAAATTGCAAAGAGAATTGTTTTTGGTGATTTTTGAAAAGAGTTGCCAAAATTGTCGTTTTTAAGAAAAACAGCAAATACAACTCAATTACAGTATACAGGGAAAAGAAACAAAAAATTACAGTAAAACTGTCACTGTATTGTTGGGATATCTCTTTGTTTTGAATTTTCTATTTTTCTGAATTTTTTTGAATTTTGACTCTTTTTGGGTGTCTTTTTGTCTTTTTCTTCGTTTGCACCCTTTTTTTGCTTTTTACACCTCTTTTTCTAATTTTGGCACGTACGTACTCTTTATATTTTTTTGCCTTTTCTTTCTTTTTTTGGCTTTTTCCCCAACAGAAAGTTACAGAAATTTGTACACAATGAAAAGAAAATATACTGACCCTACTATAATATTTTTGGAATTTTCTGACACTAAACTGGTCCAAGTGGCCCAGAAAAGCAAAAATAATGAATAAACTGATTTCTAAAAACTGTTAAAAAAAACGTGATGGCAACTTGATTTCAAAAATGGCCAAAAAATTGCTTAGCACTTCCTTGTTGATTATACAAGACCAGTGTGGTCACAGAAACGCGCTTGGTTCAATTTTAAGTTTGGAATTAAATTTGAAGGAAAATCAACAATTAGGATTTGTTGATCTTCTTCCAACACTATGAACCAAAAAAGATCCTATAGGTGAGCGTTTTGCACAATCAAACAGGGAAAGTTCTAGGTAGAGATAGCAGTCAATCCAAATTTGCAATCAGAATGCCAATCAAACAGACATAACAAGAGTAGAATATGAACAAAACATAAGCCCAAAAATGCGCATAAAATGGCAAAAAGAAGGAGAAAAATTGCGCAAAAATAAATTGCAAGAAAGTAAAGGGGGAAACTGAAATTAAAAGGATGGGGAGGACAAGAATGTAAATGACTGAAATGTAAAGGGGAAGCGGAAATTAAAAGGATGGGGAGGACTGAAAATTAAATGACTGAAAGTAAAGGGGGAAAGCTGAAATTAAATGGGATGGGAGAAGCGGAAATTAAATGGCGGAAATTAAATGGCGGAAATTAAAGGCGGAAAGTAAAGAGATGATATATGGGGGATGACAATGTAATGGTGATTGGGAGAAAATGTAGGTGAACGATCTTTGGAAAAATGAAGACAACAATGCCTCCTCTTACCACACTTCACCAACAAACAAGCAATTTATAGCAATTATATGTAGAAATCACTCAAGAACAAGTATGAGCAATTAAGAGACAATTTATTAAACACCTAGGGGGTGGGAATTAGCGGCCCAAAACAGCCCCCAACTAGCAAGATAAACACCAATCAAGCAAACAAGCACAAAGTAGTAGTAGAAAGGCACCTCGGGCCCGGGAAACAGTCCAAGTCCAAATTACAATGAAAAGAGGGATTGAATTACACTAAATTGAAGCAAAATTCTGCACAAAAGAGGTGCAGCCACCACGCCCAAACAGCCACCAAAAACAGCCCCAAATTGCTCAATCCATCAAGCTCTTGATACGAAATGATGACAGGAATTGCACAGGATCTAAAATTGAGCAAAACAAACCAATTAGAACCAAAAAATTGCAAGTAATTCATGTAAATTAGGTGCTGGGCAGCAGCTAATTTAGCGTGAGAAAGTGCAAGAAAATGAAGGAAAATGAAAGAAAAAGTGGAGAGGAAAGAAATGGAGGGACGCCACTGAAGCAAGAATCCTCCTGCAGCAGATAAGTCCAATCGCCAAACGCCACTAATTCAGGAGAATTAGATAAGTCTCACCATGGTTTAAGCAACAACCACCAAGCCTCACTCAACTCTCAACAGAGGAGAAAATTTGGCATAATGCCTTTACTCTAAAAATGATGTGTGAAAATACAAGAGAGGAGGGCCCATTATATAGGAGAGGGGAGTGTGGGGGGCGGCCACTTACATGAGGGAGTGGGGGAGAAAAATAAAAGATGAGTAAAAACTCATCCACAATGGGATTTGAACCCATACTCCTAATGGTATTTGGCTAAGCTAAGCTTTTAGCCACTAAACCCCCAAAAATGCGCCCAAAGCTACATAGGAAAGAAAAGATGAGTTAATTTTCTATCCTATGTGGGATTAGACCCCATGACCTCCTACACCTTGTAGCAAGGCAACCTACTAAACCAATAAAACCCCTATATAGGCGCCCCTAATTAAAGAAAAGACAAATATATCCTAATTACATCATAAAGTCCTAATTACATCATGAATTACTAATTACATCACAAAAATCCTACTTAAGTTGAGTCTTGCATGTGACTTAAGGATGACCCTCGTGAAGGAAGACTCATGCTTGGTTCAGCTCCAAGCACTTCAAGTAGCTCCAAAATTGGTCCTAGCCATTGTCAGTCCAGAGGTCTACTGACAGGTTGTCATCACGTTGCCAGGGTCAGAAGTTCCCGCAAAATGTTCGATGGGGAGAGCATTGAGGAATGCCTTAGGAATCTCTGCCATGGCCAGCCGGTCAGTGAACGGGTGTCTGAATGGGGTATGAGCTTGTGGGAAAAGGGGTTGGATCGTGTGTCCTCCCGGGTGTGATTCTCGGTGGGGTTGGGTTTCCTCAGGTTGGGTAAAATGTGACGGCTGCTGATTACCGGGTTGCGCGACCGAGCGCTCCAGGTATCGGATTCGGTCTTCCAGGTGTTGTACCAACGGGTCCGGCCGCGGGAGAGGAACAGGAGGTTGAGGGGGGGTTGGGATATGGTTCTGGTCCTCGACCTCCTGTAACCTTTGCTGAAGTTGTGCGATGATGGCGTCCGTTGGGTCAGGAGTGTCAACATGGTGGGGAGCCGTCACTAGAATGGGTTCCTGCTGTTGGGCCTGCCCGCTGTCTCCGAAGCCCTCTTCGTGATACGGGACGTCTTCGACCCAGCCATCCGGGGTGGGCTAAGGACGACTTCGGAGACGTTGGCGTGTGGTAACCGTCATTGGGGGAGGCCCTCCTTCTAGCGCCAAATGTTCTGTGGTGAACTAACCTCGGTCCGGTTGAGGAAGTTGGGGACGATATCTCGTGCTGCAGCAGGAGAGCCGGGACGAGGGGGTGACACCTGCAAAGACACTCCGATCCTTAATGACATACCTGTTCCGTAACTCTGTAAAAGGTTGTATAGGTAAGTGGTGGCGTGTGGATGTGGAGAAAGAGCTGGATCACTAATGATGACCCGAGGATCCGACCCGTGTCATCATGGGTGTTAGTCCGGGCCGGGTTGTACAGAACCCGTATTCCCGGATCCGGATCGGGGACCCACATCTTATGCCTATTGGGCTCTATTCATTTGGGCCCTATTATGGTCCAAATTCACAGTCCAGAACAAAGTGCATGTGGGTAAATTTCTCAAAGATTGTTCTTAACCATGTTTTATATTCTGAAATTTTACTTGGTTGTTAATTTTTCAGTTATTAAAAGCTATTATTTTAGCTTTAAAAAATTATCAACATCTAAAATATGAAGAGCTTTAGCATGAAGTTAGAAATTTATGTCACAGTGCTACAATTATATAGCTAGACAAAAAAAATGACATTATTACTAAAAAAAATACATAATTTATGGGCAGAATCATACTTCTCACCCTTACCACTTTATGATTAAGAGAATCAGGATATGCTCAACCGGAGCTGGGATGTGCACATATCGCATATTTGGAAAGAAGCCAACTCAATTGCAGATTGTTTAGCTAATGCTGCTCGTGTCATTCCGTTTGGAACATCCTTGTTGTATTCCCCCCTGCAAGTGTTTTTTTCTTGTTATTTTGATGATCTAGCTGGGTGTGTTGTGTCCAGGCTAGTTCCCGTGTAGTGCTTGGCCTTTTAGCCTCCTATTAATAAAAAAAATAAAATCAATAAATTAATCACAGAGCGGCATATGGTTCATAAGAGCTAGAAACTACAATTTGAAACATCAAAGATCAAGAAAAATATATACTAAATGGTTGCTTTCATTATTGTATATTGTGCTTAGTTCAACCTTAAAATTGGTTTACCCTATGTATTTTGATCAAAGTTTTAATTTGGTATCCATTTTTATACGAATTATTTCCTACTCCATAGCGGTGGTGCTTGTAAGTTCAGTTATTGTACGATGCGATCTTCTCGTTGATTTAGTTACTGTGTGAGATCTAATCTTTCAATATCTAGCTCTCAGCTAATGCATGCAATGCATTCTCTCATATAGTACGTATTAGTTACAACGACACTGACAATCCTGCATTTATATAGTAATTAATATATGCTAGCTAATATGGCTGAAGAGATATAAGCATCTGTAGCACCCACTTTTTCTCTTTCTTGAAGTTAATTAAGGGATTGAAATTGACATTACAAAGACCAGAAATTTCAGTGAAAAGCAAAAGATTTTCAATACCTGGCACTTCCTATATTTTAATAAAGCACCAGGTGCAGCAAATGTGTTCATCAAACTAGCTAGCCAATTAAGTAGCTATATGACACTATATATCTTCCATCTGACATACACCGAAAACTTTATCCCCTAGATAAGATGATGAGAAAGGACTAGCTAGCATAACAAGGATAAAAGATAGAGTTGAATCTTCTTTCATCACTCTGATTACAACCTAATGATGCATCAACCTTCAATCTAAATTGGAATGCTTACAATTATGAGCCTCATATCCTAATAGAGTGAAATCTAGCTAGGAATATAGGAGATAGCTAAACTAGTCTTTTTAATATTAGAGAAATACTAATATCACATTTTTTTTCGGACTCTTTTAACACAATATTTATTATTGATTGAAATATGTATGAGTTTCATCAAATAAAGAGTGGGTTCTATCACATTGAGAATATATAGCACCTACATGATTTGATGAAACTCGTGTCAATTTCAACCACAATAGAATTTGTGTTGAAAGGAGTATATTAATTACTAGCATTTCTCTTAATATTAAGGTTAAAAGTACTACTTCATTGGTGATCATGATGAAGAGACACCAACACCAAGAAAATCAATGAAAGGAACTTCACTCCTTTCAATATCATTGGACGACTCATCTGTTTCCTCTTGTTCAGTAGAATTAGAACCTCCCAACTTGGTCAATGTGGATGAGTTGTCACAGAAACTCACCAACTCCCTTTTCAGCCTTCCATCATTAGCATAATCAAGGCATCCAAAATTGCTAGGAACAACAACCCTACTACAGTTGGGAATCGAGAACATGTTGGAACCTCCAAAGCCTCCGAAGGATATTGAAGGATTTGGGTAAATTCTGTGAAGAAACCTATCTGAGGCTTTTGAGCTTTCTGAAAGGTAAACATTATTATTGGAATTAGGAGAATTTGCTGCAATTGTTGTTGTTGTCGTCCTTTCTTTATTGTAGAGGCTCCTGAAGTCAAAGAATCTTGCATTCTCTAACCCAATTCTTGATGATGAGCTAAATAGTAGTTCATGAGGAGGTTTATGGGGAAAACTAATAATAATATTGTTATTATTATTAGAAGAAGAGGAAGTAGTGTTGTTGGAATAGAGGTCATGGAAGCTTCTCTTCTTGGATTGCTCCCTTTGCTTTCTTGCCATTATAACATGCCAGTGATTCTTGACAGCATTATCAGTTCGACCAGGGAAGAGCCTCGCTATGAGTGCCCATTTGTTGCCATGAATGCGGTGAGCTGCAAGTAGTCTCCCTTCTTCTTCTTCTGTGAATGGCCTTCTGTTGATTCTCGGATCAAGCTGATTGAACCACCTTAATCTGCAACTTTTCCCTACAAATTCACAACATATATGCACATAAGAAAAATCATTTAATTAGTATACATTGTTATAAAAGAAAATTTTACACAGACATTCAACTGTGTGTCGTCATATCATTTAATAAATATGATACTTGATATGTTATTAAATTTAATAAATGATGTGGCAGCACATAATTGAATATCTGTATAAAACTTTTTTACACTAATAGTGTACATATATTAAACTTTAAGAAAAATATCAAATATGATTAATTAAATATTTACTCCAATTGACATGATTTTAATGTAATTAATAAATAAATAATGCAACATATATGTATAGATATATATAAACAGAGTGTACATCAAGTGTGAGCTTCAGATATAAGAGAGATTAAACTTGATCATGGTGATCAATGAGTTATACATAAATTATTGATTTTTTTATTAATCTAGTTTTAATTAAAATTAATTATGGTTGCGTGATCAAAGTTAACCTCTCATGAGAGCATAGTCTCATCTAGCATGCTTCCCATATAAATATAGATAATAGAAGGATTGTAGTGGTACACTCATTTTCATTTTAATTATTTGTTGATCTTTTTATATATAGTTAATTCCCCAAAAATACACGGAGTGCACTCTAAACAGATCCATAGTTATGATAATGATAATAGATATAGAAATAAATATATATACATATAATAATATGATTTAGTACTCAAGTTAGCTCCAGATGCAGGATTATTCAAGAAAAATTAACCATTGAATTAGAACTCATACAATTTCAATTTAATTTTATGGAGAAAGATATATATAATATCCAAGTTACATAATTGAGATTAATACATACCTGATCTTCCTTGGAGCTTCTCAGCAATTGAATTCCAGTTTTGGGCACCAAATTGTTCAACAAGTTGGCGAAGCTTTTCATCCTCAGCAGGCCTCCAGTGACCACGTGGACAAGTCTTGTTGTCCTCACCAGCTGAAGAATCCTCCATGGCTGGATGATGGTGGCTCAGAAAATTTAAAAATTTTTGCTACAAGATAGAACTGTTGAAAATCAAAGCATAACAGAGAAAAGTCCAGAAGAAGATTTATATAAGAAAGTGGGAAGGGAGAGGTTGGTTTAGGGTTGTGGATGAGAAGTCACTTTAGTTGTCTTCACACGATAAAGATTGTGCCATTTGTAAAAATGTACATTAAAAGACCTACTTTCTATGTCATTGGCCCTTAAACTTCTTTATTAAATATTCAAATTCCTTTTTTAACTTTCCTTTTTAATATAAAAAAATATTCATTACCATTTCCATAATTCGTTTCCAAATCATCGATCCTAACTATTCTAGTAAACCATGGTACCGCGTTATATCAAATTTATGAGTAGTTTGGTTACCTTATGGTTTTTTACTAAAGGGACATCTCTCCTTGATAAAAAATTTCTGATAATTTGTGACCTTAATGAATTGAGACAGTTTTTAAGCAATAGTAATGAAGTTGATGGGGAATTAATAATCTTAAAATGTAATGTAGAATAAAATCCTTTGTAATTTGGATTTAATTTATATATTACTATATAAAGTAATGTTTACTATTTTTCATTTGACATGTCACCCTCAGAGTATATCTTTTCCCTCTAAATTTAACTTAATTAATGTTATAACTTAGATTACAATTAATTATATAGCCATTAATTACAATCAGTGAGATATGATTAAAACATTTAATGCATAATATTCTATGCATTGCACTGGTAATTATAAATTTGGATAAAATATGAAATAAAAAAACTTAATATAAAAGTACTTCTGGAAATTTTTGTTAATTAATAAATATTACTGTACTAATAACGATAAATATAAATTAAAATGGAAAAAATACAAGCATTTAAATTAAAACTTTTGTGTTTTGGAAAATATTAAAAATTAGTTTAGTGAAAAATTATTTTATTAAAGGTTTACAAACATTTAATGTTGTTTAATATTATATGAAGAAATTTAAGCATTAAATAATAAAATTAAAAAGGTTAAAATATCTGTTGAATGTATTATTAATTAAAGGGAAAAATGTTAATTTTATTTAATAAAAGCTCAAAAGATATAGGTTACAGAATCTAAGATCCTACATGTGATTATGTGAGTAGGAAAGTAGATATATCACTATAAAATATAAGGACTTAAATATATTATATAGGAAGAAATGTGCACCTACCTTTACTAATTTCTCTAATTAATATGTATATTTATACATGTCTTATTTACTTTTAATTTTAAATTTCAAATAATTATGTTCCCTTATTTCGCCCTTTTCTGATTTTGTATCTTTACCTGTTTAATTTCCTTTTTCAATTCTTTAATGATTTTATTTTTAAATTAATTTCTATATTCTCTATATATTTTTCCATACACCTTTCTCTCTTTCCTTCTTTTATTCTTATTTTCTTTTTTTGGATTTAATAATTATACACTGTCAGTGTAAAATAATTTTACACAGTTATCCAATGATGTGTTGACACATTATTTAATGAGTTTAATTACACATGATATATCATATTCTTTAATTCATGTGGTAAAATATCATTCGATGAAAATGTAAAATTTCTTTACACTGACAATGTGTATAGTAATTAAACTCGGATTGAGAATAATTTGTATGCATTGTCAGTGTAAAGACTCTTTACACCGACACCCAATCATATTTTAGTATAGTGCCATGTCACAATTTTAGATTTGTTAATAATTTGATTTAATTTTAATAATTTATTCAATTAAAATTAGACTAAACCCTAATTCAAAATTTTGGTTTTTGAAATACAGTGAGCCTCTTTGTCGTTCAACCTCCCCCATGTTCAACTTCGCTTCTTCTTCCATCTGCATCTGCTACAACGCCGATCGCCGACAATTTCCATCTGCCCCCTCCGCTGATGCCTCCACGATGTGGATATCTGTTATGTCGCAACGTCGACGTCTGTCGCCTCTGCGTCATCGACATCTGTCGCGTCCGCAACTTCGACGTTCCTCTGCTCCTCTACATCCATCTGCCTTTGCCACTACGCAGTCGCCATCCATCTCCCTCTACCGCCTCTGGGACATCTGCCACGTCTGCTGCCCTAGACGTTCCTCTGCTTCTTCTACAATGATGTCGCCTATGGAGAGTTCGCGACCTCTCAGTTCTCATTTCCCCTAGAGAGTTCAATGACGTCGACCACCCCAAGCTTGCATACTGTACTAGGCCTCACATTTCTCTTCGCCTTTGTCTCTTCTGCAAGGTAGTGACAATGTCCCCTTCTCTGTATTAATATCAAATGAGTATTGCTTCTTTCTCTGCCATTTTCTTGCAATCTGTTTATAATGAAAACTTAAATGCTTAAAATAGTTATTGGAAAAGTAACCTTCGTTACAGTTTATTGAGTAATAACAAATTTCTATCTTAAAACATTTTGTTTTTTTTTTAACTTTCTTATTTTCATAGTGATGTGGAGGTGATGTTTATGGGTCCTGGCCACATAAATATGTTGGCTTTCTTTGAACCTCGGGTATAGCAGTGGTGGGAGAAGGAAATAGACATAAATTTGATGGCCACATACCCTTGTTTCATCAGTATATTTGCTAATTTCTTCATATCTATGAAAAATAGGAACTCCATTTTGGATAAGATGCACTGCCAAGGAAGAATTTATCATGCATTTAATATAATTACGAAGCTGAGAATCCCAACAAATGCTCAAGCCTTCAAGGATTGCTAAAAGTTCAACTTCTAGAATGTCCACATGCCCATTTTCCAGAATTTCCACATGCTGAATGTTTCCATGGAATGTTAAGATTTGCAAACCTTTTTGTGTGTTAATTAATTTAATTTAGCTTTTGTAAACATATTGCTTGAGGAAACTTCAGGGTCTTTCCTTTTACCAACATCTCTCGGGAAAGGATTGAGGATTTGTGCAATGTAATATGCTGATGAAACAAGTTGTTCCAATGTTTTTCTGTTTTCGCAAATTACCAGGAAATGCAGGATAGCTAAAGATAACTTTATATCTTACCAAACTGTCATATTCTCTTTCTGAATATAAAAAAATAGAAGCTAGAGCTGGGTAACGGGTCGGCACGCACCGAACCGCACCAACCCGCACCGACCTGCACCGACCCGCATCGGCCCGCCTAATCTCGCGGTTAAATGGACTTAACCGTTTGAGCCCGCGTACTAAATGGGCCTGCTCTTTTCTGGTCTGCATAAGCCCCTCGGGTTAGCGGACCAACCCCGCCGGCCAGCCCGTTTAAGTAATTAAAAAATGATTTAAGGTCGACATTGTTTGCGTCCGCGTCCGCAACTTTGACGTCCCTCTGCTTCCTCTACTTCCCTCTGCTTTTGCCACGACGCAGGTCGCCATCCATCTCCCTCTACCGGCCTCTGGGACATCTGCCACGTTTGCTGCCATGGACATTCCTCTGCTTCTTCTACGATGACGTCGCCTATGGAGAGTTCGCGACCTCTCAGTTCTCATTTCCCCTAGAGAGTTCAATGACGTCGACCACCCCCAGCTTGCATACTGTACTAGGCCTCACATTTCTCTTCGCCTTTGTCTCTTCTGCAACGGTAGTGACAATGTCCCCTTCTCTGAATTAATATCAAATGAGTATTGCTTCTTTCTCTGCCATTTTCTTGCCATCTGTTTATAATGAAACTTAAATGCTTAAAATAGTGATTGGAAAAGTAACCTCCGTTACAGTTTATTGAGTAATAACAAATTTCTATCTTAAACATTTTGTTTAGTGATGTGGAGGTGATGTTTATGGGTCCTGGCCACATAAATATGTTGGCTTTCTTTGAACCTCGGGTATAGCAGTGGTTGGAGAAGGAAATAGACATAATTTGCTGGCCATATACCCTTGTTTCATCAGTATATTTGCTAATTTCTTCATATCTATGAAAAATAGGAACTCCATTTTGGATAAGATGCACTGCCAAGGAAGAATCTATCATGCATTATATTTAATTACGAAGCTCAGAATCCCAACAAATGCTCAAGCCTTCAAGGATTGCTAAAAGTTCAACTTCTAGAATGTCCACATGCCCATTTTCCAGAATTTCCACATGCTGAATGTTTCCATGGAATGTTACGATTTGCAAAACTTTTTGTGTGTTAATTAATTTAATTTAGCTTTTGTAAACATATTGCTTGAGGAAACTTCAGGGTCTTTCCTTTTACCAACATCTCTCGGGAAAGGATTGAGGATTTGTGCAATGTAATATGCTGATGAAACAAGTTGTTCCAAAGTTTTTTTGTTTTTCGCAAATTACCAGGAAATGCAGGATAGCTAAGATAGCTTTATATCTTACCAAACTGTCATATTCTCTTTCTGAATATAAAAAAATAGAAGCTAGAGTTGGGTAACGGGTCGGCACGCACCGAACCGCACCGACCTGCACCGATCCGCCTAAGCCCGCAGTTAAATGGACTTAACCGTTTGAGCCTGCGTGCTAAATGGGCCTGCTCTTTTCTGGTCTTCCTAAGCCCTCGGGTTAGCGGACCAACCCGCGGGCCAGCCCGTTTAAGTAATTAAAAAATGATTTAAGGTCGACATTTGTCGCGTCTGCGTCCGCAACTTTGACGTCCCTCTGCTTCCTCTACTTCCCTCTGCTTTTGGCACGACGCAGGTCGCCATCCATCTCCCTCTACCGCCTCTCGGACATCTGCCACGTCTGTTGCCCTGGACGTTCCTCTGCTTCTTCTACGATGACGTCGCCTATGGAGAGTTTGCGGCCTCTCAGTTCTCATTCCCCTAGAGAGTTCAATGACGTCGACCACCCCCAACTTTCATACTGTACTAGGCCTCGCGTTTCTCTTCTCCTCTGTCTCTTTTGCAAGGTAGTGACAATGTCCCCTTCTTGTATTAATATTTAAATGAGTATGCTTCTTTCTCTACCATTTGCTTGCAATCTGTTTATAATGAAACTTAAATGCTTAAAACAATGATTGGAAAAGTAACCTCTGTTACAGTTTATTGAGTAATAAAAATTTCTCTTAAAACATTTTTTTAACTTTCTTGTTTTCATAGTGATGTGGAGGTGATGTTTATGGGTCTTGGCCACATAAGTTTGTTGGTTTCTTTGAACCTCGGGTATAGCATTGGTTGGAGAAGGAAATAAACATAAATTTTCTGGCCACATACCCTTGTTTTCATCAGTATATTTGCTAATTTCTTCATATCTGTGAAAAACAGGAACTCCATTTTGGATAAGATGCACTGCTAAGGAAGAATCTGTCATGCATTTAATATAATTACGAAGCTCAGAATCCCAACAAATGCTCAAGCCTTCAAGGATTGCTAAAAGTTCAGTTTCTAGAATTTCCACATGCCCATTTTCTAGAATTTCCACATGTTGAATGTTTCCATAGAATGTTAAGATTTTCCAACCTTTTTTGTATGTAACAGCGAATGAAATTTAACATTTTTCTAAAGTTTGTATAATTCTTTTACATATTTATACAATTATTCTCTCTCTTTCAATTAGTTTAACATCTGATGTTTTGAATTACAATTTTGTGTGTTAATTAATTTAATTTAGCTTTTGTAAACATATTGCTTGAGGAAACTTCAGGGTCTTTCCTTTTACCAACATCTCTCGGGAAAGGATTGAGGATTTGTGCAATGTAATATGCTAATGAAACAAGTTGTTCCAATGTTTTTCTATTTTCGCATATTACCAGGAAATGCATGATAGCTAAAGATAGCTTATATCTTACCAAACTGTCATATTCTTTTTCTTAATATAAAGAAATAGAAGCTCAATTACAAGCTCGAGCAAACTGATCTGACACAATTTGATGCAAGATAGAGTTTGGAAACTTGTCGTTGGTTGTAAGTACCATTTGGGTGTAACATTTTCGATGATGATTAGATAAATAAGGATTTTCAATTGTCACTTTTCATCCTATTTTTAAACCAAAGAGTAACAGTTTTGACACTTGGAACCACTTATGCAACACCTCTGTGTTAATTAATTTAATTTAGCTTTCTAAACATATTGCTTGAGGAAAAGGAAGATAGATTCATAAGAGTAAAATTAGGCTACAAAGCACATGGACCCATAAAAAAAGCTAAAACAATTAAGCCAACCAATTCAATCCCTTGCAAATGTGGAACATGGTAGTAAACAAACTAGTCACATGCTAGCCAAAGGAAAAAGGAACTTAACCAAAAAACCTTGAAAAGCATCATAAATCCTGATACAAAGCCAAAGAGCGCAAATGATGCTGGTGATAGCTGAGAAAAATCTTGTGCCAAAAATCTATCGTACACCCTGGCACTCACATCAATTAGGAATGAAACCAATAGGTCAACATATAAACACAGTTCCAAATGTAAACCAAATAACATAATTTAAATAAGTAACATCCCATTAAGGAAATATCAATTCAAGTATTATGCTGTCATCATCACCCATTTCCAATAATCAAACAATATACCAGAAAGAGAAGTATAAAAACAAAAAAAAAACAATTGCAATATCCAACAATACAAAAAAACTATTACAAATGCAAAACAGAAAAAAAACTTGAGGTAACTAAAATTCGTTGTCAAGTAATATCCACTGCAACATAAGTTATAAAATGTTGTTGAAAGTGGTTTTATGCTTCCATAGAATCCTACAATGTAAAGTAGAAATGAAAACATTGTTAGGATAACAATAATAATTAAAAACGATTGTAAATAAAATGATAATGGATTTACCTTTGACTCAATAAAATTGGTAGCTTCAACATTAGTAATTGGAAGTTGATTACTAACAATATCACACCTAAAAAGCATGGTCGGTCAAACAGTTAGCTTAACATATATGGTAAAAATGACAAATAAAAACTCATAGTGTAACACATGCTTTCAAGATACCTTGCTTGATTTAAACTTGGACATTTACGTTTATTATGACCTTTCTTCTTACAATAATTGCAAGTAGAGGAACTTTTTTGTGCAATTCCAAGCTGCCTTTCATTCGCAAAGTTATAATATTGTTAGAGACTTTTGGAATAACTTGAGTTGTTAAAGTGTCAAACTCTTCCTTTGATTCTTCAACATCGATCCACTAGTTCAAGTTCTTCAATTAACTTTTGTAAACCTTGAATTGCAACATCAAGATGTTTTTCTGATCGTGAAGCTCTTTCAGACAATTTAAGAGAATGAGCCTAACACTATTAAACAATAAAGTACTAGAAGCTTTGTTTCCGCCCTAATGTAATTCTCCATTGCGAATCCTTTGACTTCTCCTTCTTAGCATTAATGGCCAATCGAGGAAGAATATACAGTGAAGGGAGAGAGTGAACCTTTTGTTTATAAAAATAGTTAGCACATGTCTACAAAGATGCCCACAAATTGAAACATGTGACAACTACAATTTGCTTCTTTTGAACTAACATGAAAAGTCACATAATAGTTAGGCTTCTCTTTGTAAATTTCATGAACCTTGTATGTGGACACTTCAATGGAAAATTCAACTTTCTCTGCGATAAACTTTTGAGAGCCAACCAACTGATAAGTGCAAAATATATGATGAATTCTTGTATAATTACAACACTTATCAAAGGTAAAATAGTAAATTTATTCCCCAAAAGTACCTCTTTTTAGTAATAAATGCATATTTTATGAGTATTTGATTTGAATTTGAATATTATGCTATTTTGATAGAAAATCTGTTGATTTTGCAGATAAAAGGGAAGGTTTTAAATGGAGAAACAGATAGCATATATTTGAAAAGAGAATCTGCAAGATAAGGATATAAATGGTAGCTGATCAAGATAAAATCAGCAATTATTTGGATAAAGATTCTGCAGATAAAATTCTCAATGTTGAATTTGAAGATCAAATGAGCACAAGATCAAGCTAAAAAGAGGGGAAATAAGGAAAGCAAAGCAAACAAGGATAAGATCAGTAAGAGATCAAGCTGAAAAAGGAGGAATCAGGAAAGCTGACGAGAAATACGCTCCACCTGGCGCTGAGCGCAAGTGGAGCGCAACATTCAATTGCTCTCTGTTTCCAGCACTTCATCTGCGCTAAACGCAGATTAAAGCGCAGTAATACGGAATCAGTTTTCAAAGAATTTCAAACAAGATTCCTTCCATATTTCAGATAGCTTTCCAACTTCTATTTAAAGAACCTTTTGCATAGATCATGGGGATCTTTTGGAGAGACGCAGAGCAGAGCTAGGGCTGGAGAAAAGTGTGATAGTTTCTCCGTTGGTTTGTAATGGCTACCATGTGTAGCTAAACTCTCCGATAGGATTGAATGTAGTCGATTCAATCCCCGATTGTATGTGAATTCTCTTTAATATCTATGAATCCTTGTCTTTATGATATCAATATTTCTATTCTATGCTTAATGCGTAGCTTCCGCCTGTGTGCCAGAAGTTATAGGTTGATTTTGTGGGATGCATTGGAAATGGTTTTATAAAAGCAATAGCGAGTTTGGGGGAGCCTAGGAATAGGAAACTTGAACTCTGATTGGTAAGAATACTCATAGTAGTTGCTGAGGAATCAAGGCAAATTGACAGTGTTAACAAACCGAAACCATATCTTTAAAGTCAGGGTAATTTGTCGCTCGGGAGAACCCAGCATGAATTATTTATGAGTATTTCGCGATCCGAGGAACCTACATGGAATAATTTAGTTTGGCTAAGGTATCATAATTACATATCATAAATATTATTGGGGTTCACATACGAAAGGGGTGCGATAGATGAAATTCAATCCTAGTCCAAGTAACTTGCTCTACCTATCTCGATTTATTTTCTGTTTTTATTTACTTTCGCAATTCTCAACAATCAACAACCATACTCTCTACTTGATAGTTGTGACCACTGATCTGTATAAATTGAATCGTTCCCTGTGGATACGATACTCTTACTTACTATTATACTATTGGGTTTTTGGTACGCTTGCCAGAAATTCAACAAGTATTTTTGGCGGCCGTTGCCGGGGAACGGTGTATCAATTTTTAAAGACTTGGGAGGTCTATCCTATCAAGTTGTATATATATTTTTAGGACCTTTAGGAAAATTTTAATTTTTTTAAAATTTTATTATTTTGTTTTCTCACCATTGTGCAAGTTCTTGATTTTTGCTTTTGCAAGGACAAGTGTCCCAAAAATCAATTACTGTTTGACCCTGAAATAGAGAGGATATCCAGAAAAACCAGGAGCAGAAATAGAAGAAAGAGACAAGGGAGGAATCAATTAGAATACAAAAATATTGCTGAAGATCAACACCCAATTTCCTCAAAGGAGAGTCTTAGGAAATTATGTCATGCCACCAGGACCTCGACACTACTCAAGCATAGCTTACCAGCTACAGCGAAGTCCTTGGAGATGAAAACTGCACATTTAAACCTCATTAGTGCCCATCAATCTGCAGGATTGGATCATGAAGATCCACATACTCATCTCTCTACGTTTCTATGAATGATTGGTATTATGGGATTTGAGGAAGGAGATTTGGAAATTTGTCTATTTATGATTGTTTCCTTTTTCTTTAATAGGTAAGGCAAAGGAGTGGTTGAAATTGCATCCCAATCAAAGTCTGAATTATTGGAGTGTGGCAGAAAGACAAATTTTTGAAAAGATTCTTTCCAATCTCTCGCTACATTCAAGCAAAGTCAGACATCTCCACATTCAGGCAAGGAGAGGACGAACCATTATGTGAAGCCTGGGAGAGATTCAAGTCCTTGTTGCGAAAGTGTCCAAACCATGGTTTTGAAGACATTGCCCAACTAACATCTTCTGCAATGGACTCAAAGACCTAATTCAAAGTCATTCATAGATGTTGTTGTTGAGTCTCAAAAATATGATAAGGTAAATTATGATGTTTTTAGATAGCTCACTTCCCAAGTTTTAATGCTTAACAAATTTGGGGTTTAAAAATACTTATCCATAGATACATAAACGTTTAATGATTTATCTATGATTTCAGCAAGCCATTCTAAACTTATATAAAGACTGACTGAAGTGCTTTCAACCTGTCTAAAGTATTAAGCCTTCTGAAGGATCAACCTGTCTGAAGTGTCCGAAGCCGTCTGAAGTGCACAACCCGTCTGAAGTGTTGAAGCCGTCTGAAGTCTCATATATGACGTGGCACTCTTGTATAAGTGTGTGAAGACATCTCTGAAATTCTGCTGAGTCAAGCGTCTCTCCTGCACGTACCTTTTCAACAAGATTTATGGCAAGGAACACAGAGACCTTCCCTGTATTTTTGAATTCATACACCCACTGAGGAAATCTCTGCAACGCAGTCTTTAAAGCAACAACAGTGGCAGCTTTTTGTCAGCAGCAACCTTGTACCGTGTCAGAGAAATCAGATCTCTCAGAAGCATGTCTCACAACGGATTAAATAGCATTTAATGCTATCTCTAAACGGTGGTATTTCAACGGATTGAAGATTGGTTATAAATACCCCTTCATGAAGACCATCAAGAGTTAGTGATCACAAATACAAGAAAGCCTAAGAGAAACATTACGCTGCATGTTTTTACTCTGTAAAAACACTCTGATATTACTCTCTCTGTACATCATTTGTATATCCTGAGCATACCTCAGTTTTATTGTACATTGTATCTGTTTAAGCTTCAAACTTGTGTAGTTTAAAAGCTTAGACATATCTCTTTGTAAAAATTGTCTTTGAGCCTGGAGAGGCTTGTCTGTAAAAGAATACTTGGTTGTAGAGCCTGAAAAGACTTTGACTGTAAAGAATACTTGGTTGTAGAGCCTGAAGAGGCTTGACTGTAAAAGAATACTTGGTTGTAGAGCCATGAAGAGGCTTGACTGGAAAAGAATACTTGTAATCTTGGTGAAGATTAAGAGAAAATCCAAGTGCTAGTTGGCATTGGGACTGAACGTAGCTCGCAGTGGTAGTGAGTGAACCAGGATAATTTCCTTGGCTAAGTTTTCTTTCCCTTATCTCTTGTCAATTTATTTATACTAATTGAAGGGTGTTGAAAACTGTTCTGATAATTTTAAAAGCAAGAAACCTTTTAAAAGATTTTTTCAGAACCCTTCTTAAGAAACTTCAGACAATCTCTTAAAACCTGTCTGAAACTATTTTAAACTTAGCCATTTGCGAAAAGCTTCCATAAATTATTAAGAAACACTATTCAACCTCCCTTCTAGTGTTTTCCCTGTGTTCTTCTACAGTTGGTATCAAAGCTTCAACTCAGGGTTGAGCACCTTACAAGTGTTGAGGACTAAAAGATCCAGATGGAAGCTTCCAACAACAGACAGTACATCACTGAAGGAGCCTCTATCACAAGACCCCTAACCATTCAATGGAGTGGACTACCACTATTGGAGGGATCGTATGAAGTTGTTCATTGAGAGCAACAACATTGATGTTTGGGATATGGTCACTGATGGAGACTATTTGCCTATGCATACGGAGTGCCAATACCTAAGGCTGAATGGACCTTAGAGCAGAAGGCTAGAGTTCAGTTAAATGCTAAAGCCAAACTCTATCTGATATGTTCTCTGAATAAATCAGAGTATGAGAAGGTTCATGGATGTTCATTTGCCAAGGAGATTTGGGATACACTTGCAGCCGCCCATGAAGGGACTGAGACTGTCAAGCAATCCAAAATCAGCATGCTTATACATCAATATGAGATGTTCAAGATGGAAGAATCTGAAACCATAGATCAATGTTTGGGAGGTTTCAGACTATACTAATGGACTCAGGTCTTTAGGTAGGACTTTTGAATCTGGAGACAATAATATAAGATTCTAAGAAGTTTGCCAAAGTCCTGGAGACCCAAAGTTACTGCCATTCAAGAGGCCAGAGACTTAAACTCTCTTAGAATGGAAGAACTGTTGGGATCTCTCAAAGTTCATGAGCTTGAACTTGGGGAAGATGACATCAAGAAGAAATCACTGGCATTAAACTCCAAAGCCAAACAGCATAGGCATGGCAGCATGAAAGCTATGCAAGCACAAGATACTTCAGATAACGATACTGAATCTGAAGATAGTTCAGAAGATGATGATCTTGCTCTTCTCAGCAGGAAAATCAAGAGGATGCTGCAGAACAAAGGAAAGTTTAGAAAGAACCAACCCTCAACCTCTAAATTAGGTAAGTCAGGTAAGGATTCTCATGATGACAAAATTAATGCTATGAGTGTAAACAACCAGGTCATATGAAGGCTGAATGTCCAAGACTGAAGAAGAACAACTTCAAAAAGAAGAAATTCTTCAAGAAGAAGAAGGGTCTGATGGCAACATGGGAGGATCTTGATGAGTCTACCTCAGAAGAAGAGGAAGACACTTCAGAAGAGGCCAACCTGTGTCTCATGGCCAGCCTGCCCTCATCAGATAGCTCAGAATCTGAGATGTGTTTAAAAGGACAAAGAAAACCCCACAAATGGTACCTGGACAGTGGGTGCTCGCGACACATGACAGGAGAAAGGTTTTGTTCCAAAACCTTAGGCCCAGAGCAGGAGGTGTGGTCACCTTTGGTGGAAATCAGCAAGGGAAGATCACAGGAATAGGGACTGTAGGTATGTCTCCTCTATCCCTTATTAAGAATGTTCTTCTAGTAGAGGGACTTCAGCACAATCTACTGAGCATAAGTCAATTGTGTGACAGTGGATATGTGGTCTCCTTTACTAAAGAAGGATGTATAGTCAAAGACTCTCTTGATCAAGAGACACAACAATGTGTACAAAATTGATCTAGAGGAGTTGGCAAGTCAAAATGTAAAATGTTTTATCTCTGTTGAAGATGAAAAACAGATTTGGCACCAAAGACTTGGGCATGCCAGCTTGAGATTAATCTCAAAGTTAGCAAAACACCCTTGTTAAAGGACTGCCCAAGCTTTCTTACAAATCTGACATTTTATGTGAAAGCTGTCTGAAAGGGAAACAAACAAGACACTCTTTTCAGAGTAAGATGTTGTTTCCACTAGCAGACCTTTAGAACTGTTACATATTGACTTGTTTGGTCCTATTAGAACAGAAAGCATTAGTGGTAAAAAATATGGTTTGGTCATTGTTGATGACTATTCTAGATTCACATGGGTGTTATTCCTAAGAAGCAAGGATGAGACTTTCAGGAATTTCACAATATTCTGCAAGAAGGTACAAATGAAAAAGGATTCTGTATATCTGTTATCAGAAGTGATCATGGTGGAGAGTTTGAGAATGCAAACTTTCAACTGTTCTGTGATGAGAATGGGATCTCACAATTTCTCTGTGGCAAGAACACCTCAGCAAAATGGGGTTGTTGAGAAAAAGAACAGAAGCTTGCAAGAAATGGGAAAACCATGCTCAACTCATGCAATCTACCAAGATCTTTCTGGGCAGAAGCTATTAACACAACTTGCTACCTTCAAAACAGAATATTGGTAAGACCAATTCTGAAAAAGACTCCTTATGAATTGTGGAAAGGAAGAAAACCAACATATCATATTTCCACACCTTTGGCTGTGAGTGTTTTATACTCAACACCAAGGATGACCTTGGAAAATTTGATGCAAAATCTGACAAAGGATTTTTCATAGGATATTCTGAAACATCTAAAGCCTATAGAGTATATAACTCGAGAACTTTAGAGGAATCAATTCATGTTAAATTCAATGACAAGAAAGAGACTGATAGGGAACTATCAGATCTAGAAGATGATTTTGCAGGAATGGAGCTGAATAATCATGACAACATCAAGGATGAACAGGTGTCTGAAGCACCATCTGTAACTGAACCTCTTCAGACCAATGTTGAGTCTCAGACTGATCTGATATCACCTCAGAAACCTGACTGGAGATACAAATCACATCATCCAAAAGAGAAATCATTGGCAGCACTTCAGAAGGAGTTAAGACAAGATCAAAATTCAAGAATCTGAATTCTCTTGCTCTCCTGTCTGAAATTGAGCCAAAGAACATTGATGAAGCTCTGCATGATGAAGGGTGGATCCTAGCCATGCAAGAAGAGCTAAACCAATTTGCTAGGAGTGATGTCTGGACACTTGTTCCTAAACCCCATGGGAAAACAATTATTGGAACCAAATGGGTGTTCAGAAACAAGCTGTCTGAAGAAGGAAAAGTGGTCAAAATAAAGCAAGATTGGTGGCTCAAGGGTACAATCAACAAGAAGGTATTGACTTCACTGAAACCTTTGCCCCTGTTGCTAGATTAGAAGCAATTAGAATCCTTCTCTCTTATGCTGTAAATAATGGCATCAAACTATATCAAATGGATGTCAAAAGTGCCTTCCTCAATGGGTTCATTGAAGAAGAAGTTTTTGTTAGACAACCCCCTGGTTTTGAAGACATTGCTTTTCCTGATCATGTTTTCAAATTGAAAAAGGCTCTTTATGGTCTGAAACAAGCTCCAAGAGCATGGTATGACAGATTGAGCAGTTTTCTTATCAAAAATGGTTTTGAAAGAGGAAAAGTAGATACCACTCTTTTTAGAAAACAGTCTAACAAAGATTTTATACTTGTCCAGATATATGTTGATGACATTATATTTGGTTCAACTGATTCTTCTCTGTGCAAGGAGTTTTCTGAGCTGATGCAATCAGAATTTGAAATGAGTTTAATGGGAGAACTAAAATTTTTCTTAGGACTTCAAATTAAGCAAGATTCTGATTGTATATGGATCCATCAAGAAAAATATACAAAAGAAATGCTTAAGAAGTTCAACTTGAGTGATTGCAGACCCATGTCAACTCCTATGCATCCCTCTGCATCTTTGAGCAAGGATGACAAAGAAGAACCAGTGAATCAAACTTTGTACAGAGGAATGATTGGCTCTTTGTTGTATCTAACAGCAAGCAGACCTGACATAATGTTCAGTGTTTGTCTCTGTGCTAGATTTCAATCAGATCCAAGAACTACTCATTACAAAGCTGTTAAAAGAATTTTTAGATATCTAAAAGGCACTACTAATCTTGGTCTATGCTATAAGAGGAGCAAAGATTGCAGGTTAATAGGATACTGTGATGCTGACTTTGCTGGAGATAGAATAGAAAGAAAGAGCACCAGTGGAGGATGTCATTTCTTTGGAAATAACATGATCAGCTGGTCAAGCAAAAGGCAAAGCACTATTGCTTTATCAACAGCAGAAGCAGAATATATCTCAGCAGCAAGTTGTTGTTCACAACTGCTATGGGTTAAGTATCAGCTTGAGGATTTTAATATTCCTATTTCTGCTATACCTGTTCTTTGTGATAATACCAGTGCAATTAATTTATCCAAAAATCCTATTCAACATTCTAGGGCAAAGCATATAGAAATCA
Source organism: Sesbania bispinosa (assembly GCA_026901365.1). Lineage (NCBI taxonomy): Eukaryota > Viridiplantae > Streptophyta > Magnoliopsida > Fabales > Fabaceae > Sesbania > Sesbania bispinosa. Next base: position 1,145,489 of record QLOH01000231.1, on the reverse strand, counting down.
AGCATCATTTCATTAGAGACTATGTTCAGAAAGGTGTTTTTGATATTCAGTTCATTGACACAGAGCATCAATGGGCAGATATATTCACAAAACCCCTGGCTGAAGATAGATTTAAGTTCATACGCAACAATTTAAACATACATGCATTCTCTAAAAATTAATTGTGTATGATGATTATGCTATCTGAAATTTTAGTGCGTCTGAAATTTCAGTGTGTCTGAAACAGTGACATGTCTGAAATTTTAGGTTATCTGAAATTTATTTGTGTGTCTGAAATTATCACCTATCTGAAGTAACTGGCTGACGTGGCTATCTGAGACGGTTGAATTCTTTTCTTTTAATGTTCTTTTGTCTCTTCCACTTCGCACGTTAACCGAAGTCTGCGCAGCCGGTACAGGGCATCATTGCATAATGGGATTATAAATGCAGGAGTAAGTGTGTCGAAGAAGCCTTACATTCTCTTTCCTCAATATTCGTTTGATCTTTTCTCTGCTCAAGCAACCTTTTCTCTCAAAGTCTCTCTGCAACTCAACAATGGCACCCAAGAAGACTTCTGGTGGAAATGTGATTAGAACCAAGGGAGTGAATCTTGATGAGCTTCGCATCATTGGTATGGATTTAGTTGAGGAGTTTGATGGAGCTGGGTGGACTTCTTTCTTCGACCACATTAATTGCTCATGGCATGAACAGAGTGTGGTAGACTTCTGGACTTCTGCTCGAGGTATACCTAACTCTAAGGGAGTGTATGTAAGCATCAAGGCCACTGTTCAAGGGGTTCCAGTTTTTGTTGATGAAGGCATTCTCTCCACAATCACTAAAGTTAGGGCTGAGGGTGCAACCTTCATTCCTGGGTGGGAGATGAAGAATGGTGGGCACAAGGTGTTTACAAAGATGTTGTATGGAACAGAAGAACCTGAAGAAGTGGATTCCAAGTTCTTGCTAGAGAAGGTCAGAGTTCTTCATGCTATCTTAGGGTGTGCTATAATCCCTAAGAGTGGAAGCAGAAACCATGTCTCAGAACTGGAAAGGTTCTGTCTGATTCACCTGATTCAGAAGAAGAAAGTCAATCTCCCAAGCATCATCATGTTCCATATGCAGAAGAGGATTCGAGACTCTGCTGGAAACTTTCCCCACAACACTCTCATCATGAAGGTACTTATGCATTTTAAAGTACCTATTGAAAGATTGTTTGACCATAAATCTCTTGTCTTTGGTGAGACAAATCTGAAGAGCATGAAAATCACGCTCACTCCACGACCTCCATCTCCTACTCTGAAGGAGAGTGTTCTTATGGAGAAGGCCTCAAGAAGAGGAACCACCATTGAGATTCTTGAGAAAGAGCTTCAGGGGGATATCAGAAAAGAAGAGTTTAAGCCCTCCAAGCCATCCCCTCAACAGAAAAGGAAGAAGCTCCCTGTCAGGAGCTCAGCAAAGGTGTCTCTGGAAGCTACGAATTTGCACACTCAGACATCTGAACCTGTTCAGAAGGCTTTGCAAAAGCCATCTGAAATTGTGGGTCAGGGTTCTGAAGGTGTAAAAGCTCCTACTCCTAAGCCTACTTCTGAAACAGAAGGAAAGGCTCATGAGGAAGAGGTAGCTAAGATTGCTGATCCTGAGGCTTTGGCAGCAGCACCTCTGGCTGCATGCCCTTCTGATCCTGAGCTTATTCAAGTAGCAGCACTTGCTACTGCCTTGGAGCATGAAGAAATGGAGAAGAAGGCTGAGCAAGAAAAGACTGATTATGCTCTTGCAGTAGCCTCTCAGCTAGCTCTTGCTGAAGATGAAAGGCTGGCTTCCATTGCTAAAGGGTCCAAGAAGAGAAAGAGATCCAGTGCACACAAAGAAGAAGAATAAAAACCAAGTTATTTCAGACAGCTCCTGAACCCTCTGTTAGAATCACAAGGAGCATTGCTAGTCAACTGGAGGAAATGGATGAGGCTGGCAAGTATCAAAACTTTGTCAAAGCAAACTTGTTCTTCAAGAAAAGAAGAGAAGAAAGCAAGCTGAAAAAGAAAAGGAGAAGGAACCTGAGAAAGCTAAACCTCCTGTGAAAAGGATGAGGGTGAGGTTTGATAATGTGACTCCATCACCACCTTCATCACCTGAGAAGAAAAGTAGAGGAGAAAGAAGAAGAAGCACCCCCTTCACCTCCCTCATCACCACCATCTTCACCATCATCATCTTCAGAATCCACTCAGTCTGAAGCTCCCACAGATGAACATCAGCAAGGTGACAGCTCTGAAGTATGGAAAGGAAGCATGCTGCCTGAGCATATAAGGCTAGGACCCAAAAGTAGGGACTTCTTCACAGAGCCTACATTTGATCCTTACGCTTTTCCTTTCACCAAGCATCAATATGATGAAGCTGCTGAAGTACCCCACAAAAAGTATGAGGAACCTTTCCTTGAGAGGGTCAGAGTCCCCAAGTTCCCCAACTTATATGAAGAACTTCAGTTTTTCAGAAATGCTCCCCCCATCTCTCTTCACCATGGACTTATCAAGCACTACTGCTGAAGAAAGGGCCAAGTATCAAGGCAGATCAGATCAGCTTTATTCAGGACAGATTGAAAAGATCAGAAAGAGTGGGGTTCCACCTGCTCATAAGTGGGCTCCTCTTAACCCCTTCTCTGATGACTGTCTCAAATTGTCTAATGAAGAATGGTGTTTTGTAAAGCATCTTTCTACAGAAGCTGAACTTTTTGAGAGGGACTACATGAGGTTTGGGTATGAGAGGCTATAGGCCACCTAGAACAATCCATCAGGCCAACCACAGAGATTCTGGTGCAACCTGACAGAATTGTTCCTAGGTACCCCCTGGAAGAAGGCCCTGCTGACAAGTTCAAGGAACCCAAGGCTTATCCAGCTTTCCAGCACAAGTCTGAACCTTTAACTCCAACAGAATGGAAGAAGCTACCTGCTCTGATCAAAAGACAAGGTGGAGGATTAGATCACATCTACAGGGATTGGGTTTGGTCATCCTACTGGAAAATCAGAGAGGATGTTGGATCCTCTTCTGGAACTGCAGGACCAGATGATGACTCCATAACAGACTATGGTACCTCCATAAATGTGCAATATCAGTATATCAGAGGCAGATTCCCCCTTTATCTGAACCCTTCAATGAAGATTGGCAGCTAATCAACCCTATCGGAACTTTCTCTCTTTCCTGTGAGTCATCCAGAAGATTATGGGCTGCATAAAGGATTCGATCTGCTCAGATTCGTTTGCAGGCACATTCAGATCATTCTATATGAAGTGGAACTGGATCCTGAGGAAGAGAACAGAAGCTGAGGCTTAAAGTGAAGAGATTGGAGGAAAGAAATGATATCCTTGCTGCTAAGCAAGATCAAATTCTTCAAGAGCAACAACAAATCAGAAGTGGGCAAGAAGAATTGAAGACTGCTGTCATTTCTCAGATTGACAAGGCAAAGGAAGAATTGATCTCCTTTATGAAAGAGGCATTGCTGAAGAAAGATGATAGTCTATGATGTTTAGCCATGTTGTTGTTAACTTCATTTTGAGTGGTTAATTTCTGATATATGAACTCTTTCGCCTGATAAACATTCAGTTTATTCTCATGAATGCTTTTATCTCAATGTTTTCACTGTGATTATTTTGGTTATGCTCTGAAATTCCCTTTTGATTGATTTGACAAAGGGGGGAGTGGGGGGGGGGGGGGGGGGGGGGGGGGTGGGGTGTTCTCTAACAAAATTAAAACTAACAAAATCTGAAGTAAACAGGTCTCAGGGGGAGTAATTGATCAGAATATGTTTGAGAAATCATTATCTGAGGGGGAGTTATCTCTGTTTAACTTTATCTTATTTAAAACTCCTTTCAGATTTCCTTATTTTAAACAAATGTCATCATTAAAAAGGGGAGAATGTTGAGTCTCAAAAATATCATAAGGTAAATTATGATGTTTTAGATAGCTCACTTCCCAAGTTTTAATGCTTAACAAATTTGGGTTAAATACTTATCATAGATACATAAACGTTAATGATTTATCTATGATTTCAGCAAGCCATTCTAACTTATTAAAGACTGACTGAAGTGCTTTCACCTGTCTAAAGTATTAAGCCTTCTGAAGGATCAACCTGTCTGAAGTGTTGAAGCCGTCTGAAGTGCACAACCCGTCTGAAGTGTTGAAGTCGTCTGAAGTCTCATATATGATGTGGCACTCTTTGCTAAAGTGTGTGAAGACTCTCTGAAATTCTGCTGAGTCAAGCGTTCTCTATTGCACGTACCTTTTCAACAATTTATGGCAAGGAAACATAGACCTTTCCGGTATTTTTGAATTTCATACACCACTGAGGAAATCTCTGCAACGCAGTCTTTACAGCAACAACAGTGGCAACTTTTTGTCAGCAGCAACCTTGTACCGTGTTAGAGAAATCAGATCTCTCAGAAGCATGTCTCATACGGATTAAATAGCATTTAATGCTATCTCTAAACGGTGGTATTTCAACGGATTGAAGATTGGTTATAAATACCCTTCATGAAGACCATCAAGAGTTAGTGATCACAAAACAATAAAGCCTAAGAGAAACATTACGCTGCAAGTTTTTACTCTGTAAAAACACTCTGATATTACTCTCTCTGTACACATTGTATCTGTTTAAGCTTCAAACTTGTGTAGTTTAAAAGCTTAGACATATCTCTTTGTAAAAATTGTCTTTGAGCCTGGAGAGGCTTGTCTGTAAAAGAATACTTGGTTGTAGAGCCTGAAGAGGCTTGACTGTAAAAGAATACTTGGTTGTAGAGCCTGAAGAGGCTTGACTGGAAAAGAATACTTGTAATCTTGGTGAAGATTAAGAGAAAATCCAAGTGCTAGTTGGCATTGGGACTGGACGTAGCTCGCAGTGGTAGTGAGTGAACCAGGATGAATTTCCTTGTCTAAGTTTCTTTCCCTTATCTCTTGTCAATTTATTTATACTAATCGAAGGGTGTTGAAAACTGTTCTGATAATTTTAAAAGCAAGAAACCTTTTAAAAGATTTTTTCAGAACCCTTCTTAAGAAACTTCAGACAGTCTCTTAAACCTGTCTGAAACTATTTAAACTTAGCCATTTGCGAAAAGCTTCCATAAATTATTAAGAAACACTATTCAACCCCCCTTCTAGTGTTTCCCTGTGTTTCTACAGTGCAGCAGGAGGAACAATCTTGGATGTAGATGCAGAGCGTGCTCTCACAATAATTGAGAATTTTGTAATGAATAACCAACAAGCTCAATATTGGAGGTAGCCGGTTCAGAAGAAGGAGTTTCTAGAGATAAATAGCAATAATGCACTTTTAGCAGAACAAAAGCTCTTCAAAAGACAGTTAGAGGCAACTTACCAAGAAATTGGATACACTTCCTCAACAATTGCAATAGTGTAATCTCCACCCTGCCAAACCCAACAGTTGATTTGTGACTTTTGCGGAGGCGACCATCCTAATGGTCACTGATCCTATCAGGATATTCAAGTGGAACAGGTCAACTATGTGGAAGACCAGGGAAGGCAAGATAACTTCTTCAACAACTCTAGGAGAAGCCAAGATAGAGAACTGTAATGTATGACATAAATTCAAGAATTGAGGAGAAGCTTGATAGACTCATACAGGATATGAATGCCATTCAGAACCATAGCGACAACATTCAGAAACCTGGCAACTCAAGTGGAGACAGGTAAGGAGCAATTCGCTGCGCAAAAAGAGTATTGCAAGTCAATATCCACTAGAAGCGGTAAGGAAATAGGAAGAGGAATTGGTGATAACCTGGTGGTAGAAAGAGAAGTTCTAAAGAAGAGAGAGCAAGAGAATGATGAAGACAAAATTGAGGAAAAGAAACAAAGAAGAAGAGGGAGAGCCTGAGAAAAAGAGAAAGAGAAGGAAATTGAGGTGAAAGAAAAGAAGAAGGAGAAGGAAGATATACAGATACCTCATTTAGGGAATTACATACCCTAAGAATCCCTCCAAAAAAGACATGGATAGGCAATTTATCAGATTCATGGATATTATGAAAAGATTGCAAATCAATTTCCATTGATGGAAGCCATGGAACAGATGCCTACATATGCCAAATTCATGAAGGAGCTCCTCACAAAAAAGAGAAAGTTTACAGATGAAACAATTGGGCTTGAAGCTGGATGCAGTGCCATATTCAAAAGTCATTGCCACAAAAGACCAAAGACCCAGGGAGTTTCACCATACTAGTTACCATTGGAACACTTACCAGTAGGAAAGGCATTAATTGACTTAGATGCCATCATAAATTTAATGCCTTATCTATGCTCACGAGGATTGAAGATCTAGAAGTGAAGCCGACAAGGAACACTACAGTTGGTTGATAGATCAATGAAATATCCTTGTGGGGTCGCTGAAGATGTACTGGTCAAGGTAGACAAATTCATGTTTCCAGTTGACTTTGTAATCATGGATATTGAGAAGACACTGAATTACCCCTCATGCTTGGGAGACCCTTTATGAAGACTTCTAAGGTTATCATTGATGGTTGATGATGGTAACTTAAAGGTAAAGTTACAAGATGACGAGGTGAGTTTCAACGTGTTTGAAGCAATGCAACACCCTAAAGAGAAGCAATAGTGTCTTCAATTAGATGTGTAGAAGAAACATCTTTAGCTATTCAGGAGCTATTAACAAAGGCAGACCCTTTAGAAAAAGCTCTAACAGGTATGGACAATGAATTTGATGAAGAAGAAAGGAATGAAGTTGAAGAATACTCAAGGCAATTGGATTTAGCTAAGACAGTACCACCAAATGAAAAAGATGCCGAGACATTACAACGGGACAAGAAAACTGAGAGTCAGAAGCTGGAATTAAATGTATTACCTTCTCATCTTAAATATGCTTTTCTTGATGATATAAAATAAACCCGTTGTTATAAGCAAAGCTTTAACCCATCCGAGGAGGAAAAGCTACTCTCTATTTTGAAGGAAAATGAAGGAGCAATAGGTTGGTCTTTATCAGATCTCAAGGGTATCAGTACATCGTATTGCATGCATAAGATCCACATGGAGGAGGACTACAAGCCAGTCACACAACCTCAAAGGAGACTAAATCCCACCATGAAAGAGGTAGTAAAAAAGGAAGTACTAAAACTCCTTGATGCAGGTATGATATACCCTATTTCTGATAGTGCTTGGGTAAGTCCAGTACAAGTTGTTCCTAAAAAGGGAGGTATGACAGTTATTAAAAATGATAAAAATGAATTGATTCCTACTAGGACAATTACTAGATGAAGAATGTGTTAGATTATAGGAAATTAAACCAGGCAACAAGAAAAGATCACTTCCCTTACCCTCCATGGATCAAATGTTAGAAAGATTGGCAGGACAAGCATTTTACTGTTTTCTTGATGGGTACTCTGGATATAACCAAATAGCGGTAAATCCAAAAGACCAAGAAAATATTGTTTTTACTTGTCCTTTTGGTGTTTTTGCTTACAGGAAAAGGCCTTTTCGACTGTGCAATGCACCAGCCACTTTCCAAAGATGTATGCTTGCTGTTTTTGCTGACTTGGTGGAAAAATGCATTAAATTATTCATGGATGATTTCTCAGTATTTGGGTCCTCTTATGATGATTGCTTAAAGAACTTAGACACCGTGCTGAAGCGGTGTGTTGAGACGAATCTTGTGCTAAACTGGGAAAAATGCCAACTCATGGTGACTGAAGGTGTAGTCTTAGGACACAAAATCTCTGCAAAAAGCATTGAGGTGGATAAAGCAAAAGTAGAAGTCATTGAAAAGTTACCCCCACCAATAAATGTAAAGGGCATCAGGAGCTTTTTAGGTCATGCAGGATTCTACAGACGTTTCATCAAGGATTTTCAAAGATAGCCAAGCCACTCAGCAACTTGCTTAACAAGGATACTCCATTTAAATTTGATGCTGATTGTCTGAATGCTTTTAACTTGTTGAAACAAAGATTAATATATGCTCCTGTCATCATTGGTCTTGATTGGACACTGGGTTTTGAACTCATGTGTGATGCTAGTGATTATGCCATAAGGGTAGTTTTAGGGCAAGAAAATCTAAAGTTTTCCATGCAATACACTATGCTAGTAAAGTTTTGAATGAAGCATAAATTAATTATGCTACCACAGAAAAGGAGTTACTAGCAATAGTGTATGCTCTGGAAAAATTTAGACCTTATCTGATAGGATCAACTGTCACTGTCTATACTGACCATGCTACAATAAAATACCTTTTGACTAAACAGATTCTAAGCCTAGACTGATTAGGTGGATCTTATTATTGCAGGAATATGATCTGGTGATTAAAGACAAGAAGGGAAGCAAAAATGTTGTAGCAGATCATCTATCAAGACTGGTGAATGAAGAAGTAACAACTGGCCAGGCTGAATTGCATGAGGAATTCCCTGATGAATAGCTTATGATGATTCATGAAAGGCCTGGTTTGCTGACATGGCCAACTTCAAGCAGCAGGAGTATTACAAGATGATCTCACATGGCAACAGAGGAAGAAATTCTTAAGAGAAACAAAAAGATAAATGTGGGATGACCCTTATCTTTTCAAGATGGGAGTTGATAATTTATTAAGAAGATGAATCTCAGGAAAAGAAGCTCAAAACATCTTATGGCACTGTCATAGTTCACCATATGGGGGACATTTCAACAAGGATAGAACTGCTGCAAAGGTTCTTCAATCTGGATTTTTTTGCCAACTCTGTTCAGGGATGCTCATCATATGTTCAGCAATGTGATAGCTTCCAAAGAACAGGAGGATTTCTAAGAGGAATGAGATGCCACTAAATAACATTCTGGAAGTGGAGGTATTTGACTGTTATGGGATAGATTTTGTGGGACCCTTACCCTCTTCTAATGGAAAAGAATACATTTTGGTAGCTCGAATATGTATCAAAGTGGGTGGAAGTCGTTGCAACAATAAAAGTTGATGCGAAGACAGTGGTGCAATTCTTAAAGAAAAATATCTCTCCCAGATTTTTCACCAAGAGTTCTAATTAGTGGTGGGGGTTCTCACTTCTGCAATGCACAACTACAAAAGGTTTTGGAGTACTATGGGGTAAGACACAAAGTAGCATCACCTTACCACCCCCAAACAAATGGACAAGCTGAAGTATTAAACAAAGAAATCAAGAGAATTCTTGAGAAAACAGTAAGTTCATCCAGAAAGGATTGGTCGAACAAACTTGATGATGCACATAGAACAGCTTACAAAACTGCCACAGGTCTCTCACCTTTCCAGTTAATTTATGGAAAAGCTTGCCACTTGCCAGTTGAATTAGAGCATAAAGCATACTGGGCTTTAAAGGTCTTGAACATGGATACAATGTAGCAGGGCAAAAGCGAATTCTGCAGTTGCATGAACTAGAAGAAATGTGGCTAAATGCTTATGAATCTTCCAGGATTTACAAGGAAAAGACCAAAGCATATCATGATAAGAAGCTTATCAAGCGAAGGTTCTACCCAGGTCAATCAGTTCTGTTATTCAACTCTAGGCTGAAATTTTTTCCTGGTAAGTTAAAATCTAGGTGGAATGGACCTTTCATTGTTAAGGAAGTAAGAACTTATGGAGCTGTGGAAATACAAGATCCTGATACCAGAAGATGTTGGGTTGTGAATGGACAGAGACTGAAACCATACCTGGGAGATGAAATTGATAGATCTAAATCTGTCATTTCCCTTCAAGATCCGTAAAGAAAGAAACGGCGTCAAGCTATATGACGTTAAACAAGAGCTTGCTGGGAGGCAACCCAGTGTTTAGTTAGTGATTTTTAGTGTGTTTGTGATAGTTAGTTTTCTTTTTCATATTTGATTAGGATAGTTTAAGAAGTGAAAAAGTACTATACAACCATGTGGAAGTAGCAGAAAATCAAAGTGATAACTGTAACATCCTAAATTTTATTAAATAAAATAAAATTAATAAAATAAGAGAAATAAATAAATAATTATTAGTAGTATTAGTTATTTTATTAAGGCTAATTCAAATTAAAAGAGGGTAGGTGGGTTGAGATTGGGCCCAGCCCAATTGAGTATTTAAGTAGGGAGAGGGTACCAATTCACCCTAATCCTTATTTTCTGAGAACGAAACGCTAAGGAGGGGAGAGACGACGTCTCAAGAAGGTGTTGCTGCAGAGTAATCATCAAGAACCAAGAATTGTTGTTGTTCGATCTTCACTTCAAGGTACGGTGGGGGAAAGGGTGCTGCTTGTATGTGCATGTGGGAGTGCTTGGGTAGTTCTAAGACTTTAAATTCGAAATTGATTTATGAATCTTAAGTACTGTATGATGAAAACATGTTGTTGAGGATTAATTGTATGAATCTGGTGAATCTTGATTAAATTTGAAGAGGGGGGTAAATAAGGGTTTGGTGATTGGGGATTATGATGGAATAAGTGTGAAAATCTGTGAAAAGATTGGTGTTTTTGTTGAGTTTGTTTGATATAAACGTATATTATTGATGTATTAACCTTAAGGATTGATTAGAGGTTGAAGAAGGGGGTCAAAAGGGGCAAAAACGCAGTATAGTCGCGTTCTGCGACACTTGCGCTGCAACTTGCGCTGCAGTGCAAGTGAAGCGTGGCTCTCTGGAATCTGGGTTGCAACTTGCGCTGCAGCGCAAGTGAAGCGCAGCTCGCAGATTTTTGTTTTTGATGTAATTTGATGAGTTCTTTCAGAGTAAGGATGATTTTCCTTAACACATAGATTTGAGATTGATATGTATTTAATATAAGTGTTATTTTGTGGAATTGAGAGATTTAAATGGATGTTTAAAGTGTATTGATTGTGGTTTGAGTATGATGATATTAATATCTCCCTTGATGTTAGATGTCTATATTGTTAAGATGTATGATGACGATATATTGATGTATTGAGTGTATGAGGTATGTGATGTGTGATGATAATATATTTGTAATGAGCATATAAGGAATGAGGTGTATGATGATTATATATTGATGCATTGAGCTTATGATGATTTATGATGATGATGCTTGATGATGCTTATGATGATTTTTATGATGATGATTGATGAGGATTTTGTAATGATGATAACGATGATTGATGTGTGATGATGTTGAGGATGATGATGTATATAACCTTACGATGTTGACGATGCCTTGAGCATATGAGGTGATACCTGAGTTGTGCGGGCCCAACGAGGGGGTACAACTCAGGAGGTGAACTGCACGGGCCCAACGAGGGGGTGCAGAGGCCATGATGGGATGTTCGATGCACGGCCCAACGAGGGGTGCAACCTAGGGTCAAATATCGTTGTGCGGGCCCAACGAGGGGGTGCAACCTATCGGTTTGTGTGGTGACACCGGTGGACCATCATTGGTAACAAGTAGGGTAATTGATGAGGTGCGCCCATTGTGCGGAGTTCCAAGTCATGATCCTTGGGATGATGTTGATGAGTTTCGGTATGCATGATTATGGATGAACATGCATTGCATTAGATGATGAAATTGAATTTTATATGATGATATGAGTAATTTTAATGATATGAGCATTATGTGTTGAGCATATAGAATGTGTTTCTTGGTGATCTTCGATGTGTGATTTATATATACTATGATGAGAATATCGATGATTTGTTATATGATGAATTATTGATGATTATTATATGATGAGTTATTTGTGGTTTGAGTATGTGGTGTGATTAATATTGATGTTGTGCTATGTGTGGGTGAGGATAGGGTAGCCTTCTGCGTGCATGTATGAGTTGGTATTTTCTTCCTCACCGTCTTTTTGTGGTTAATTTTATAGGTGATGATGATGATGGCACGTCAGGTGCCGAGTATTGATTGAAAGGGGCGTCGCTCTGATACTTGTGACATCGGGGTTGATATTAGGGGTTTTATTTTATGTTTCTATTTTAGGAAGAGATTATGTAAACGGTTTTAAGTGCCTTACATGGCTAAGAGGGATAACTCAATGTTAACTTTTGAGGTATTGATGTTTTAATTACTTTGGAAACCTTTTGTCCTTCATTTCTATTTTAATAGAGTTGACTTTAAATCGAACGATGTTTTAATGAGAGAATGTGAACCTTTTTACCCAACGTGGTTCGTAATTTTTCTAAGTCTTCCGCTTGCTGATTATATAAGAGTTTGGGGTAGAAGGGTGTCACAATAACAAAAAATTACACTCTGTTTCTGCGCTTAGTGCAGGTAAATCGCAAAAATATAGTTTTGCCTCTGTTTTCTTCGCTTCACTTGCGCTTAGCGCAAGTGAAGCGTAGGTTTTCAGTTTTGCTTCTGTTTTCTGCGCTTTACTTGCGCTAAGCGCAGGTAAATCGTAGGCACACGCTACAATCATAACTGTAATACGCGTTCCATCTACGCTGAGCGCAGATGGAGCGCAGTAACGCGCGTAAGCATAAAACTAAACCAGAAACAGGGGAAGGTCATTCTTGGCACTCTCCCTTGCTTTCTTGAACGATTTCATCACGATTTTATGCTCTTCTCCCTATTGCCAGCTGCAATTTCTTCAATCTTTGCAGTTCCCCAAGGTATGCTTCTGAATCTTCAACTCTTAGTGGAATTTTGGAACATTAGGATAGAAGCCATGATGATTGCTAGACAACTCAATTTTTCTGCTAATGGTACAGTTGATAAATTGGTTCTTCATTGATGAATCTAGGCAAATCTGGAAATCAATAATTCTTTTGTTGCATTAGCTTGTTGAGCCATTAATTGGAGGAAAAGGTTTTCTTGCAATAAAAGACAAGATTGTTGATTCAAAAATAAAAAGAAAAGTGGCGATTATTTTTCTTGAAACTGAAAAATTGTTAGCTGAATTGTTGGATTGGTACATTAGTTGATAATCAATGTTTTGCAGATGGTGCGCACCAAAGTAACTTCAAGGGCCAGTTCATCAGGATTCAGGAAAAGGAAAAAGAGAGCTGATAGTCCTTCCTTGGATTATGGGAAGTTTAAGGATACTAGTGCCGCAGTTCACTACAACTATATTCAACACTGTGATTTTTGGTAGAAAGACATGTGAATTATAAGTTGGGGAATTTGAAGAGTTTAATTCAGAGTTGACTAGGAGGAAATGGCGACATCTAGCTGAACCACATCGCAAGTTTGATCCAGAAGTAGTGCGTGAATTTTATAGTAATGCAATGGTTACTGTTGATGGAGAAGCTGATAAGAGGAGTTTTGTGCAAGGGTTTTGGATCTCCTATGACAGAGACAAAATCAATGAACTTCTGGATTACCCTTCACCAGAGGTGTTGGATGCCTCATACTGCCAATATAATCAGTGGATCTAAGAGGTCAGCCAATTTGGTAATGAAGCACTTGACTCGCTGACCACTCAGTACCTAAGCCTTCCTGGAAAATCTTATGAAGTCAACATTTATGGGGAGGCAATGAGGATACTACAACATTTACGAGGCATATCCAGGATTTGGATGGCTTTGATGATAGCCAACATACGACCATCACTAACTTCCTCTGATATAGACATGGCAACTGCACACCTCATATACAGCATACTGACCGGGGCTCAGATCGATATTGCAAGAGTCATCTCTGATCAATTACATTATCTGATTCAGGTCGCTTGAGAGAGGAGCGCGCGCTCCAGGGCAAGTTTAGGAATGCCTTCCCTCATAACATTTTTATGTCATTTTGCAGGTGTAGAGGTTCATCCCACTGCTTCCATTGGAGCGCCTATTAATAGGCAATATATTGAGACTCATTGTATTCCACTAGAGGAGGTGATGCCACCATAAGATGTTCGGGAAGTCTTTCCACATCCTCAGCCACCACCACCAGTAGACAGACCATAACAGTTCTTTATGGAGCATATGTCCAGCCAAATTAGAGCAGTTCATTCAGGCATGCTGCAGCTGCAGGAGTTTCTCTATCATAATGTCCAGGGCGCACACCCGGGCATGTCACTTGATTGCTTTCAAGACTCATTGGAGTGGCCTGGGGGCAGACCAGTTTTTCCGGGAGGAGGAGGAGACACAGATGATGAAGACTGACAGCATACATAAAAGAGTGATAATATTCATACACTGGTGTTTCTCATTCTATGTACTTTTTCATTTCTTACATCATTCTTTCATTTTAGGAACCCATACTGTACATGACATTACACTTGATATAGCATACAGAGCATACATTTTTGTACAGTATAAATTGTTAGATTTATTAGGATTTAATTTTAGGATAATTATTTTAGTAATTTAGATTTTTTTTAGGATTTTAGGATTTAGGGATTTAAGGAATTAATTTTAAAATCTCAAATCTAGGAAGTCTAACTAACTGAATTAGGAAAGAAATAGGAATTTTGTGATTGACTCCATAATCAGTTAGGATTAGGATATTATGCAGAAAAAAAAATATCAGGGTAGTTAACTAATTGCAATAAGTGATTCCATCAAGGAAATTAGCCAAAAAACCGGTGAGTTGTGAGATCAAACACTGATATGAGAGTTTTCACCGCTGCTTGTCAACTAATATTGCTTGAGTTTTTGGATTTTATTCTGCACATGAAAAATTTGGAAATGATAAAGGCAATTTTTGTGATTTTAATTTATTTGCTCAGTGCCAAAAAGCCAACCCTTGAAAAATAATTTCCAATTTTTTGGTAACCCATTTGAGCTTTAATGTTTCTTTTGTTATGCACCCCAGCCAAGAAGCAATGTTTATATCATGTCCCTTACGCACTTGGTATAGAGAGCAAAGCTGCAGCTTGATGAAATTAGAGAAATAGGTTGGTTATTTGAAAGTGAATTAATTGAAGAAATACAAAGAGCAGACACAAGAAAGCAAAGTGAGACACTCCCTCAAAAATAAAAAAGTGAATAAAAAAGGGAGTGAATTACCAATCAAAAAGAGAGGCAAGCTGAACAATGTCAATCAAGAATGCAATGGGGAATTGAGAGAAGGTTCAAAGAACAAAGAAAAATTCAAAATTGCTCTCTATTCCAGTGTTTCTTTGCATATGCAGAAAAACCATAAGTTCTTGATAACCCAGCCTCATTACAACCAAAGAAAGACCTTTTGATCCATGATTTACCATGTGCATGTTTATTAACCAGAAACGACTATCAATTTTAATTGTTCAATTGCTATGAAAAATTGAGGGAAACACTTACCCGTGAGCATGAGAGAATTCCTTGATTTTTTCTTCACTTATTGTTTTGGTTGCTAATTCTGAAAAAGTTTGAATGTATTTTGATCCTGTTCTTTGAATCTTGGTAATATCACTTGATTCTGATTTTCAATCTGATATTTGTAAAGTGACAGCTGCCTAGCAAGAGGAGATAAAATTATTTCCTTACCTTTTAAGAATCTTAATAGGGGGATTGAATCCATTTGATTGCAAAAGGTTTTCTTCTTGCTTGAGGACAAGACAAAAGCTAAGTTGGGGGAAATTTGATAAGTGCAAAATATATGATAAATTCCTGTATAATTACAACACTTATTAGGGGTAAAATAGTAAATTTATTCCCCAAAGTACCTCTTTTTAGTCATAAATGAATATTTTGTGATTATTTGATTTGAATTGAATATGATGCTATTTTGATAGAAAATCTGTTGATTTTGCAGATAAAAGGGAAGGTTTTAAATGGGGAAACAAGATAACATATATTTGAAAAGAGAATCTGCATGATAAGGATTTAAATGGTAGCTGATCAAGATAAAATAAGCAATTATTTGGATAAAGATTCAGTAGATAAAATTCTCAATTTGAATTTGAATCAAAACAGCATAAGATCAAGCTAAAAAGAGGGAAATAAGGAAAGCAAAACAAACAAGAATAAGATCAGGAAGAGATCAAGCTGAAAAAGGAGGAAATCAGGAAAGCTGGAACGAGAATTACGCTCCACCTGCGTTGAGCGCAACATTCAATTTGGTCTCTGTTTCCTGCGCTTCAATTGCGCTGAGCGCAGGTTGAAGCGCAGGAATACGAAATCAGTTTTCAAAGGATTTCAAACAAGATTCCTTCCAGATTTCAGATAGCTTTCCAACTTCTATTTAAAGAACCTTTTGCATAGATCATGGAGAGCTTTTGGAGAGACGGAAGAGCAGAGCTAGGGCTGGAGAAAAGTGTGACAGTTTCTCCGTTGGTTTGTAATGGCTACCATGCGTAGCTAAACTCTCCGATAGGATTGAATGTAGTCGATTAAATCCCCGATTGTATGTGAATTCTCTTTAATATCTATGAATCCTTGTCTTTATGATATCGGTATTTTATTCTGTGCTTAATGTGTAGCTTCCTCCTGTGCCGGGGTTATAGGTTGATTTTGTGGGATGCATTGGAAAATGGTTTTATAAAATCAATAGCGAGTTTGGGGAGCCTAGGAATAGGAAACTTGAACTCTTATTGGTAAGAATACTCATAGTAGTTGCTGAGGAATCATGACGAATTGATAGTGTTAACAAACCAAAACAGATCTTTAAATTCGGGGTAATTTGTCGCTAAGAGAACCCGCATGAATTATTTCTGAGTATTTCGCGATCCGGGGAACCTACGTGGAATAATTTAGTTTGGCTAAGGTATCATAATTACATATTCATAAATATTATTGGGGTTCACATACGAAAGGGGTGCGATAGATGAAACTCAATCCTAGTCCAAGTAACTTGCTCTACCTATCTCGATTTATTTTCTGTTTTTATTTACTTTTGCAATTCTCAACAATCAACAACCATACTCTCTACTTGATAGTTGTGACCACTGATCTTTAGAAATTGAACTGTTCCCTGTGTATACGATACTCTTACTTACTATTATAGTGCTTGGTTTTTGGTATGCTTGCCAGAAATTTAACACCAACTCTGTTAGAACCACAGGAAACACTAGAAGAGGGGGTTGAATAGTGTTTTAATCTTTTTGAATAATTTGGAAATCCTAAAATAAACCAAGGCGTTAAAAAGGTTCAAAACAAATCTTAAGTTCTGAGTTGATTAAAACGTGTGGAAGCTAAAAACAGGAAAGATTAATAATCTTTTTACTGAAATCTTAAGATCATTTTGATTAAAAAACTTCTCAAAGTATCTTTTGAAGGTTATTATACAGAAGCTTTTCAGAACCTTTTTTGGACTTCTTCAGATGAATGAAGATCGTCTGAAGTTGGTTAATAACTTCCGAACTGAGTTCTTTTCAGACTCACCTCAGAAAGTTATTTAAAGGTTCTTCAAAGTGCATTCTTTATAATGCTTCAAATGATATGAGAGATACTTGATGTTATCGTTTCTTTGAAAGCTCATTTTATTGAAATTGTTTTACTTAGAGTTTATTATGAAAAATACTTTTCAATCCCCTTAATAAATATGAAAACTGAAAGTAAAAAGTTTAAGGAAAAGAAGACTTAGACAAGAATTTATCCTGGTTCACCCACTAATCCTGTGAGCTACATCCAGTCCCAGGGTAAACCACCACTGGATTTTCCACTATCTGAATCCACAGATACAAGTATTATTCACAGCCTCTTCAGGACAACACAAGTATTACTTTGTTTTCAACTGCCTCTCCAGGAAACTCATGCAGTATTCTTTTACAGACAAGCCTCTCCAGGCTTAACAAGTATTCTTTCTTACCAAGCCTCTCCATCTTAAACCAAGTATTATTTTCTATCAAGCCTCTCCAGGCTCTACCACGAGTATTCTTTCTTCCACTAAGCCTCTTCAGGCCCTCAGACACTTATCCAAGTGTAGAGTATTCTTTCTTCCACCAAGCCTCTCCAGGCTCTCAGACACATAGAGTGTTTACAATTTAAACTAAGTTTAAGTTTCCACGAAACATAAACTTAATCTCTTCCTGTACTAGAGGTTAACTGAGTACTACTCAGGATACAATGAATAAGTCTAAGTACCAGGGTAAGACAGTGATACAAGTGTATGAGTTTAAGTACAATCCTGTCTCTAATATGAGGAATAACATCCTCTGAGAATTGGCTAAGTAAATACTGAATTTAAGCTTCAGCCTTGTTCTCTAACCATTGGCTTCCTTGGGTTACATTCTCACCCATTTTGAGGAATGACCAAGGTATGTTCATGGTTTCCAACCATTCTTAATTGATCAACTAGGTTGGTTGTCTTTCGACCAACATGGTTGGTTTTTCCTTTTTTTTTCAACCAGCATCTTCAAATTCAATCTTGAGGCTATTTATATTGTTTTGATGAAATATAGCCGTTGAAGATGATTCATAATACCATTGAGATTGTTATTGATGTGCTCATATAGCCGTTGTGTAATAGCTTCTCAAAACGGTTGCTTCTTCTTAAGCAAAATAAGTGTTCAGACGATCCTGTTCTGACACTTCTTTAGATGAGTTCCTATGAGAGATTTTCTTGATATTGTTATGAAATTCTCCTCTTTTGAGTTTCTTATGCTTTCCACAGCTTTCTTCTACTTTCTTCTTATTTCTTTTGATTTTCTTGGAGTGTATATGAGGAGATGTTCGTTGAATTTGTCCTTTTGCTTATTTGGTATATACTCCTTTTTCATTTGTTCCTGACACTGTTTCTTCTTTATTCTTTGAGTGAGGTGTCTTGTTCAATAGGTGTTGTTGTAGTTTCCCTCTTGAATAAAGACATATGATATTATAGTCATTGAATCAATAGTCTTAGCTTCTGTATTGATTTCTTTTATGTTGAAAATTTGTTCCATGCATTCAGAGAATTTTATATGTTCAGACAGTTGATTTCTTCAATCTTCACATATACTCAGATGCTTGCTTTTATCATCGTTGTATTTCATCAGCTTCACATGTGCTCATCTTATAATTGCTTCAAGCTTATTTCAATTCTCCAGCTTTGAAATGCTTTCAATAAGCTCTTTTCTTCTGATAAGATATTTCTTTCTCTTTTCTTCAGACGGTTGCAGAGCTCCATTCTCCTTTACATCTTCTTCTTCTTCTGAGATTTAGATGAATAAAGATATTGAATTAAATGTATTTTATTCAAACATCTTTCTAGTTAATTGTACTTAGTCTTCTGATACATTCTGAACAGCAGCAGGTGCAAGGTGCAGTAGGTCTGCGCACGCAAATCCTTTTGTAGCAGGGTGCAGCAGTCGTTGCAGAAAGTCTTTGCAGAGTTTTACTTATTTGTGCAAGACTATGGTCGAGGTAGAAAAGCATGTCTAGCTTTTATACTGAAATAAGTGTAGTTCATTTGGTAGAGTTTTCTCTACACTTAGCAACGTCTCCAAGAAATCAATTCTTGATTCTGTTCGTAGACTGCTTCAGATTATCTTCATATCTTTAGATGATAACTGCTCTTCAGATTTAGTTAAGTCTTCAGACGGTGTAAATGCTTCAGATAGACGAGCTTTCTCATTTCTTCTTCTCTTCATACTATATTCTTCAGACGATAGTTGAGTCTTCAGATAGTCTCCATGTCTTACTGTCTTCAGATAATCTTCAGATCTTCAGCTGGTCTTCATGTCTTCAGATTAGTAGGCTTTGCTTTGTAGATTTCTTTCTTTTTAGATTCTGTATTTGTTCTTCTGATCCTGGTCTTCTGATTCTGATTCTCTGATAATGATTTCGTTCTTCTAATCTTTTGTTCTTCTTCTTCTTCTAATGAATATTCCAACCTGAAACACAATTCAACAAACCAATACCTTCTCAGTAGAACCTGTTTACATAATCTTATAATCTTATTTGTTCTTATATGTTCTTATATAGTCTTATTTGTTAACCATTATATTCTTATATAATCTTATTTGTTAATCATTAAAGCTAAGGATGTTAAGTCTTTGAGTCAAGTTTGAATGCTCAAACTGATTTGTAGACTTCACAAACTCATCTTGAAATATCCTAAACAACTTTTTGTATACTTTTTGAAGCTTCTTCTTCTATAGGATATAAAGTTCGCAAAAAACTTTTTGAATTCATTGTCTTGAAAAGTCTTCTCTCTTTCCTTGTTATAACGTGCATCAAGAGCCTTCTTCATACTGTGTCACAAACATGCTCAATGGAGTACTTGAATTCAAAAAATCCTTAAAGAACGTATTCAAACTTTCACTCCTTTGCGTGGTGGACATTCTAGCACAAAAATTATGTTTAAATTGAATTCGTTGAAATAAGCTGTAAGTAGCTGGTATTTGCACTAAACCTCTCACAAGGAAAGATTTAATTTCATCAACAATAAATTGCATATGTTTAAATTGAATTAGTTACATCTTTTATGAAATATGAGCCAGTTAAATGGAAGGTGAACTTCTCATATTCAAAAACACTTACTCCTTAAAGAAGTGTTAAGAAGAAATGGACAAAAGCCATTCTTCTGGAAAAATCAAAAATTGTTTTCTTCTGGAAAAAAGAACTTTTGTAACACCTAGTTTTTATACCGTTTTGCCGTATTGTGTGATTTATTGAATTTTGAGTAATTAAAATTATTTTTAATCATCAAAATTTATTTTTATAAGTTTAGGAATGAATTTCCTATTTTTCTAGAATTTTTGGGGATTTTTGGAAATTTTCTGTGAAAAATGACCTTTTTGCCCCTACTTGTCTCTTGAACCCGGGCCCGAATACTCTTGATCCGGGCCAGAAAAAATTGCACAAACCCTTCCCTTCCTTCCTCATGCAAGTCGTGCATGTGGGAGTATGTTGCATGGAAGACACTTGTCTCTTTCTTTCTTCCAAGACATGTGTCAAGCTTAGGCCATTATGGCATTAAAACACAAAAACACTTATTCTTATCTTTCTTCCTCACATGCAAGCCTTGAGATTTTTCTCCTCATTTCTTCTTTCTCTCCAAGAGCAAGCCATGAACCAACCCTCTCTTCTTCCCAAGCCTCCAAGCCTTGAAGACTCCTTGCTTAAACACCAAGCCTCTCAAAGCTTAAACACCAAGCCTCCAAGCCTTGAAGACTCTTGCTTAGTGATCAAAGGAGGGATTTTTGGGGGCTGTTTTGGGAGCTGTTGCTGCACCTAATCTTTGAGGAATTTCTTTAGGTAAAGGGGGGGCGGAACTTGAACTCCTAGTAGGATGGTGACTAGAGTCAAGGATTACCCTTGATCCTTGTCTTTGATCCTCTGATCTCTTAAAAAATGAGTTGTTGGAACCTATCTCTTGAGAAGATTTGGTTTGGCTATTTGGT
Source organism: Sesbania bispinosa (assembly GCA_026901365.1). Lineage (NCBI taxonomy): Eukaryota > Viridiplantae > Streptophyta > Magnoliopsida > Fabales > Fabaceae > Sesbania > Sesbania bispinosa. Next base: position 1,124,432 of record QLOH01000231.1, on the reverse strand, counting down.
GGTGGCCTTGTGTGGTGATTTAAAATGTTTTTGTTGGTTAAAATTGCTTGGATGATGTTTTGGAATACATGCAAACCATGATTTTGATTGAAAAAAATTCTTCCTTTTTCCTCACAATGGTTCGGCTATTTTCTTTGATAGGGGTTGCATGTGTTTAAAAAAAATTTTGATGGTTGTAATGAGCTTGGATGAGTGATTTAAGAACATGCATGTGGTTGTTTGAAATATAGAATTGTTTGGATGCTTGATTCTTGAAAAAATGGTGTTTATTGAGCTTAGGAATAAAGGTGTGAACTTGAAAATGTTTATGAATGAATTTGGAATGAGTTAGCATGATATTGGTTGGTTAGAATGCTTGTTGGTGATTGTGTTAAAAATTTGGTGAAGTTTGGAAGTTGTTGAAATTTTGGTGTTTTGATGAACATTCAAAGTGTTCATCTTTGTTCTTGAGTTGTTCATAAGGAAACTCATCAAGAACTTGTTTTGATCTTGAGATGATCAAGAGAAGTTGGAAAAGGTGTTTTTGGGGCCTTAGTGGTCCAATAGGCCAAGAAACTAAATTAACTAAAAAGGTTTAAATTCAAATAAGAATAAATCTTTAAAATACCAAAAGGGCTAAATTCGGATGCCAAGATTAACCCAAATAAAAGTCACCATAAAAGTCAAAATTTTGAGTAGTCATGTGCAAAAATGGACTCCTAATAGTTGTCTAACCCTTGGACCTTTGGTTTAGGCCCAAAGCCTTCAAAAAAGTCAAAGAACTAATCTAAAAGTCAACCAAAGATAATTCATAAACTTGGGTTTAGATTAGAGTTGGGCTTCAACTCTAATCCAGTTAATCAAGATCAAAACTTAGGAATTAATTAATAGACCTAACTAATCCAAATTGTCTAAGTTAATTAATCTAATCTACTTAACTTAATTAAGTGAAGAATAATTATTAAGGCTAAAGTTAAAAAACCTTAATGAAGATTAACCTTAATCTTATCACTAATCACTAATCACTAATCACTAATCACTAATGAGGTATTAATTAGGTAATTAAGCCTTAATGACGATTAAGGACTAATTAATTATGATTAACCTTAGTCAAATATAATTAAAAGCTTAATCCAAGATTAAGGAAGAGATTAAGGGATAATTATGAATTAATTAGGATCTTAAGTAAGAATTAAGATTAATTATAGTTTAGTTAATGAAAACTAATCATAGTTAAGAGTTAAACCCAATCTTAATTAGACATACAAGATGAATTAGGGTAGCTAACGCTATCCATAAGACACAATCATAAGTCTTAGTAAATTATAGGACTTAAGTGGAAATGATTATTGATTCAAGAAAACATTAGTACAAACTACCTTAAAAGATGATAACCAACACACTCTTCTTGCATAAAAATTTGAGAAGCTTAGTGAGAGAGTGCGGTTCCAACCCGAGATGGGGTTTGGTTTTCCGTGAAGGGAAGACATTGAATCGACCATACCACGGGTAAGTGGTGACGTAGAATGATTCAATGGGCTTTGGCCTGTAAGGATATGTTATGCTGCCAAGCCATTATTGAGTGACATGCATCATAAAGCATTGATGATATTCGAGGTTGAAAACCTTACGACCTATATGGCAGTGCCACTTGGTACAGTGTGAAATCAGCTGGGAAGGGTGCAACTGGGTTTTGCAAAGAACGTCAGTGGGTCCTCAAAAGGGACGCCAGCCCTGAGGATAGCCTAGCTCCTAGAAGGTCTCAGGTGACGTAGGTTAGCTCCCTACTGTCGAGATCGTGGAACCCAGCTTAGCTATTCCTGTCGCTCTCATGATTTTCGAGGTCAGTTGAGATTGTTTGGAAGTCGGATAAATGATTTGGCCAAAATTGAGCAATGCTCTTTGTACCAGCGCTAGTACAGACTCTAACTCCTGATACGTTGTACATATATGGTCGGGCAGTTGCTGTGTGCACTGTGGATGGTGATTTCTCCCCGGGCCCTCATGCATTAGTTATGACACTGTAGTTGCAAGTATGCATTAGTCTGTGTGCATCATGATAATATAAATTGTATTCATTGTTGATTGAATTGTGTGGAAATTTTGTGTGTGTGCTCTAGTTCACTATATCCTATGTGTTGTGAGTTCATGCGATGTGTTCTCACCCTTCCTTTCTGTCTTTGGTTGTTGTGTTCTTCTCGTTACGTCGATAGTTGGCATCGGAGACTTTCACTATGACATCGATGAGAGTGCAGCTGCGGTGGATGCCCAGAGGAACTTGGAGGGTGACAGACGTTCCTCGTAGATGTGAGTTTACTGGTGAGGTTCGCATCATCATCACTCATCCCGGCCTCCCGCTTCGTACCAGTGATAGATTTTATTGTACCAGTGACCCTCGAGTTTCCAACGCCACCTAAACTTGGTGCGCCATACCACTACCGTCCTTCACGTCGTCGTCCTACATCATCTGTGGCATCGCGAGCATCCAGGATTGAAGACATGGTGGGAACTAACTCGCCTAGGTATTCGCCTGCTTCAGCGACATCAGGTTCACAGTTCTACGTTCTGACGCACGAGACGAACCTCCCTCAGAGGAGTTTGAGATGATCACCATCGGGGATGCTGGGAGGAGGAGCCATAGGGTGATTACTGTTGAGTCGAGTGACGACGAGTAGGATTAGTATGGGTTGAGTCTAGGTAGTAGCAGCTCTGATTTGGAGACCCTCTTCTTTTGTATTTATCTGAGGTCTTGTTTGTTTAGCTTACTACTAGAACTCATATTTTGATGTAGATATTCAGGTGACTCGAGAGGTACACTACTTTTATGCATGTATGTATATATATCATGATATTTCTGTTTCCTTATGCTGATTTTATAAATGCATGTATGTTGTGTATGTGCGCGATATGGTAACCGTCTAGACGTTTGTGGAAAACAAGTTTCAAAAATAAGGAAAGGATATTTCATAAATACTTAAAATAAAATTAGAGATGTAGTAGGTTGATAACGACTATATCCTTTTCAAAAAAAAATCCGCATTTTAACGCTTATAAAAACAGTAATTCCGTTGGGTCACGTGTAACATATGTGATATTCTTAGTAGTAAAACTAGGGGTGTCGCAACTTCATTCTTCTGGAATCCACTCAACCAAAATCAATCCTTGGTTGACCAGAAAATTTGTCTCATGATCCTAAATTTGTCCCTATCATTTGAAAATTCCTAAGGGTCCTTTATCTAAGAAATATTTTTTAATCAAAAGGGGTCAACTATGAAAGTGACAATGTGTACCATGTCTTGGAAAATGTTAGGAAGAAGCTTGAAAACTCACCTTTTACCTTAATCAAAAGGGGGTCAACTGTGAAAGCATAGGATTTGCATAATTAAGGAAACTGAATTCTGACCGTTGGAAGCAACAAAACTTCTGCTCCATTTTTCTTGCGCGCACGTAGTGCTTATCTCCTCTCTTCTCTCTCTTGACTCCTTAGTTTCTCAAGCGACTAGTATAGAGCTTAAAAAACACCACTCATTCACTAAGAGATCATTACCCACAACTGATACAAGCCTCTCATACTCACTATCCATCATCAAGCTCCATCAACTCAATTTCTTTCATTACCAAACTCCAATTTTCATGTTCAATCTAGTATAAAAAATGAGAATCAAAACAATGACTCACAAAAAGAAAACCCCATCCTCAAATGTATCTGGCTGCTTTGGGAGTAACGCGAAGGGTCGTTATACCAAGGAAAGGCATCTAAAATTGCTTATTGTTGAAGGATTAATTTCAAATTTTACACGTGGATGAAAATACAAAAGTCTATGATCATCTTAGTATTTTCAATGGTATCGTCTTTGATTTAGAAGCTAATGGAGTCAGGAATTGATGAAGATAAAACGCTGAGACTTATTTGGTCTCTTTCGTCTTCCTATGGGCATATCAAACACATTCTAATGTATAGGAAGGAAACTCTGAGTTTTGAATAAGTTTCTAGCAAAATTATATCTGAAGAAAGAAGACTGAAAAGTGAGGGTAAAGTGACACCCTTCTACCCCCAAATGATAAGACAATCATCATTTTAAATTATAAGGAAAATTATAGCGAACATTGAGGTAAAAAGGTTCACATGCTTCATTTAAACAATTACTGAATTCCAAGTCCAACTAAATTTCCATAAAAGTAAAATCAATGTTTTCGAAAACTAATTCATCAACATGATAAAAATACGTCTGGTCCATATAAGACCCTTGAAAAACAATCTTCCTAAATCTCTACATATCAAAATGAAAGAACAAGCTCCTAAACACTAAGCCCCGATGTCACAAATATCAAAGCAAGACCCTGTCCCTTTAAATTTCGGCACATTGAGTGCCATCTTCATCACCTATAAAAAACCACAGAAGAGTACGGTGAGGAAAAGAATACATACATATACATGCAATGCAGAAGGCTACCCTTATTCCCCACCCATCACCATACATATCATCATTCATCTCAACTCACACTCTTTATATTCAGCACATTAACCCATCACCATACATATCATCAATCATCTCAATCCACACTCTTTACATACAACACATTAATTTCACATATAATATATAATTCACACTTCCCAAACAATCATGAAATGACAAGTATGCTCACTCTATGCTCATGCACAATGCCTCTTCCTAAGGGTCATAATTTGGAACTCCGTACGATGGGCACACCTCATCAATCCCCCTTAGTTGTTACCAATGATGTCCCTACCGTTAAACGCCCTCTTGGCCGATAGGTTGCACAGTTAAACACCCCTCTTGGGCCCGTGCAGAGACATTCGCCTCCCTCTCACCGTCACCCACCTCTTATGGGCTAGGTGAGTCACATTGTAAAACATAAACACTCCCTCTTGGAGTAATGCATCGAATGTTGCACCCCCTCTATGGGCCCGTGCACGACACCCGCTCCCTCCCACCGTCACCCACCTCTTATGGGCTAGGTGAGTCGCATTGTAAACAAAAACACTCCCTCTTAGAGTAATGCATCGATGTCACCCATCATGGTCGTCACCCTGCTCGTCGCCCACCTCTTGGGCTAGGGTATTTTTAGCCACGTCTGGCTACTCATGTATCTCATGTGTCTCATACATCATATTCTCATACAATCTCTATGCTCAATGCATCATCATCATCATTTCACATATATCTCATACAACATTCTCTACTCTAATCAGTCCACATCACATCTCAAATAGAAGGGCACATAGAACATCAATATAAAATAGTCACATAACACTACCTCATGCCACAGTCAATATACACTGTACATTCACTTTAATCTCATCAAATTTCACCAACAATTCATATAATTAACATCATATAAGTAAAAGGTCACAACATCACCTAGCAAACACTATCTAAACTCACTTTTGGCCTGGTAATCGATTACCAGACAGCTTGTAATCGATTACCAGAAGCCGTTACTCAATTTTGGGGCCGTCAAGTTTTAAGCTTAATGACATTGGTGCACTAATTTGGAAATATCTAGAGTTGTAGGTGTCCAATTGAGATGATTCCACTTGGTTTAGTAAGCTAAGATCCAGGGCTTCAGTTTGATATGCTATATGATAGTATTCCGAGCTCGTTTTCACCCTTAATAGACACATTCTGTTTAGGGGAGAAAGCTGTCAAGGTCTGGCAATCGATTACAGGCTGTCTGTAATCGATTTACCAGAGGACTGGTAACCTGGTAATCGATTACAGCACCCCTGTAATCGATTACCAGAGGCTCAGCCACCTAGTTTCCTGCCCAGAACACCTGGTAATTGTTGGATCAAGCGCTTACCACTAGGCCAAAAGCTATAGTTGTTAGCAAGGGCGCAACTTATTTCCTTAAGGATTCCCAGAGCCGCATCTAGCTTAAGGGGCTGCGCCCATTATAGGCGCCATGGGTTGGGATGTTAAGCCCATCGAATCCTAAGGGTAACGCTGACAATTAAGCCAACAATCTCCCCCTGAGTGTCAGCCGGGGGATTTGAACCATGACCTTGCTCTGATACCACTTGTTGGATAAATCGCTTACCCACTAGTCCAAAAGCTATAGTTGTTATCAAGGGCGCAACTTTATTTCCTTAAGGATTCTCATAGCCGCATCTAGCTTAAGGGTGTTGCGCCCATTATAGGCGCCATAGGTTGGGATGTTAAGCCCATCGAATCCTAAGGGTGACGCTGACAATTAAGCCAACAGTAATCGATTACAGACCCTTGTAATCGATTACCAGCAACCCGATATGCAATTGCACCTGCGTTTTGCCCCTTTTTAACCCTCTTCTTCCATACCTGCTCAAATCCTTACGTTCCTAACTCAATTAGACTCGTTTTTACCGATTAAATTCAATAATTTCATCAATTATTTTGAAAGATTACAGTTAATTCAACAATCGATTCAATTATGAAATCTCTCTTTCCCAAATCCTAATTTAACCCCTTTTCGACAATCTCGCTTCCTACTCTCAATTTTATCAAGAACAAGACAATAATCATCGAGACACTCACGAATTTCAACACCATTATATACAATTCATCACTCATAATCAAGATTTAGGAATCCTAGAGGGATTTATGGTTGCCCCTCACTACCCAACCACTCCAACAGGCACATATAGTAGCACCCCTTCCCCGTACCTTAGGAATGATGATCAAGAGCTATTGGCAGCACTTCCCTAGATGTTCTACTCTGCGACACCTTTTCCTTGTGGAGTCGCTTCTCTCCTCCTAGGGTTTGGTTATGTAACGGTTGAAAACTGATAGGGTGAAATAGATAACCCTTCCCTTATATAAACATCTAATTGGGTTGGGCCTACTCCAACCCACCCATTCCCCTTTTTAATTAATTAACATTATCATAATAAAAGATATTAATACACTATTATTTCTTCCTTTTATTTTATTTTATTTGTTCTAGAAATTTTAGGACGTTACAGGTAACACTTCATCAAATCTTTGTTGGTGCTAGAAGTATTATTCCTTATCAAAAGAAGAGCCATGGAAAGAGTATGACACTGATAAGTGAAAATTATATGATAAATTAGAGCACTTTTTAGTTCACTTATCAAGGATAAATGGTAATTTTGCCCCAGTTTAATCCCTTTTATTAAATATTAGATAAATTGTATTTATTAATCTTAAATTTGAATTTGATGCTATTTTGATAGAAATATTGCTGATTTTTGCAGGATATTGCAAGGATTTGATTTGAAGAAAAGAATAGCATAAATAAGGGAGATTCTGCAAGATTTGAAGTTTAATTGAAGGCAATTAATAAAGATTGGAAGAAGATTTGAAGGCAATTAATGAAGATTGGAAGATTATTTGTGAGCAATAATGAAGATTTGAAGATTATTTAAGAGCAATTAATGAAGATATCACTGCCAATTAAACAAGGATTCTGCAGACAACCTTCCCAATTAAATCCAAGATGCTCAATAAATGCAAGATTTCATCAAGAAAAGGGAAACAAGGAAAGACAAATCAGCCAAAACCAGTCTCGGGGAGAGATCATAAATAACATTACATATATTACAATCGAAAATATATATAAATAATAGGAATTTAAGTAAACACAAGTGACAAGACAACACTAAAAACTTTGAAATGATACAACAGGAATTGAAATCACCTAAATACATACTCCCTCATTTCTTTTTTATAAGGCACCTTTTAGAAGTTTTTGTGTACTTTTTATAAGTCACTTTACAATTTGAAGAAAACATTTATTATAATTTTCCGTATTTGCCCTTATTAACTTTAAATGTTGTTCAACTATTAAATGATAGTGAAGTTAGTTAATAATATTAAATAGGGGCAAGACTATAAAGTTAAACTATTTTTTAAAACTCAAATAAAATAATTAACTAGATTAATTAATTTTATTGGTCTTTGTGATTCAATATAGTGTGCCTTATAAAAAGAAACGAAGGGAGTATATTATATTTGTTTACATTTAAATGTATATAACTAGATTTTCATTTATCCAAAAAAAATAAGAAATACGGAACTGATAAGTGTAAAATTAGAGTTATTTTCATATAGTTTTTATTACACCTATCAAGGTTAAAATAGTAATTTATACCCCAAAATATCCCTTTTATTAATATTTACAATATTTGGTATTTATTTGATATAAATTTGAATATGATGCTATTTTAAATAAAAACTGTTATTTATGCAGATTTACAGGAATTTGGAAAGAGAGAGAAAATAGCATCAGAAAGGAGGTGTTGCAAGATTCAAATTCAAATAAATAGAAGATATCAGAGGAATCCTGCAAAGAATCTCTACAATTCAAATCCAAAGCAGATAATACAAAAATAATTCGGATAAAGGGATAAAGGAAAACCAGATAAGATCAGAAAGAGATCCAGAGGTTAGATCCACAATTTGAGAAAAAATTGCAGCGTGTTACACGCTCCACACGCGCTTAGAGCATGTGGAGCGCAAATCCAGAATCACACGCTCCACACGCGTTAAGCGCACGTGGAGCGCATGAGCAGATCGGCCAGGCTTCATATGTGCTAAGCGCACATGAAGCGCGTCTCCTGATTATTGAAAACGCGCGCAGTGACGTCAATTAATATGAAAGGGGAGCTTCTGATTGGTCAAGCTTCACACAAGTGACGTCAACTAATGAAAAGGCAGACTCTAATTGGATAAGCTACACACAGTGACATCACACACAGCCTGATCTCTTCAAAATCTTCCAACTCTATAAATAGAGCCCTTTGCAAAGGTCACAAACACAAGGTCCTCGGGACCCAATACACTGATACAGAGGGAGAGTAGTATAGGATTGGGAAAGGTGACAGATTTCTCAGTAGTTTGTAATGGCTACCATGAGTAGCTAAGCTCTCTAGTAGGATTTGATGTAGTAGATTCGATACCCTTGTGTATAAGAATTCTCTTTTCTATTTTATTTATGATTCTATGCTTGTAATTTATCGGTATCTTTATGCGGTTTGTAATGCAATCAACTCCGCGCGTGCGCCGGGATGGTAGGCTAGTGCTCTGGATCAAAAAGTGGAACTCCGGCTAGTATCAGAGGTAGGTGAGCATGGAGCTGTTCATGAAGCTTATTCTCGGATTGCTAAAGGTGCTCGGTTTAGTCATATCGTAGCATAAAGATTGTATTCTAACGATCGGAGGTTCAGTGAGTGACACACCCCTCCGTAGGTGCCTTATGTGAAAGTATGGCTAAGTCGATAGCGCTGATTGCAAAATACGGGGAATGTTCGGGGTCGCCAAAATGCCACTTTGAATGCCTGTAGAGATAGCTTTTGGCGTTTAATTATGATGTTATAGGGGAATTTGCGGGTACGATAATTTCCAGGCATGTCTTATAATTATTGTAATTAAACAATGCTAAGGTGATTACAAGTACGATCATAAATAAGGGAAAAGGAGTTCGAATACACAACGAGGGAGATGAAACGAAATCAAGTCCTAGTCCTAAATACTTATTCTCTCGTATTATCTTTGTTTATTTTATTCTGAAACCAACCAACCTTTTTCACGAAAATGTTTTAATTGAAAATACAATTACTATAACTCTACAAGTTTAAAAACCACTCCCTGTGGATACGATACTCTACTTACTCTAAAAACTACTGGACTACTAGTAAACTTTCCAGGAAATCCATCAAGTTTTTTGGCATCGTAGCCGGGGAGCGGTGTCTCAATTTGTATAGTTTTAGACGATTGAATTTTCAATTATTTCAAAAATTTTCAAAAAGTGTATTTTTTTTAATTTAATTTTTTTTATTTTCGTATTTCTTTTTTTATTAATTAATTATTTTCAAAAAAATAATTATTTGAAATTTGAATTTATCTTATCTTATCTTCAATGCTTATCTTGTTTGAGTTCTTTTAGGAATTTAGGATAAGTTAATATCATATTTCAAATTCAAATTCTATCTTAAAATTTTAGGATTTTCTTTTCTTTTTATTTTGTTTTTTTATTTTTGTTTTTTTTTTTCAAAAATATATATATATATATATATATATATTTTGTTCCACCTTCCTGAGCTAACAATTGTTTGAGATTCTTGAATAGTGCTTTTGACAGGTATCTCAAAATTAATTAATGGAAGGAACACAATCTAGAAGAAGGACTTTAGGGGATTATGTCAGAAATCAAGGCCCTCACTATCATTCCAGCATTGTGCTATCCACAACTGCAAGGACCTTGGAGTTGAAAGCTGCTCATCTCAACCGCATAAGTGCAAATCAATTCGCAGGATTGGATCATGAGGATCCTCACAATCATCTTTCTAACTTCTATGAATTGATAAGCATTATGGGATTTGAAGAAGGAGACTTAGAAACTATATACTTACGTCTTTTTTCCTTTCTCTTTGACAGGAAAGGCAAAAGAATGGTTGAAGACAAATCCCAGTCAAAGTCTAAGCAGCTGGAAGAAAGTAGAAGAAAGATTTCTCAGAAGGTTTTACTCGGTTTCACGATTCATGAAGGCACAAATGAAGATATCTACATTCGAGCAAGAAACCAATGAATCACTTCGAGATGCTTGGGAAAGATACAGGTTATTGCTGCACAATTGTCCAAACCATGGTTATGATGACTCAACCCAAGTGAACATCTTCTGCAATGGACTCAGATCGGACTCCAAGACCTTCATAAATGCAGCAGCAGGAGGAACCATCTTAGCAGTAAGCGCGGAAAGAGCAGTTGAGATAATTGAGGACTCTGCACTCAGTTGTCAATCAGCTCAGCTATGGGAACAGCCAGAGACGAGGGAAGAATCAACCAAGCTAGTGGACATGTTGCTGGATACAATCAAGCTCCTAATGCAGAACCAAAGGGCAACACCAGAGCCAAACATCACATTGATTTGTGATTTTTGCAAAGGTAATCATCCAAATGGCCATTGCTCTCTCCCTACACTGCAAATAGAGCAAGTCAACTCTTTGGAAGGATTACAAAAGAAGGACGAGCCATCTCAAGATCAAGCCAATGATTTAGCAGTACCAGATATCTATCGCAGGATTGAGGAGAAGCTTAATCAACTGATGCAAGATATGAATTCCAGTCAAAGGACCACAGAGACAAGATTCAGAAACCTGACAACTCAAGTGGAGCAATTAAGGGAGCAATTTTCTGCACAGCAGGAGCATTGCAAATCAATATCCACCAGGAGTAGTAAGGTAATAGGAAGGGGGATTGGTGATAACCATGCTGTAGAGAAAGAAATTTTAGAGAAGGAAGAGGATGAAGAAAACAATGAATATGTATTTGAGGTAAAAGAAGAAAAGGAAAAGAGTGAAAATAGAGAGGTTGAGAAAGTGATTGAAAGAAGAGGGGAAGTAGAGAAGTACTTACCATATCCAAGAAATCCCTCCAAGAAAGATATAGAAAGACAAGTTTCCAGATCCAAGGCCAGATTAAAGGACATTTCCAAAATGTTTAACATTCCAACTGATGAAACAGTAGAGCAGATAGCAGAAATAAGAGCCAACTATCAGTCGGAACGGATCTCAGCAAAAGCTCAACCCAACCCTGAAGAACAGAGTGATGACATGACCATCAGGAGTGTTCACCTGATAGGAGAAGCAGAAGAAGATGGAACAGAGAAGAATCTGCTTAAAAAAGAGATTGACAGTGAACAGAGAGATAGTGAGTCAAAGCCCGAGAAAGGAAGGGAAGTGGTACCAATACCAAAGACCTTGCCTTATCCAACACAGTAAAAGACTCCAAAGAAGAGAAAAGTCAGGCCAAAGGAGTCAGCAACATGGTCTAACTCCAGACACAAGACCAAATGGTTAGATTCAAGTTTCAGTCACAATTGGTCCGAGGCAAGAATATGGGTAGGTTCACTGCCAAAAAAAGTCAAGGGTACAACATAGAGGCTGGCGAAAGGATTTCAGTATCACCCACCTTGAGAGAACAGGCGTCGAGCTATAAGACGTTAAACAAGCGCTTTCTGGGAGGCAACCCAAAGATTTTTAAAGTTTTTAATTATTTTTAGTTTTGTTATTTTCTTGTTTTAGGATTTTTTATTTTTTAGGATTTAGGAAATTTTCAAAATTGATTGGAATAAGTTGTGGAAAATAAAATATTTTTAAACAATAGGAAGTAGCAGAAAACGTGACTAAAAATTGCAAAATCTCATTCCGTTTTCTACGCTTCATTTGCGCTTAGCGCAGGTAAAGCGCATACTGCAATTTAGTCATTGTTTTCTGCGTTTCACTTGCGCTAAGCGCAGGTGAAGCGCAACAGTACGAAAATTAAAAAATCTTCTATTTTTTTCATGTATTGTTTCTCTACTTCCTAAGCTTTCTTTTCACTTTTTCCACTCACAAACTTCAATCAATTTTGAAACTTTCAAATTTCATATTTTTCTTTTTTTTACCAATTAAAATCTTCATCTATTCTGTTTTCATGATTTGCACTTTAGGATAGCAATTTTAAGATTATGAATATTATTATCTGCTATCTTTAATGTGTTTTGGCTGTGTGGAACATGAAGAACAATGTGCTTAATTGGAATACTCTTTGTTTTGTGAGTTATTAAATTGGAAAGTGTTATGCACTATCTCTTTCAAAAATTTTAAACTCTCACTTTCTATGGATTGGTTGAATACTTGCAAAACAAATGAGTATATTCTGTTTTTAGGAAGGCATTACCAAGTGCAGTAAAATTTTTGTTGAAAATAATTCTTTATGCATGCAATTGGTTAATGATAGGCTTCCATGTTCTTCATGAATTGGTATTTGCAATAAGGCATCATTAAAATAAATTTGTTTTAGCAACTAATTGTTGTTATTTGACTTTTCAGATGCCTATGAATAAATTGCTAGTCTTTCCCGTGGCTTTAGCTCACGAGGAGAAGGCATGAGGAAAAGGATCAGAAAATATGATCCCATGAGATTCCCGAGTGCACAAGCTGCTACAAGACCCATACCCAGGCATGTTGTTGGAAGAGTTCCGGATATTCTAGCAGTGGCCTGGGGACAGGCCTATTCTTCCAGGAGGGAGGTGAAGCAGCAGCAGCTGGAATATGATAAGGACCCACAGGATACAGAGGATGAAGATTGACATTGGTGTTTTTCTTTCTTTTCATTCTTTTATTTTCTATTTTCTTTTATTTTATAGGATTAATTATTTTTTTATTTAATTAGGATTTTTGGATTTTAAAAATTTTTAGGACCTAGGAATTAGGAAAATAAGGAAAATTTATTCAAAATTTCGGAAATTGGGTAGTTGAACTAACCAGATTAGGAAAGAAAAAAGGTCTTGTGATTAATTCCATAATCAATTAAGATTAGGATACTTCACATGAGAATCTATCAGGGTAGTTAATTAAAATCAGTAAATGTTTTATCAAGGAATTTAGCCAAGTAACCGGTGAGTTGAGAGCCCAAACACTAAATTGAGAGTTTTTCGCCACTGTCTGTCAATTTTTATTAATTGAGTTTTTGGAGCTTATGTTGTTTTTGGAAAATATGGAGATGACAAAGGCAAAAATTTGTTTTTCAATATATCTGCCCAGAGCCAAAAAGCCAACCTTGGTACAATTTTTGATTACCCATCTTGAGCCTTAATTGTTTATTCTTGCTCACCAAGCCAAAATAAAAATCTATATCCTGTCCCTTACACATTTGGGATAGAGAGCAAGGTGGCAAGCAAAATAATGGGAAGAAAAGGTTGAAATTCCAAGGAGCAGGTATAGAAAAACAAAAAGAAAAAGAAGAGCACTCCCCCTAAAATAAAAAAATAAAAGTGAATAAATTGAATAAATTGAATAAGTTAGGGGAAGTGCATCTTCAAACAAGGAAAGAGGCCTGCAAAGAAGAGATATAAATCAAGAAAAAAAATGGTGGAAGGAGAGAAAATCAAAAGCAACATCCAAAGATGCTCTCTATTCTAAATGTTTATTGTTTATCCAGAAAAACCATATTTTCTTGATAACTCAGCCTCATTACAACCTTAAAAAGACCTTTTGGTCCATATCAACCATGAACAGGCTTAGGAACTAGAAATGACTATCAATCTTAGTTGTTCAGCGGTGGTAAAAACATTGAGGGAAACAGTACCCGTGAGCATGAGTGAAATTCCTTGGTATTTTGTTTATTGCTTTAATTACTACTCCTGAGAAAATTCAAATTGCTGTTTGTATTTTGATTTTGGTTGAAACATGGAAATATCTCTTGATCTTAATTTTTCTTGATTTGGAAAGTGACTCCTGCCTAATAAAGAGAAAAAAAAAATTGTAGAATTTTTAATCAAGGGTGTTTTGAAATTTGACTGCAAGGGTGTCTTGCTTGAGGACAAGCAAGAAATTAAGTTGGGGCGTATTTGATAAGTGTAAAATTAGCGTTATTTTCATATAGTTTTTATTACACCTATCAAGGTTAAAATAGTAATTTATACCCCAAAATATCCCTTTTTATTAATATTTACAATATTTGTATTTATTTGATATAAATTTGAATATGATGCTATTTTAAATAAAAATCTATTATTTTATGCAGATTTACAGGAGATTTGGAAAGAGAGAGAAAATAGCATCAGAAAGGAGGTTGTTGCAGATTCAAATTCAAATAAATAGAAGATAATCAGAGAATCCTGCAAAGAATCTCTCCAATTTAAATCCAAAGCAGATAAATACAAAAATAATTCGGATAAAGGGATAAAGGAAAACCAGATAAGATCAGAAAGAGATCCAGAGGTTAGATCCACAATTTGAGGAAAACAGCAACGTGTTACACGCTCCACACGCACTTAGCGCATGTGGAGCGCAAATCCAGAATCACACGCTCCACACACGCTAAGAGCACGTGGAGCGCATGAGCAGATCGGCCAGGCTTCATATGCGCTAAGCGCACATGAAGCGCGTCTCCTGATTATTGAAAACGCGCGCAGTGACGTCAATTAATGAAAGGGGAGCTTCTGATTGGTCAAGCTTCACATAAGTGACGTCAATTAATGAAAAGGCAGCCTCTGATTGGATAAGCTACACACAAGTGACATCACAGCCTGATCTCTTCAAGGTCTTCCAACTCTATAAATAGAGCCCTTTGCAAAGGTCACAAACACAAGGTCCTCGGGACCCAATACACTGATACAGAGGGAGAGTAGTATAGGATTGGGAAAGGTGACAGATTTCTCAGTAGTTTGTAATGGCTACCATGAGTAGCTAAGCTCTCTAGCAGGATTTGATGTAGTAGATTTGATCCCCTTGTGTATAAGAATTCTCTTTTCTATTTTATTTATGATTCTATGCTTGTAATTTATCGATATCTTTATGCTGTTTGTAATGCATCAACTCCGCGCGTGCGCCGGGATGGTAGGCTAGTGCTCTGGATACAAAAAGTGGAACTCCGACTAGTATCAGAGGTAGGTGAGCATGGAGCTGTTCGTGAAGCTTATTCTCGGATTGCTAAAGGTACTCGGTTTAGTCATATCGTAGCATACGGATTGTATTCTAACGATCGGAGGTTCAGTGAGTGACACACCCCTCCATAGGTGCCTTATGTGAAAGTATGGCTAAGTCGATAGCGCTGATTGCAAAATACGGGGAATGTTCGGGGTCGCCAAATGCCACTTTGAATGCCTGTAGAGAATAGCTTTTGGCGTTTAATTATGATGTTATAGGGGAATTTGCGGGTACGATAATTACCAGGCATGCCTTATAATTATTGTAATTAAACAATGCTAAGGTGATTACAAGTACGATCATAAATAAGGGAAAAGGAGTTCGAATACACAAGGGGGGAGATGAAACGAAATCAAGTCCTAGTCCTAAATACTTATTCTCTCGTATTATCTTTGTTTATTTTATTCCAAAACCAACCAACCTTTTTCACGAAAACGTTTTAATTGAAAATACAATTACTATAACTCTACAAGTTAAAACCGCTCCCTGTGGATACGATACTCTACTTACTCTAAAACTACTGGACTACTAGTAAACTTGCCAGGAAATCCATCAGGAACACATTTGGGGACACCTTAAATGAATTTAATTTTATTTGATCATCTCACTCCATTAAAGTTTCAACGAAGACAATTTTCATTTTTTTTTATTTTGTTGTGACCGTTAATAAAAGTCAAAGCTAGACATTGCCACACGTTGGTGTTTATTTACCAAAAACTGTTTTCTCCCATGGTCAATTATATGTTGCTATATCTAGGGTGAAGTCTCGACAAGGATTTAGGATTCTTATATGTGATTATATTTTTAAACGTTATAATTTGACGAAAAATATAGTGTATAAAGGGATATTTCAAAAAATATAAATGATATGATATGGTATATTTTACATTTATAATTATTAATGTTTGAAATTTATTGTTTCAAATAAATTTTTATGTTTTAATTTATTTTAATTCTTTCTATATAAACAAGTATAAATTGTAATATGAAAAAAAAATCACTAATCATTATCATTTTCTAAAGGTTAAATATTTATATTAATTAAATTAAATATATTATAGTATTCAGTATAAACAATCTATTTGAATAATAGTACCTATGTATCGCATGGGTCGGACACTAGTGTAGTAAAAAAATGAATGAATGGATTTTGATTGTTAAAATCTATGATTTTGGTATTAAAATACTTCATTATATTAATTGTTATATGTTAAGCCTAACAATCTTTTCAAATGCAAAATATCCTATACCTTGCAAAGAATTAACATGCAAGTGACGTAAGAAAAAAAATATTTTAATGATGCACAATTAGGTTAATTAGTTTCACGGATACTCTAAGTAGAGCTAATATTTATGTAAATTTGTTTGTATTTTGTGGTCATTAATTTTTAGTAAAGCAGAGAGGCGTCAAGATCAGTTCTATCGTAAGGGTTAATTCATATTATGTGATGTATAGCATCAAGAAAAGTACTTCTAAACCGTTTGCCTTTGTTTTCCATAATTCAATTCCATGCAGATGGCTAGTCAAATAAAACTTTGAAACATTAAGTGAAGTAACTGATATTCTATTGTGTTTCTTAACTGATTGAGATTTCATACCCCACGAAATCAAATTCATCATCTTCTGGAAAAAATATAATATGTGCAGTTCTCCAAAATAGCATACATAATACGCAAACGAGTTTGTTTAGTGTGGACAATGGTTGACATGTATAGTTTAAAATGTGGAAATATAGTTATTTAAATTTTTAATCACTAAATTTAACGTTCATTTTATTAATAATTGATATTAAAATAGTTTGCAGTTGTTTTTATGAAATATTACTTAAAAATAATAAAAATTCAAATCGATATAAGTTGTATTATAAATCCATATTTTTCCTTAAATTAAACTCAAATAGTCATATAAAGAATATTTAATAAAAAATAAAATTATTTATTTACCTTTTATAAGCTCAAGGGGACGAGTGGGGGTTCGAACCTGCGAAGGTTCCGGGTTCTTTGAGCACTTACCTCTTACCTCACTCCAAGGGGACGAATGGGGTTGTTTGATTTGATTGAGGTAAGGCATATTAGGAGATTATTTATTTATTTTTTGGAATGCCATTGACTATTTTGTCCAATTCATTTTTTATTCTACTTTCAGGTAAATATTTTTTGAAACTTTAAAAATGATTCTCGATTGATCTACCAAAGAATTCTTTTATTTGTTGGGAGAAACAAAATTCATATTGGTGATCTCTACGTCTCGAAGGATTAGTCTCTAACTATCCGTTGAGGGATACTTTTGGTTCACAAAGAAAAAAGAAAAACCAAAGAAATTCTTTTAATATAAAGAAACTCGAAAATGTTCAATTTTTTTTCTGAAAAAATCTTATGTGTTTTTTTTTTTTCATTTTAGTTTCTTTATGATATTAAAATTGCAGCATGTAACAAGTTGGTGGAAAAAGAATTGTTGTTTCTTTGGTGTTTTTTATTTAGTTATATATTACGGTCTTTAATTAAAGAAAAAACATATACATATAACATAGAATAAAACGAGAACATCATTATTATGGTGAAAGAAAATAGAATAAATTAAAAAATTAAAAAGAATTGAACTTTTATTATAAGTTAAAATTATTTATTTACGGATAAGTTAAATGAGAGAACTTCTAAAAAAGTTGAATTACAACAAAGACTAATTTCAACTTTTGAGAGAAGGTGAATTCATTTTACCTTCTTGATTTATTCTATTTTCTTTTCTTATAAATTTTTGTAGAAAAGTTTATCCAAACTTTTATTTTTGAAAATATCTTCTAGTCCATTTGACTTTAAAATCTTCTAAAGTTCAACTAGTTTTTAGTATGCTTCAATTTATTTTCTTTTTGGTCTTTAAAATTAAAAGAGACCTTCAATATCATACTTGAGAAAAAAAACAAAGATTATAAAATTTAGATTGAAAACTTTTTGAAAAAAAATATAAAGCATGTTTAATTTGAAAAAATATTTTTTATTTTTATTTTTTTTAATTTTAATTACAAACATTGTCAACTTGTTTGTTTTAATTTTATTTTATGTTTAAGAGTTTTGTACAGAAAATAAAGAAACCAATACAAATTTGTTTTCACTGTTTCCTTTACAAAAAAAATTGAAATCAGGAAACATAATAATGTTTTATAATTAAAATTGAAAATATTTTTGTAATTAAAACTAAAAAAATAAAAATGAATTTCGTTTAGATTTTCTAAATTGCTAAATTAAATATGTAGAATGTACCATAGAGTATAGTGTCAAAAATCCTCAGGTGAATACGGATATATTTTGTGCGGGGTTTCCATTAGTAGAAGTTTTAATATTTAGTGACAGGTAACAAGAAAGATATATAGTAACAATTAATCCCCTGCAAACTTCGTTATTGCTAGTTGCTACATATAAGCGTAAATATATAACTACGGTTAAAAACGGCCTTCTACGACGGTTGTACAACCGTCGTAGAACCAGGCACTATGCCAAAAAAGTCTTAGAGGGCGCTCCCGTGCAGGCTTAGAGGGCGCTCCCGTGCGCACTAATAGCAACTGCTCTTGTTTGGTCAACAAAACGAGGACGCTCATGGAGCGCTCTGATATAAGGCCAAAGAGGGCGCTCCCATGCATGCTAATAGGGCGCTCCTTGGAGGGCCCTCCAATACAAAAAACGCAAAGCTATAGAGGGCGCTCCTTGGAGCGCCCTCTGTTTGATTTTTTCAAAACAAGGGCGCTCCATGGAGCGCCCTGTTTGTTCTTTTTTTTTAAAAAACTAGTTTAACCTGCATATTTATTTCAGTCTGATCCCAATGGCTTAATCCAAAATCATGCATATTAATTCCTTAAAATTGAAACACTTAGTCATACTATGAACAACACTTAATTAGTAAACAACACACATATCAACTTGAAAGAAGAATTCAAACTTGTCATAATATGAATAGTTTCTTATGCAAGATATAACTTAGTGGTGTAAGTATGAATTACCTATACAAGTTTGAATTACAAACAAGTTACTCTGTTGAATCCGTTAGTTAACTCATTATCCATATTTACTTACTCTCATAATGTAAAAAAAAATTACAAAAAAGTGGTAACTACATGCTTTGCCCATTCTTCCCGGACCTCATCTAGCTGCTCCGTTGTGTAGCATCTGCATCGGCACTGAGCAAAGTACTGTAAAAGACAAAAGTTGATATCAGTATATAAACTAGTGAATGAGGGTCCAAAAAAGTACTTTGCTATCACAAGCCATAATTACCTCTCTAGGTATTATCAGTTGGTTTTGATCAATGATCTCCTTCATGTAACGCATTACGTAGAGCCCACAATTGGAGTCATTGTTTTGGACAGGAGACTATAAGTATAATGAATTTAAAAATAAGTGATGCTTATGCGCATAGTAATGAAGAAACAAAATGTGTAGAAGAGATCAATATTACCTTAATGCGGTACCATGTTGGATCTGGTAAAATACTATTCGGTCCTGCCTAGAATCCCATCAATCTCCTATATTCTTTTATAGAGCTAAAGCAATATAACAAGTAATTTGTATAAGAGCCCGTAACTATGTTATTGTGATAGTAAGCCAATGAATACTTACTTTTTAATCAATTCCTTGATGTTATAATATTCTGGTGGTTTACGCATTGAGTCCATAAAGTAAACCTCGCCAAAACGGTTGAGACTCAATGCAAGTAGAATCCAATGTTGTCTACAATCACAATGAAAAATATGTCAAAGAAATGGTTTTTAAAAGACAAGAATATTGAGACATAAACAAATACTATACATACCCTTCATGATTGAATGGAAGCAGAAACAATTTGTCTTGCCCGCGTCTATTATACAACAAATTTCCCACCAACACATGTTGCATGGTGTTCGCGTTGAATAAAGTGGTGGTTTGCGGAGATATAAAAACATATCGATCCGTGCGAGAAGACGGGGCTAAGACCGAATGATATAGATAACTAAACGAAAAAAAATACATAATGTCAATCCAAGCAAATAAAACGAGAAAAACAACTTATGAGATGTTTTAGATTGAAATTACCTGCAATACACGTTCATAACGGTGCCATCCAACCACAACCCAAATAAGAGCGAACGCAGAGAATTTCGATCAAGCCATTCCACCATTTCAGCCATATCTACAATGCCTGGAGCTATCGTACAATTAATCACGTCAGCTTCCTCTTGCATCTTTTCAGAATAGTAAGTTTCCAATCTTGCCAGGTATGTGCTGGTAGATGCAACAGGCGCTGAAGTCACCACCTGTGCCGGGCATTCACGAATGGGAGACTTCCGCAAAGTTGAGTGTGGTGAAGAACGAGTCTCCACATGTGGCCCAGCAACAGAACATTGTGGAGTCTACAAATTCCACAATTTGTACATATTAATATTTGTTCTCTAAAAAATTAAAATGCACTTTTGATACAAATAAAAAACACATACCAATGCATCCAATCCAACATGTGAAGAAGGCCATGCAATGAAACATCCTACAACATCAGCAAGAATGGTCGTTTCCCCATAAGCGTCAGGGCACGGAGTCGTCGCATGGGGTTCAATAGCAATTTGAAGATTGACCTTAATTAAGTTGGAGGGAAGTGGGGAATTGTGTAGCTCCTGCCCTGGGAGGTTCCATGCTTGTCCTTTACCCACAACTCGTAACACCGAGTCTCCCAAGTACAATATACATTGAAAGACACCCTATGTAATTAACACAAGTATTCAACTTTAGGGATAAGTAGGGAAAAAAAACATAACTTCAGAAACTTCTACCGAAAATCCGGCAGAGTTTCCCCTGTAAATTGGACATTTCCAATTTTTAGAACTTCACCTGAAACCCAGAAAATACCAGTGCAGTTTATAATGTCTAAAGCACTAATACAATTCAATAACAATAGGCCTCCGTGGCCAAACATACTACAATAACAATTGTCATAATATAAATAGTTTCCTTTGCAAAACCAACTATACCAGCAGCCAGTATTCTTAAGTCATTGATATTCAACTTTAGGGATAATTAGGGAAAAAAAACATACCTCAGGCAAGGCAGGTCTACTAAAAGAGGTAGAATCTCTGCAGCTTCGTTGTGCTCTTAAGTCATTCAACTCTCTTTTTGTTTCAGCCAGTTCTTGTTTCATGTCAAAGTATCCCGCTTTCACTTCTCTCATTTCCGCAAGGATTTCTTGAAAATTTTCTGGGACGACATTTGGTTGGGGTTTTGGAGCATTATAATATTGACCGGGATAAACACCAAATCCCACACCCCAAACACGTCCCCGATAGACATCCTTCTTCAAAACTTGGTCAAGGACCTGTCTATCATCGGAGGTACCACTCTCGCCAGTTTGAGACAATAATTCTTCCTAATAACATGAGGGCAAATATATATAGTCCACGATAAAGAAATACATGAGATTTAACACACAATGGTAGGAACTATATACTTACACATTGTGTGAAGACCTCTTCCACTCCTTCATTGTCTGCATCTTTTTTTTTGTTAATCCGGGCGGTTCTCCACAACATATGTCTGGAAACTTCGGAGGTTCCTTCCCCTGCTTGTTGTAACTGCAAAGAATTATTGAGACACAATCAATACTAAAAACTACTACATTGGGAGAAAATGTTAACGACCTTAATTACCAATTCTTGCTCTAGCTTGGCATAACCCTTTCTTGAACCTCTGTACGGGTATTGAGGATTCGAAGCCCTTGCCTTGTTTATTTCACTAATTTCCTGGAATAAGACATGGTAAATATAACGTGACAAATTGTTACTTAAGTTGACAATGTTTAATAAAACAAAGTATGAATGATTATATTACCTTAAAATGTTCTTGGCCCCGTAGGGCTACAAAATAATCTCACTGCTCCTGTGATATGAGGTCCCCATACCTCTTAGGAGGATGTGGGATGACATTTCCATCTTCATCATGCATGAAGTGGGTAGACAATGTTGACCTAAACGCTCTATGCCTTTTTCCAGCCAACATAAGAATGTATCTTTTATGACGTTCTTCAACGTCAAATGCGGACTACATATAAAACAAAACATAATAAGATAATTAGTTAGTCACGTGTCTTTATCTCCTCTAATTCTTATTAACAAAGTAAGGGGAAATATTACATACCTTAACGTCCTCCCAGATCATTTGCTTGTATTCTTTACAAACTTCATCCCTCCATGTAATTATTGTGATTGGTACCCTTTCACGAACAATGGCACCAATGTAACTAGATAGTGTTGTGCCACCGGATCCAATAGGTTGGTCCTTTTCGTTCCACGACACCTGAGTCAAGGTACTTAGTTTATAATTACATAATCCATCTAATTAAGCATAAATTATAGCAATGGAGGAAATTAAATGCTTACCTTGATTATATTTCCTTTGTTTCTTTGTTTCCTAACATGAGCCATTGTTGTAATCCCACGTCGGTGTTCGTTATCCATCTTTTCTGTGTCGTCATGATCCCCGCCTGACATTATAGCTGCATGAAAAAAACATAACGAATTACTTAGTAAAATATTTTAAATGTATAAACAAAAATGCAATTTGTATAAGTATAGGGTTTAGGCATACATTAACTAACTCATTCTCTTTCTTTTTCTATAAGTAGAGGGTCGATTTGTAATACGAATTGATGGGTTGATCCAAATACCCTCATCGTGGTCCGGTCTAGTGTAACAAGCAACATCTGTTGTGGAGTCAACTTGTAATATGTGTGGTGTCGTAACAAAAGGATCATCTTCAACATCCTCCCACTGGTCATCATCATCCACATTGGGGGAGTCTTTGAATTTGTTACTCAACATCACTATGGAGCAATTTTTGTCTGCGGGATCACTAACATAAAAAATTTGCTCAGCCTGGGAAGCTAGGATAAATTGTTCATCTTTGTAACCCACCTTGCTAAAATTAACTTTGATGAAGCCAAGATTGTCAACCTGAACACCACTATTATTGTCGACCCAGTTACAACCGAAGACAGGCAACCGAAAGTTTGTGTAATCCAATTCCCATATGCGATCAATGACCCCAAAATAGGACATATTGGCATAAACTGGATTTCTATCTTTCGCACTTGACATATGCAATGCTTGGGCAATTAAAGTTACTCCACTATTTTGTACCGTCGTTCTATCATCATGGTCCTTTGTGTAGAAAGTGTAACCATTAATCTTGTAAGCCTTGTAAGATATAACGTTAAAACTCGGACCATACGCCAAAAATTTAAGCCTTGTAGGGACTAAAGAATTATTTAAGTTCATGTCCTGAAAAATCCTAGACTTAAACCATGTGATGAAGCTTCGATTGTGTTCTCTTGTGATCCAATTGTCTCCTTTATTAGGATTAGACTGCCGAAGTATTTCCTTGTGAATTTCTACATAAGGCTCTACCTCATCATCATTATGCAAGACATAAAGGTGTGCTTGAACCCATTCCTCTCTTTTAATGCTGATGACTTCGCTTGCCCCAATCCCTCCTAATTGTAGGATTTTGTTGTGTCCAGAGACCATAAGCCCTATGGAGCTGACACCACTAAGGTATTCTGTACAAAACTCAACAGCTTCTTCAACTATATACCTTTCGACCATACAACCCTCAGGACGACTGCGATTCTTAACATACCCTTTTAGTATCTTCATGTATCGCTCAACTGGGTACATCCATCTCATATAAGCTGGTCCACACAACTCAGTCTCCCGAACCAGGTGAATTGTGAGATGAATCATTATGTCAAAAAAAGATGGAGGAAAATACATTTCAAGCTCACACAGTGTCACAACTATTTGTCTTTGCAAAATGGGCAGCTTCCTAGGGTCAATTACCTTACTACAAATAGCTCTGAAGAAATGACACAGTTTAGTAATTGTAATACGCACTTTACTTGGCAGAATGGAGCGTATTGCAACCGGAAGCAAATGACCCATCGGGACATGATCATCATGAGACTTTACACCTACCAATCTTTGCTCTTTTGGTGATATTAGATTTCTAATGTTAGAAGAAAAACCCTCTGGAACTTTGACATCCTGCAGAAACTTGCAAAAAGTTACTTTTTCTTTCTTGCTAAGAGTATTAGCCGCCGGTGGTAAAAATGTACGTGATCCCCTTTTGTCTGGTACCAATTCTTTCCTTATACCCATTGCCAACAAGTCCCATCTCGCATTTACCCCATCCTTGGTTTTGCCTTTGACATTCAGTAACGTGCCAATAACACTCTCACACACATTTTTTTCTATATGCATGACATCAAGGAAATGCCTAACAAACAATGTCTTCCAATATGGCAAGTCAAAAAAAATGGATTTCTTTTTCCAACCTCCGGTAACGAGTTGTGAGGCAAAAGGTTTGCCGAAGTTGTTGGTCAAGTTACCCACCTTTTCCCACACCTGCTCACCAGTCAGTGGAGAAGGAGCCATGCCCTCTTCGGTGTTGCCATTGAATGATTTCTTCAATCCCCTATAACGATGGGTTAAAGGCAAAAACTTACGATGACCCATGAATACATTCTTTTTACATGAGTCAAACGCATCCAAGTAGTATTTTGTTCACAAACAGGACAGGCACACTGACCCTTTACACTATAGCCAGACAAATTACCATATGCAGGGAAATCATTTATCGTTCCAAACAACATTGCCCTCAACTGAAAAGATTCTTCTTTGTAGCCATCATAGACCTCTACTCCAGTATCCCATGATTGCCTCAAGTCTTCAATCAATGGTGCCAAGTACACATCTATGTCATTACCCGGTTGTCTGGGTCCCGATATCAACATAGACAACATCATGTATTTCCTCTTCATACACAGCCATGGCGGGAGATTGTAAATGATCAATACCACCGGCCATGTGCTATGACTACTAGATTGGATACCATGCGGATTCATTCCATCTGTTGATAAAGCAAGGCGGGGATTTCTTGGTTCCTCGCCAAAAGATGGGTACTCATCATCAATCCTACTCCACTGCGGAGAATCAGCGGGATGTCTCAACATGCCATCCTTGATTCGATCATTTGCATGCCAAGTTAAGTTCCTTGCATCAATGACACTACGATACATCCTTCGAAACCTTGGTATGATGGGAAAATACCAAACCACCTTTGCTGGTGTAGTCTCTTTCTTATAACGAGGCAAATTGCATTTAGGACACGCACTTAATGACGCATGCTCATTTCTGAACAAAATACAATCATTGGGACAAGCATGTATCTTCTCATAGCTCATCCCAATAGAACTTAACATCTTCTTTGCCTCATATGTTCTTTTAGGTAGCACGTTGTCCTCCGGTAACATCTCCTTCAACAGGGTGAGTAACTCTGTGAAACTCTTGTCAGACCAACCATTTGTTGCTTTTAAGTTATACAACTTCAACACAGCTGACAACCTTGTGTACTTGGTGCACCCGTTGTACAATGTCGTTTCAGCATCACTGGCTAGGGTATCAAACATTTGGGGACAATCTCTGAGGTCATCTTCAACCACCTTTCGAATCTCATCAATTCGGTCGCAATCCTCCCACCCGGTCCCAAAGTCATCATCACTTGGTTCTACATTGACATTATTCTCTCCCATACCACTTTGTTCACTCCTAATCTCACCATGAAATGTCCAACATGTGTAACTCTTATCAATTCCAAAACAGAAAAGATGGTCCCTCAAGTCGGTTACACTAACTGGCTTAGAACAAAAACACTTCGTACAAGGGCAGAGAATTCTACTAGGGTTTGTTGCATGGTCAGTGGCAAATTTTATATACATTTCCACTCCTTCCTCATACTCATGTGTCAGACGGTTCGCAAGCATCCAAGAATGATCCATTTTATAAAGGATATACCTGATTAAAGTCAATCACCATTCAGCAGTGTTGAATTATAACTAGCCCCAGGAAAAAATACCTTTAAGAAAAAAAGACAAGTAAAAAAATATACTCGCTCGTAATAAAAATTATTAGTCCTAAAAATTTGAGCATCATTTCATCTATTTCTTTAACATTCCCAAATTAAGGAAAAATAATTTTAAGTCTAGACCACCAGCTATACCAGTCCAAAAGAGATCAATATGAGTAATATATATTTATATAACTTCAGAAACTTCTACCGAAAATCCGGCAGAGTTTCCCCTGTAAATTGGACATTTCCAATTTTTAGAACTTCACCTGAAACCCAGAAAATACCAGTGCAGTTTATAATGTCCAAAGCAATAATACAATTCAATAACAATAGGCCTTTGTGGCCAAACATAGTACAATTTATTCTTAAACATGAAACTAAGGTTAATGCATGTACATACAAATAACCTAATAATTATAATTAAACACAATTTTAAGTCCAAACCATCAGCTACCAGTTCAAAAGAGATCAATATAAGTAATATATATTTATAAAACATTACTAAATGCATAATAAACAACCACCAACAAATTTATAAAACAATATTTTAACTCAAACCAACAACAATACCACCAAAATGGTTCAATAAAACCAATAGTGTTCAATAATAATAATATGTTCTTAGTTCAGATAGCAAAATAGTAGGTGCAGATAGCAAAAAAATTACATGATAAGCAAAAAAAGGTGAAATAGTTGGACAAAAATGGAGGTTTAGGGTTTCCCTTACCCTATTGATGGCGGCGGCCGAACTACAAATGGGGGGAAGGACTGCGCCGGAGAAGAAGAAGACAGTTGCCGCACCAAACGGAACCCGCGCCGCGCCGGAGAAGAAGAAGATGACCGTTGCGTCGCGCCGGAGAAGAAGAAGGTTGCTCCTCGTTCGAAGCTTCAAGCCGCGACGGAGGGAGACAGAGGAGCGAGAGGGAGACGGAGGAGCGAGAGGGAGAAGGACGGAGACGGAGAGGAGCTTAGAGAGAGCGAGACGGAGGGAGACGGAGGAGCGAGAGGGAGACGGACGGGGGAGTTAGAGAGAGAGAGGGAAGAGCTTTGAGAGAGAAACGCGTGCGGCGAACTGAGAAAACAATACTGGGTTAATAACATGTCCAGGCAAAGAGGGCGCTCCTGGGAGCGCCCTGGAAAGCCACCTACGAGGGCGCTCAGGAGCGCCTTCTTTTCCTAATAATTAAAAAAATTCACTCATGCAGGAAAAGAGGGCGCTCCGTTGGAGCGCCCTAGAAAGCCACCTACGAGGGCGCTCAGGAGCGCTTTCCTTTCATCATATTTAAAAAAATTCAGGGATGTAACAAGGGCGCTCTATAGAGCGCCCTGCAAAACAGGAAAATAGGGCGCTCCTTGGAGCGCCCTCTAATCTAGACAAAAAAAATTAATTAAATAAAAGAAAAAAGAAAAGAGGGCGCTCATAAAGAGCGCCCTCTATTTCACAGAAATATAAAATTTTGAAGAAACATAACGAGGACGCTCCTATGAGCGCCCTCTATTTCAGGGACAATAAAAAATTCTTGCTATACGAGGGCGCTCCTTGTGAGCGCCCTCTATTTCAGCTTTACAGGGCGCTCCCGTCCAAAATTTGGAGCGCCCTCTATTTAAAACGATCATTGTTAACACAACCTAACACGGGAGCGCCCTAAAGAGAGTGCTCTAATATCCCAAAATTGTTGTAGTGAGGCGTCGTTGAAAATTTGAATTTTGACGACGCGTGAGGACCGTCGTAGAAAAAGAGATACCACGACGGTTAATCTTGGAACCGTTGTGGAATGCCCTACTTTCCACGACGGTTATCCATGCAACCGTCGTGAAAAGACACTTTTCCACGACGGTTATTCTTCTAACCGTCGTGAAAAGCCCTATTTTCCACGACGGTTGTGAGCACAACCGTCGTGGAAAACCCTCAACCCCACTTCGAGAAGCCAAGGGGACTTTCTACGACGGTTGCTCAAGAAACCGTCGTAGAAAGTAATTAACAACGACGGTTGCTTGAGGAACCGTCGTAGAAAGTCTACTTTCCACGACGGTTATGCCCATAACCGTCTTTAAATGTAGTTTAGCTACAAAATTTCGGTAGCTAATCCGTAGCTAACAGGTGAAACAGATTTCATCTCTTTTCCATTTGCTCATTCTTCAATCAAATAAGTAATGACTTGGCTACAACCTTCAACTAATGTCATGGGATACTACGTAAGAAAATTCAGATATTAAAGAGCTATTAAAAAAAGAGACCAAAATATAGAAATAAAGTAACCAGAAAGAAAATAGAAACTTCTCTTAAAAATACCAAAGTGGCCAAAGCAAAGATGATGAAGTTAGAAGAACAAACAGAGAGTGAGTAATGAGCTCACTCTCAAATATAGTTCACTTTTTATTTTTCACCTTAGCACTAAAAACACTACACCTACAGAATACATCTAGAATAAGTAACCACTAAGCAAATTATCAGCCCTGGGTATGAGTTTTCACAAGTATTTCAATTAATGTGATATAACACATTAACTTTTTTCTTTTGGGTACAAAAATAACACATATTAACCTGATATTGTATGAATTTTTGTTAGAACTGTTTGCGTATTGGTCAGATTAAACTCAGGTCTAGCTATGGATTAGGGAGAAGATGGCTATGTGTCGTCGATCTTAATAGCTTAAAAAAGGGTACCAGAGGATCCATTTTAATTTTTTTTAGTCAAAAGGCATCCATTTTGATAGGCCTGTGTGAAGCTAGGCCATTACTAGAGGCCCAGAGCCATGTTGGACCCGATATTGGATGCATGACTTAATATCTCTGTTTCTAGACTTGGCCTTCTGCAATTTTTGCCATCATATTCAAAGAAAGGAACACTTAGAAGAATTGACTGACAATGTTTCACTGATATTCTCCAATGAAGCATCTTATCACATTACCATGAAAATCAATAAAAAGTTAAGTTAAATTATACTCACCCATTGGCATCTATTTCAGTCCTTGAGATTTTCATTTTCCTTGTAGATCCAGAATATAACTCCTCCAAACTGCAAGGTAATTTGGTCTCAACATTGATACAGCTACATGGTACATCATAAAAAGAAACTCAAAATTGCTAGAGACACAGCTTCAACATTCACAATTGAATATATACACATATATGAAATGACATACCCAATGTACACAAGAATGACTTCGGGTGTATTCAGCACCTTTCCAAGTGACCACATTAAAGCTTCATAAACTTCTGTCAAATAGCTTTTTATTCAGTGGTGCGGTCAGGATATATTCTTAGTTTTGTTTTTATTCATATCCTATAATTATCTAATTTTGCACATCTAATTAATAATGACTTACAATGAACAAAAGAAAATAAAGGGGTTTTAAACACACTTACCAGGGGGAGCTTGACGATGAACGACGAAGGAGGTCGATCTGTCTTGGCCATGGTGGCGCCAAGGGCGGACAGCGAAGTGGTGGCAGAGGCTTATTATGCAGAGCCATGTTTGGTGGTGCTTATTATGCAGAAGCAATTATCAGCCCTTAAAATTTAAACAAGAGTGAGGAGAAACAGCCCAAGCTATGTGGTAGTTGTACCTTTCAAATTTGTGGATCAACCCTTCAATCAAGTCTCTACAATTGAAGCTAATTTCACTGTCTTCTCACAAGAGTCCTGAGAAATTGAAATAAACAATGAAGAAGAAGAGTTAAACCTTGAACCGGTGTTTTCTGAGAATAAAATAAACAGTTTAATAGTACAATACTTTAGAAATAGTTGTATCTAGAAATTATGTTTCTCTGTAAAGGCTCAATGTTTAGAAAGTACAATTTTCCTTCATACATATAGGCTAGTTGGATTTCAGGTGAAGGTGATTGATATTGAGTTATTGTCTTATTGACTAGCTTAATGAAGAACTTACCACAAAACAAACATTGAGTATAAAAAACAGGTTGATTCAAACAATAAGGTGTGAACGTCTGAGCACATGACAAACATATAATCAAAACCAAACTTGCTGGCCTTATTGATGGCTGTGACAAAATAAACTCTATAATTACTGCAACAACCTCCGAAAGAATGAACTCCACAGGATGGAACAAATTCTTGTGGTTTGTGAAATAGATACATGGGTTATATACAGATAGGCAATGAAGAACCTGACGTGATAAAAAGGGTGATGGGAGAGACAGAATGTTTCAGATTTCATGTGCCAGAGCAACTGGAGCGTTTTGGTCTCACCTTTCAATTTTGGTTGTTTTAACAAAATTAATACTACTATTTCTCTTTTGAATTGAACATCCTGGTACTTGTGTATTTTTCCACCTTGCTACATTTCATTTGTTATTTTTTTTCTATACTTAATACACCTTTAAAATGGAAATAAACAGGCCCTAAGTTTCAAAACTGGCATTATACCTCCTAGCATTGTTACACCTTGACCCAGTATAATAAAGGAAAAGGAAAAACACATCGTTAATATAACTGATCATAATATATAAATAAAGACTTACAATTGTGAGATATAACTGACTTCTTAATAGATTTAAAATAATAAAGCTATCGTTAATTGACCCAACTTGTCCTTGTGCATAAAGCAATGAAAAACAAAAAGAGCATAACCATTTAAATGATGTTGTAAGGCTACAAGCCTATTCAACTGTCGATATTGTAAAAATTGATAAACAAGAGAGATGTAAAACACTGAAAGGTGTAGCTTCTGTGATTGTATACACATATAGCTTGCAAGAAATATAAAAATGCATATCCTTATGCAAAGGACCATAGGGGGAAGGGAGCAATGCCACTGTAACTTTCTAATTACTACAATGATGAAAGATGCTTTTATAGCTTCATAAATTAAAGAACAAATCACTATGCAGGCAACTAAAGTTACAGAGTATGAATATATCAAATTATAACACTTAGACACCTGCATGAAGCCTTCCAAATCATATCTTCTTTGTACCTGAATGTTCTCCTTGTGATGTGGACAGATAGAATATACAGGTGCCTCATGCCCTTCAAAGTTAAATAGCCTTCGTCCAGTTAAATCCCACACCTATAAATAGTTTCTTCTTCAGTAAAAATAGATAATGTTTTTGCATAAAATCTAAACTTGTAATGAGTAAATCTTCTGCACCTTTATTAACTTATCATCTCCACAAGTCACAATACAGAGTTGTTTATTTTGATGAGCAAATGCCAAGTCATTCACGCCACCAATATGGGCATCAACCTGAATCAACAAGGGAGTGTAAATCAAACTGCAATTACAATTCCAGTTACTTTTTATAAGAATAATCTCACCTCTAAACGCTGCACCAGCTCATTTGATCCAGTGTAGGCATATAAGTGAATTAAATGTTTAGTAAATGCAACACCTACAGGAAAGCAACCAGTTAGATATCGACTCTGACAGTTTCATAGTGATTTCAAAAACATCACATACCCACAAAATTTCCATCAAGGCTCCATGTGACACGGCTGACAGAAATAGGTGCATCTTTGACCATAGCTGCCTGTGAAAATTCTCAATTATAAGATTCCAATGGTTTTGAATTCTCAAGCACCAATGACCACCACAGTAATATACTTATTTTCTGGTCTGACAGCAATTAGGGGTACTATAGAAAAGGAAGTGAAATATTACACAGTATGAAAAAACTCATTGAAAAATGAAATTAAAACCTGAAATGGTAATGAGCACGTAGACATATCCCATATCTTGAATGGCTTTAAGACCAACTTTTCTCGCAACCCAAGTTCCTAAAGGGTAATTTCACCGTTATTAGAACCAACGGTGAGGGCGAGCTTGCCAGAGGGATGGAGAACAAGGTCATTGACACCTTTGCGGTGGACGGAGAGGGTCTTGAGGTGGACGAAGCCATCGGCGTCGAAGATGCAGAGGTTGCCATCAGCGTCGGCGGCGATGAGGTTGCGAGGGTAAGGGAGGTCGGGAGGGGCGTAGAAGGAGAGGGCGTTGACGGTGGAGGAGTGCTGGTTAAGGAAGCCGAGGGAGGAGGCGGCAGAGAGGTTATAGAGGTGGGAAGGGTAGAAAAGAGAGGGGTTAGGGTTTGCTTTTTAGGGTGGAGGGTGAATCCCCAAATGAAACGCTCGTAGGAACCTGCTACAAGACTTATTATCTGATGGGGACGGTGGGAGGGGGAGGCGGACGGTGGGGAAGGGGAGGGGGACGATGGGGAGAGGGGGCTTTAGAGAGAGAGTCTGAATGTAGAGAGAGAGATTAGGGTTCGAGAAAGCTCGCGCGGCGCAGGGAGAAGGAGAAGGTGAATATATAGCCCACCTACCACGACGGTTGCTAAGGAAACCGTCGTGGATTCCCATAGCCAACCTACCACGACGGTTGCTACGGCACCCGTCGTGGATTCCCATCTTTATTGCGCACACCCCCTTTTTTTGCTGAGCACACCCCTCTATTTTTTGGAAGCCTGCATCCACTGGCACTATCAACGACGGTTGCTCAGGCAACCGTAGTGGATTACATATCCAACCTACCACAACGGTTGCTCAGGAACCGTCGTGGATTCCCCACTTTGCTGTGCACACCCTTTTTTTTGCTGTGCACACCCCTTTTATTTTTGAACCCTGCCACTATCCACGACGGTTCATAGACAACCGTCGTTGTAAGTTACGCACATAATTGCAAAAATGTCACCGCGTCACTTTCCACGACGGTTGCTCTACAACCGTCGTGGAATGGCCGTTGTAGTATACAGTTTTTGTAGTAGTGGAAGTTTTATATTGGCGAAAAATGTTCTTCATCTCAATAGTTTCGGTCAATTTTATTTTTTATCTCAGTATCTTAAATTCTGTATTTTTTGTTCCTAAACTTTCTAAATCACCAAACCGTAGTTCCTACTGTTAGTGAGATCTGTTAACATAATGAGTTAGCTAATAAAAATTACATGTCAGCCCCAATAATGAATTCCAAATGACTGACTCATCTAATTAACCTTTTTTTTTATTAATTTTTAATTATAAAAATAATCCTAATTACTAAATTAGGGTTTTTACGTCAGCAATTTTATAAGATAAAAAACCTAATTTAATAATTATGGTTATTTTAATAATTAAAAAATTAATTAGATTAGTCAGCTGTTTGGGGTCCACTATTTAGACTTACATGTAACTTTTGTTACTCAGCTCATTAGGTTAACATATCTCACTAATAATCAGAGACCACTTAGTAGGGGTTTAAAAAGTTCATGGCATAAAACAAAAGATTGTTAATTTCACCTTTGACACCCAATATATAGAATTCTTGCATAGCACACCTGAATGACTAATCAATATCAAACATTGCTTTCGGTGCGTGCAATCTTAAATATATAGGTTTTATTAATTAAAAAATTTGAATTGTTTTTGGCATTATAAAGCTAATTATATGTTTGGTTGCTCTCAATAGTATGATTATAAAACTAAGGACGATTATAGGGTGGACCAAAAATAATTTGGTCCACCTAGTCCAACTTACATTTTATTGATTATAAAAGATGAATAAATAATTTTATTATTTATTAAATAGTACTTATATGACTATTTGAGTTTAGTTTAGGAAAAAATATGGATTTATAATACAACTTATATTAGTTTCGTTGAGAATTATATCAATTTAAAATTGAAAAAGGAAACTTTTATATTACACGGTATTGTCAATTTGAATTTTTATTTTTTTCAACCAAAATATTTCACAAAACTAACTGAAAATTAATTTAATATTAATCATTAATAAAATAAGTGTTGACTTTGATAAAAATTTAAATTATTGTTTTTTACATTTTGAACCACGTGAACCATGGTCCACCGTAGACAAATCCTAAAACTAATTGATTATATATTGTAGACAGAAAAAGATGGCCTGTCAAAATTAATGTTTCAAGCAAGGACCATTACTTAATGAAGTTTCAGTTAAGAAGAAACTGGCCAAGTTGAGGTGGTCTCTCGTATTTGAAAATGATTGCAACAGAACCCCTTGAAGTGATCAACTACTCTTGCAATCTTAAACAACTCAAAAAAGGAGGAGTTCAATATGACCGAGCTCGATTGCCTAAAATATTAACTAACACTTTACTCTTGAATTGTATTTATTTATTAACCAATGCAGTGACATTTTACTAGACATACAAGAGAATATTTATACTTTGGTTGGTGGTTTGCCGTATCTTAAATCAAGTGGAGCCCTCATGGGAATACAACTAATTGGGATTGAATAGGAATCATCAGTTATTCTTTTTTCCTATTCTTTCAATAAAACCAACAGTAACACTCTATATACATAAACCTTTACTAATTAAGAGAGGAAAGGAGGATTATAGGGTGTGGATCGGACCATGATTTTATCTCTTTTGACTCAAACACCCAACAACACACGTGTTGAGAAAACATGTTTTAACATATTGATTTTTAATAATATTATTTAATTAACTTTCAAATTTACCTTAAAATTAAATTTTATTTAATTTCTCATATTAACTAAATCTTAAAAATCACAAAGTTTCCATTAATTATAAATTAAGGAATACAAAGATGAAAAAAAATTAATAAATATTTCTAAAATTTCGTGAACAATCTTAAAAAATTATCAAAACAGTTTTCAAAAGTGTATGTGATAAATCCAATTACAATTTTACAAAGTCTAATTAATACTCCCTCCGGACTTGATTATAAGCAAAAAATACCACTCACCTATGGTGGACTAAAATATAAGCAAAAGTTAACTACTTTCACCCTATTAAATGATTTATATCATCTCAAATTATCATTTATTTAATTCATATTTTATTTTTTAACCACCCTATTTAATGAATCATGAGCCAATGAGAAGAGAGTGTGTCCACTTAATATAAGTTTCAATAAAATTAAATGTAGGGTAATTTAGATAATACAATTACTTTTTAGATGATATCAAGAAAATTAAATGAGTTTAACTTTCTTAATAAGTGTAAATATGATTATTTTTGCTTATAAATGAGTTCGGAGGGAGTAATGCATTACAATGAAGGCCTATGAGAATAAGGCAAAAACTAGCTAGTTGTATATTGTATAGATTGCTAACTAATTAAACATGAAATTAACCGAATATTAATCGTGGTTTGATGAATTAAACCCTGCTTTAAGGTAGAACTTGTTGTCATGCATGCATATATGTTTGGTTAATTAAGCAAAACTAGCAATTATGCCAGGGGTCGTTTTTTATATAGTGAAGGTGTTTGTGATGAAAGGCATCATAAATAAGGTAACAACTGTTATGTGTATATCTTTCATGAAACAGAGAAATAGACCGTTAGAATGATGATACTACCTCATTATATATTTTCCTTGCGTTTATGTGTGTGTGTGTGGAATTGAAGCACAAATAAAAGGGTTTGAAATAGCTTTCAAACAGTGAATGCAAACTAGCTTTCACAGGAAAACATTCACTAATCCTTCATATCTGTCTTTATATTTAAACCATAATGAACCTTTTCTCTCACTTTCCCACGTAACCTAAGCAACATGCCTACCATAATTTTCGACATCATTACCCAAACCGTAATTTGACATCAGCAGGTCCTGAAAGTCCTCAATAAACTACTTTGACTCCTCCCATCCACCTGCATGTTTTTATACACCACATTTTACATACATAACTGATAGACCTATTCTTCAAAACATTAGCTATCCTCATATCATAATCCATGCTGTTTTAATTGATGCTAGCTAGCTTAATTCGTGCGAAATGGCTCTAAAGTTAATGTGTCCTTGCAATATATATTTGACTTTT
The DNA here is from genome assembly GCA_026901365.1 of Sesbania bispinosa. Taxonomy (NCBI): domain Eukaryota; kingdom Viridiplantae; phylum Streptophyta; class Magnoliopsida; order Fabales; family Fabaceae; genus Sesbania; species Sesbania bispinosa. The sequence continues at coordinate 1,088,344 of QLOH01000231.1, read as the reverse complement.
TCATAAATACTAAAAGGTTATAAAAATAAGGAGTTGCTAGTACTCTCTAACACTCCTATATATTGTGGTTGAAATTCAACCATTAAATTATATGAGTCTCACTCCCATTTTGATGGAACTCAAGTGACTTTAAACCAATCACAAAAAATGTGTTAAAATAAGTGTATCATATGTTAGAGAATGTGTTACTAACACATTTCAAGATCATGTTCATTTTCATCAACCCTCTACTTTTCTTTTCTTCATCTTAATTTCTATAGCACAAATCCCTTGACTCTTAAACTTGATCATTGTCCCTGGTCATCTTTCCTTACATGCTTTTCTTGCAACGTAAAGAAATAGCCTATTCTACATATATCTCATTTTTTAGCCAGCAGCCTAGGTTGATAAGTTCATAGAACACTTTGACCTGTAACCCTACAAAGGGTGAAGTAACCCATAGGGATGTATATACATATATTTTGGTTTTGGGTGTTATTATTTTTATAAAATAATAATAATTGTTTTATGATTGTAACGTTTTTTATTTGATTGCAAGAATTGATTAGATTGATTGTGTTGTAAAAATCAACGTGCACGTAAATCTCTATTTATTACTCCAGCTAATCAGAATCAATTTGAAACATTCAAATTGATACTATAACAATCAATCAAATTTATATACATTAATTAGAAACGTTGAACATGAAACGGAAAGTATCTGTGTACTATCATTTACGTTTTTAATTCCAAAAAATAATTTAATATCATTATCAGATTTTAATTTCTTAAAATGTTATATAATAGCTAGTCAAGTAATAGAGCGGTATCTCTTAATCTTTCTTTTTTACATTCTAAATTATCTCTAAATAATTCTGGACAATAGAAGGTGTTGGGAGTGGAACTCTGTCTCTATTATGTGCAGGAAAAAGAGACTAAATCAGTGATAGATGGGCTGTTGTATCCTGGAGGTGAATGCGTCAAGACCTACTGCACCGTTAGAGGAAGAACATCTCCTGTGGTGGCGTGAATCACCTTAAAGAGAGCGAAAACGCGCCTCATCCCACTATCATTGTTAATTTAATTTTTTATTGTAATTTCTTAACTTTTTCTTCTTTTTCTGTAATTTAATCCAACAATTTTAAGGTGATTCCATATATTAAAAATGGAGAGCATGGTGGAGACGAAGAATGAGAATGTCAGTGACTTGAACAAGCCATTCCGTTTCAAAGGAACATACTTCAAAAGATGGCAAGGTAAGGTGTTGTTCTACTTGAGTCTTCTCAAGGTATCCTATGTACTTGGCGAGGAGAGTCCATCAACAAAAGGGGATACTAATGTGATGACTCAAGAAGAACTAAAGAAACATGAAGAAAAAATAGAAAAATGGGAGAAAGATGAGTACTATTGTCGCTATTATCTTCTCAATTGTCTTTCTGATGAATTCTATGATTATTATGAAAAAACTTATACTACTGCGAAAGATATTTGGGAAGCCTTGCAGAAAAAATATGACACTGAAGAAGCTGGTGCAAAGAAGTATGCTGCTAGTCGCTTTTTCCGTTACCAAATGGTGGACAATAAATCTGTGGTGGAGCAGACACAAGAGTTCCAAATGATTGCCCATGAAGTGAAGTCTGAAGGTATTACAATTGAAGATAACCTGCTCGTGGTTGCCATTATTGACAAACTTCCTCAATCATGGAAGGAGTTCCAGAAAGCCTTACGCCACAAACAAAAGGAGACATCTTTGGTGAGTCTAGTTACTCGAATTCGTGTGGAAGAAGAAGCAAGAAGTCAAGATGCTCTATGCACACAAAATGGAAGCACCAATTATGCCACTAAGGTAAATGTTCTTGGTTCTCATGATACCTTTTTCAAAGGACAAAACTTGAGTAATAATACTCAGTTAAAGCCTAAGAAGAAATTTTTTAAGACAAAAAATAATTCATTTCCTTATAAAAAAGGGAACTTCACCCAAAAGAATACACATTTCCCTAGAGTGGCCCAAACTTCAAATGAGGCATGCTTTGTATGTGGCAAAATTGGCCATGTTGCTAAAAATTGTAGATTCCGGAAACGTGGGCCTGTTGCACAAGCCAACGTGACCGAAGAGCAATTTGTGGCTATGATAACTAAGATAAATGTTGTTGAAAACTCTAAGGGATGGTGGGCAGATTCAGGTGCTACTATAGGCATGTCTACTATGACAAAGATTGGTTCAAAAAATACACTCCATATGAAACTCCAAAAGAGGTTATGCTTGGTGATTCTCATACTACCAAGATTTTGGGTGAAGGTGAGGTGGAACTTAATTTTACTTCTAGACGAATTCTGAAATTGACTAACGTGTTTTATACACCTCATATGAGAAAGAATCTCATGTCTTCTTTTCTTCTGAATAAGGCTGGTTTTAAGCAAGTTATAGAATCTGATAATTATGTTATTTCTAAGAATGGGATTTTTGTGGGGAAAGGTTATGCTTGTGATGGGATGTTTAAGTTAAATGTTGTGATCAATGAAAATGCTTCAGTTTCTGTTTATATGCTTTCTTCTTTAAATTTTTGGCATGAACGTCTTTGTCATATAAATGATAAATATGTTTTGAGAATGAGTAATTTAGGACTTATTCCTAAACTTAATAAAAAATTTGAAAAATGTGAAATTTGTAGCAAAACTAAGATTACAAAAAAATCTCATAAAAATGTCATAAGAAATTCTGAAATTTTAGATTTAATTCATTCTGATATTTGTGAGTTTGATGGAATTTTGACACGTGGTGGTAATAGATATTTTATTACATTTATAGATGATTTTACAAAATTTACATATGTTTATTTGATGAAACATAAAAGTGAAGCTTTTGAAATGTTTAAAATATATTTAAATGAGGTTGAAAATAATTTTGGAAGAAAAATAAAATGTTTACGTAGTGATAGAGGAGGAGAATATATTTCTTCTGAGTTTGATTCTTATATTCATTCTTTAGGGATTGTTCATGAAATTACTCCTCCTTATTCTCCACAATCTAATGGAGTTGCTAAAAGAAAAAATAGAACTTTAATTAATTTAACTAATTCTATGCTTGTTCATGCTCATGTACCTTTTCAATTTTGGGGTGAAGCAATTTTATCTGTTAATTATGTGCTTAATAGAATACCTCATAAGAGTTCTAATAAGACTCCATATGAACTATGGAAAGGTCATAAACCTAATCTAAATTATTTTAGAATTTGGGGTTGTTTGGCTTACGTAAAAATTTTTGATCCTAAAAGAAGTAAATTAGGTGTACAAGCTTCTACTTGTGTATTTATCGGTTATTCTCTTAATAGTTCAACTTACAGATTTTTTGATGTTGATAATAAAACTGTGATTGAGTCAGTTAATGCTATTTTTCATGAAAATAAATTTCCTTTTAAATTAGAAAATAGTGGGGATAAAGGAAATAAAATTTCTCACGAACCTAGTTCTTCTACTTCATTACAAGTTGAAAATCAAACTGAAATTTTACCAAGAAGAAGTAAAAGAACTAGAATTGAAAAAGATTTTGGTCCTGATTTTCTAGTTTATAATGTTGAAAATACAATTACTTTTGAGGAAGCTTTAGCATCACCTGACTCGTCTTTATGGAAAGAAGCAATTGATGATTAAATGGAATCTTTAATTTCTAATAAAACTTGGAAATTAGTAGATTTACCTCCTGGTTCTAAAACGATTGGTTGTAAGTGGGTCTTGAGAAAAAAGTTGAAGCCTGATGGTACAATTGATAAATTTAAGGCAAGGTAGCTAAAGGTTTTACACAAAAAGATGATATAGATTTCTTTGATACCTTTTCTCCTGTTACACGTATTACTTCAATTAGATTGCTAATAGCCATTGCATCTACTTATAATTTAGTAGTACATCAAATGGATGTAAAAACAGCCTTTTTGAATGGAGATTTAGAGGAGGAAATATATATGGATCAACCTGAAGGTTTTGTTGTGGCTGGCCAAGAAAATAAGGTATGTAAATTAAATAAATCTTTGTATGGGTTGAAACAGGCACCATAACAATTGCATGAAAAATTTGACTTGTGTATGATTGAAAATGGTTTTAGAATCAGTGAATGTGATAAATGTTTATATTACAAGTCAAATGATGATTTACATGTTATAATATGCTTATATGTGGATGATTTATTAATTTTTGGTTCCAATTTGTCTATTGTTTGTGAAACAAAGAATTTACTTCATAAAAGTTTTGAAATGAAGGATCTTGGAGAAGCAAATGTTATACTTGGAATGAAAATTACTAGAAAAATTGATGGTATTTTTCTAGATCAAGCACATTATGTGGACAAAACTTTGAAAAAATATAATTATGAAAATTGCAATATTGTATCTACTCCTTTTATTCCAAATGTTCATTTAGAAGCTACTATAGATGATAATTTTATTGTCAATCAAAAGGAGTATGCTAGTATAGTTGGAAGCTTGAGATATTTGACTGATTGTACTAGACCTGATATTGCATATGTGGTAGGTTTACTTGGTAGATTTACTAGTAAACCAAATACTGAGCATTGGCATGCTGTTGATCTGACTTATGAAATATTTAAAAGGCACACAAAATTATGGGTTATTCTATCAACGATACCCTACAGTGCTTGAAGGTTTTTCAGATGCAGATTGGAATACTCAATCAGGTGATTCTTTCTCTACTACTGGTTATATATTTACTTTAGGTGGTTGTGCAATTTGTTGGAAATCTAAAAAGCAACAAATAATTGCAAAATCAACCATGGAAGCTGAATTGATTGCTTTGGCTTTGGCTAGTGAGGAGGCTAGTTGGTTGAAAGATTTATTGGGTGAAATCTCTTTTTGGGAGAAACCAATTCCACCTATTTTGATGCATTGTGATAATACCGCTGCCATTGGTAGAGTACAGAATCGTTATTATAATGGTAAATCAAGACATATAAAGAGGAAGCATAGTTTGGTGAGATCATATTTAAGTAATGGTACCATTCATGTGTCTTATGTGAATACAAATGATAATCTTGTTGATCCTCTTACAAAGCCTCTAAATAGAGAAAAAGTTGTGAAAATGTCTATAGGGATGGGATTAAAGCCCAAAGAATAGAAACTACCCTTGAGGATACCCAACCTAGTGATTAGAGATCCTAAAAGCTAGGTTCAAAGGGAAGAACGAATCTTGGAGTAGTTTGTAAAAGATGCAATATAAATCTTTTTTTTTCATCCCTATAAATAGTATGCATATTTTCTGCAACGTATAATAAGGTTGAGTTTTTCGAGAACTCTTAATGAAATTTGTAGCTCAATAAGAGTGGGATGTTTAAAGTTGCAGAGACATCCTTGACAAATTTCACCTATATGAGTATTGGGGTGGGGCCGCTCCTAAAGAGATATTGGGCTTTGAAAAATACTCATGAATCCAGGATGTAGCACAAAGGCCGAAATGTGTGAAACTTATGAGTTCAAGATTGACACCGAAATATTATGTGCATGATATAACACTTGTATCCTTTGAAGAAGCCATAGTTCAAGACTGAAAGATCACTACTGGCTTCAGACCAAGTATTATAGAATTGCTAAATGAAAGTTCAAAGCAATGCTACTTTCATAATGCATAATATTTCTTCTATGCCCAATAAAAATTAAACAATTATTTTATAAAAATAAGTGGGGAATTGTTATTATTTTTATAAAATAATAATAATTGTTTTATGATTGTAACGTTTTTTATTTGATTGCAAGAATTGATTAGATGGATAGTGTTGTAAAAATCAACGTGCACATAAATCTCTATTTATTACTCCAGCTAATCAGAATCAACTTGAAACATTCAAATTGATACTATAACAATCAATCAAATTTATATACATTAATTAGAAACGTTGAACATGAAACGGAAAGTATCTGTGTACTATCATTTACGTTTTTAATTCCAAAAAATAATTTAATATCATTATCAGATTTTAATTTCTTAAAATGTTACTCCCTCCGGTCTTTTTTATAAGGCACTATTTGAGAGATATTGACGGTCCTTTTTATAAGGCACTTGATAATCTCTATGAAGCATTTAATTTCTTTTTCCTGATTTACCCTTATTAAATTCTTCCATGTATTTTGCTAATTGTTCATTAACGAGGTATTATAAATATTGTAACATAGGTGAGCAAGAGAGAGAGTTAAACATTTGCACTTTTCCATATACATTTACGTGTTCCAATACAATTGATAGTGGGAATTAGTACTATATTTAGTGCATAATTTAATCTCAATTATTTAGTGAGAGAATATACTAATAATATTAAATATGGGTAAAAATGGAATGTTGTGTTATTTTTTTATGAAACCAATAAAATTAACCACTTAAACTACTTTTCTTGATCTGTGTAATTCGGTTAGAGGTGCCTTATAAAAAGGACCGGAGGGAGTATATAATAGCTAGTCAAGTAATAGAGTGGTATCTCTTAATCTTTCTTTTTACATTCTAAATTATCTCTAAATAATTCTGGGCAATAGAAAGGTGTTGGGAGTGGAACTCTGTCTCTATTCTGTGCAGGAAAAAGAGACTAAATCAGTGATAGCTGAGCTGTTGTATTCTGGAGGTGAACGCATCAAGACCTACTGCACCGTTAGAGGAAGAACATCTCCTGTGGTGGCGTGAATCACCTTAAAGAGAGCGAAAACGCGTCTCATCCCACTATCATTGTTAATTTAATTTTTTATTGTAATTTCTTAATTTTTTCTTCTTTTTCTGTAATTTAATCCAACATTGGTGTTGGACTTCAATTTCTTGTTGTTCTAGGCATAATACAATACAATACAAAACTAATGGCTCAATCAAACTATGCATTATTTAAGGCATTGTGTTTAAATTCTATAGGCTCACTCACTCCAAGTCCGGTTCGTTGGTAAATTCATTGGCTTTCTCTTTCTGTCCTCAGTTTCAACCTAAAGCGACACCCTAATTCTGCGCTGTGATATACCCTCCAAAATGGAATTACTAGTCCTTCGAGAAAATGACACTTCACCCACCTTCACATCTCCTTTTGTTCATTTTACTTTATCAACGCTTAAATTCTCCCAACTAATTATTAATAACCAATTTTTAGTCCAACGTGTGCTTATAGTCAATTCGTATTTTCGTCATACATAAGATAATAATAATCAGGAATCGGTTAAGGTGGAGCAGCTTCTTGATTAATTGTGGGCTATGATTACAGCCCAAAAACTAAACCCAAAACCGATTAATTAAAATTGGACATAAAGAATACTGTAGAGTGATAATTAAAGTTCGATCAATATGATACTAGAACCCAACCTAAACACCCCGTTATTAATGATAGATAGTTGGGAGTTGCTTTTTACACCCCTTTTTGCTATTCACACCCTTATCTTTTTCTAAGTTACCCTGTCCCTGCCCCTTTCCCTTCCCCTCCTCTTCTCAGTAGCAGCCCCACCCCACCCCACCCCACCCCTCCCCACACCCGACTCCCCTTCTCACTTCTCTTTCAACCTCTCTTTCCACTCCCCTTCTCGTTCCCAACCAACACTCACCCCCATCCCCTTCCCATCCCCAACTCTCCCACTTCCACTCCACTCTTCTTTCTGTCTCCGTCCCCCTCCCCTTTGTCCATACAGGTAATTTAGGAAAGGGCTAGAGATAGGAGTGTAAATAGTAAAAAGAGGTGTTAAAAGCAACCCTAGATAGTTTAGCAAGATTTTATTTCCAACTTTTTGTGGGCTTTGTGGCCTTGTGCTTCAGAAGATAGTGCAATGTTCGAACCAAAGTCAATGGACATTTGTAATTGGGTAAAATATATTTTTGGTTCCTGTAAAATTAGCGAGTTTGGCTTTTAGTCCCTATAAAATTTTTCTTTAGTAAAACGTCCTTCTAAATTTTTTTTTTTTTGGAATTGGTCCTTCTCTTCAATTAGCGTGTGTTAGGCGCTGACGTGACACGTTTATTCTCTCCTAACTGTCACTTAGTGTATTTCTGGCGGTCTTAAACCGCCAGAAAGTTACCAACTCTTTCCCTTTCCCACGGACACCCATTCATTCCCCTCCACTGCTTCCTCTCCTCCGGTCCAGCCACTCCCCCATCATCATTGTTCATCTTTGATCACCATTCACCCACAATAATATCAACTCGAGCAAGAAGACACTACGCCAATTTTAGGATATTAGAGCACTGTCTTTAGGGCGCTCCCTTGTTGGTTAGCGTCTAAAACAATCGTTTTAAAACCAGGGCGCTTAAAATTTGGGCGAGAGCGCCTTTATAGGTAAAATAGAGAGCGCTCCATCTGCGCGCCCTTGTTATCAATGTTTTTTTTACATACACTTCTGTTGAGGGCGCTCCTGGGAGCGCCCTCCATTATTCTTTTTGCAGGGCGCTCCCAGGGAGCGCCCTCGTTCCCAGCGTATTTTTTTTTTGTTTAATTCTGATGAAAGGAGGGCGCTCCATGAGCGCCCTCCAATAATATTTTTTTTTTAATGTCTGGAAATGAGGGCGCTCCCAAGGAGCGCCCTCCATTAATATTAATATTTTATTTCAGGGCGCTCCCTAGGAGCGCCCTCTTTTCTTTTCTGTTTAATTTTCCAGGGCGCTCCAGTGGAGCGCCCTCTTTTCTGATTAAATTTATCAAAACTGTTTTTTTGCAGCAAAAATTAATAAACCCTTTGGTCCATTCTCTCCCGCGTTTTCACACTGTGTCTCTATCTCTCTAAACCCTTCCATTCTCCTTCATCTTCAAGCTTCTCTGTTCCCTTCGTCGAGCTCCACGGCCGTCCTCTTCCTCCGTTCCCTCCGTCGTTCGTCTTCCTCCGTCTTCCTCAAGCTCGTTCGTCTCCCTCCGTCAAGTGCACGGTCTTCCTTCACCGTATTAAACTCCTCTCCTTCTCCGCCGTCACCTCTCCTCCTCCGCCGCAAGTCCTCCTTCCCTCACCGTGAGCAAGTGCGAAGAAGTGAGCAAGCTTCCCTCACCGTCCTCAACCCACCATTCCGGCGCGGAGTGTCTCATTTCCTCCTTCCCTTCTGGCGCGGCGGCTTCCCTTCCCCTCACTCCATTTCGCGGCCACTAAGGGTAAGGGAAACCCTACCCTACACATTTTTTTGCTTTTTGCACATTTTTTTATTGCTTGTGCACCCTTTTTTTTTGAACATGTTCTGTTTTGCTATATGCACCCAGTTTTTCTATTTGCACCCTCTGTTTTGCTATCTGCACTAAATTAATTATGTGTACATATTATTATTGAACACTTGTGGAAGAAATTGTTGTTGGTTGGAGTTAAAAATGTGTTTTATAAATTTGGGAATGTTAAATAAATAGGGTATATACTACCCATGCATTTAGTAATGTTATATAAATATATATTACTCATATTGATCTCTTTTGGACTGGTAGCTGGTGGTTTAGAGTTAAAATTATTTTTCCTTAATTTGGGAATGTTAAAGAAATAGACGAAATGCTGCTCAAATTTTTAGGACTACTAATTTTTATTACGAGTATATTTTTTGACTTGTTTTTTTTTCCTGAAAGGTATTGTTTCCTAGCTGGTTATAATTCAACACTGCTTATTGGTGATTGACTTTAAACAGGTATATCCTTTATCATGTTATCATTTTTTCTGTCAACTATAATTTTTAGGTTATTTGTATGTACATGCATTAACCTTAGTTTCCTGTTTAAGAAGAAATTGTATATTATGACTGACATAATATACAATTTATTCTTAAATTGTCCATTGTTGGACAATCTGGATTTGTAAATTTGATTAAATATATTACTTTATGAATTGTATGTTTTTGGTCTAAGATTCATTTCAGTACGTTTTTCCTCTTGTTCTCCGAGTTCATGCATATATAATCTATGTGAAATATAACTCATAGGTTATGTTGTGTGTGCTTGGAGAACCAAGGGGAAATGCTGCTGAAATTTTCATAGACTAGGAACAATAGTCATAAAATAATATGATACGATTTTGGCAAATCTAGATAGGATAGGAACTCTCAACCTTTGCTAGTTAGTATGTTAGGTGTTAATTAAGCATGTAGTTAGTCATTATATCTAAAGAATGTCATATATACTTTTCGAGTTAATTATAAATGATTTCATGTTATGTTGATAGAATATGGATCGTTCTTGGATGTTTGCAAACCGTTTGACAAATGAGTATGAGGAAGGAGTGGAAATCTTTATAAAATTTGCCATTGACCATGCAACAAACCCTAGTAGAATTGTCTGCCCTTGTACGAAGTGTTTTTGTTCTAAGCGAGTTAGTGAAGCAGAGTTGAGGGACCATCTCTTCTGTTTTGGAATTGATCAGAGTTACACATTTTGGACATTTCATGGTGAGATTAGAGGGATAGAGGAGTCATACCTACTGTCCCTATGCCAGTGATCCTCCCTTGCTGATTTCCACCAAAGGTGACCACTCCTCCAGCCTTGGGTCTAAGGCTTTGGAACAAACACCTTTCTCCCGTCATATGTCGCGAGCACCCACTGTTCAGGTACCATCTGTGGTGTTTCTTTTGTCCTGTTAAACACATCTGCAACATAAATAATCAAACTTTTAGGTACCCATACCTTCTTGGGTCCTCTTTTGTTAGCATTGGGTTTAGATTTCCTTCTGTGTCTACATTTGGACTTGATATGTCCAGGTTTACCACAGTTGGAACACCCATTTCCTTTCTTGAACCTATCATTTGGCACTTTAAATATTAATGGTTCAGAAAAAGATGAGTCTGAATAACCTAAACCACTTTTGTCTAAGACATGCTTCTGAGATCCTAATAATCTGTTCAGATTGTCAGTGCCTTTAACAAATTTGGCTAGATCCAGAGTTAGTTCTTTGATCTTGTTTTGAAGTTTTTTGTTTTCCTTAGCAAGATTTTCAGAACCACTTGGATCTTGTTGAAGCAGTTTTTCTTTCAAAGCAAAATTTTCAATTTGTAATTTTTCATTTTCTGAAGATATTTTAGAAAAAGCTCTTGAAAGTTCATTGAACTCATTAAAGAGTTCTCTACTACTTCCAACAAGGTCATCATACTGATCTTGCAAGGTTTGTAGAATTACCTCAGAATCTGAGGTATCTGAAGATGGTAAACTTGCCATCAGGCATAAGTTGGCTTCTTCTGAATTGTTCTCTTCTTCCTCTGAAGTGGAGTCATCCAGATCTTCCCATGTAGCCATCAATCCTTTCTTCTTCTTGAAAGATTTTTTCTTTTGGAAAGTTGATCTATTCAGCTTTGGGCAATCAACCTTCACGTGTCCTGGCTGTTTACATTCAAAACAAGTAATTTTGTCAGTACTAAACGAGTTTTTACCTGACTTACCTTGCCTAGATATGGAAGGTTGATATTTTCTGAATCTTCCTTTATTTTGCAACAATTTTTTGATTTTCTTGCTAAGAAGGGAAAGATCATCATCTTCTGAACTATCTTCAGACGTAGTATCACTATCTGAAGTGTCCTGTGCTTGCATAGCTTTCATGCTGCCATGCCTAGACTGTTTGGCTTTTGAGTTTAATGCCAGTGATTTCTTCTTGATGTCATCTTCTCCAAGCTCTAGCTCATGAACTTTGAGAGATCCCAACAGTTCTTCCATTCTAAGAGAGTTTAAGTCTCTGGCTTCTTGAATGGCTGTAACTTTGGGCCTCCAGGACTTTGGAAGACTTCTCAGAAACTTTCTATTATTATCTCCAGATTCAAAAGTCCTACCTAAAGACCTGAGTCCATTAGTTATAGTCTGAAACCTCCCAAACATTTGATCTATGGTTTCAGACTCTTCCATTTTAAACATCTCACATTGATGTACAAGCATGCTAATTTTGGATTGCTTGACAGTCTCAGTCCCTTCATGGGCAGTTGCAAGTGTATCCCAAATCTCCTTGGCAGATGAACATCCATGAACTTTCTCATATTCTGATTTATTTAGAGAACATATCAGATAGAGTTTGGCTTTGGCATTTAACTGAACTCTAGCCTTCTGCTCTAAGGTCCATTCACCCTTAGGTATTGACACTCCGTTATGCATAGGCACATAGTCTCCATCAGTGACCACATCCCAAACATCAATGTTGTTGCTCTCAATAAACAACTTCATATGATCACTCCAATAGTGATAGTCCACTCCATTGAATCTGGGGGCCTTGTGATAGAGGCTCCTTCAGTGATGTACTATCTGTTGTTGGAAGCTTCCATCAAGATCGTTGTCCTTAACACTGTTTAGGTGTTAACCCCAAGGATAAGCTCTGATACCAACTGTAGGAAACACAGGGAAACACTAGAAGGGGGGTTGAATAGTGTTTCTATGGAAACTTTAATATTTTAGAAAATAGATGTAAATATTCCTTTGAAAAAATCAACATACAAGTGTTATCGTCTGAGGTTTTCGTTCGTCTGAGTATAAAAGAGATACAGCGGAAGTCTAAGAAATATATCTTTCACAAAAGGTTAATTTTCAGAAATACTTTTCAATCCCTTCGAAGTAGTTAGTTAAAACTGAAATAACAGAGAGTAAGGGATAGAAGAAACTTAGCCAAGATTTATCCTGGTTCACCCACTACCCGTGAGCTACGTCCAGTCCCAGGGGCAAACCACCACTGGATTTTCACTAACCAAAACAACACACAAGTACAGTCTCTTCAGACACACACGAGTACAGTCTCTCCAGACACACACGAGTACAGTCTCTCCAGACACAGGATCATCCAGACCCAACCAAGTAGACTTTTCTATCAAGCCTCTTCAAGCTCTACCAAGTAGTCTTTTCTATCAAGCCTCTTCAAGCTCTACCCAAGTAGTCTTTTCTATCAAGCCTCTTCAAGCTCTACAAACCAAACTATTTTAAAACTAAAACAGAGATTGTTCACTCACTATCACACACGATAGGATGAACGCTCAAATGTACAAGTAACTGAGATAACACTCAGAATATGAAATGAAATGTGTACAAAGAGTTTTTAACAGAATTTTTGACAGCGTAAGAGTTCAGATGATATTGTTGATATTTTCCGTTCAATTCTGTATATTTTTTTCTTCGCTCCGCATGAAAGTATTTATAGAGTGAGATGATTTATCCGTTGTCTCACAGCAATAAATGCGTCCAGAAGACGTTGTGACTCCTTTATCCTTAAAGAGTATCAAGCGACTTTGCAGCAACATGCGCAGACAAAGTCAGGTGAGCAAAGTAGCAGCATTTCCTTAAATGTGCAAATCATTTGAACGAGGTAGGAAAGCTTTTCTGACGCAGATGCTGAAATTGGTTTGACCGAACAAAGAATGTCCTTTAAGCACAGTAACGTCTCTTAGCATGGTCAACTTTGATAGCGATCGATTCAGCCTCCAATGCAAAGCTTCAGATAATACATAACTCTTCAGCTGCATAAGCATTCATCAGACGATGCGCAACCTTCAGTCGCCATATACTTCAGACAGTCTGAAATAGAACAGAAGATATATGACGGTTTATTTGTTCATTTTAAATGATCTTCTGAACTTTTATATTTGTTATCCATTAAAACAAGTGAGAGTATGAGACTTTGGAAAGTATTCATTCACTGACATAATTTATTTAAGACTCAACAATACGTATCTTATTTGTCATCATTAAAAAGGGGGAGATTGTGAAGTCTATAAATCAGTTTGAGCATTCAAACTTGACTTAAGACCTAGCATCCTTAGGTTTTAATGATTAACAAATAAGATCATATAAGAAGGTTCTACTGAGAAAGGTATTGTTTTGTTGATTGTGTTTCAGGTTGGAATATTTATCTGAAGTATACATCAGAAGAAGATCATAAGAAGATCAGAACAGATCAGAAGAAGAAATAGAAGAAGAATAAAATCAGAACAGACCAGAAGAAGATTAGAAGAAGATCATAAGAAGAAATAGAAGAAGAAGAAGATCAGAAGAAGATCAGAACAAATTAAAAGAAGAAGATCAGAAGAAAGAAAATGATGTAAGAATCAGAAGATGAAGAAACACAGAATTTGAAGACTTGAAGTCAAAAGAACCTAGTCTGAAGAATATCTATCATCTGAAGAATTGAAGCTGAACTAAAGTAATCTGAAAACTGAAGACGACAGAATCAAGAAATGATATTATTATGAATTGTCAAGCATGAAGAACACTCTATCCAAGGGTGCATATCATTTCATTACAAGAGCTAGGCATACATTTCTGCCTCGATCAAAAGACTTGCACAAATAAGGAAATCCTGCAAAAGCTGCTGCACCTGCAACAAAGGAGGTACTGTGCACATAGATAGACTGCACCTGCTGCTGCTCAAAAGCAAAACAGAAGTCTGAACCAGAAGATAACAAAAAAGGTGTTTGAGCTAAAGATATTTAATTCAACATCTTTATCCATCTGTGCATCAGAAGAATAAGAAAAGTCAAAAGAAGAACAAAGCCTGAATCGTCTGAAGAAGAAGAGGAGCAATTCCTAACAGAAGAAAGAATCTTGCTGAATGAATTCTAAGAATGAAGAAGCAATGAAGCGGATGAAATCAAATGAGACAATCCATCAAGATGAAAGATCATAAAACATCTGAAAATATGTGAACATATTTTATATTTTGAAGACTCTCAATACTTTTTACTTGAACAAAGTCCAATATGAGAAGTCTCAACAAAAGTGAATGTCAGTTGTTCAATGGCTAAAATATTATTCAAATATTAGCAAAGAACTATGATCAAGAAAGAAAGGAGAAAGCAACATATTGTCAGAAGCTAAGCCAAAAGGAAGGTTGCACATTTTGAACTAAAGGAAAAACTCAACGGATACATCCTCACATTCACAGAAAGTTCAGAGGATCATAAAAGCAAAAGAAGAGAGAGAATAGAAAAGCAGACATCCATGTTAGCGCAAAAACCCTCTGAGATTTGGTTTTAATGACAACAAACCTATTGATCAAACTTAATGTTTTCTGTTCTTGAAGTTACTGATGTTTTGTTATGTGAGATCTTACAAAGACAGAATTCTCATGAAGAATGCAGAAAGATCAGAATCCAAATGATAAGAAACATCAGACTCCAGAATTATCTTTGAAGAATAGGCAGAGCTTAGAAGTTCTATATGCTGAAGGTCATTTCAGAAGAAAGCCTCAAGACATATCATTTATCAGAAAGTCTTCAGAAGCTTTAAATGGAAGATAGCCTAAGTTGAGAGAGGTGCACATCAGAGTGAAGTCTCAGCTACAATTAGAAAAGTCTCTACTAGAAATGTCAATCATCAAGTCAAGTCAAGATGAGACGCAGACTCAAGCATAAGATGCTATCTCATGTTTAGATGCAAGCTCAGTCTAAAAATCAGCTTAAGACCAATGCTCAAAGAAGAGACTCATCTACAAACTTAAAAGGAAGGATCAACAGTCAGATGCAAGATCTGCCAAGAGATGAGACTCTAACTTAGCTTCAGAATCAAGAGATAAGATCAGAATAGAAGATGCCAAACCAAGAAGAGATTCAAAGTCAGCTTGAGACAAGCTCAAACTATAAAGTCAGATTGAGACAAGCCCAAATTCATTATAAGATCATATTCAGTCCAAGCATGACAAAGAAGAACTTTGAAATATGAAGCTGAGCAAAAATGAGATTCAAAGTCAGACTTGAGATGCAGACTCAACAGAGATGTAGAATCAGACTTGAGATGCAGACTCAACTTGAGATGCAGAATCAGACATGAGACAGTCTCAGATCAGATGCAGTCTCAAGTTCAGACACAGAGATCAGATACAGACATGAGACGATCTCAAGATCAGACGCAGTCTCAAGTTTAGACGTAGAGGTCAGATGCAGACATGAGACACAGACTTGAGATGCAGAGATCAGATGCAGACATGAGACTCAGACTTGAGACACAGAGATCAGATGCAGTCATGAGATTCGGTCTCATCAGAGACTCAGCAGCAAAAGCTAGTCAACGCAAGTACACTGTCACAGCAGAGACTGCACCAGAAAAGTACTGAGCTCATGTCAGAAAAGTGAAAAACAACTTCTCTCTCTCTTCTAACGGCTAGTTTAACAGCTAGTTTTTCTGAAGACTATAAAAGGAAGTCTCATTATGATGAGACGGGTGAGAGACCATATTGATTATTGAATATCTACTGCATCTCATCACATCTCAAGTGAGATCTCAAGAGCACGTCTCAAGTAGTTCATATTCAGACCTGATCTCAACTTGAGAACTCATCAGTCTCTATCCCCTTCTCTTCTCTGATTGTAATATTCTTATCTCATTTAGAATAGAGAATCACTAGCTGAGAACTTACTGTCTATCCATACACTGTATGTAAGCTAGAATCCATCTCAAAACATCATTCTCCTGTAACTTGTCTCATCTAAGATAGGAAGCGTGCCTAGTCTTAGATTGAGAGTGTGTGTCCTGAAGAGGCAGTAAGAATACTTGTAACTCAGCCAAAATAGGTGGCGCCTAGGCTTCGTGTGAGGGGCGTCCTGAAGAGGCTGTAAGAATACTTGTATTGACGGGTTGTCAATAGTGAAAATCTCACAGGTGGTGAGGACTGGACGTAGCCCAAGGTTGTGGGTGAACCAGTATAAATCTTTGCGTGCATCTCTTCTCCCTTATCTCTTTATTTACACTGCACATCTCATTTATCAAATCTTCTGGTTAAAATAAACTAAGTACTTATAAAGAAAATCTATTTGTAATAACACAAAGTCTGTCTCATCTTAAGTCTCATCTTACATCTTAAATCTGTTTGCTAAAATTGAACTCTTCTAGAGAAAGCCAAGTTTTAATAACTTAAGAATCATCTCTACTTGGTTACAAAATTATTGTTGAGACAACATCTCATCTAACCTATTTGAGACTCCAAGTGAAAAACTTGAGATCACGTCTCAGCTTGGATTTAAGTGTGTATTTTCAGGAACAAATATTTTCAAGTCTCTATTCAACCCCCCTTCTAGAGACGTCCAGCCAACTTCAATCCATTTGGTTAAGGAAACTCTCTCAAGGATAAAGAGCTTATCAGTAGTGTGTCAGAACTAAAGTTTTCTACACACCTATTTTGCTTAAGAAGAAGCAACCGTTTAGAGAAGCTACCTCACAACGGCTACTTGAGCCAGAATCACTTCCTCTCTAATGGTAACCAAGAAATCTTCAAACGACTATATTTCATCAGAACACATAAATAGCCTCAAGAAAGACTTTGAAGATGTTGGTGGGTTGGCTAGTTTACTGGCTTGTTGGCAAGGCTTGCTTGCCCGTAGGGAAGCATGTAGACAAACCAAGTCAACCAAAATGGGGACATTGAAGTCCACCAGAAAGCAATGGCTGAAGCATAATTGCATATCCTACTTAGCCAATTAGTTGAGGGAGATTTACCTCACTTAGAAGACGAGATTGTACCTAATTCATATACTTGTATCTCAGTCTTATCCTTGTACTTAGATAGTAATTTTTGTATCTTGAGTTAGACTCAATAATCACTATGTACAAGAAGAATCTGAGTTTATGGTTTTAACAAACTTAAACTTAGATTGAGTTGTAAACACTTTATGTGTCTGAGAGCCTAGAGAGGCTTGGTGGAATAAAGAATACTTGTGTGAGAGCCTGGAGAGGCTTGGTGTAAGAAAGAATACAGCATGAGTTGCCTGGAGAGGCAGTTGAAAAAGAAAGAATACTTAGTGTTGAGCCTGAAGAGGCTTTGTAAAAAAGAATACTTGTTAAGCCTGGAGAGGCTTGTGTTTCAAAGAATACTGCATGACTTGCCTGGAGAGGCATTGAAAAAGAAAGAATACTTGGTGTTGAGCCTGAAGAGGCTTTGTAAGAAAGAATACGTGTTAAGCCTGGAGAGGTTTGGTGTGAAAGAATACTGCATGAGTTTCCTGAAGAGGCAGTTGAAAATGAAAGAATACTTGTGTTGAGCCTGAAGAGGCTGTAGAAAGAATACTTGTATCTGTGATTCAGATAGTGGAAAAGCCAGTGGTGGTTTGCCCTGGGACTGGATGTAGCTCACTAGTTTGGTGGGTGAACCAGGATAAATTCTTGGCTAAGTCTTCTTTCCCTTAAACTCTTTTATTTACAGCTTTATATTTCTGAGGGGGATTGAACAATATTTTTTATAATAAACCTAATTCAACAATTTCAATAAAAATAATTTTTTGTAAGATAATAAATCATTCAGTTAATCTCATATCATTTGAAGTATTACAGAGAATGTACTTTGAAGAACATCTGTAATAACTCTTTGAAGTGGATTTGAAACAGTCACAGTTCAGAAGTTATAAGTATGCTTCAGACGATGATCAATTATCTGAGTTAGCTCAGAAACAGTTCTGAAAAGATTCTTTGTGATATCTTTCAGAAGGTATCTTGAGATGCATCTGAATGGCTAAGATTAATTAATTAAGAGTCCAAGAAAGTCAACGTTTTGTTCAACTTTTCAGAGTCTCTAAGTTTATCAAGATATGTCCTTCTTATCTTCCGCAATTTACGTATTAACTCTGGTAATAAGTTTTTCATCTCATTATGTCTTAATGACTTCGTAATTTATTTTCAAGATTTCCAAAATAATCAAAATATTCAAAACACTATTCAACCCCCCTTCTAGTGTTTCCTGTGGAACTAACAAAGGAAAATTGAAAAGAAAGCATGCAAATGAGTTAAAAAAAAAATTGGCTGAATGGTTCATGCTAGAAATTTTTCATTTCTTAAGGTAATATTGTGGTTGATTTGAGGAAGAAAATACTGCACCTTGTTAGTATAAAATTCTGAATTCTTAGCTGCAATTCTTGGTTGTAAATTGTGTCAATTTCACTCTGTTTGGCTACACCTTTGTTGGTTAAAATTTGGGCACAAATTCTGTCTTTGCTTACACCTAATTTACTCAATATTCTATTTGTGGCTGCACCATATTTACTCAAAAAAATTCTGGGTTTGGCTGCACCTTTGTTGAGTTAGTTTTGTGCAAGTTTTGAGTGTCTTTGTGGCTGTTTTGTGTCCTTATTTGTGCGCCCAATTTTGGTTTAATTGTTGCTGCACCTATTAGCTTCAAATTGAGTCAAATTCCTTTCCTTGTTTATGTCTAAAATTCTGAGTTTGCTGTCCAGTTTTGTTCTTGTGAGTTTTGTTTGATTTTCAATTCAAAAAGAGTCCTTGTTGTGTTGCACAAAATTCTGGTTGTTGTCCTAGTGTTTAATCCTTTGTTTTGTTCATCAATTGAGTCATTTTTGTTAGCTTTCCTTGTGTTTACTTGGCTGCACACAGATTGGTGAATTACTTTGTGTTTTCTCTTCTTGGTTTGATAAGAATTCAAGGAGGAATAGAGGGGAAAAAGGCAAGAGTGTTCATTATTGTAAAAGCCTAAATTGTGTGCAAATACTTGAGTGGGTAAGGTTTCTTAAACAAAAACTACATGATATCTTGTTACTTTTAATTTGTTTGATTTACAATGGCAGATTCTAAAAAGAAGATCTTTCATACAAGGTGTTTAGTCGAAGGCCACCCATGTTTAGTTGCATACGATTACGGAAGTGACAACAATGTTGTGAGCCAAAGATTGGTGGAGAAACTCCACCTACCAACGAGCTTTCATCCGAATCAAGCATGAATCACAATCACTATGGGGCAGTGTGTGAGTGAAGTATTATGTGATATCGCTCCCATGGACTCTTGTCATCTTCTTTTAGGATGGTCATGGCTTTGTTATAAAACACTCAATCTTGATGAACGTTCACTCTTGTTTGTGATGTTATCTTACAGGGGCAATGGGTGGTAATTGTGAATGAAACACACCACAAGTTGCCAAATTTGAGAATGAATTGTGTTGATATCATTCCTAGTGCTCCATTGTACGTTCAACCTACTTTTGGAAGCCAAACTCAGGACAAAATTGAGAACAAGCACATGGAGTCTTATGGTTTGTCATACAATGTTACATGTTATAATAATTGTGTGGTTAAAATCATAAAGGAAAATCACAAGCATATTGGGGCTAACTTGTTATGTGATGAAAATGCTTTTCGGAATAATCATTTGAATACTCTTGATTTGTTGCTTATTGAAAATATTCATGATTATCTCCATTTGGTTTTATTTGATTTGTTGATTAAGAATAACATGCATAAGGATAATGCCAAAGAGGAATACAAGAGGATTGTCTACGACCCTGGCGTTTGGGTTTGGACACTAAAAAGAAGGCTTCCTTAATGCATAAGGAAGAAAAGACAAGATCTGAATTTGCACAAATTGTGTTTGATCCAGGAGGATGCATTGGTTTCAATCATGTGATAGGGGGAACATCAATATAAGTGTTATTATGATTGACTTAAAATCTTTTTGATGCAGATGTTGATGTTTCTGATTTGAGGAAAAATCCTTTTCAAGAAGGGGGGAATAATGAGAACAAGAAGAGCCAAGGAAGCCTTACAACAAGTGTTGGCAGAATTGAAGAATTGAAGCTAAAATTGATCAAATTGCCTCATGATTAACGAGGAGGTTGCATGGCCTTAATAGAAGGGTAGCTTGTCATAAATTAAACTCAATAATGGAGGCTTACCTTGCTGAATTGGGCGGCCAAAATTAGAAGAAATTTGCTGATTTATTGCTTCAATTAAATTGTATGTGGCTGTTACATTTGGGCTTAAATGTTGCAGCCAACTTTTGCAAGAAATAAAAGGTTGAGTTATACTCAAATTTAAGCATAAATTGGCTATTATTCTTTCCAAATGGTGGACGGCCATATTGGTTAAAATAGTGGGCTGCATGTTTTAATTTTATTGGGCAGTTACACTTTGAATTTTAAGGCTGCCAATTAGTGGTTTTTAATTTGATTATTAGAATTTTATTTTTTCTGAATGCCAAGGGGCATGTAATTTGCGCATAAGATGGTTGTATTAGGTCCTATATAATCTTCATATTAGGTAAGAGGGGGGCAGATTGTCATTTTGTAAGAAAAACACAATTGTGAGAAGTAATTTCTCTTTGGGTTCTTGTAATCCAACAATTGAGATTTATCAAAGATTTTCACCCCTTTGTGTGTTCAATCTCCTGGACATATCTTCCATCCTTGGGAGTGTGGCGTCCTTCTCAATTTCCATTCCATTTCTTTCCTTTCCATTATCATAAAATTCTGCTCCTAAGTTTGCCTATAGTTTCACGCACAAAACTGCCTCCAATTGGATCATTTTATTCGCTGAATTAGAGCTAAAATTCTGCACCCATTTTGCACTCTGGCTGAACCACTTGTGTGCTATTTTGATCGCTGAATTTGATCATATTAATTCTGCACATTGGAACCTAATTGGTGGTAGAATTCTATACATGTTTAATTCATATTATCTCACATATATTCTGCACCTCTGAATTAATCTTTTCACATTCAAAACTGCACCTATTGGATATTCATTTGTGCACAGAATTTATGCTAAAGACTGCACTCAATTTTGGGTTCAAATTGTACTCTGATTTGACTAACAATTATGCACCTATCCAAGTCTTATTTCACGCCGAGTTTGTCACATATTTCATTCCAAATTCTGTTTCAATTTGCTAGTTACATTCTGGAATTATTTTGTGCTTAATTCTGTTTGTTCTTGTCTTAAAATTTCAAGATAGCAAGCCTTATTTCCTAGAGGTCCTATTCAGAATCCTAAACTACCCCCTGGATTCACATCACTCAGGCTCGTTTGATTTATTGTTGTTTTATTGATTTATGTTCATTTTGTTATTATGGTTAATATAATATAGTTATCGTGAATGAACGAATGAATGACAATAGTGTTTGTCGTTTGTTATACGGAGTGACTATTGTTTTTGGTATTTAATTCCGAAGCTTTGATTTTGCATAAATTCGTTCTGTGAGTTCATTATCTCACCTTCTTTGTTTGTATGCATGAACTGTATGTCTGATAGAAGATGGTAGCGACAATAAGGATCATCTGCTTTAATAATGGAGGGCGGTAGATAGGATAGGATTCTCATTGCACAGGATGGATGAATCCCTCACTTTAGTGGCTAACACGAAAAAATCTACTAGAATAGAGTTCTTATCTATTGACACTGTACCTTAAATAATCGTTAGGCACAACCATGATGGAGCTCAGGGCAGCATGATGACCTGGACTAGAGTGACCATATCTGTCTAGTTGAGGGGTTTCATTTGGTACATGTTTCTTTTGATTAGTGGCTTGTAGGAATAATAGATATACTCAAAAACAGTTTTTCAATCATACCTTAATAAATGCATATTCAGTGTATTTATTTCTACTCATTCTATTTAGCTGTAAAGATCATTAAAACATTTTGCGAAAAATTTCCCCACTTTTTCATCACTCTTAGAATACTTTATTCAATTAGTAAAACAAAATCTCAACTACCGGGTGTGTCACTCTATTAGTTTGTTTTAGTTTATTTTTTAAAATTGTACTTCAATGTCAGCATGTTCACTTCAAATCTAAAATAATATCTCTTAATATTATCATGTTAAATTTAAATTCAAATTATTCAACTCCTAACATTTATGTATCATATTTGAATTGAAACTTTGATTTATTCTTATATATATAATACTTAAATTTAATTTATATAATGCACCACAAAAAAATTAACTAATTTATACACACATTGAAATATTTATTAAGTATTTTATATTTTATCACTTTCAATCACTTGTAACAACATGTGTTTTAAGTTAATTATTTGAAAACACGTTTTCTTTGTAACATTGAGTTCGAAATTTCTGTGCCTTTGGATCACTGAGGGTAGCTGATTCTGAAGTTTCTTGAACTTGCTTCTTCTTTACTCCACCAACAGAGGAATCTACTTTGACCTTCTTAGCCTTTGAAACTTCAGAAGAAGCAGAAGGCTGAATACAAGTATAAGAAAAGTATTAAGAACGATTCTGAAAGAACATTTTGAAGAAGGAATAATTCAAAATCGAAAATATCTTCGATTTCCTTTTTCTGCTTGATTGTTCTTCACTAGACTCACTTTCTTGACTAGTGGTAGCCTTTTGGTCTAAATAAGACAAGTAAAAAGAAGAAGTCAATACATTTGTCTAAAGTGTAAATTCGATTATGACAGAAATAATGTGAAAAGTAAAGGCTTACCTTTACCTTTATCCTTTTTCTTTGAAACTTCTTTCTCAAGAAGAGGTGTCATCCTGCTAAGACAAGTATCTAAAGGTACTTGAATGGAAGAGTAGTAGGATGACCACCAATCTCTAAAAGACATTGTGCTATAAAAGAATGGTTCAAAAGAGCAAGGGGTGAGGGTAGGACTGATATCAGAAAAATGATTGACCAATTCAGTCATTGCCTCGATCCCGGTGGCAGCTCGTCCATGAAGCACATCTTCAGGGTAACGACTCATAGGAATGGGACGAAGCTGAGAAAGACCAAACTGCCTAGCCACTAAGTTTGGCTGATAGGAATATACTTTCATGTCTTTAATCGAAAAACCAAAGAAAATGACACCCCAAGTCAAAAACTCTTCCCAAATTTCAAGACTTTTAGCTTGAGTTCTTGGGGTGTCACAAGGAAATTTCCTAGTAAACCAGGTTGTGTTGAGTCTCAAAAATATCATAAGTAAATTATGATGTTTCAAGACAATATAATTCCCAAGTTTTAATGACTAACAAATTTGGGTTAAAATAATTCATCTTAGATATATATATGTTTTAATGATTTATCTGTGATTTCAGCAAGCCTCTATGAACTTACAAAAAGACTTTGTGAAGTGTTTCAAACTGTCTGAGGTATCAAGCCTTCTGAAGGTTCAACCCGTCTGAAGTGTTGAAGCCGTCTGAAGTGCCCAATTCGTCTGAAGTGTTGAAGCTGTCTGAAGTCTCATTAATGACGTGGCACCTTTGCTGAAGTTTTGTGAAGACGTTTTCTGAGTCTCTGCTGCACGTACCTTTTCAAGCATATTTATGGCAAGGAACACAGAGGTCCTTCCTGGTGTTTTTGAAATTCATACACCACTGACGCAGCCTCTGCAACAACATTTGAAGCAGCCTTTTGGCAGATGCAACCTTGTTTTGTGTCAGAAAGGTCAGGACTCTTAGAAGCATGTCTCACAACGGATTAAATAGCATTTAATGCTATCTCTAAACGGTGGTTTTTCAACGGACTGAAGTCTGGGTATAAATACCCCTCATAAAGACCATCATGATAAGAGACATACATATACATATAGAGAAGAACAGAGAAGGATTTCATATTCAAGAAAATCAAAGAGAAACAAATCGCTGCTAGTTTTTACTCTGTAAAAACTCTCTGATAATATTCTTTGTACACACATTTGTATATCCTGAGAATACCTCAGTTATCTTTGTACATTGTATTTGTTTGAGCTTATAATTGTTTAGTTTAAAAGCTTAAACTTATCTTTTCTCTGTAAAATCGTTCTAGAGCCTAGAGAGGCTTGGTTGTAAAGAATACTTGGTTGTAGAGCCTGGAGAGGCTTGGCTGTAAAGAATACTTGGTTGTAGAGCCTGGAGAGGCTTGGCTGTAAAGAATACTTGGTTGTAGAGCCTGGAGAGGCTTGGCTATAAAGAATACTTGGTTGTAGAACCTGAAGAGGCTTGACTGTAAAAGAATACTTGTAATCTTTGTGAAAGATTAAGAGAAAATCCAAGTGCTAGTTGGCATTGGGATTGGACGTAGCTCACAGTGGTAGTGAGTGAACCAGGATAAATTCCTTGGCTAAGTTTTCTATCCCTTAACTCTTGTCAATTCGTTTATACTAATTTAAGGGAGTTGAAAAGCAATTCTGAATATTTCAAAAGCTAAGAAACCTTTAAAATATATTTCCAGAAGCTGTCTTAAAAACTTCAGACAGTCCTCAAAAACCTGTCTGAAACAGTTTTATACTTGTTGTTTTGAAAAAGCTTTCAAAAATATTAAGAAACACTATTCAACCCCCCTTCTAGTGTTTCCCTGTGTTTCTACAGTTGGTATCAGAGCTCAACTCAGGGTTAAGCACCTAACAAGTGTTGAGGATTAAAGATCCAGATGGAATCTTCCAACAACAACAGGCAATATATCACTAAAGGAGCCTCTATCACAAGACCCCCAGCATTCAATGGTGTGGATTACCACTATTGGAGGGATCGTATGAAGTTGTTCATTGAGAGCAACAACATTGATGTGTGGGATGTAGTCACTGATGGAGACCATGTGCCTATGCACAATGGCTTGCCTATACCTAAGGCTGAATGGACCCTGGAGCAGAAGGCTAGAGTCCAAATGAATGCCAAAGCCAAGCTCTATCTGATATGTTCTTTGAATAAATCAGAATATGAGAAGGTTCATGGTTGTACATCTGCCAAGGAAATCTGGGATACACTTGCAGCAGCCCATGAAGGGACTGAGACTGTCAAGCAATCCAAGATCAGCATGCTTATACATCAATATGAGATGTTTAAGATGGAAGAAACTGAAACCATTGATCAAATGTTTGGAAGGTTTCAGACCATAACCAATGGACTCGGGTCTTTGGGTAGAACTTATGAATCTGAAGATAATAACAGAAAGATTCTAAGAAGTTTGCCTAAGTCCTGGAGACCCAAAGTTACTGCCATTCAAGAGGCAAGAGATTTGAACTCTCTTAGAATGGAAGAACTGTTGGGATCTCTTAAGGTTCATGAGCTTGAGCTTGGTGAAGATGACAGCAAGAAGAAGTCTCTAGCACTAAACTCCAAGGCCAGTCAGCCTAGGCATAGCAAGATGAAGGCTATGCAAGCTGAAGAAACTTCAGAAGCAGATGAAGATTCTGGAGATAGCTCAGAAGATGATGATCTTGCTCTGTTAAGTAGAAAGATCAAAAGAATGCTGCAAAATAGAGGGAAGTTCAGAAGGAACCAACCTTCAACCTCTAAATGAGGTATGTCAGGTAAAGTCTCTCAAAATGACAAGGTTATTTGTTTTGAATGTAAACAACCAGGTCACACAAAGGCAGAATGCCCAAAGCTGAAGAAGAATACCTTCAAAAAGAAGAAGTTCTTCAAGAAAAAGAAAGGTCTGATGGCTACATGGGAGGATCTTGATGAGTCCACTTCAGAAGAAGAGGAGGACACTTCAGAAGAGGCCAACCTATGTCTCATGGCCAGCCTGCCCTCATCAGACAGCTCTGAAGAAGAGGTATTTCCCTTAACTCTTCAAGAGATGTATGATGACCTGATGGAAAGTTCCAAGGAGCTCTTCCAAGAGTATAAGAATCTATCCAAAGCTCACACAGAAATGTGTAGTAAATATGAAGCTATTGAGATAGAAAATATTATGCTCAAGGAAAAGATTCTTGTGTCTGAAGTCAGCAGTTCACAATCTGTGTCTGAAGAAAATAAAAAACTTCAGAAACAAGTTGAGGAACTGACAAAAGACTTGGCTAAATTTGTCAAAGGAACTGATAATCTTAACAGATTACTTGGCAATCAAAGGCATTTCCTTGACAAAAATGGTTTAGGCTTTTGTGATCATGATGTCTCTGAACCTCATATTTTAAATGACGCTAAAGGCAAAAAGAAAGTTATTGGGTGTTCTCACTGTGGCAAAGCTGGACACAATGTGGCTCAGTGCAAACAAAAAGGGAGACCTAAACCCAAGTCTAACAAGAAAGGACCCAAAAGAATATGGGTACCTAAGAACTTGATTATTCCTGTTGCAGATGTGTTTAACAGGACAAAGGAAACCCCACAAATGGTACCTGGACAGTGGCTGCTCGCGATACATGACAGAAGAAAGGTCTTTCTTCCAAAACCTTAGACCCAGAGCAGGAGGAGTGGTCACCTTTGCTGGAAATCAGCAAGGGAAGATCACTGGTATAGGGACTGTAGGTATGACTCCTCTATCCCTTATTAAGAATGTTCTCCTAGTAGAAGGACTTCAACACAATC
Source organism: Sesbania bispinosa (assembly GCA_026901365.1). NCBI lineage: Eukaryota > Viridiplantae > Streptophyta > Magnoliopsida > Fabales > Fabaceae > Sesbania > Sesbania bispinosa. Next base: position 1,061,492 of record QLOH01000231.1, on the reverse strand, counting down.
TATTGAACATAAGTCAATTGTGTGACAGTGGATATGTGGTTTCCTTCACTAAGGAAGGATGTATAGTCAAAGACTCTCATGATCAAATCCTTTTTACTGCTAAGAGGCACAATAATGTGTACAAAATTGATCTAAAGGGGTTAGCAAGTCAAAATGTAAAATGTTTTATCTCTGTTGAAGATGAAAAACAGATTTGGCATCAAAGACTAGGGCATTCCAGCTTGAGATTAATCTCAAGGTTAGCAAAACACAACCTTGTTAAAGGTTTGCCCAAGCTTTCATACAAATCTGATATTTTATGTGAAAGCTGTCTGAAAGGGAAACAAACAAGACACTCATTTAAGAGTAAGGATGTTGTTTCAACTAGCAGAAAGCATTAGTGGTAAGAAATATGGTTTGGTCATTGTTGATGACTATTCTAGATATACATGGGTAATATTCCTTAGAAGCAAGGATGAGACCTTTAAGAATTTCACAATATTCTGCAAGAAGGTACAGAATGAAAAAGGATTCTGTATATCTGTCATTAGAAGTGATCATGGTGGAGAGTTTGAGAATGCAAACTTTCAGCTGTTCTGTGATGAGAATGGGATCTCACACAATTTCTCTGTGGCTAGAACACCTCAACAAAATGGGGTTGTTGAGAGAAAGAACAGAAGTTTGCAAGAGATGGGAAAGAACCATGCTCAACTCATGCAGTCTACCAAGGACCTTCTGGGCAGAGGCTATTAACACAGCCTGCTACCTTCAAAACAGAATATTGGTAAGACCAATTCTGAAAAGGACTCCCTATGAGTTGTGGAAAGGAAGAAAACCCAACATATCATATTTCCATCCCTTTGGCTGTGAGTGTTTTATACTTAACACAAAGGATGATCTTGGAAAATTTGATGAAAAGTCTGATAAAGGATTTTTCATAGGATATTCTTAAACATCAAAAGCCTACAGAGTTTATAACTCTAGAACTTTAATCGTAGAAGAATCAATCCATGTTAAATTCAATGACATGAAAGAGACTGATAGGGAACTATCAGATCTAGAAGATGATTTTGCAGGAATGGAGCTAAACACGCACAACATCTCCAAGGATGAACAGGTGTCTGAAGATCTATCAGAACCTCTTCAGACAAATGTTGAGTCTCAGACTGACTTAGTATCACCTCTCAAACCTGACTGGAGATACAAGTCACATCATCCTAAAGAGCAAATCATTGGCAGTACTTCAGAAGGAGTTAAGACAAGATCAAAATTCAAGAATCTGAATTCTCTTGCTTTCTTGTCTGAAATCGAGCCAAAGAACATTGATGAAGCTCTGCATGATGAAGGGTGGATCCTAGCCATGCAAGAGGAGCTGAATCAATTTGCTAGGAGTGATGTCTGGACCCTTGTTCCTAAACCCCATGGGAAAACAATTATTGGAACCAAATGGGTGTTCAGAATAAGTTGTCTGAAGAAGGAAAAGTGGTCAGAAACAAGGCAAAATTGGTAGCTCAAGGGTACAATAAAAAAAAGGCATTGACTTTACTGAAACATTTGCCCCTGTTGCCAGGTTAGAAGCAATTAGAATTCTTCTTTCTTATGTTATAAATAATGACATCAAACTATATCAAATGGATGTCAAAAGTGCTTTTCTCAATGGATTCATTGAAGAAGAAGTTTTTGTTAGACAACCCCCTGGTTTTGAGGATGTTGCTTTTCCTGGTCATGTTTTCAAACTGAAAAGGGCTCTTTATGGTCTGAAACAAGCGCCAAGAGCTTGGTATGATAGATTGAGCAGTTTTCTTATAAAAATGGTTTTGAAAGAGGAAAAGTAGATACAACCCTTTTTAGAAAATAGTCTAACAAAAATCTGATGCTTGTCTAGATATATGTTGACGACATTATATTTGGTTCAAACTGATTCTTCACTATGCAAGATTTTTCTGAGTTAATGCAATCAGAGTTTGAAATGAGTTTAATGGGTGAACTAAAATTTTTCTTAGGACTTCAGATTAAGCAAGATTCTGATTGTATATGCATCCATCAAGAGAAATATACAAACGAAATGCTTAAGAAGTTCAATTTAAGTGATTGCAAACCCATGTCAACTCCTATGCATCCCTCTTCATCTTTAAGTAAGGATGAAAATGAAGAACCAGTTAATCAAACTTTGTATAGAGGAATGATTGGCTCTTTATTGTATCTAACAGCAAGCAGAGACCTGACATTATGTTCAGTGTATGTCTCTGTGCTAGATTTCAATCAGATCCAAGAAACTACTCATTACAAAGCTGTCAAGAGAATTTTTAGATATCTTAAAGGTACTACTAATCTTGGTCTATGCTATAAGAAAGACAAGGATTGCAGTTTGATAGGAATACTGTGATGCTGACTTTGCTGGAGATAAAATAGAAAGAAAGAGTACCAGTGGAGGATGTCACTTCTTTGGAAGCAACATGAATCAGCTGGTCAAGCAAAAGGCAAAGCACCATTGCAGTTATCAACAGCAGAAGCAGAATACATCTCAGCAGCCAGTTTGTTGTTCACAACTGCTATGGGTGAAGTATCAGCTTGAGGATTTTAACATTCCTATATCTGTTATAACCTGTGTTGTGTGATAATACAAGTGCCATTAATTTGTCTAAGAATCCTATTCAACATTCTAGGGTTAAACATATAGAAATCAAGCATCATTTCATTAGAGACTATGTTCAGAAAGGTGTTTTTTGATATAAAGTTCATTGAAACAGAGCATCAATGGGCAGATATATTCACAAAACCCCTGGCTGAAGATAGATTTAAGTTCATATGCAATAACTTGAACATACATGCATTTTCTAATTGATTTTGTATGTTGTATGAAAAAGAGCATCTGAAATCTCAGGGTGGTCTGAAATTGTGACATGTCTGAAATTTTAGGGTATCTGAAATTTTATATGTGTACTCTGAAATTTCTCACTTGTCTGATATAACTTGATGACGTGGCTATCTTGAGACGGTTAAATTACATTTATTTTGTCTCTTCCACTTCGCACGTTCCCCAACGTCTGCGCAGCCAGTACATGCCATCATTACATCATGGGTCTATAAATGCAGGAGTTAGTGTGTTGGAGAAGCCTTACACTTTCTTCTCAGCTTTTGTTTAAACTTCTTCATCTCTCTCGCAACCGTTTTCATCTCAAGCTTTCTCTGCAACTTCAATGGCACCAAAGAAGTCTTCAAGTTCAGGTGGAAATGTGGTTAGATCCAAAGGTGTGGACCTTGAGGATCTTCGTAACCTTGGGATGGACTTGTTTGAGGAGTTTGATGCTGTGGGCTGGACGCCATTCTTTGACAAGGTTTACTGTTCGTGGCATGAGCAGAGTGTGATTGACTTCTGGGCATCAGCAAGAGGAATCCCTAACTCCAAAGGGATATATGAAAGCATCAGGGCTGATGTTCTGGGTGTTCCTGTGTTCGTGGATGAAGGTATTTTGTCTACTGTCACTGGTGTAAAGGCAGAAGGAGCATCTTTCTCTCCTGGATGGGAGCAGAAGAATGGTGGTCAGAAGAAATTTACCAAGATGCTGTATGGAACTGAAGTGCCTGAAAGTCCTGATTCCAAATTCATGTTAGATAAGGTGAGAGTACTCCACTCCATCTTAGGGTGCTCCATAATCCCTAAGAGTGGGAGCAGAAATCATGTGTCTGAACTAGAAAGATTCTGCTTGATCCATCTGCTGCAGAAGGAGAAGATGAAATCTTCCAAGCATCCTTATGTTTCACATGCAGAAGAAGATCAGAGATTCAGGTGCAAATCTTCCCCACAATCTGCTCATAACCAAGGTACTCTTACACTTCAAGTGCCTATTGTGAGGCTGTATGATCACAAAGGGCCTAATTTCTTTGGTGAAGCAAATCTTAAGAGCATGAATCTAAAGAATGCTCTAGTACCAAGACCTCCATCTCCTACTCTGATGGAGAGTATGTTACTGGAGAAGGCATCAAGGAGGAAAAGCACCATTGAGGTACTAGAAAGAGAGCTGCAGGGAGACATCAGAAAGGAGGAGTTCAAAGGCTCTAAGCCCTCCCCTCAACCAAAGTTGCGGAAGTTACCAGTAAGAAGTGCAGCAAAAGTGTCTGCAACAAACCCTAACTTGCACTCTAAGACAACTGAACTTGTTCAGAAGGCTTTGCCAAAGTCATCTGAAATTGTGGGTCATGGGTCTGAAATTGCAAGGCCTCTTAAGCCTACTTCAGACAAAGAAGGAAAGGCTCATGAGGATAGGATTGTTGTTGTTGATGCTGTAGCAGCATCACCTTTGGCTACTTGCCCCTCTGATCCAGAACTAATCCAAGTGGCTGCCATAGCTACTGCTTTGGAACAAGAGGAGCTGGAACAAAAAGAAGAACAAGAGAAGTTTGATCATGCACTTGTTGTGGCTGCACAACTTGCCTTAGCTGATGATGAAAGGCAAGAAACCTTGGCTCAAGGTTCTAAGAAAAGAAGAAGATCCAGTGTTGTTCAGAGGAGGAACAAGAGAAGTAGACTTCTTGAGGTGGCTCCTGAACCTACTACTAGGGTTACAAGAAGTGTGACTAGTCAACAAGAAGCTGTGGAGATGGCTGACAAGTACCAGAAGTTTGTCACAGCCAATCTCTTTTTCAAAAAATGTAGAGAAGCCAAGCAAGCTGAAAGAGAAAACCAGCAGGTGTCTGAACCTGAAAAGGCTAAGACTCCAGTAAAGAGGCTTAGAGTCAGGTTTGACAATGTGACCCCTTCACCACCCTCTTCACCTGAAAAAAGGCCTGCTGAAGAACAAGAAAAAGAAAGAGATTGATGATCAACCTATGGTTATTGAAGAAGAAGAACCTGCACCACCATCACCATCATCTCCTCCATCACCCCCATCCTCACCATCATCTTCATCATCTTCAGAGTCAGCTCAATCTGAAGAACCTGTTGTGGAGATTCAGCAAGGATCAAGTTCCACGGTATGGAAAGGAGTATGCTGCCTGAACACATTAGGCTTGGACCCAAAAATAGGGATTTCTTCACAGAACCCACTTTTGATCCTTATGCATTCCCCTTCATTGATCATCAGTTTGAGGAAGAAGCTGAAGTGCCCCATAAGAGGTATGAAGGACCTTTCTTTGAAAGGGAAAGGGTTCCTAAGTTCCCAAACCTCTATGAAGAGCTGTTGTACTTCAGAGATGCACCTCCCATCTCTCTGCATCAAGGTTTGAACAAGCACACTGCTGAAGCTGAAAGAGATAAGTACAAGGGAAGCTTTGATCAGCAGTACTCAGGACAGTTAGAGAAGATCAGAAAAGGTGTGGTACCACCTTCTCATAAGTGGGCTCCACTCAATCCTTTCTCTAATGAAGACTGTCTGAAATTATCCAATGAAGACTGGAGCTTTGCTAGGCAGCTGTATACAGAAGGAGAGTTGTTTGAAAGAGACTGTCTCAAGGGCATAGGTATGAGAGGCTACAAGCCTCCTAGGACTTTCTCAATCAGGCCAACCACCAAAAATTGGTGCAACCTGATAGGATTGTGCCTAGGTATCCTTTGAAGGAGGGTTCTGAAGATAAGTTTAAAGAACCTAAAGTTTACTCAGACCCCTTCAAGCCTTTGACTCCAAGGGAGTGGAGATAGCTTCCTGCCAATATAAAGAAGCAAGGAGGAGGCATGGATCACAGTCTCAGAGACAGAGTTTGGGCTTCGTATTGGAAGATAAGAGAGGATGCTGGATCCTCTTCTGGGTCATCTGGACCTGATGAAGATTCACTAGTTGGTCATGGGAAGCACCTCAATGTGCAGTATATGTTTATCAGACAACCCTTTCCCCCTATGGCTGCACCATTTCATGAAGAATGGGAGTTATTAAACCCCATTGGCACCTTCTTTCATTCTGTTTATCATCCTCATGGGTATGGGTTTTCCAAGTTTTGGAGTGTTGTGATTTGTATGTAGGTACATTCAAATCATTCTATGAATCAGATCCTGATCCTGAGGAAGAAAATAGAAGGCTAAGGATGAAGATAAAGAAGCTGGAGAAGAAGAATGCAGACCTTGTTGCTAAGCAAGACCAAATCCTTCAAGAGCAACAGCAGATTAAATATGGCCAGAGAGGATATGAAGACTGCTCTTCTTTCTCAGATTGACAAAGCCAAAGATGAAATGATTTCTTTCTTGAAGGAAGCTTTGCTGAAGAAAGATGGATAGTCTATGATGTGTAGCCATGTTCTTAGTTCATTTCTTTCAAGTGTTTAAATTTCTGTTTGTCTGAACTATTTGCTATAATCTATTAGTTTTTACTCATGAATGTTGTGCTTTATTGTCTGAGTTTGTTGTTGTTGTGCTCTGGAAACCCTTTTGATTGATGACAAAAGGGGGAGTATAAAAGCTAACAAAATCTGAATCTGAAGTGATTACAGGACTCAGGGGGAGCATATAAGAAAACTGATAAAACTGAAAAGGTGTAGATCAATTAAGTGTTCAACATCTGAGAGGGAGTTATCAGTTTTTTATTAAAAACTCCTTTCAGATTTGTATATTTTTAAGCAAATTTGTCATCATTAAAAAGGGGGAAGAATGTTGAGTCTCAAAAATATCATAAGTAAATTATGATGTTTCAAGACAATATACTTCCCAAGTTTTAATGACTAACAAATTTGGGTTAAAATAATTCATCTTAGATATATATATCTGTTTTAATGATTTATCTGTGATTTCAGCAAGCCTCTATGAACTTACAAAAAGACTTTGTGAAGTGTTTTCAAACTGTACTTGAGGTATCAAGCCTTCTGAAGGTTCAAACCCGTCTGAAGTGTTGAAGCCGTCTGAAGTGCCCAACTCGTCTGAAGTGTTGAGGCTGTCTGAAGTCTCATTAATGACGTGGCATCTTTGCTGAAGTTTTGTGAAGAAGTTTTCTGAGTCTCTGCTGCACGTACCTTTTCAAGCATATTTATGGCAAGGAACACAGAGGTCCTTCCTGGTGTTTTTGAATTCATACACACTGAGGAAATTCCTGCAACGCAGCCTCTGCAGCAGATTTGAAGCCAGCCTTTTGGCAGATGCAACCATGTTTTGTGTCAGAAAGTCAGGACTCTCAGAAGCCTGTCTCACAACGGATTAAATAGCATTTAATGCTATCTCTAAACGGTGGTTTTTCAACGGACTGAAGTCTGGGTATAATACCCCTCATAAAGCCATCATGATAAGAGACATACATATACATATAGAGAAGAACAGAGACGGATTTCAATTCAAGAAAATCAAAGACAAACAAATCGCTGCTAGTTTTTACAGAGTAAAAACTCTCTGATAATATTCTTTGTACACACATTTGTATATCCTGAGATACCTCAGTTATCTTTGTACATTGTATTTGTTTGAGCTTCTTATAACCGGTTTAGTTTAAAAGCTTAAACTTATCTTTTCTCTGTAAAAATCGTTCAAGAGCCTGGAGAGGCTTGGCTGTAAAGAATCTTGGTTGTAGAGCCTGGAGAGGCTTGGTTGTAAAGAATACTTGGTTGTAGAGCCTGGAGAGGCTGGCTTGTAAAGAATACTGGTTGTAGAGCCTGGAGAGGCTTGGCTGTAAAGAATACTTGGTTGTAGAGCCTGGAGAGGCTTGGCTGTAAAGAATACTTGGTTGTAGAGCCTGAAGGGCTTGACTGTAAAAGAATACTTGTAATCTTTGTGAAAGATTAAGAGAAAATCCAAGTGCTAGTTGGCATTGGGACTGGACGTAGCTCACAGTGGTAGTGAGTGAACCAGGATAAATTCCTTGGCTAAGTTTTCTATCCCTTAACTCTTGTCAATTCGTTTATACTAATTTAAGGGAAATGAAAAGCAATTCTAAATATTTCAAAAGCTAAGAAACCTTTAAAATATATTTCCAGAAGTTGTCTTAAAAACTTCAGACAGTCCTAAAAAACCTGTCTGAAACAGTTTTATACTTGTTGTTTTGAAAAAGCTTTCAAAAATATTAAGAAACACTATTCAACCCCCCTTCTAGTGTTTCCCTGTGTTTCTACAAGTTGGTCCACGAGATCGAGAAACAAATGGAGCAAGAGAAGGTTTGTGTTTGTCAAAACCATGAAAAAGGGAGAAAGGAAATAATGTTTGAATGAAGAAAGGGGTCTTTCTTCCAAGAAATTGAGGTATACAAAGGCCGTTGAAATCCTTCTATGGAATCAGGAAACTTGGAACTTTTTGACTCCACGCTTGTAAAATGTTCTTTGAAAATGGCTTTGAGCCACAATTGAAGGAGCCAAAAAGGACACTCAGAACTTTAACATGTTCTGATTTTCTTAAAGCTAAAACAACCTCATTCAAACAGTCATAGAGGCTACCTAGAAGGAAACGACTAAAATCGATTCGAACTTTACTTTGAGCAAGAGTTTATGGCCAGACTAAGAAGAGATTTGGAATTTGAAGAGAACGGAACGATATAATGCTAAATATATGATAAATTTATAAATAATTACAACACTTATCAAGGATAAAATGTTAGATTTATTCCCCAAATTACCTCTTTTTAGTAATAATTCAGATTTTGTGTTTATTTAATTCAAATTTGAATTTGATGCTATTTTGATAAGAAATCCGTTGATTTTGCAGTTAAATAGGAAAGTTTTTAAATGAAGGAACAAGATAGCATTTATTTGAAGAAAGAATCTGCAGATAAGATTCTAAATGACAGCAGATCAAGATAAATCAGTAGTTATTTGGATAAAGATTTGCAGATAAAATTCTCAATTCAAATTGAAGATAGAATCAGCACAAGATTCAAGCTAAAATGAGGGAAATAAGGAAAGCATAGCAGACAAGAGAGATCAAGAAGAGATCAAGATGGAAAGGAGGAAATCAGAAAGCAGAAACGGTGAGCTGCGCTCCACCTACGCTTAGCGCAAGTGGAGCGCAGGAATTAAAATTGCTCTCTGTTTCCTGCGCTTCATCTACGCTGAGCGCAGGTTGAAGCACAGGAATACGGAAACAGTTTTCCAAAAGATTTCCAACAAGATTCTTCCAGACTTTCAGATAGCTTTCCAACTTCTATATAAAGGACCTTTTGTATAGATCAGAGGGAGGCAGCGGAGCAGAGCTGGAGCTAGAGAAAGTGTGACAGTTTCTCTATTGGTTTGTAATGGTACCATGAGTAGCTAAACTCTCCCATAGGATTGAATGTAGTTGATTCAATCCCCAATTGTATTTGAATTCTCTTTGTTATTTATGAATCCCTGTTGTTATAATATCGATGTTTTTATTCTGTTCTTACTGCTTAGTTTTCGCCTTTGTGCCGGAGTTATGATTTGGTTTATGGGGCGCACTGGAAAGTGGTTTTATAAAATCATGAGCGAGTTTGGGGGAACTAGGAATAGGAAACTTGAATTCTGATTGGCGAAAACACTCAAGTTGTCACTGTGGGAACCAGGATGACTTGATAGCTTTTACAACTGTTCTTCAACCGTGATAATTTATCACTGTGGGAACCAGGGTGAATTATTTCTAAGTATTTCATATCTGTGAGAACCTTTTATGAAATAATATTTATTTGTGCTAAATATTATAATTACACATTCATAATATTATTGGGTTTCAAATATAAAAGGGGTGCGATAGACGAAGTTCAATCCTAGTCAAGCAACCTTCTCAACCATCTCAATTTACTGCTTTTATTTACTATTGCAATCTTTACAAACAAACAACCATATTCTCTTACTTGATAAGTGTGACCACTAGATTCTAATTGAAATGTTCCATGTGGATACGACAAACCCTTTCATTTACTATTACTACTAGATTTTTGGTATGCTTTCCAGAATTTCAACAGGGAACAAAATACAAAACCTGATAGCCCAAACATCAGAAAAGCTATGTGTTCAGTCTTAGATACTGGGCCAGTGACTTTGTTGTTATTTTGGAATGAAAAGGCATGGGTGAATTTGTCCAGTTTGGTTCTAAAGTCTTATCAATAGTGAAGTCAGAAGGAATAAAAATATCACCCTCAGGTTTTTTAACACCTATTATAGCAGCCAAATCAAAAGAGTAGGTGTTATCATGCCATAAGGTAAATGGAATGTGTGGGTGGTTCGATCCCAAAAGAAAACATGAAGTCATCAGAAGTACATAATCATAACGGAAGATCATATCTTCTAAGCTGAATCAAATAAAAAATCCCTAGTTTTTCCAATGGTTCCCTTTACTTGCTTTCAACCCTATCTAACTAGTTCAAATAATCTGTTTCTTAACAGGTGGAACAGTTCGAAAGATAGAAGGCAGATTTTTCAAGAAATCTGTTCGAATAGGGTTTTGGAAAGCTAGAAGCTTTCTTCATGTGAAGAAGGAAAGAAGGCAGCATACCTTTCGATCCTCGAAGGTCAAACGTAACTCCATCATGCCTAGCGATGCGGACTTTTGACAAAATCTACTCAACTGATCTTATGGTGATGTATCACTCAAACACGGGATGCTTTGAACCTCCCCCTTCCTCATCTTGAAACACATGGAGCACGCCTTTCAAACAACGCTAAGATGACTGCCTCACTCCCTTTTGGTATGCTGGTTACCAAAATCTTAAAACATTTCAGGTTGATTCTCTGGGAGTGAAGAGACGAAGGAAAGACCTACCTTATTTGGAAAGTCCAAACCTTCAGTCTCTCAAACTTGATGGTAAGTCTATCCTCCTCCTACTTTTCCCATTGACTCTCCCTACTAAAATTCTGCCATCGGTTCAAGCCCCCCCCTCCTCAAAAATGTCATGTCCAAAGATAGTGACTAAAAAGAAAAAGTTCGTGAATAGAAGCTGAGGATCTCAAGCAAGATCTGAATCCAGAGGAAAGAAGAAAAGAAAATAAAAGCTCAACCAGAAGTCTCAATTGAGACTGAAGCAAGAGAAAGATGAAGAAGAATACAAGAAGAGAGGACATCACTTCAGCTCTTGTACAATCTAACCCTCAGCCCTTGAGAGCTGAGCCCTCACATCCACCTGAGAAAGCTGAGATGCCTACTGGGACTGAGACTCAAGAGCAACCTGAAGTTGAGCATAGTTCAGACACCACTAGCCTCACCCCCCTTCCTACACCCACTTCCAGCAAGCCTCACTTCCCCCATCACAAAAATAGTAGTTGAGGCTCTTGCCAGCTTAGAAAAAGAGATGACTGATACCTTTACACCTGAAGTTATGCAAGAGGAAAGGTCCCTGAACCTAAGATTGAGGAAAGAAGTTCCAGCCTCTCAAGAGAAGACTCCAGTCTACTCTCCTCCTGCTCACTCCTATCAGACCTCTCTGCCCACTCCTGGTAAATTCTTTGAGGACTCTCTGTTCATTCTCCTCCTCCAAAGTATGATCAATCTGCTCCACCACCACCTGCTCCTACTCCAATAGTTGAACCATCAATACCGACTCAACCTCTCTGATTCAATTAAACACTTTTTTGAACAACTGTAAAAGGAACACAACAACAGAAGCAAGAGCTTAGCACTAGTCATAAGCGCACACAAAAGAATATTCTTAAGGAACTTAAGAAGAACAAGCTAAGGCAAGAGGAAATTCTAAATGGTTTGGACACTATTCTTCAAGCCATATGCACTTCAAATGACTTCAAAGCGCAAGATGCACCTGCACTTGTCCAATCTGCCTCCTCTTCTTGACATTCCACAGACTGTGCTAAGGCCTCTTGGGGTCCTCCTTTTGGCTCATCTTCTTCCCATCTAGCTAGGTTAGTTATTTATGTATTTTGATAATGGCAAAAGGGGGAGTAGGTTAGAGTAAAGCTTTTTAGCTTTAGGAAGATGAGATCTAGTTGATGGCCACTCTTTGCTTTCTAATTGTTTGTAAATTTTTGAATCTTTTGTAATCATATCATCTCAATTATTATGAACCAATGAAGTAATTTTTCAGTTTTCATCCCTTTATCTATTTACTGTGCATCCTTAAGCTAATTGAGCAAGCAATCTGTGATGAAATGAATGAATGTTTTTCACTCTTAATCTGCAATGTATGTTTGTTGTGAATCTTACTGTCTTAAGAACTTTAAACAAGCAAAAAAACATAAACTTTTCTTTTGATAAAAATGCTCAGACTCGGGGGGAAGCTGAGACTTGAAAATATATTTTTCAACATAAAAACAAAAGCTTTATGGTTTTCATCATCAAAAGGGGGGGAGATTGTTAAGACAAACTCACTCCTAAGGTTTTTAATGAAGTCAAACCATAAGTAAGGATGATTACAAAAGCAAAGCATGATATACATCTTGTTATTACTAACTGTTTGCTCAAAGTGTTGGCAGAAATTCTAGATCTTTAAATTTGCAGGATAAATTCTCTTATGCTAAGATAAAGACAAAAACACAAGACAACTCAAAATCATTCTTTGAGGCATGAAGTATAAAATTCAGAATCAAGATTTGCCAAAAGAAAGATTAAAACAAGAGCTGCTGAGTAGAGCGATTCAAGGTCAGACTCAGACTGAGAGTCAGACTCAGATGCAGATTTAAGACTCAAACACAAGCTTACACAGAAGAACTGAGACTCAGATGAGAGCCCCAAGACTGAGATCAGAACCAGATGCAAGAACCTGCCATCAGACAAAGACTGAGACTCAGACTCAACCTAAGGACACAAGGCACAAGTGTCAAACAAGAGTCAAGACAAGACACTGCACACGCTGACACAAGGCAGTACGCACAGTACTTTTGGAAGGAAGCTCTTCTATCTTTACAAGCTATCTATAAACGGTCACCAACGACCATGTAACGGACTAGTTTTCATTTGAATTAATGCCAAGATCAACAGTGAAGAAGAGAGAGAAAGACTACACTGCACATTGAAAAATCTTTGCATCTCAACTAATCTCAAGTCCTTCTCATCTCAGATCCAGTCTCAACTTCAGAACACCTCTGTAGTCTCATCGATCTTCTTTTAAGTTCTTAATTCCTATCCTTGCAAAAAGATTAATATGCCTAGCTGATCTCACTATTTATCCAAACATTGTATGTTGTAAGCTAGAACTATCATCACACTATCATTCCTTGTAAAGTGTCTCAACTGAGATAGGAGAGAGCCTAGTCTTAGTGTGAGTTGTAAGAAGCCTGAAGAGGGCCCAATGAAGAATACTTGTTTCATAGCCAAGGTAGAAGAGCCTAAGCTTGGTGTGAGGGTGAGCCTGAAGAGGCAGCAAGAATACTTGTATTTTACAAGGTTGTCAATAGTGGAAATCTCACAAGTTGTGAGGACTGGACGTAGCCCAAGGAGTGGGTGAACCAGGATAAATCAATGTGCATTTCTTTCCCTTATATCTTTTATTTACATTGCACAATTAATACCTGGGACGTATCTGCTCAAAATAAATTAAATTGATTTAAAAGGAACTAAGTCTTAACTACTGAGATTCACTTTTACAAGTTAAATAATTATACTAAGTTTAGACAGTATCTTATCTAACCCCGTCTGAGCTTCCAAGTTATCTAACTTGAGAACACGTCTCAATTTGAGGCTTAAGTGTTTTTTCAGGAACAAAAGTTTAAAAAAGTCTCTATTCAAACCCCCCCCTCTAGAGACAACCAGCCAACTTCAGATTTTTCTTCCAAGTTTGAGGGGTAGGTAACGAAAGTCAAATGAAAAACCCTCAATATTATTCAAAAGATTAGAATTTTTGGGTTCGTGACTCGAAAACTTATCTTAAAAAATGGCGTTGAGACATAATTGAAGGATCCAAAAAGGGCCACTGAGAATTTTTATGGGTTTAGACTTTCTCAGGGCACAACTGTTTCGTTCAAAACATTATATAGCCTAGCCAACAAAAAATGGCTAAAGTCTATCTTGAAATCAATTTGATCGAGGGCAATGGCTAAGTTCAGAACGGATTTGGGGACTTGTAAAGACCTCGAACAAAAGTCATAGGCAGATAGCCACATCATTAAGAAGGTTATATATGTTCAGTTCAAGAGACTTTCCCAGATTCTTTCTTGTTATTTTGTATGAAGTAGGAGTAGGTAAATTTTTTCCAATCTGGCTCAAGGCCTTTCTCGATGGAAATATCAGAAGGTAAGAAACTTCACCTCCTGAGAAATACTTTGTGATGGCAGCGAAATCGAATAGCATAGGTGTTATCATCACTACTACAAAAAAGGCATTCTACGACGGTTGAGGGACAACCGTCGTTGAAAGATGCGCGGTGGCATTTTTGCAATTATGTGGGTAACTTACAACGACGGTTGGGCCTTAACCGTCGTAGAAAGCATGTTTCTACGACGGTTGCCAATCAACTGTCGTAGAAAACTACCTTAGAATAAATGTTTACAAAAATAAAGGGGGGGTGTGAATAGCAAAAATGGGTGGTGCGGGAGTAATAGTGGACTACCACGACTGGCCCAGTGGACACCCGTCGTGGAAGACCTTATGGGGGTGTGACAAGTAAAGTGGGGAGGTGCAGGGAGCATTAGGGGTTTCAGAAAGGAAGGGGGTGTGAATAGCAACACATGGGTGGTGCAGGAGTAATAGTGGGCTACCACGACGGGCCCAGTGGACACCCGTCGTGGCAGACCTTATGGGAGGTGTGACAAGTAAAGTGGGGTGGTACAGGTAGCATTAGGGGTTTCAGAAAGGAAAGGGTGTGAATAGCAAAACATGGGTGGTGCAGGAGTAATAGTGGGCTACCACGACGGGCCCAGTGGACACCCGTCGTGGAAGACCTTATGGGGGGTGTGACAAGTAAAGTGGGGTGGTGCAGGTAGCATTAGGGGTTCAGAAAGGAAGGTGGGTGGGAATAGAAAAGCAGGGGTGGTGCAGGAGTAATAGTGGGCTACCACGACGGGCCCAGTGGACACCCGTCGTGGAAGACCTTATGGGGGTGTGATAAGTAAAGTTGGGAGGTGCAGGGAGCATTAGGGGTTTCAGAAAGGAAGGGGTGTGAATAGAAAGCATGGGTGTGCGCAGCAAAATGGGGAATCCACGACGGTTCATGAGAAACCATCGTGGTAGGTTGGCAAGGAAATCCACGACGGTTTCTCAGGCAACCGTCGTTGATAGTGGCAGTAGGATGCAGACTTCAAAAAATTAAAGGGGTGTGTGCAGCAAAAAAGCGGGTGTGCGCAGTAAAGATGGGAATCCACGACGGTTGCTAAGACAACCATCGTGGTAGGTGGGCTATATATTCAACTTCCCCTTCTCCCCTGCGCCGCATCAGAACCCTAATCTCTCTCTCTACCTTCAGACTCTCTCTCTAAACCCCCCTCTCCCCACCGTTTTCCCGTCTCCCACCGTCCCCCTCCCCTTCCCCACGGCGCTTCTCTCTCTCAAACCCCCACATCTCTCTCCCTCACCATAGCCCACTGTCCCCCTCACATCCCTCCACACCGTGCACCCCTCCCCCCACCGTTTCTGTCCGGCCTCCGTGCGCCTGTCGTCGTCGCTCTCTTTCTCTCCCCTTGATTACCGTCCGGCGCTATATATTCAGGAGAACGCCTTGTACCTGAAGAACGGGGTTACGACTATCGGTGTCATCAGAGTCTTCAATGGAAACCGTAGATGGTTTAGAACAGGGTTATCGTCAAGAGTGCGTCTTTGCTGCTTGGTTCTATGAATGAGAGCTTTCACTCGGGGGCTTTCAGTCTTCCGAAACTTGATGATGGTTTCGTGGGGAGAATCATTGTCATTGGTTGAGGGGGTGTCTTCATGAACGTGATTGGTGGAAGCAGTGGCGGAAAACAGAGAAAGAGGGCGTGACTCTAACTCCGAGGGTGAGAAGCACCGCTTTTCCAGAATGTTTGAGGCTCGAAATTGACGGAGAAGGAGAAGGAAGAGCTTGACCCACCACCATTTGCGTCTCTGTGAGTGAGAAGCACCGCTTTTCCAGAATGTTGAGGCTCGAAATTGACGGAGAAGGAGAAGGAAGAGCTTGACCCACCACCATTGCGTCTCTGTGAGTACCACTGCCAGTGGCTATTACAAACAAGCAAGATAAGGAAGAAAGCAAAACTCCACGACAAGCCTTTTTTTTGTTTATTTCTTCTTCTTGGTTTACTAAGACTTACTTGCTGTCATGAAGACTTTGGTTATGGGGACTTTCATTGCTATATGATTTCCTTTGACAGTGATCCTGGTATATATTTATACATTCTAAGATATATAATCACTAGTATATATTTATACATTCTAAGTTTATATGCTTGCATTTGACAGTAATCCTGGTAATATATATGTTCAAATTTTTTATATGCTTGCATTTGCATTCTTTAGGCAGGTTAAGTTGTAAATTAAAGCCTAGTAAGCTACTGAATGTTTTGGAGAGAAGGAAATGAAAGAGAATTACAAGAAATTTGATAATTTTCTGTCTTTAAAATATTAAATTTAAACAATGTTAGTATAAATCAATGTTTTTTTGAGAAACTCCGCTCTGTATATTGGTACTTCTCCAGGAACAAAATCCAGTTGTTTTTTGAGATTTCTTGGTGATGCTATTGTAATCCATGTTCTGTATATTCTGCAGAACGAATAACATATAATTAGCGAACATGGCAGTCACATTCTACGACCTTAGCTCTGATTTTGGGGTTTGAAAAAGCTTGATGAGTACCTTCTCTCCCGCAATTATATCACTGGGTAAGTCACTGTGTGGCTTTTGTGCTCCTTCTTTTGTTTCATTTTTTTTCAATTTAATTTGCTGATCCTTATGCATTGTCCTTTTACCTGATCTGTTTAGGTACCAAGCTTCAAAGGATGATGTTACCGTATATGTTTAGAACCACCACATTGTGCCTCGGGTCATGCCTTTCTCATGAGATGGTGGAGAAAAATGGTATGCAAGCATTTTAATACATGGGCAAAAACAAAATAAATTAATCAGATTTGAGTAAATATTGAAAAGAAAAAGACTATTTGACACAGGTTTGGATGAGGGCAACAAGGAATAATCAATAATGATATTGCAAAATGCCTAAACTAAATTCCTCTGATTTTTAGATTGTTTCTGTTATTGCCCCAAAGATCCTAGTGTAGATATCAATGTGCTAATGCTGTGACATTATGAATTGCTTAGGAAAAGTGTCTTTGAGTTGGTTTGGAAGGGTAACTAGGCTAATAGTAGCAGATGCACAACTAATAAGGATGATATTAACAGATTAGAATGGTCATTATTTAAAGCCACCAGTACTTAACCCTTTAATTGGTCATTGTGATGATGCTGGAAGATTGCCATCTTCTTCAGTGAAGAAAAGGGTCTGTAATAGTCTTTGCTCATTTTAAAAGGAAAACACACACACTCACACCCATTTCCCTTTTCTATTTCTTTGTTTCTCTCTGTTTGTCTGAAGAAGTGAAGAAGGAGAAGGAGAAGGAGAAGAAGAGAGAGTAGCAGAAAGCAGAGAAAGAAAATTAGTAGAGGGAGAAGGAGAAGGAGAAAGAGAAAGGTTGATTTTTTCAGCTGAGTGGGTTTCACGCTTGTCTTTTATATATTTATATGAATATGAATATGAATAATAATTATTATTATTATTATGAATATATATAATTAATAATAAATATGGTCTATGTCTCAGATCAGGTTCCTCAACAGCTAATTGGTGATCCAGGAAGGTTTAGACAAATAATTACAAATCTCATGGGTAACTCAATTAAGGTAAGTCTAATGAGAGAATTAAAGATGTTATATACCATCAAGTCTGTCAACTCATTTGTTTTGTGGACTAAATTACATGTCAACAAAGCAACATTTACTCGGTCTGATACTCTACTGATCTATTGAAAATTGATGTCATTTTGGATCTAGAGATCTGCCCTTGTCCTTCATTTTGTGTTTTAAACTGCCTTATAGATTTAGTAGCTACGGATTAGCTATGGAAATTTAGTAGCTAACCCACTTTTAACGACGGTTATGGTTATAACCATCGTGGAAAGTACGAAATTTGGAGTTGTGAAGGGACTTTCTACGACGGTTGAAATGAAAACCGTCGTGGAAAGTAGAGCATTTCACGACGGTTACCATCTTAACTGTCGTGGTTTCTCTACTTTCCACGACGGTTTTCCTTGCAACCGTCGTAAAATGCCATACTTTCCACGACGGTTACCATCTTAACCGTCGTGGTTTCTCTTTTTCTACGACGGTCCTCATGCGTCGTCAAAATTCAAATTTTCAACGACGCCTGGTTCTACGACGGTTGTACAACCGTCGTAATAGGCCATTTTCAACCGTCGTAGAAGACCCTTTTTGCACTAGTGCATATGGGTGGTTCGACCCTAGAAGAAAAATGAAGACATTAATAAGGTAAGATCATAAGAGAGATCGAAACTACTCAATTGAATCAGATCGAAAATTCTGATTTGTTTCCAATATTTCCCTTTGTTGCGTTGAACCCTATCGAGCCAATCAATAAAGGGTCCCTTTTTAGTGGGAGGAACAGTTCAAAAAATAAGGGGAAGGTAGTTCGAAAAGTCAGTTCGAACAGGATTCTGAAAGGCTAAAATGTATTTAGATTTTCTAGAAGGAAAGAAATTGAACTTTTCGACCTTTTCCGGAAGAGTGCAAGGTCCTAAGAAGCAATATTTTTTGTTTTTTAAAGAGAAAGGAATTAGAACCTGTTTCTTCCAAATTTGTGAATTCTCAGGGTCAATTTCTGGTTCTAGAACATAGTTCATATTGTTCGCAGCTACCAATTTGCCATTCGAAAAATGTTTAGGAACACTGAATGATTGTTCTTATGTGTTTTGGGAAGCCATAGAAATTTCTGCAAGAAAAGCATTCGAATAAATTGTCAATAATTCAAAGATGCCAATTCGAAGAAATCAAACAAAATAAAGATGCAATCTTGACAAGACGATAAACGCTACTGAAGCCAAAAGATCCATTCCAAGATCCTATCTTTTAATCAAAAGCTTAGAGATTTAAAGAGAATCAACTGATTTAAACACAAAAATGTGATCTTTTAGTTGAAAGAATTGTTATTCACAACCAAGATTGAGAAGCAAAAATATGAGATTGTGATAAACCAAAAAGAAAACCCTTTTTCTTTTCTCTGTACACAGCAATGAGTTCTTAAAAAGAAATGAAGAAACTAGCATAAAAGGAGGATGGATTACCTTGAAACAAGCTGATTAAGATAGAGAAGAAATCTAAATGGAGCTTGAACGCTAAAGATCTTTGGAAAGAGGCTTGAAGAGAACTAAAAGGGTTTTTAAGAGGGTTATGAGCGAGAATTTTTAGCAAGAAGAAGGTAAAGAGTTTATGAATTTAGAAAAGGTAGAGAAGAAGGCAAAATGGTTTACTGTTGTGATATTTATAGGTGCAGATTGGAGAGAAAAATGGAAATTAAATGAAATTATTAATGCGTTGTTTCTTGGAACTTATCATTTGAAAAAGGGGCGTATTTATTGTGCATTAGTTATGTGCCCTGATCCCCATGGATTGATAAGCAGAAATGATAGATAAGAACGATTGTTAATGATGATAAAATATGTTGGGATTCTAATCTATTAAAATATTAGTTTCTACGAAAAATCTGAAACGTTTTCTCGAAACCAATATTTTAGGGGGGAATCTATTGGAGTCAAATTTAAAAATCTTTCTAAGTTAGTTACAAGTATCATTCTTCGAATTTGAAGAAAAGAATGTAGTTCCAGTTCTAACACATAGAAACAATTCGAAGGATATTTGTGTTTCGAAGGGTATTATTATTATTATTTGAAAGATAGTTGTATCTCGAATTTGAGAGATTCTTATATGAAGGACTTAAAAGATTTTCAGAAGCTGAAGTTAGGTAAATTCCAAAGTCAAAAGCCAAGACCTGTCAAGAATCCAAGAATTCGAAGTCGAAGTATTTCTCTAGAGAAAAACTTAGCAAATTTTGAAGAAGTTGAAGTCAAACAGTTTTACAAGTTCAAATTCGAGAAGAAATGTTTGAAACAAGAGGACAGGAGACCGTTGGAAGTGGTTAGGAGATGTTACATTCTTCTAATTTGATTAGAAGACACGTGGATTTTTTACCGTTAAAAATAGTTTATATTGATATTGTCAAGTTGTAATTAGTTAGCCGTTAGACTTTCCAACTCTATAAATAGGATCATCGTTGTTAGAATAGGGGTTGGATTTTCATTATATGAAATCTCTTTGAATACCAAACACATACATATATTCGAGACTACTGGTTCTGTGAGAGACAAAGTATGTAATGCACCATTGTTTAAATTAAGTACTATTGTTCGAGAATTCCTTTATTTTTCTTTTACTTTTCAGTTGTTTCTTTTATTTCTTTCTTCTTCATCCTTTTCAACTTTTTTTCTTATTCATTTAATTTATAAAATTCTTTTTCTCTTCATTTAATTTTATAACTTTAACAAGTTTTCTGACTTTCATTTGGATTCAAGTTTCCTAACATATGAGACATTACAAATTCTTATAAGAATTCAAAATTTCACATTTCCTTTAAGTAAATCTATTTCTTAAAAAGAATCTTTGAAGAGGATTTAGATTCTAGTTCCAGAATATACTTTGAAAATCAAAGTGAACACATTTCAAAATTAAAGAGAGATTAAATCAAAGATCCAATAGTTAAGGTATTTTTTGTGGTTTAATTAATAAAAAGTTAGTAATTATTAAATTCCATTAATTATTTTTTTGTAACTAATAGTTAGATTACATCTTGCTCTAGAAGAAATGAAAATGTGGCTTCTTGAACAAGATAGGGAAAATGGCAGTGTAAAAATTTGACAGATTAGACAGGGGCATTTTGGTCACTTTACTAAAAATGGCCAAATAAATTTCCTATCACCAAAATGATATTTCTAACATTATTCCCCACCATTTTATAGGTTTCATGAATTTTTCATAATTTTCACAAATTAATTTATATTATTATGTATTTATTGTCTAATAGGGGCATTTTTGTCATTTTATTGAATATTATTAAAATAAATATGGAAAATTTATCTGAAAATCATAAATATTCTAAAAAAATATTTTCAACCTAATTTATTTATCTAACAGGATTACCCTTGGTAATAGGGGATATATGTGGTTAACACAAAAAAAAATTGGCATTTGATTTTGTGAAATTTTCTCCGAGACATATTGAAAAGAACATAGAAAATATGTATTTGGAGACATTGTAATTGGTGGTGCAAAGAAAATAGGTGCTGATATTAGATATTCAACTAACTATTTATGACATATGAATTAGTATGTGAATTTAAGTGATGGATAGTGTATGTAAAAATATTTTATGATATTTTATTTATTTAATATATGAGATTGTATTATATAATCAACAATACTGGTCAAATAGCTTGTATAACCTAAAAAACTATAAAAATATCTAGATATTCATGGGGAAAAAAGAAGGAATTGAAACTATTTCTCAAATTTATATTGATATGTCTTAAATGAATATCTAATTTCATATTTTTTATATGTTGTACATTTTTAAATGTTACAAAAGAAATAAATTAGTAATATTTTTTATTAATTTAGCAACATTTTAAATGTTACTAAAAGACGATTATATATGTGTTCTAGTCAATGTCTATTTAGAGGCCCATAACCCAGGCCCAATGGCCCTACCTATGAAACCAGAAAATATATAATACTATTGCTGAAACAACAAGAATATTTACCAAAAAAAAAAAAAAAACAAGAAGAAGAATACCTATATATTAACGACGTAGTGTTATTGTTATCGACATTCATTTGCTCTACATAATGCTAGTAAAATGTAGAATGTTATAAATGGCGCGATGCAACTTTATTTCCATGTGATTTCTTTCTTAATTTCAACGACTTTTTTATTTAAATATATATACAAGTGTGAATCCTTACTTAAATTCTCCGGTTAGGTACAACCCAAATCTTGAATCTAATTTTGACAGGCTTCTGTGTATACTATTGCTGAAAACCGTGTCCCATTTTCTCTATGGTCGCCTTTTGTTTTGTGAAATGGAAAGGTGTGCCAAATACATAAAACCAAACAGATTTCAATGTCCTCCAAGCCTGCACAACACAACTGGCCAAATAACTGTTATTCTTCTCCAATTCCCTCTTCCAAACACGCTATGTTATGTTGTATACAAAGAAAAAAAAAACAAAAGGTCAACAATTATGAATTATGCTTTAATTTTCTGACTTACGCTAGATATATATAAAAAAATTAGGAATACATAAAAGTGTATGACTTAACATCACAAATATAAAAACTAATTGTTTTAAAACTTCAAACCTAAAATACAATCAAAGGGTGTGCAATTATACTAATGATCAAAAGAGGACACGAAGGTAATTAATCGTGTAGATAACTACAGCTCAAACACTAGATAACTTTCAAATAAAAAACAAGAAAAACTAAAAAGAATGTTTGCCTATTTTTTTATTATATAAGTTATGTTCTTGCTCTGCATTCCAACTCTCTTGGTTTGCTCCGTTTTGGATAAGATGAAGGCATGAAGCGAAACCGATTGAGACATAATGACTAATTAATAGAAGTTGTGTGGATGTTAATCCCTTGGATGCTTGCAATTTCCACTTAATACGAATCAATAAGACGTACGTGATTAATGACATGTTTGATTCATTTCACACTATAAGTCACAAAACTATTTGATACACTTGTCCTCTGCACATACAAATAGGTTAGAAAGTTAAATATTTTAATTATATATGTGAAAACAATAAAGTAATTTGTTTCTCGAAGAAAATGTTACTTTCACCTTTGTTGAAAATTTCTTTCATCACTATAATGAGAGGGAAGGGCTAATATGTCTTTGTAAGTCGCATGTTCTTTGAAGATCTCACGCGGGTAGCAGAAAAGATAAAGAAAATTGTCCACCATTGCCTACCAATATTGGTGTTGGTGGCAAGTAAGGTTTGAACTAGGAAAAGGAGACGACTTGCAGAACTCTGACTCCGTCAAAAGTACTATTATGTGCTATTTATTTTCTTTTTTTAAGTATTGAAAGATTATCAGTATAGCTTGTTGATTAATTTATTTTATACTTCAAATAGAATGTAGAAAATCTTTTGATATTTATGTAAAAATTAAAAAGAAAATTGAACATGTGGGCACCATAGTTTAATTCCATTAACTTCCATGCTACACGCCTTCAAAAAAGAAACACAACATGGAGTTGTGATGATGTAAGGTTCTACGTCACTAGCCACGGTTGAAATTTTACGTTCCATTTTAACATAAGAACAAACAGGTGTCTTGCTTGCTTGCTAGCTAAAATGCTGTTGCCCGGTCCCACTAAATGTGTTTCTAGTGTGGCACTAATTAACTGTGCACTATTCAAATGACATGTTATAGTTTTTTTTTTTTTTGGTTATTTTTCTTTAAATATATTTTAGTAATCAAAATTTGGGAAAATTGCAAGATTTCCTGCATCACTGATTTTTGTGTTGCAACATTCAGCTTTAGGCGTGTTGGCACCATTGTCTGTCCATGTAGCTAAAAGTGTATCATATATAAATCAAGAGTAATGATACACGGTTCGATTTTTCTTTTTCTTTTTTTCAATTTTTTTATTGTTTTTATATTTTTTATTTATTTTTCACTTTTATTATTATATTATTTTTAATTATCTATCTCATCAAATATAAATATAAATTAAGAAATATAATAAATATGTTAATTTATATTAGCTTTATTATATTCTTTAATATACCATTCATTTATTTATTTTATTATAAGGAATATAGATGTGTACTATTCTATTTATGATATATGATCTCATTTTAATCCATCAGTTTGAAAGACTAGTCACATGACTCTTTTCTAATTTATTTTTATTCTTTCTCTTTTATGATAGTAATTCATTTTTACTTTTTTTTATTTTTTTCACTTTTATTATTATCTTTATTTTTATTTATCTGACTCATTAAATAAAAATTTAGATTAAAAAATACAATAAATATATTGATTTACATTAAATTTATTATTATTAATAATATTATTGTTGCTTGATAGTAGGTATGTTAACGAGGCAGGGGCGGACGAGAGCGAGTAGTGTACTACTCGTATCGATACTTATTGGAAATTGTTGAACCTGCACAAAATTATAATTATAATTATCCGATCTTCAAACTACTTATGGTAGAATGGTACAAACCGGGTCGAACCCTGAAGATCCACTCAAATTAATAATTCTTTGGGGGGTTGATTGATTGGAATAAACTAAAAAAATAAAGATTTAAAAGCAAAGGTTGAATCAATTTAAGACAATATCAATCCAGGAATTCAAAGGCTATTTTCATGGTTAATAATTGGTTATTAATAACATGCATTCAAAAGATTAAATCTATCAACTTAGGATCATATGGAACCCCTACAATAATCCTCGGATTCACTACTGAAATAATTTCTAAACTTCAATTGATTAAGATTAACAAGATCAAATAACCACCAAATCTTATGTTAGATCCAAATCAATTTTATAATTGGAACCCAATTGAAGTAAATAATTAAATGAACACCTTCAATTCAATTACTTACTCTATGCTTTTTAATTGTTGCATGATGATTAACCAATCAAGAGTACAACATACATCAACAACAAATTTCATAACCAAAATATGTTAACCAATCAAACTTTGATCAAAGAAATATGAAATTAAAGCAAGTGGAGTAGAAAAGCAAGGTAGATATAATTCAATGAGCATGTAAATGAAGATCAAACCTCAAAACCAAGATGAAAATAAGCTTGACTCCTTGAATTGAATACAAACTTAGCCTTCCATGAAAACTTTACAAAAAGATGAACAAAAGTAAATGAAACTCTTAGTAATTTCTACTACAACTTAGATGATCTTCTCCCTGGCAAGTCCTCTTATTTATAAGAGGGGAAAAAATGTCATTCCAAAGATGATCACTCAGCCATGTCTAAGCATGTTTTGTCCATAAATGGACTTATTGATCAATTACCTAATGCATTTGTCCATTACTTTGAATTATTCACCTACTCTAGCTATCATTCACCAACTTGTCTCCCACTTGAACCGAGTATTTCATCATCAAGCTGGCAGAATCCAAGGAAGTTGTGATCTTCACATGAAATCAAGCTCTGAATCTTAGCTTTCCAACGTCGTTGGTTTGAGTCCGAAAAGAGTTTTCTAGCCCAACTTATGTCCCAATCATTGAGTGTTGGTCAGGTTTTCATGTAATGCTGAATATTCCGTCTTTCAAGCCAGTTTTGATCCACTAGACATCCGATTTAACTTTTGGGTTCTTCATCAAAGTTGTAGGGCTTTCTTTTATCTTTCCTACAATATAAATGGCATAATTTATAGATGTCTAGTAAATTTGGTAATTGCATCAGCATAGAACAATGATCACATGGAACTTATGTTAACCATTCCTCAAATGCAAATCTTGTAAATGTGAGGTTAATTGTGTGTCCATTAACAGTTAATAAAATAGTAAATTTGGTTAATTGTATCAGAATATATAGGACAATGATTACAAGGAATTTATGCTAGCTAACCCTTTATGAAATACAATCTTATGAACACGTGGTTAATTATGTCTCCATTAATGGTTAAAGAAATAGTAAATTTAGGTATTTGCATTAGAATAATTAATGATCACATGGAATTAACTATGCTAACACTTCCTGTGAACTTGAGGTTAATTGCGTGTGATCATTGTTTTATTCTTATGCAAATAACCAAATTTACTATTTCATTAACTATTATTGGACACACAATTAATAACCTTATGTTCGTAAGATTGCATTCCACGAAGGTTAGCATAAGTTTCATGTGATCATTGTTCTATTATGATGTCATTAGCAGAAAATTAACTATTTCATTAATCACTAATGGTTACACAAATAACCCCATGTTCACAAGATTGCATTCCTGGAAGAGTTGACATAAGTTTCCTGTCATCATTATTAATAACCAAATATTCTATTCCATTCACCATTTTTGGACACACAACTAACCTCGTGTTCACAAGAAGGGTTAACATAAATTTCATGTGATCATTGTTTTATTCTAATGCAATTAACCAAATTTACTATGGCCTTCTCCTTTAAAGTACTACTTGACTAGTTACAATCAAAACCTAAAAAACACAATTAAATGACAAGGACAGACTTAAGAAAATAAGAAATTGTAAAAAAGAAAAGGAGTGCTAATTGATAAATGTCTCAGCCTCTAGAGTAGCAAAATGCAGAGAAATATATCTAGTTTAGGGTTTTCATATACACACTCGGTTGGTTCGAGTTTGAAATTTTCAAAACCTGAGACCCAAATCGATCTCCATCGACTTCAATGTTTAAAAACAAAAAACTGAACCATTAACCCAAACCAAACCAAAAAAATCAACCCAAAAAATTGCAGTCAATTTAGGTTGGGTTGGTTAGGTTCACAAGTCGACATGGACCCACTTGCACCCATATATGTGAGTATATATTTAATTAACTACATGTTTTTTTTTTAAAAAATGCAGGTATAAAGAAAAATATTACAATTAATATCATTCAAACATATCATTGTCATTCTTAATATAAAAATGTTCGTATTTAAATTAAGTGTGACTTAATAAAATTAAGAAATATTTGTTTATATTTTATAAAAATGCCAAGATATATATTTTTAAAAAGTGAGGAGGTGTGAATTTACATTGTATTGAGAGCTACTATATATATAATATTTGTCGTAACTCACATTGATGTAAGTTGAACCCTCCTTTTATATTATATAGATAGCAAGAGAGAGAGAATTTTACATCATTTCAAAGTTTTTTTTTCTAATATCACAAGTATTTTTCACAAAGAAGCGATGTTGATCAAGCATGGTAGAACCATTACGTGCGACAAAACTCTTCCTTTATGTATTTAACTTAGGACTACTAGTTAATCTAGATCAACCTCTACTAATCGATCCACGTGCTCAAATATTTAATTCAGAGTTGTTTAATACATTATTAATATACATCAAGATTAGTGTGATATATAATTTTAAATGATATAAAAATAAAGACCATTTATTATATGCATATTGTTATTATTTTTTTATAAAATAATGAATAGTTATAATTTAATAATTTGATCAATAAAAATTACAGTTCATTTAAAATTATTAATGTTGAAAGAGTGCCTTAGTTTTTTTATAGACTAAACTAGCGAATTTGTCCATGACTTTTTAGGGTCATGCAATGTAGTTTCTAAGAAATAGAAAATCTCAATATAGTCTCTTACTTCTTGTTTTTTCTGTCACTATAGTTCAACTGTGTGTTTCCCGCTAATTTTTTTATGACGTGTCACGTTTAGTGACACTGTGTTAGACTATTTTTCATCGGGGCACAAAAATAACGTCACTGGGGTTGAGACCTTCCGATGAAGAAGGGGAAGAAAAGAGAAAAAAGAAAAATAGGGAAACACACAACTATTGTAGTTGAAGTCTTTCAAGCTATAAATTTGACAAACCGCATCATTTTCTAGCAAGAGTATCACTAAATATGACATCATAAAAAAATTAACGGGAAACACACAGTTGGACTATAGTGACAGAAAAAGCAAGAAGTCTATAGGGATTTTCTATTTCTTAGGGACTAAATCGCATGACACTAAAAAAGTCCTGGATTTACTAGTTTACTCTTTTTCATAAGTTTAAATTAATCTATTCTCTTAAAAGTTATAATAGTTATTAATTTTTAAAAAACAATTTCAAAAGGAAAACTGTTTTAATTCATTTTATAAAAAAAAAACTGAAAAATAATTCTACTTAAAAAAACCATATCACATAACTGTAATTTTTAGTGTTGGAAAAGACTGAATTGCCATTGGAGTAGTTAGTGGCAGGCTTCAATCCCACGGTCATCATTGAAAGATGGGAAAAAGAACGAAAGGTGCAGAGTGCACCGTTTCCATTTGCAGTTTGCTCCGTCCGTAAAGGGTATTTACGTCATTTCGTACCATCACAGTTTCGTCTTTAGTCAGAGACAGACAAATTGAAGTGGATGCCCAGAAGTTTCGTTAACCCTTTGGTGAACTTCGACTTCGTTGGATTCCAGAAGCTCTGATTATCATCATGATCTCCTTTCCTTTTTTATTAAGATAAATAAATAGGCCTCTTAATAAGGGTAAGTTTATAAGTATAACTTCATATTCTTTCTTTAATTGGGTAGTTGAATTCCTCTAACTGACCTCCATTTTTTTATTCATTGCAAGTTTTAAACTTAAAAGTCTTATTTTTTCCCCCTATCTTCTTCCTATGTCTATGTCTATATCTGTATTTATTTGATTTATAGATTTTGCATATTATCAATTCTTAAAGTCTATATCTATATTTTATTTGTTTAATCTAATTTGTTGCTTTTCCACCAAACTGACCTTCCTAATCAAACAAAATTTTTTAATATATAAAGGAGTCATCAAGAGGTTGTCTTGCCTTTTGGCTTGGCTATAATCTCTCAGGTACTTGGTCAAAAGCTTTAACCTGAGTTTCTTTCTCTATCTCTAAAAGAGATTATTAGGTTCATCCTCATCTAGTTCTGTTCCGCTGACAGGGCAACAAGACTGTTTTGGTTTCTAGTTGCATCAGGTACAATTTGTCTCTTTTTTTTATTTTTACCTCTAGAATTTTGATGATATTCTTCGGATAAGAGGTGCTATCTGTTTCAATTTTAGTGATTAATTGTGAATTGGAGTAAAGGAAGAGAAGTGAAGAGAAAAGAAAAAGGGGTTTTTGCTCTTTAGTTTCTGAACTTGGTCTTTATGTGTGATAAAAATTCGTTTTTCTTAAGGAAGTTTTGGTTTTTATTCCTTGCATGGGTAGCTCTTTGCTCTGTCTTCTAAGGGTTTTTGTTGAACTTTTTTTTTCTGTTTTTTTTCATGTACTCACCTTTTGAGTTGGGATTTCAAACAAAAATTGGCTTTTGGCTGGAGTTTTGTTTTGTTTAGCCTGTAAATTCTCCAAGCTGAACACATAGTGATAGGTACTATCCAAAAAGTTTAATACATGGTCATCAATTTTATCTATGTAATCAAACTGAAATGGAAGTTGACTAACTATTACAAGAGTCTTTTATGATTTAACATCATAAGTTGTGTTCATAGCAGGAGATTCGTTTGTGTTCATTCTGGATAGAGTAAATATATCATATTGGAAGAGCAACTATTTTGTCAAACTCGTAGAAATTCATCCTTTTTCAGTTGGAAATAACCAATGTCTGAAGAATATGAAAGTTTTTGTTTCCTGAGCTTTCTCATTTGATTTCAAGATTGGATTGGGTTATGTCCATTGGATTGTGATCTAGCTAGTATCTGCAGACAGAGGACCTTATTTTGCATATGGGTGTACTTTAGAGTCAAGTCTTTAATAATTATTTTTCTCTTCCAGATATTGTGAGTCCGCTATCTTAGGAATGATAAGATATTCTTTGTTAGGCTAAGGTGGAACTTTATCTGCCCTGTCAATTAATATATTTGACCAAAGCTAATAACCAAATTTTGTTAAAAAGGAAGTTTGAATTCTCTTTGATGGACTAGTGAGATCATAGTTTCCACTTGATTACATTCATGGTCTAAGGATCAAGTAGCAATGGGTTCTGTCTAAATCTAAAGCAAAGAATTACATAGGTTTACTTCAATTTTTAGATAGAAACTTTTCAGAACTGAAACAATTATCAACCAGCTTATTCACAAACATCTCAATATAAAAAGTACTAAAGTTGCAAGTGTATTGAGTATGTTTTATCATGTTTATATAGTTCGGTTGTTCTAACTGAAAGCGTCTTCTAATTTTGCTGTCTTCTTTTGATTCTCCCATCTCAGCAAAGGAATCCTAGAAGGTTCAACAAGATTCCATTAGTGAGCTACTTGGCCTATTCTGCTATTTCTCAAGGTTGGAAAGGAGAAAAGATAAAGCTTGCTAGTTTTAATGGATTGAAGACTTTATAGCATTTTCCTGACTAATCCTTTGTGATGTTTTGTGTACAGACTGAAATTTTATGTGTGCTGACTGAATAAAGGGCAAACTATGTCATTGGTTATATCTCAAGAGCTGTCTGATACATCATATAGGAATGCAAAGCTTTACTCTCTGAAGGGAACTGATGTTACACCTGGCTTATCCTCTCGTAATTTTGCTCCTGATAAGAACAGAAGCATGTACATGACAGATTCTTACTCCAGTGAGAGTTATGAAAAATACTTCCTTGATTCACCTTCAGAAGAGCTGATAGAACCATCTAGTTCCAGCATATCAGGAAATTCAGTTCCTGATGGTGCTTCGTCATACCAGCTCAGAGCTAGTTCAGGAGCTTCTATGGTCACTGACAACCCTTTTGATACTTCTTTCTTGTCTACAAGGCATCGTGATGCCTATCAAACCAAGTTTGGATCAGACTTCTTGGAAAATGAGAGTGTGAATTGCCTTGACTTTGATGGTGAAATGCGATTAAAAATACAAGAATTGGAGAGGGCATTGCTTGGTGATAATAATGATGAGGAGGAGGAGGAAGAAGAATACATATTTGAGACTGTGCAAAGCATGGAGATTGATCCTGACATTGCTGAGTGGACCAATCCCATTGAGAACATGCTACTCCATGACTCACCAAAGGAATCTTCATCCTCGGATTCCAATCTTAGCAGCATCAGTAGCACCAAAGAAGTATCACAAAAAACTCCTCGGAGCCCCAAGCAATTGCTTTATGAATGTGCTAATGCACTTTCAGAAGGAAATGAAGTAAAAGCCTCATCAATGATAAATGATCTCCGGCAGATGGTCTCAATTCAGGGAGATCCTTCCCAAAGAATTGCAGCCTATATGGTGGAAGGACTTGCAGCTCGAATGGCTTCATCTGGAAAATGTATTTACAATGCTTTGAAATGCAAGGAACCTCCTTCTTCAGATCGTCTAGCAGCCATGCAGATACTATTTGAGGTTTGCCCTTGTTTTAAATTTGGATTTATTGCTGCGAATGGCGCAGTTGCTGAGGCTGTGAAAGATGAAAAGAAGGTTCACATAATAGATTTTGACATCAATCAAGGAAGTCAATACATAACTCTAATACAAACACTTGCTTCAAGGCCAGGTAAGCCACCTTATGTGAGATTAACCGGGGTTGATGATCCTGAGTCTGTGCAGCGATCTGTTGGAGGCCTAAATATCATAGGACAGAGACTTGAAAAGCTGGCGGAAGCACTTGGATTGCCATTTGAGTTTCGAGCAGTGGCATCAAGGACTTCAATTGTCACTCCATCAATGCTCAATTGTCGTCCTGGTGAAGCACTTGTGGTGAACTTTGCATTTCAGCTTCATCACATGCGCGATGAAAGTGTATCAACGGTAAATGAACGAGACCAGCTTCTTCGCATGGTTAAGAGCTTGAATCCAAAACTTGTGACAGTTGTGGAGCAAGACATGAACACCAATACCTCCCCCTTTCTCCCGCGATTTGCGATAGCTTATGATTACTACTCTGCTGTGTTTGACTCACTTGATGCCACTCTTCCTAGAGAGAGCCAGGACAGGATGAATGTGGAAAGGCAATGCTTGGCAAGGGACATTGTCAATATTGTTGCCTGTGAGGGCGAGGATAGAATAGAACGGTATGAAGTTGCAGGAAAGTGGAGGGCAAGGATGACAATGGCTGGATTCACTTCATCCCCAATGAGCACAAATGTGAAAGAAGCTATTAGGCAACTCATTAAGCAGTACTGTGACAGGTACAAGATGAAGGAGGAAATGGGGACACTGCATTTTGGATGGGAAGACAAAAACTTGATTGTTGCTTCAGCATGGAAGTGACCATGTCCATGACAATTCTTTTTATTACATAAGAGACTCATTGGTAGTGTTAATGTAGTATTTGCTTGCTTGTTTAGTCTATCTGTGTTTTTAAGAGTTGTCCAGATTCAGATGTATACTAACGTGCAATCTTAAACTAATAGGAACTTTCATGTAATCTAAGGGCCAGTTTGGATAAATTTGTTTAGAAGCATTATGGGGAAAAAATAAAATGAATCAAGAAGGTAAAATGAATTTAAATTCTCCTATAAGTTGAAATTAGTTTTTTCAACTCAATTTTCTCATATAAGTAACTAATTTCAACTTATGAGAAACGATTAATTCATTTTAATTTTTGGTTTATTCTATTTTCTTTTCTTAAATGTTCTTTTAGAAAATTTATCCAAACTGGCGCTAAGTGTTTGATATGCTGGAAAACAATGGAGTATGGGACAACATAAACAGCTATGCTTAGGCTTGTAATGACATCATTCCTTGTTACTTAGCATAATTTTGCTTGTACTTCCTATTTTTTCGCTTAACTCGTTCACATAAACAGCTCAGCCGTGTGACTTATTTCATTTAATTTCAATTCGGTTAGGGTGTCACGTTGAGATGCTAATAGCTTGCGCAGTTATATTATGATTGGTTTAAGGCTTGACAGTTCAAGATGATAAGTGAATTTTAAGCATATAAATGCGTGAATCCGAGATGGAGCCAAATTAGTTGCGTATAAGTTTGACTATGGAGGAAAAACATAGTTCAAAGAGATTTACATCAGTTACCCAGAGAGAGAGAATCACATTAGTCTTGTAAAAACGCAACCCCGTACAACTGTATTAAATATATATCTTACTAGATAGGATCGAAAATAAAAAATTATTAAATCAGATATGGACAATGTCAGGTCTGTGGACTTAGTTGATTCAATCCAACTCAGTTATTCACCTCGGATTTGGATTTAGAAGACATACTGAGGCAGTAGAAGAAATATTGGCTGGTGTAGGAGTGCAGAAAAGGAATTAAGAATGAGCAGGGAATTGAGGGTGAGAGTTTAGGCACTGTTTGGTTTGCATTTTCATTTCATATTTTCATTTTCTGTTTCCTGTTTTCTGGAATTTTACAAAGAAAAAACTGGAAACGCTGGAAACAAAAATTTGCTATTTCCAGCACTTCCAGTTTTTCCTTTGTAAAATTTCAGAAAACAGGAAACAAAATAAAAACAGGAAATGGAAACAGGAAATGAAAATGTAAACCAAACATGCCCTTAATTATGTGTATTTGCTTATTGGGGAAGCAGTCAGTTCTAGAGCACCTCTAATAGCTAGGAGTTGTTTAATATGCTTTTTTTTTTAATTAAGAAATGGGTGCTTATAATAAAACAAAATCATTGGAGTGAGTTACTTGATAAGAACCAGTTGTTTATAAAAACATCACTAGCTTATATTCCATTCTGGTCCATTTAAAAATTCATGAGGTAATTTGTGATAAGATATAAAGATGTGAAGTAATTTTTGGGATTCATTTAGTAAAATTTTTAGAGTTACATTATTGAAGAAAATAGTTGCTTAAATTGAAAAAAAGTAAAAGAAAAAAAAAATAATTTGTTATGATAGTACCTATTTAAGTATAGTAGTTGTTATCACCATTGAAAATGCTCTTACTAGTTCATGAGGTAATTTGTGATAAGATATAAAGATGTGAAGTAATTTTTGGGATTCATTTAGTAAATATTTAGAGTTACATTATTGAAGAAAACAGTTGCTTAAATTGAAAAAACTAAAAGAAAAAAAACGATTTGTTATGATAGGACCTATTTAAGTATAGTAGTTGTTATCACCATTGAAAATGCTCTTACTAGTGGGTTTAGGAATTTTAATTTGCTCTATGGGCATTGCAGATTCCATCTCAATAATATTTTTTCTTCTTTGCTAATTGTTCATTTAATGCTTTGGTCTTCAACATTTGGTCTGATTTTGCATTTTGGCATAGCACTGTTGAGATGTCTTGAATTTTATGTTGGCCCAACATTGTGGAGTTTGAAATTTGAAAAATAGAAAAGTGGAGGTTTTTTTGGTGGAATCAGAGAAAACCACAACCAGGCTTTGGATTGCTCCATGCCTATGGAAATGTTTCAGAGTGGGGAAACTGAAGTCAGAGAGAACAAAAGGTAGGTTGTGGATTGGGTTGTATTTTAAAGGGTTGTTACGTTTTATCCTTTTATAAGGCCAGAAGGTATATATGTCATTGTATTATTCTCCTTACTCAGAAATAAGAAACTCTCGAACTGCCCGTGGACGTAGGTCACATTGACTGAACCATATAAATTGTGTGTCGTATTCTTTCCCTTGATCTCTTTCTTTTGCATTTTGTCATAACAATTGGTATCAAGGCTCTTGGTTATACTAGGGCCTACTCTGAAGAAACGCAATGTCTTCGTACAAATTCGATATTGATAAATTCAATGGATCGAATGATTTCACTTTGTGGAAATTTAAGATGAAGGCAGTTTTGGTGCATCAGGGGTGCATTGCAGCACTGGAAGGTTCGAATAAATTACCCACGACTATGACGGATGATGCGAAGAACGCGATATTGGAAAAGGCGCAAAGTTTGATTCTCTTGAGTTTAACTAATGAGGTTCTGTGAGAGGTGGGTGAAGAGACAACGGCTACAGGGATATGGAAGATGCTGGAAGATAAACCCTAGAAGAAATCCCTAACCAATTGGTTGTATTAGAAGCAGCGTCTCTAAACCTTGCAGGTGTCTGAGAATATGTCTATGAAAGATCATCTTGATAACTTTAACCGAATTATCTTGGACCTACAGAGTATTGGAGTTAAAGTTGATGATGAGGATCTAACTATTATTTTGTTATGCTCTCTGTCGAAATCATATGAGAACTTCGTTGATACTATGTTATATGGCAGAGATAGTATTACTGTTAACAATGTCAAGGATAGTTTGCAGTCTAAAGAACTAAAGAGAAGAGTCTCTAGTTCTAATGGGGATGGTGCGGGTCTGATAGTTAACAGAGGCAGAAGCATGGAAAGAGGAAATAGTAGCCAGGGTCATACACGCAGTAATTCACTTTTGAAGTCGAAGAAAGTGAGATGTCACAAGTGCAAAGAGGTGGGGCGCATCAGGAAGAATTGTCCATAACTGAAAAAGACAGAAACAGTAATGTCAGTGCAGTTGTTGTTCGTTCTAGTGCAGTTGTCTCTGGTGAGAGTTTAGATGAAGGAGATGGCGAAGATGTTTTGATGGTCAGTACTACTGGTTCTTTTGATACATGAGTCATGGATACTGGTGCTTCTTATCACATGACTTTTAACAGGGAGCTATTCAATTCGTTTAAAGAATGGAATGACAGTGTAAAGTTGGGGATGAGGAGGAGCTTGGTGTGAAAGGTAGTGGCGCTGTGCAGATAAAAATGTATGATGGCATGGTCAAAACGTTTGATGCTTGTATGTTCCTGGCTTGCGGAAGAACCTGATTTCTATTGGTACCTTAGATAAACAGGGGTACAATTTTTCAAGAAAAAGATGGACAAATTATAATTTCCAAAGGTCCTCTGTCCCTCTACTTTTCATTCATTTAATTTCAGTCATCCTCATCCTTTTAATTTAGCTCTTCCCCATTTAATTTTGCGAAATTTTATTCCCCTTTATTTTTGTCATTTATGCGCATTTTTTTGGAATTATGTTGTTCAATTTTCTGCTTCTATTATGCCTATTATTATTGAATTCTGATTGTAAATTTGAATTGCTTGCTAGAACAAACTTAAGAAATGTCTGTTTGATTACGCAAATCGCATAATTCTATGTTGGGTTCTAGCTCATAAAAGTGGCAAAAATTCACCAATTCTCTTGTTGAATTTTTTACAGTTTTCTCAGTTTGATCCATAAAAATTAATCCAACACGTTTGATTGTTGTTTTCAAATTTTGTGTAATCGAAGGAAACTGCTAAGCAATTTTTGGTCCAATTTTTTATTCAAGTTGTCATTCCATTTTTCAAAACATTTTCAGAAAACGGTCAACATTTACCAAATTTTTGTACCATTTTTAGTCCTATTTTTAGCCAAATACATGCAATTTTTCTTTTAGAATAGGGATTAATTTCTTACAAGTTTTTCAGTTTCAGTAAGTTTCTGTTGGGGCAAAAGGAAAGAAAGAAAAGAAAACAGTCAAAATTATATATATTAGCCAAAATACCAAAAAAAAGGTGCAAAAGAAAAGAAAAAGAAGTACAAAAGTCAAAAAAATATATGTGAGGAAAAGATGAATCCTCCAATTTAAAAAAATAATCAAGAAAGTGTCCAACAATACAGTTCCCTTTCTAATGTAACTTTTCAATTTGCTTGTATCAGTTCAATTTGAGTTGTAATAGGTGTTTTTCTAAAATTTTGGCAACTTACCTGTTTCAATCAAAAACTACTTTGCAATTTTCTTGTGTGTTTTTCTTATTTAAATTCCACTCTTTTGTATAAGCTTTCTTCTAGCTAGCTTTTCTTGTTTGTCAATTCCACTCTAGTTTTTTCTTTATAGTTTTCGTTTTTAGGCAATCCTATATAACCTTGGTGTCATTCGTTCCAACTTGTTCGTACTTGGGTAGGGAAATAACTTTAGTTTTTGTAAGAATTAAATCAATCCTAATTGAGTAGAAGAGGCAAGAGTGAACACATCTTAGAAAAATCCTTAAAATGAGTGACATACACGAGTAGATACATTCCTTGAGTGTAAACACTTAGTGAGTGGAGAGGTCCTTAAAAGCTTTCAAATAAAATCGTTTTAGGTGTCATATAGATTATGGAGGAAGGAGCTAGATGAAGATAGGAAAGAACTTAAAAAAGAAAAGGAAGTGAGAAGACACTATTCTCATGATAAAATTGGTGAAAAATATAGGAGAGAAAGGAGAGAAAGAGAAATAAATGAATATCATTTTGAGGAGAGTAACTTTAATCATGGTAGTAGGATGGATGAAGAATGTTTAGAAGATATGATAAAGAAAGAAAGATTAGAAAGTATGAAGAAGAGAGAGAAGTTAGGGGAAATTATGAAAATGGTGAATTTAGAAGCAAAGATTATTATGAGGAAACTTATGAAAAAGAGGAAAGGAGAAGAAGAGAAAATAGGAAAGGTACAACAAAAAAAATTATAATATTCTTTTGAACATAGATTGGGAAGAAGGTTAGAAAAATTTTATAATCAAACTAAAGAAGAATTTTCAAGAATCTTAATTGAGGTAGAAGAGAAAAGAAAATTAAAACTTAAGAGAAAAAAGGAAGAAAAACTCAAAAGGGAAAGTGAGGAAAATGGATTAAGAGTGCAAGAAGAGAAAGAGTTGGAAAAGCAACTTAATTTATCTTGTGATCGGCTGATTGCTAACCCTTCTAGTGGAAACTTGAATAGGTTGATGGAAAATATTCTTATTATTTCAAAAAGGACAACTCAAGCTGATGAAAGGGAGTTTCCTAAATTACCTTTATTTATGCATGAAATGTCTTACTCTATGCATGATTATATGCCTCAAAGCATTACAAGTCTGTTAAAACTAGAAAATTTTAAAAGTACTTTGAAACCTATTTCATGTTTTAGAGAATCAACTAAGTTTGAGAGTACCGTGAAACTTACTAGAGATGCATGTATAGTCAATTCCTTTGGTTAATTTATATTGCATGATAGGAATGATAACAAAGTTGAATTAAATATGCATCTACCTTTGGTTTGTATATATAATGTGCAAACACATATTTATGGACCTAAAATAATTGTTTCATATAAGGATGTTTGTTATACTCTTGAACTAGTAAAAGAAAAGAATAAAAATTTGAATGAAGCTATCACGTGTAGGAAAACTTGTTTGACATCTATTTCGGATTATGATATGCCTCATGATATGCTTGCTCAAATTGATCTTTTAAGTGTATCACCTTACATTGCCACATATGATAATTTTGATATGCGTAAGGTGTTATCTTCTCTATATTTGAGTAAGTACATTTCTGTAGACATGCCTCTTGAAATAACTTGCATGAATAGTCCATGGCATGAACATATGCAATATGCTTATCATAATCATGAACAACATTCATATAATGTTTCCTTTGGGCATGATAAGTATTTAATGTGCAAGACTAAGACATATATGCCATATAGTTTCAATTGTGCATTTATCTGGGAACATAGTAAGGAATATTTTGCTGAACTAAAAATTTCTTGCTGCTTATGTGACAATTTATTCTTAAATCTTCCTGGTGACTACTTTATTCTTTTGCTTGCATGGGCATTCTTCAAGAGGATAATCTTTGACCCAGGGTCTAGCACCTTGATCTCTAAAAAGTTCAAGGGCTTTGGGGCTCACCCTTCAAAGCACCGAGGACATCTTGCTGAGGAAGGACATCGTGAACTCCTTGACTTTAAGGGAAGTCACTTCTTATTTCCTATGCAATTGTCATCCATTCTTTTTTCCTACTTCTCATCTACTCACCTCTTCCTATTTTGGTTTATTTTAGGCTTTTATCTTTTCGATTTGAGGTCAAATCCTTTTCAAGGGGGAGGGGATGATGGCATCTTCCTAGAAGGCATGGACAAGCTACAGAGATCATGGGTGCAAGCTAAGGAAATATGGGCAAATTAGTGTCTTAAATTTTTAGGACACTACCCTACATATTGAAGGGCAATACCTTCATGAGGACACTAATGACCCTGGGAGAGGATACACAGTCCTATGGACTACCTTAGAATAGGAATTCCTTGTATTTTTATTTTATTTTATTTTTTATTTTCCTCCCTCTTACTCTCATTTATGGCGCTAAAACTCATGGGTTTAGTGGCTAAGAGGTTGCTTAGCTAATAGGCATAGGAGTCATGGATTCAAATCCCATTAGGAATATAATTTAATTCCTCTTCTATTTTTCTTTCCACTTGGTCGCCCACTCTTGGCTATATAAGGGAGCCTCCCCTTCTTGTAACACTTAATCATCATTTTGAAATAGAAAAGAATTGCTTTGTTTCTCTCTTGTGAGTTTAGACGCTTGATGGTTCTTTCTCAAACCATAGTGATTCTTATCCTACTCCATGGGCTGGTGGCGAATCTGCACTCAAGGCTTATCTGCTGAAGGGGTTGCCTTCAACAGTGGCGCCATTTCCATCTCTTTCCCTTCCATTTTTCCTTTCAATTCACCTATTTTTCTGCACCTATTTCACTATTTTCACAACTACATTTTCGATTCCTATTTGCTCTCTAACTACTCTATTTGCTCAATTCTAGATCCACACATTGTCTGCTATCATCTAGAAACCAACATTGATCCTTTAATAAGCTTCCATTTTTTATCACCAAAGTTCTTGTAATAACCAACTAGATCCAGAGCATGCACAGAAATCAAATTCAGACACAAATGTGGCATATGTCGCACATCCTTCAATGTTAGTGTGCAATTGGTATTGGTATCAATGCACACATCGCCAACTCCCACAATGTTTTCATTTCTTCTATTTTCCATCTTTACTTTTCCAAAATCTCTTGCTTTGTACGAGTTTCTTGTTAGAAGTGGTGTGATAAGATGTTGTTGAGTTAACGACCCATTCAACACATGAGTCTGCAACTAGACACTCTTATTCTTCTTCAATAGAGAGCAACACCACTTCCCCATCGATTACAGGAGTTATGGTATATTCATGTTCATCTCGTCTTTGATTCCTCCGATTCTTCCAAGCTTTGCAATTCCTTTTGATGTGTCCTTCTTCACCGCAATGATAACACTTAAATTTTCTTCTAGGTTGAGATTGTGACCTATCTTTGGATTTGTTGGATCGTCCTCTACTCTTGCTTCTCCCCCTGTTCTCTATGACAAGGGCTTGGGAATTTCTCGCTCCTAAATCTTTTCTTCGTGTTTCTTCACTAATCATATTGTCTTTAACTTAAGACAAAATCGGTTCTTCGTTTGGAGCAGAGTTATTTAACGATACCACCAAACTTTCCCAGCTTTCCAATAAAAACTCATAAGTAACAAAGCTTGCAATTCGTCTTCCAACACCAGCATCTGGAAACCAATTGGTTGACCAAGTCTTAGAAGTCAGCCAAGTGTTATGCAACTGATCTTCCCTCCCTGTATTTTAAATTCACCAAATTTCTGATAATGAAAGTTTTGTTTTGTGCAGTCTTTTTTTGGTACATCTTTTCAATATTTCTCCACATAGTCTTGGCATTTGTCTCTGTGGCTACATGGTGGAATACAGAGATCCACCCACTATCTGATTAAACTGATAGCCTTCTGATGAGACTTTTTCCAATCTACAACCATCACGTTGTATGGCTTTATGTGTCCCCCTTTTTCACAAGATCATACATATCCTTGTAGAAAAGAAAATCCTCCATTTTTGGCTTCCAAATGGATTGGATTGTGGAAGTGAGTTACAATCATAGACTAATGGCACAAATCCATTAAAAACATAAAGATAAATCTATTTGTGGTGATTGTTAGCCACCTGTGATAATGTTTATGGGAGAAAGAGAATATGAAATAAAGGAAAAATAAAAAATCTGAAATGGTTGTTTGCACTATTAATAGATGTTTTAAAGAATATAACTGTTGACTTTAATTAATTTGATTTGAAGTTATCGATCCAACTATAAATCGACTAAAATGGTGCCCATAAACGGTTGTTTGGCCACTTTTCCTGGTTGAATTTCTCCTTTTTGGGTGACCCTCATTCTCGGTCCTCGTATCCCCGGAGTGATCGTTCCTAGCCAGATTTTTCTGGTGCTTCAATTTGAGGAGGGTCTTCAACCCACACATTTTTCTGTGTTAAGTCTATATCAACATTGAACTCCTCATCATCAACCATTGCCTTAGCCAAACGCAGTTTCTTCAATGCAGTGTTAGCCATCCCAGATGCATCAACCGAAACAAATTTAGTTAGAACCGACATAAAAAAGACCAAGATACAATTAAAATTGAAAAAAAAAACCTCACCTGTATGTGACCCTACACTATGTTGAGGTCCATTCAAAATCTTCTTACTTGAAAATGGACCACACTCCTTTATAGACTCATCAAGAACTTCTTTAACATACTTATCTCGTGATGACAAGGCTTACTTTTCCACCTCATAGTCAGTCGAGACCTTATCATAATGTCATGAACACCAATATATATGAAACTGATATGTAATATTAGATTTCTCTTCCCAAAACGGCTTCACCCCTTTAGCCTTATGAATTTGAAACAACTTGTTTAAAAGGTACTTTACCCTTCTTGGTCGACTCAGCATAGAAAGCAATCAGCTTATGTGACTGAAAACCCCTAAGGCTAATCCAACTCTTTAGTGTTTCTTCTTTCTTCTCCTTAGAATGCTTTCGTAACACTTGAAAGTAATGGAAAAATAGTTTGACTGAGGACTATAGGTTAAATTCCTTCATAATTAACTAGAAGCAACGAATAAACGCCCAACAGTTGGGATGGAGTTGAGAGGGAACACAGTTTAAATACATAAAACCCCCTCCTTAAACTTGGTAAAGGGAAATGTCAGCTTCAACTTGGAATGGAAATTGTCATAAGTGTAAATAAATGAAGTATTGGTCTATGATAGGTGACAAACCCAACTTTCGGGGGTGGGATGACTGTGTTGCAATCTCTCTGCAAGTCGGGATTGTCAAAATTGGGGAGATCGAATAGCCTTTCTTGAACCAAGGCTGGACAACAGGGACGATATATGTGGTGTAGGAACACAGGGAAACACTAGAAGGGGGGTTGAATAGTGTTTCTGAATATTTTAGAAAGCTTTTCGCAAACAGGTTCTCAAAGCAAAGTTTCAGACAGGCTCTTGGAGGGCTGTCTGAAGTTTTTCAGACGGCTTGTAAAAATGATTTTAAAAGATGTTTTGCCTTTTAAAATATTAGATAAATTACTCAGACCCCTTGATTAGTTTAAAACTGAATTTACAAGAGATAAGGGTAAGAAGACTTAGCCACAGAATTTATCCTGGTTCACTCACTACCACTTGTGAGCTACGTCCAGTCCCAATGCCAACTAGCAATTGGATTTTCTCTTAATCTCTTAAGATTACAAGTATTCTTTTACAGTCAAGCCTCTTCAGGCTCTACAACCAAGTATTCTTTTTCAGACAAGCCTCTCCAGGCTCAACAACCAAGTATTCTTTTTCAGACAAGCCTCTCCAGGCTCAACAGCAAAAACAGAGAAAAGAAAATGCTTAAGCTCACAAACTATATCAGTTTTGAGACTTAAACAATTACAGATGTACAAAGATTACTGAGGTATGCTCAAGATAATAAAATATGTGTGTACAAAGATGATAAATTCTATCAGAGTGTTGCAGCTAAAAACTTGCAAAGTTTTTGTTCTTTTTCAAATTCTTCTCTCTGAGGTCTTCAAGGTTGGGGGTATTTATACCCAAATGATTTGCCCCTTGAAGAAAATCATTGCTTGTGAAAATCATGATAGCCGTTGTGAGACATCCTGCCGCAGTACAGAATATTCTCTGACATATTTTGATATTCCCTGACAATCCTGACATTCTCTGACACGTTACAAAGTTTGCTCCTGCCAAAAAGGTGCTTTTTGTTGCTGTTGCAATTGCTGCATAGCAGAGGACGTGTTGTGGCAGAGAACGTGCTTAAAATGCAATACAGGGTGCCAGCTGTTGTAGCAGACAACGTGCGTGAAACAAAAAGGTACAGATGAGTCTTCACAACTTCAGACAAGAGATGCCATGTCATCAAGAGACTTCAAACAGCCTTGATGTATCAGACGGGTTGAACTTCTTCAGACAGCTTCTGCTTCTTCAGACAGTTTCAACACTTAGTCTTTTTAATTTAGCTTTTGATGGCTCTTGCTAAAATCATAGATAAGAGATTGAGTTAAGTATGCATCTATGATAAATATTTTAAGTTAAATTTGTTAACCATTAAAACTTGGGAATATTTTTGTCTTTAAAACATCATAAACTTCTTTATGATATTTTTGAGACTCAACATTCTCCCCCTTTTTAATGATGACAAATTTTCTTAAAATATACAAATCTGTAATAAGATTAAGAGATAGAAACAACTCCCCCTGAGATACACATATCCCTTAACAGATTCTGTTCAAGGTAAATGTTACTTAAAAAACTTAGAGCTTGTGGACTATACTCCCCCTGAGTCCTGTAATCACTCCAGATTTTGTTAGTTTTAATACTCCCCCTTTTGTCATCAATCAAAAGGGAAAATCAGAGCAAAAACAGTAACAGTGCAATACATATATCAGACATAATCAAAAAGCAAAGAGCATGCACTCAAAATATGATATAAAACACTGATTGTATTTCATGGATATATATATAAAACTGACAATCAGTCACTTGCCAAAAGAAATGAAAATAAACATCAGACAATGGCAAGACAGCTTAATCCTTTTTCTG
This sequence comes from Sesbania bispinosa, assembly GCA_026901365.1. Lineage (NCBI taxonomy): Eukaryota > Viridiplantae > Streptophyta > Magnoliopsida > Fabales > Fabaceae > Sesbania > Sesbania bispinosa. The sequence goes on along the minus strand of QLOH01000231.1, from coordinate 1,018,380 downwards.
CAGCAAGGCTTCAGACAGAAAAGAAATCAATTCTTCCTTGGCCTTGTTTATGGCTGCTTCCACTGATAACTTTAGCTCTTGTTGCCCAGATCTGATAAGTTGTTGTTCATGAAGAATCTGCTCTTGAGTGGCAATCAGATGCTTGGACTTTTCCTCTTGTGCTGCAAACTTCTTCTCAAGATCCTTGACCTTGGACTTCAGCTTTAAGTTCTCCTCAATCATGTCTTGCTCAGATTCAAATAGAATGATTTGAATGTAAGGGAAAACGAATCTTAGAACTCCAAAGCCTAGTCTCAAACCATACATAGAGGGTTGAAAAACTGGCCAAAAGAAAGTGCCAACAAATTTCACCAAAACCCAGTCTTTATTGAAGGAGTCAGCAGGTGGGGGAAAGTAATCCTTCAGATAATGGTACTGGACATTTGTAGATTTGCCAAGTCCCACTTCTGATTTAGCATCTGGACCAGATGATCCAGAAGAAGATCCAGCATCTTCTCTGATCTTCCAGTAAGAAGCCCACATCCAATCTTGCAACAAGTGGTTCAAGCCTCCTCCTTGAGAGTTGATAAAATCTGGTAAAGCATCCCACTCTGATGTAGTCATAGCTTCAGACAGGGGTGCTGATACTGAGTAGACTTTAGCTCCTTTGTACTTTTCATCCTTGCCTTATTTCAAGGGATACCTAGGAACAATTCTATCAGGATTCACCAAGATTTTGGTTGAGGGCCTGATGGAACATGTTCTAGGGGGCCTATAGCCCATCATCCCAACTCCCCTTTCCAGATCTCTCTGAAACAGTTCAGACTCTGTGTTGAGCTGTCTCACAAGATACCATTCTTCATTGTTCAGCCTCCATGACTCTTCAGAAAATGGGTTGATAGGTTCCCATATATGTGAAGGAGGGACAACACCCTTCCTGATCTTCTCTAGGCCACCTGATTCAGCATTAAACGTTGATCTCTCTTCAGCTATAGTTGTTCTGATGAGACCATGGTGTAGAGAAATAGCAGGTGCTGATCTGAAGTGCTGTAACTCTTCAAACAAGTTGCCAAACTTAGGCAATGGACAAGGATCAATGGAAAGAAAGGACAACTGAAGAACATTTGTAAGGTTTTGCTCTTCTTCAAGGGAAAGCTCTTCTTGCAAAGAAGGTGGAGGAGATGAAGGTGGTAAAGGTGTGTGAGGTGGGGATGATAAAGGTAAGGGTATAAGGGATAGAGTTGATGGTTGAGGTTGAGGGAGTGAGAGTACAGATGATTGGATAGTTTTAGGTGATGAGGGAACTGATGGTGATAGTGATGGTTCAAGAGATTGGTTTTCTTGAGGTGAGGGGGGATCAGACAACTGATTGTCTGATGGTATGACTGGTGATGGTGTAAAGGGTTCAGAAGAGATGGATGGTTCAGATGTTATGGTTTCTGTTTGTAAAGGTGGTAATGGTTGTTTTTTCTGGTGAGATAGGTTTAGGTGAAGATTGAGGTGAAGGTTGAGGTGGAGGTTGAGGTGGAGGTTGAGGTGGTTGCTTTTCTGGTGATGATGGAGGTGAGGGTGTAACATTGTCAAACCTCACTCTGATCCTTTTGTAGGAAGACTTTGGTGTCTCAGTTACTTCTGTTTCCTTTTTCTTAGCCTTTTTTTCAGCCTTCTCTCTTTCAGCTTGTTTTTCTGCCCTTCTTCTTTTGAAATACTCTTGGGCGTTGATGTAGTTTGGTACTTTCCTACTTCATCTTCTTCCTCAAGTTGAGATGCAGTACCCCTTGTCATCCTAGGCTCAATGACAGATTCAAGCAGCTTGCTCTTGGTTCTTCTCCTCTGTTTACCACTGAATCTCTTCCTTTTCCTTGAAACTTCAGACCTAGTTTCCTCCTTATCATCTTCGGCATAGGCCAACTGCGATGCAATAGCAAGAGCTCTATCAGTTCTTTCTTGCTCTTCTTTCTTCTCCAACTCCTCTTGCTCTAAAGCAGTAGCCAAAGCTGCCACCTGAATAAGTTCAGGATCAGATGGGCATGCAGCTAAGGGTTCTGCTGCAACTGCATCAGTTGCCACTGCTTCTCCAGCCTGTCCTTCCATTTCAGAAGTAGGCTGTGGAGTTTGTACAGGTTCAGACAGCTGACCCACAATTTCAGACAACCTTTGAGAAGGTTTCTGAACAGGTTCAGACTCCTGAGTCTGCACAGATGCAGAGGCTACCTTAGCAGAGCTCCTTACAGGAAGCTTTTTCAACTTGGATTGAGGAGAGGGCTTGGAAGGCTTGAACTCATGTCTTCTAATATCACCCATGAGCTCTTTCTCCAAAATCTGCATGGTTGTATCTCTTCTCTGAGCTTTTTCCATCAACAAGCTTTCCTTCATGGTAGGTGAAGGAGGTTTTGGAGTTAGCTTCACTTTCATGCTCTTGAGGTTTGATTCACCAAACACAGGTAGTGAATGATGATCAAAAAGTCTCTCAATGGGGACTTTGAAGTGCAGCAACACCTTAGTGATGATGGTGTTGTGAGGGAAGCTCCCAGCAGAGTCTCTAAGACGCTTCTGCAAATGATACATGATGATGTTGGGAAGGTTGACCTTTTTCTTCTGCAAAAGATGGATGAGGCAGAACCTTTCTAATTCAGACACATGATTTCTGCTACTTTTCTTAGGGATTACAGAGTTCCCTAGAATAGCATGCAAAACCCTAGCTTTGTCTGTCATAAGTATGGCATCCAAGCTCTTTGGTTTGGAAGTGCCATAGAGAAACTCAGTGAACTTCTGTTGTCCACCATTTCTTGATTCTCAACCAGAAGAAAAGGTAGCTCCTTCAGCTTTAACATCAAGAATGTGAGCAAGTATAGCTTCATCAACAAAGACAGGGACACCACGTACCGTAGCCCTGATGCTGGAGTAGGAACCTTCCCTATTAGGGATACCTCTAGTTGTAGCCCAGAAATCCAGCACACTCTGTTCATGCCATTTTGTTATGTTGTTGTTAAAATACTGAGTCCATCCAGCTGCATTGAACTCTGGATATAAATCCATTCCCAGAGCTTCAAGATCCTCAAGATGAACACCCTTGGTCTTCACAATGTTGTCCCCAGCAGATTTATTTGGTGCCATTGTTGAAGGTTTAAAGAAACTTGAGAGAAAGGTTGCTTGAAGACGAAGAGAATCAGGGGTTCTGTGAGCAGAGAAGGTGGTAAAGCTATTCTGACCCACTACCTTCTGTATATATAGACCTCTGAAGCAATTATGGCACGTACTGGCTGCGCAGTCATAGGGAAACGTGCGAAGTGGAAGAGACAAAATAAATGAAACTAAACCGTCCCTTATTGCCACGTCATTTGTTCATTTCAGACAAGTGATAGATTTCAGACATCCATATAAATTTCAGACGACCCAAAATTTCAGACAAGTCACTTGTTTCAGACAAGCTGAAATTTCAGACACATCAATTTTCATACACAATCAAAATGCATGAATGTTCAATTTATCTCTGATGAACTTAAATCTATCTTCAGTTAGAGGTTTTGTGAATATATCAGCCCATTGATGCTCTGTATCAATAAACTGAATATCAAAAACACCTTTCTGAACATAGTCTCTAATAAAATGATGTTTGATTTCTATATGCTTAGCCCTAGAATGTTGAATGGGATTCTTAGACAGATTAATAGCACTAATATTATCACACAACACAGGTATAACAGATATTGAAATATTAAAATCTTCAAGCTGATACTTCACCCATAGCAGTTGTGAACAACAACTGGCTGCTGAGATGTATTCTGCTTCTGCTGTAGATAATGCAATTGTGCTTTGCTTTTTATTTGACCAGCTAATCATATTTTCTCCAAAGAAATGACATCCACCACTGGTGCTTTTTCTTTCAACTTTGTCTCCAGCAAAATCAGCATCACAATATCCTACTAGCCTGCAATCCTTACTTTTCTTATAGCATAGACCAAGATTAGTAGTACCTTTAAGATATCTGAAAATTCTTTTTACAGCTTTGTAGTGAGTAATTCTTGGATCAGATTGGAATCTAGCACAGAGGCATACACTGAACATAATGTCAGGCCTGCTTGCTGTTAGATACAATAATGAACCAATCATTCCTCTATACAAAGTTTGATTCATTGGTTCTTCATTCTCATCTTTATTTAAAGATGCAGAAGGGTGCATTGGAGTTGTCATGGGTTTACAATCACTTAAGTTGAACTTCTTAAGCATTTCTTTTGTATATTTTTCTTGATGGATCCATATACAATCAGAATCTTGCTTAGTCTGAAGTCCTAAGAAAAATTTTAGTTCACCCATTAAACTCATTTCAAACTCAGATTGCATTAACTTAGAAAACTCTTTGCACAAGGAAGAATCAGTTGAACCAAAGATAATGTCATCAACATATATCTGGACAAGTATAAGATCTTTGTTAGACTGTTTTCTAAAAAGGGTTGTGTCTACTTTTCCTCTTTCAAAACCATTAGTTATAAGAAAACTACTCAATCTGTCATACCAAGCTCTTGGGGCTTGTTTTAGACCATAGAGAGCTTTCTTAAGTTTAAAAACATGTTCAGGAAAAGCTACATCTTCAAAATCAGGGGGTTGTCTAACAAAAACTTCTTCTTCAATGAGACCATTGAGAAAGGCACTTTTAACATCCATTTGATATAGCTTGATGCCATTATTTACAGCATAAGATAAAAGAATTCTGATTGCTTCTAACCTGGCCACTGGAGCAAAGGTTTCAGTGAAGTCAATACCTTCTTGCTGGTTGTATCCTTGAGCCACTAATCTTGCCTTGTTTCTAACTACTTTGCCTTCTTCAGACAGCTTGTTTCTGAACACCCATTTGGTTCCAATAATTGTTTTCCCATGGGGTTTAGGAACAAGGGTCTAGACATCACTCCTAGCAAATTGATTCAGCTCTTCTTGCATGGCTAGGATCCACCCTTCATCATGCAGAGCTTCATCAATGTTCTTTGGCTCAATTTCAGACAGGAGAGCAAGTGAATTTAGATTCTTGAATTTTGATCATGTCTTAACTCCTTTTGAAGTGTTGCCAATGATTTGCTCTTTAGGATGATGTGATTTGTATCTCCAATCTTGTCTTTGAGGAGGAATCAAATCTGTCTGAGACTCAACATTTGTCTAAAGAGGTTCAGTAACAATAGGTACTTCAGACAGTTGTTCATCCTTCAAACTGTTGTGATCATTTAGTTCCATTCCTGCAAAATCATCCTCTAGATCTGATAGTTCTCTATCAGTCTCTTTGTTATCATTGAATTTTACATGAATAGTTTCTTCAACAGTTAAAGTTCTAGAGTTATACACTCTATAGGCTTTAGATGTTTCAGAGTATCCAATGAAAAATCCATTATCTGATTTTGCATCAAACTTTCCAAGATCATCCTTGGTGTTAAGTATAAAAAACTCACATCCAAAGGTGTGGAAATATGATATGTTGGGTTTTCTTCTTTTCCACAATTCATAGGGAGTCTTTTTCAGAATTGGTCTTACCAATATTCTGTTTTGAAGGTAACAAGTTGTGCTAACAGCTTCTGCCAAGAAGGTTCTTGGTAAACTGCTTGAGTTGAGCATGGTTCTTGCCATCTCTTGCAAACTTCTGTTCTTTCTCTCAACAACCCCATTTTGTTGAGGTGTTCTAGCCACAGAGAAATTGTGTGAGATCCCATTCTCATCACAGAACATTTGAAAGTTTGCATTCTTAAACTCTCCACCATGATCACTTCTTATGACAGAAATACAGAATTCTTTTTCATTATGTACCTTCTTACAGAATACTGTGAAATTCTTAAAAGTCTCATCCTTGTTTCTAAGGAATGTTACCCATGTAAATCTAGAATAGTCATCAACAATGACCAACCCATATTTTTTCCCACTAAGACTTTCTGTTCTAATAGGACCAAACAAGTCAATGTGTAAAAGTTCTAGTGGTCTGCTGGTTGAAACAACATCCTTACTCTTGAAAGAGTGTCTTGTTTGTTTCCCTTTCAGACAGCTTTCACATAAAATGTCAGATTTGTATGAAAGCTTGGGCAGTCCCTTAACAAGGTTGTGTTTTGCTAATCTTGAGATTAATCTCAAGCTGGCATGCCCAAGTCTTTGATGCCAAATCTGTTTTTCATCTTCAACAGAAATGAAGCATTTTACATTTTGACTTGCTAGATCCTCTAGATCAATTTTGTACACATTGCTGTGTCTCTTAGCAGTGAAAAGGGTTTGATCAGAGGAGTCTTTGACCATGCATCCTTCCTTAGTAAAGGATACTACATAACCACTGTCACATAATTGACTTATGCTCAGTAAATTATGTTGAAGTCCTTCCACGAGAAGTACATTCTTAATAAGGGATGAAGGAATTATACCTACAGTCCCTATACCAGTGATCTTCCCTTGTTGATTTCCACCAAAGGTGACCACTCCTCCTTCTTTAGGTCTAAGGTTTTGGAACAAAGACCTTTCTCCTGTCATGTGTCGCGAGCACCCACTGTCCAGGTACCATTTTTGGGGTCTCCTTTGTCCTGTTAAACACATCTGCAACAGGAAAAATTAAGTTCTTAGGTACCCATGTTCTTTTGGGTCCTGTTTTGTTAGCTTTGGGTCTTGCTTTTCTCTTGTGTTTGCACTGAGTCACATTGTGTCCAGGCTTATCACAGTGAGAACACCCAGTAACCTTCTTTTTGCCTTTAGAAAAATTTAAGACAGTAGGAGGTTCAGACATGTTATAATCCCAAAAGCCTAGTCCACTTTTGTCAAGAGAATGCCTTTGATTTCCAAGCATTATGTTCAAGTTTTTTGTTCCTTTGACAAATTTGACTAGATCTTTTGTCAGTTCTTCAACCTGCTTCTGAAGTTTCTTATTTTCTTCAGACACAGCTTGTGAACTGCAGTTTTCAGCTTCAAGAGCCTTTTCCTTGAGCATAATATGTTCTATCTCAAGTGCCTCATACTTATTACACATTTCTGTGTGGGCTTTGGATAGATTCTTATACTCTTGGAAAAGTTCCTTGGAACTTTCCACCAGATCATCATACATTTCTTGTAAGGTAAGAGGGAATACCTCAGCTTCAGAGCTGTCTGAAGATGGTAGACTGGCCATGAGACACAGATTTGGCTCTTCTGAAGTATCTTCCTCCTCTTCTGAGGTTGTCTCATCAAGGTCTTCCCATGTTTCCATGAGACCTTTCTTCTTTTTAAAAAATTTCTTCTTCTTGAAGTTGTTTTTCTTCAGTCTTGGGCAATCAGCCTTCATATGCCCTGGTTGCTTACATTCAAAGCAAATTATTTTATCAGAGTTAGACTCTTTACCTGTCTTACCTGATTTAGATGATGAGAGCTGATTCTTTCTGAACTTTCCTCTATTCTGCAACATTCTTTTGATCTTTCTGCATAGGAGAGCAAGATCATTATCATCTTCTGAGCTATTTTCAGAGTCTTCATCTGCCTCTGAAACTTCCTCAGCTTGCATAGCCTTGATTTTGCCATGCCTAGACTGTTTGGCCTTAGAGTTTAGAGCTAGAAACTTCTTCTTGTTGTCATCTTCCCCAAGCTCAAGCTCATGGACTTTGAGAGATCCCAACAGTTCTTCCACTCTAAGAGAGTTCAAATCTCTTGCCTCTTGAATGGCAGTTACTTTGGGTCTCCAGGACTTAGGCAAACTCCTTAGAATTTTTCTGTTGTTATCTCCAGAATTATAAGTTCTGCCTAAGGACCTGAGTCCATTGGTTATGGTCTGAAACCTTCCAAACATCTGGTCAATGGTTTCAGATTCTTCCATCTTGAACATCTCATACTGATGTATGAGCATACTTATTTTAGATTGCTTGACAGTCTCAGTTCCTTCATGGGCTGCTGCAAGAGTATCCCAAATCTCCTTAGCAGAGGTACATCCATGAACCTTCTCATATTCTGATTTATTCAAGGAACATATCAGATAGAGTTTGGCTTTAGCATTCATCTGGACTCTAGCCTTCTGCTCCAAGGTCCATTCAGTCTTAGGTATAGGCACACCATTTTGCATAGGCACATAGTCTTCATCAGTGACCACATCCCAAACATCAATGTTGGTGCTCTCAATGAACAACTTCATTCTATCTCTCCAGTAGTGGTAATCTTCTCCATTGAATGTTGGGGGTCTTGTGATAGAGGCTCCTTCTGTGATGTATTGCCTGTTGCTGTTAGAAGCTTCCATATGGATCTTTCAGTCCTCAAACACTTGTTAGGTGCTTCAACCCTGAGTTAAGCTCTGGTACCAACTGTAGGAACACAGGGAAACACTAGAAGGGGGGTTGAATAGTGTTTATGAATATTTTAGAAAGCTTTTCGCAAACAGGTTCTCAAAGCAAAGTTTCAGACAGGCTCTTGGAGGGCTGTCTGAAGTTTTACAGACGGCTTGTAAAAATGATTTTAAAAGATGTTTTGCCTTTTAAAATATTAGATAAATTACTCAGACCCCTTGATTAGTTTAAAACTGAATTTACAAGAGATAAGGGTAAGAAGACTTAGCCACAGAATTTATCCTGGTTCACTCACTACCACTTGTGAGCTACGTCCAGTCCCAATGCCAACTAGCAATTGGATTTTCTCTTAATCTCTCAAGATTACAAGTATTCTATTACAGTCAAGCCTCTTCAGGCTCTACAACCAAGTATTCTTTTTCAGACAAGCCTCTCCAGGCTCAACAACCAAGTATTCTTTTTCAGACAAGCCTCTCCAGGCTCAATAGCAAATACAGAGAAAAGAAAATGCTTAAGCTCACAAACTATATCAGTTTTGAGACTTAAACAATTACAGATGTACAAAGATTACTGAGGTATGCTCAGGATAATAAAATATGTGTGTACAAAGATGATAAATTCTATCAGAGTGTTGCAGCTAAAAACTTGCAGAGTTTTTGTTCTTTTTCAAATTCTTCTCTCTGAGGTCTTCAAGGTTGGGGTATTTATACCCAAATGATTTGCCCCTTGAAGAAAATCATTGCTTGTGAAAACCATGATAGCCGTTGTGAGACAGCCTGCCGCAGTACAGAATATTCTCTGACATATTCTGATATTCCCTGACAATCCTGACATTCTCTGACACGTTACAAGGTTTGCTCCTGCCAAAAAGGTGCTTTTTGTTGCTGTTGCAATTGCTGCGTAGCAGAGGACGTGTTGTGGCAGAGAACGTGCTTAAAATGCAATACAGGGTGCCAGCTGTTGTAGCAGACAACGTGCGTGAAACAAAAAGGTACAGATGAGTCTTCACAACTTCAGACAAGAGATGTCATGTCATCAAGAGACTTCAGACAGCCTTGATGTATCAGACGGGTTGAACATCTTCAGGCAGCTTCTGCTTCTTCAGACAGTTTCAACACTTAGTCTTTTTAATTTAGCTTTTGATGGCTCTTGCTGAAATCATAGATAAGAGATTGAGTTAAGTACGTATCTATGATAAATATTTTAAGTTAAATTTGTTAACCATTAAAACTTGGGAATATTTCTGTCTTTAAAACATCAGAAACTTCTTTATGATATTTTTTAGACTCAACATGTTGGGCATAGCCAACACTTCAAGATGTACCCAACTGTATCCATCAACCCATTTCGGCATAAAATAATCTATGTTTTGATCCTCAACCAAGGGATTACCTGTAAAGGTAGTATAGCAACTACCTGAATCAGAATAATTGTTGAAGCTATCTGACTCGGACTCTAAAAGTAATTCATCTACCTCAGACCTAGTCATTTTCTTAGAGTTTTAGGAATATAAATAATGTTGTGCTAAGGTTGAAAGTAAAGCTGGGGGAAAGGACCCCTCAACATATAGCTTCCCCAGGACCGGTCGTGATCATCCTAGACCCGGACTGTCGAAACGACCGACTACTAGAAGGCCATGATTGAGGAGGACCGGGAAGGACTTCAAAAAATTCGTCACTATTAATCATGTCTCTTACTATAACCATGAACATAAAAGGAGAAAGAATCAGAAAATACCTTAAGTTAGTTTCTGATTTGAGTTAGAGAAGTAAAGACGATCCCAACTCTGAGAACGTTCACTGGAGAATAAAGAATTCGTCGGAAGTGGAAAAAGATCACCGGAGAAAAACAGAGAAAATGGCAAAAGTGAAGGTAGAACCATTCTCAGTCCCTATTTATATGAAGTCCTAAGTCCCATACGTTCAAGAAGGCCTAGAAGATGGAGAGACACGTATTTACAAGCTGCCAGGCGAAACGACGCATGCAGGATGTTAGATGAAACATCACCTCAGTGAAAAAAGAAAAGTCACTCCCCTTCAAAGTATTGTTAGTAAGCCAGAAGATCCCGACGCTTCAACATCCCAACCCATAGTCATACATCTCGTCCAGGCCAGATTCTATGGAGCTTAAACCGACTTTCATTCGGCACTTTATCTCATCCCAAGCTGGGGGGGCATCTGTTGAGGACCATAGATAATGGGCCTAAGTGAATCAGCCTAATATGGTCCTAGAATCATCAAGTATACGGTGTCAACCCAAATGCACGAAGTCAACTCAAAGTGTAAGTCGGCCCAACCCAGTAACCTTGACAAACCCTAATTTGGGAGCACCATAGACACATTCGTACAACGCCCCACCGGATTATAGCTTATGGATAATAGTCCAAGGCGCAAATCCCCAAATATTTACCCTATGAATATTGGTGATTTCAGGAGTCAGGTACGCATTAATTACTACATTTATTGTGCTCTATTAGGGTTCAAGCTGACTTGGGCATCAGAGTGTCTTTGCAGGTACTACCCCCACCATGGACCGAGTAGAGAAAATCACCAAAGTTCACTCCCGAGTTCAGATCATGGAGCCCCAAGTCCGAGATCTTAGGAGCAACCGAGTCCGAGTTCTACACTTGAACAAGCTCTTTAATGGTATTGTTGGTTTTTAATTCTCTAACTGAAAGTTGTGTTACTCTTATTGCTTGCTCGGGTTTAACATTAGAAAGAGGTTAACTTGTTCCTTGAATCACATTTGTGATATGCGAGAATAATGATAGTATTTTCAAATTACACTTTTCTGCAAACTATACTTTTAGGAGCCAAAAATCACTTAGTAAAAAATAAATACCTTTTTCCAACTTGTGTGATTAAGCATGTTGATATATCATAATTACTTGATGCATGAAAGATGTGCTGGCATAACAGTACTTACCTGAGGAACATGATTTTCCTCTTAACCCCCCATTGTTCTTATACAATTTAAAAATAAAAATGAAAGTTTATGTCCTTATGTTGGTCTTTGATTATTCAAGCACTATGATCTGGTAAAATCTACTTTTGTGTTTTATTGTTCAGTATTTTTTTTGTTGGGCTAGGGACTGCCTGAGATGATTATGATGTATCATAAATTCTGCTTGGTTGCAATTATGGGGTTGACTTATGTTTAGTGTCTTATTTATTTGATTGGCTTTATTTGGAGTTTGGATTTGTCATGTTAATATTAGTGGCAATTGCTTTTTAGGCTATTACATTTAGCTTCAACGTAGTGTGGGTTACGTTTCTTGTATTTGGTTTAGACTTGTATTGGTATTGGTCTTGGGGGGATTTTCATTGGTGAGGTTTGTATTTGTTAGGTTATGTTTGTATTTGTTGGGTTATGTTTCCTTGTGATGTCATAATTAGGAATTTGTGTTGCAAATTGATGTTGACAGGACCTTAGCATTATGGTTGAGTCTACACAGGGCATTGCTTCTTGCTCTATTCTGGCATGTTCTCTTAATTCCTTTCATGCGGGTGCACTCCTAAATTAAAAGGATATGCATCATTACAGCTTTGAAAAGTGTTATTTTATGAAGTTGCTAATGTTTAACTATGAATTGGGTAGGAAAATGATAATATATTGAGTTTAAGCTTTAGTTAGGAATTAGTTAGAAATTAGCGTAGCAAATCCCAAAGTTTGTTGCTATGCAATATCTTTAGACACCAAAACCATTTTTAAAAAAGTATGGCTTCAAACGAGTTTTCTGTTTTTAATTTTAAAAACTTTACCATGCAAGTTTTGTTTACTGCTTTTAAAAAAGTTTTTAAAACAATTACTAAACAATTTTTTTTTAATTTTCTTCTTAAAAACAGTTTTTAAAATAAATATATAAAATTGTTTATAAAAACGAAAATAAAACGAATTCAAACAAGTTCTATGTTTCCCAATCCACTTTGGATAGCACATCAATCCACTCCACCCCGTTTAAAGCGGGTTGAAAGCAGAGCAGGCAAGTTGGCCCCACTTTGCCAGCCGTATCCAAGGCATTTGTTGAATGAAGAAATAAACAATTAATTTTAGAAAATCGAATCGTTGATAAATTCAGGGGTTACTTTCTTTTAATTTTTTCTGATATTGCTTAATAAGGGTAGAACTCTTGTCATGAGCCAATATTTACATTTACAACGTTCACCATTAAATTGTGGGCAATCACCACAAGCTATAAAAAAAATTCAGTTCAATTTATACTACTGATACTCAGTGCTTTACACCTACAAAACACAAGGCTACTTCAGCTCTAGCCTGAAGCTCTTCCAGGATTTCCACAAGCTTCTCACGACATAAATTACTTTCACTATCCTCAGCAAGCATTCTCCTCACCCTTCAAATAAAAAGGTAAAAAATTATGAATATTCATTCAAAAAATAAAATAACAATAGTTAAAAAGTATAACCCTAGCTTTGTTAAGTTCCAGAGATGTCCAAATTGACAATGAATAAGCTGAATCCTCATGTGTATAATTTACCTCAATTAGTAAGTTTCAATATGTTAAGTTTGTCAGCCAGGACTACAATGGGGTTGGACTATCAGATCACATAGAACCCTAATAAATGGTGTGACTTAGCCCCTCTTTGGTTGCGTAGAAATAGGGTGGAAGAGAAGTGAGATGGGTGGAAGTGGAGGGAAATAGACTTATTTCCCTTGTTTGGTGGCACTGTGGAAATGTGGAGAAATACACTTTTTTGGTGGGTCCCACCAGAGTTTTATTTCTCTTGAAAAATGCAGAGAAATGAGGAGAAATGCACTTTATGGTGGGTCCCACACCAACCCCTTTCACATTTCTCTTCTATTTCTCACCTATTTCACTCACACCAAACAACATACTTTCACATTTCTCTTCTACTTCTCACCCATTTCACTCACACCAAACAACTCTTATTTCTCCTCTATTTCACCTTTATTTCACCTCCATTTATCTTCTTCCCACTTCTCTTCTATTCATTTCTTTTCTCTCCATTTTTCTACTCCCACCAAACAAAGCATTAGTCCCAGATCATCAAGTGATTGTGAGAAATTTAAGGTTACCATAGCAATGGATGCTATTATTGTAGGGTCTGCTCCTAATGCCAAATGACCTACAGACAATCAACAACCCTAAGACAACTCAGGCATCCATTGAAGATGCTAAAATGACATTTTTTAGCCCCAAGTGCCATATATTTAGTTTTCTAATCATCACTCATATGGGATCAAGCCATGCAATTTGTTGACAACCTCCCATATCCATGTGCAATCAAATTACACAAAACAGTGATCCCAATATGATCCAGGTTCCACCATCAATGAATTACATAAGCAAATTTGCGTCAAAACTAAAAAAAGCTTTTTGCATACCCAGTGGAGGAAATTATATACATGAGGACTCAATTGGGAAACATTATCCAGGGTCAAACAATAATTTGCTACCACATCATTGTAAGGTGAAAAATGTATACCATCAAAAAACAAATAGAAACATTTACTTGGTTGTAAAAAAGGCATTGCATATCTACCTGCGGACAACCGCTGTATCTCCATGACCAGTGCAAACTATCATCATAGCATTTGTTGGTAATGACATACAAAGACTATGAATTCTAGCATCCACGCGAGCCAGAATTTCCTTCAGCTCAGCAGATGTACTGAACTTGAAGCCTTTCCCTTTTGCAATATCCTTCTGACATGTATGTAATGCTATCATCTCCGCAAGTCTTTTATTCAAGTTCTCTGAATCTTCAGCTTGTTTCTTCAAGTATGAGTGTAACTCTGAAAACTGAGTCCAGATAAAATGTACCTTTTCATTCTTCAACTGAAACAAAAAAGTGCATGAAATAAGACATAAAGCTTTAGCTGTAACAGTAAATCAAAATAGAAAATACTTGCAAATATAGCCGGCAAAGACATCTACCTCCTTGTTGGTCTTAGCAAGTGCTTCTTCATCAGAGGTTACCGGAATTGCATGAGAAGACTCAGAGGCAAATCGTTTTACTATGGATATATCATCAATCAACGAGGAGGTTTTGCCAGACTCACTCAAAATGGAAAGGAGCTTTTTACGCATAAAGGATGGAGCGGAACCAAAGTCAGGACCTGTTTCAAGGGTGAAGGCAAAAGGCATGTCACAGCAGTTATGCTAATAACAATATGGCAAACCTGGTGAATATAATACAGAAAGATATGACAATAAATAAACCTTGTTGATAATAATAAAAAAACTCTGTTCCCTGCACTCTAGTTTGAGGCATACATGAATCATGAATCATAACTCGTACAAAATGGTCCATCATATATAAGAGTCAAATCTGCAGCTGATTGCAAAACACGATATGACATAAAAGTGTGGGAATCAAGCTTTGTTGAAGGCAATTTATTGAAGCAGGTCAACCCAAACAGTAGTTTAAGATGGACAGCTACTACAAGATTCAAGATTTATTACTTGATACATTAAAAAACATGGTTACATTATATGGACTAGAAGGACACACATTTCTATTAATAAAACAATTACACCATGTAAATACTGAATAATATTAAATGTCCATGGTTAGTAAAGAAATATATCTAAATTTCTAAATAAAGAAAATAGGTAAAATGAAAGTTTTGTGATAAATAAATCTTTTATTACTGTTTTCTACATTTTTATTATAAAATTAACTAATTTTTATGAATCACCCAAATTCCTTTTTCAATTTTTCCCCACGATGAAGAAAGAAGCAATGAGGATGATCCTTGATACTTGAGTGAAAAGAAATTAAAAAGCACATAATTCAAGCAAAAAGGATATGGTTCAATAGAAAAACTGCATTGTGTAATGGGTGTAAATATAATCACAAGAAAGATAACAAATGGTGGAATCTATAAAAATTTCACTTAATAAATAGATCTCAGAAAATTGTAATTCTATCAGAATCTAAAGCAAATAACACCTGCTTCCAAAGTAATGCCAAACAAAAAACAACTGCTATGAAAGACTAAATAATGAACCCATTTTAGTACATAAATATAAATATACATATACATAGACCGACCTACACAAATAGATGGTAACAGCTCTCTTATGCATGTTCTATTTGAATCAACCAAAACATTAGCTTTCAAAGATTATATACTGAAACTACATGTGTACTCAAAACTGTAATGCATTTAACAACTTCTAACACAAAACTTGAAGCATTAATGAATGCAAAGGGACTACTTGCCTTTTCTGATCTTTAATAGCGCCAATTCCATGGTAGCTCTAGCATCTTCAATGCTGTCATGTCCATTCCCTGATTGCTGTATCTCTCTTGAAAGAAATCTCTTAGCAAGAAACCGTAGAGCAGTTTTATGAGAAGACCCTCGGGGGTGTTTGTATAGTACTGCTGTGTCAATGACCAAGTCATGAGATATCTTCAATGCTAGTAAATCATTTTCCAGAGAATGCCCAACGAGAATAGTCTCTTTGTAAACCAGTTTTAGAAACTCTTCCTAAACACGGGAAGCAGTTGAAATTAAATCAGCAAAACAAATAGTTTCAACTGAACTGGTTCAGCACTGTAACAGCAGTTTGTGCCTATTAACAGAAACAAGAAAAGAAACAAATCATGACAACTCAAGTAACACAACCTGAATGTCTCTCAGACTTGTTGTCACCCCATCTAACATCTCAGACGTTATTCCACTAAATCTGCACATAACATAATTGTTACTAAGGTTGGTTAAAATCAAGATACTACCTAGGATTGAGAGGGGGTGAAAGATTGTAAATCGGAGGATTGTAACAAAAATAACGTTGTTATTATAATATATTAGTAGTTAATAATAGTAATGCTAACTTTATTATCACAATAAAATAAGATCCTACTTAAAATATATTATAATAGTAGTAATGATAACCTTAAAATCACAACTAACATTTAATTAAACTGCAATTAAAACTATATACAGAAGACACAACTTGAACTGAATTTATTATTTAAAAAGACATGAAAAGTTTTCTACAACACAATCAAAAGGCAGCAAAAACACCACAAAAGAGCCAAAAATTTGTGGGCTTTCCAAATGGTAAAATTGTTGTCTTTTGGGCCTTGGCCCAGATATGATTTAAGAAAGCAAAACAAAACTCTGTCGGTGCTTCCACAGAATGAAAACAGAGTCATGAGTCGCAAGATGAAACACCCACCCACCCACAAGTCCACCACTCAGTTGCAGGGAAGAACCTTGCAGCACCACCAACATCAATGAACTCATTCTCAGACAAAGAGAAATACCAAGCAGAGTCATTGCACCCCTCAGGTTGCAGCAGCACCACCAATGCAGTGGGACAGCAACTCAGATTTGAGGGGAACAGCATAACAACAATTCAGAATTCAGAATTCAGAATATCAGATAAAAGTTTAACAGGGATGGGGAAACAGATATAAGGAGCTTTGGGTTGGGGTTCTTTAAATTTCAGGGGCTAGGCATGGACTCTTCTGAAAAAATGAGTTGTTCTGCCCACCTCAATGGCATCTTTGTCCAGTTCGGAAGAAGCATCCAATCTCAGTAAACATGCTTGCCTAACAATCCCAGTGCAATCTCGCTAAACTGTTGGTTTCTATACGTGGGATTGAAGCCCCCACACAAATAAAAAATCATGCGATTCTAGAGGAAGATTGTGCTCCTGCTGACAATGTTGATTCAAGTACAAGGAAAAAGGAAAAACAGATCATTTGAAAAAAAACAATTAACCATTTTCATTCTTTTTCCGCTCTTACCTTTCTTTTTATTTTTTGATTTTCACATTTGTCTTTGTTCATTACAAATAGATTACAGTATCCAAAGATTGAAGAATATCATTCAATAGTCTAACAATTTGTTTAGGGGTTTTTAGCACTATAAACAACAAAATATTCTGAATCCTTTTAATCTCTTCATTTCATAAAAATATCAACCCACATTAAATGTGTTAGATATATTCATTCATGTGTCACCCACCCAACAGCTTAAGCTTTTGGGATAGTTGGTTCATAACATGATATCAGAGCCTCTATAACCAAGTGGTCTAGAGTTCGATCCTTGCTTCCCGCAATATTCTGGAAAAAAAAAAGTTTAATTTAAGCACAAGGTAGTTGGGCCTGTGCATTGTCCACGCTTCAAGCCCAATGGACTCTTGTGTGAGGGGGCATGTTAGATATATACATTCATGTGTCCTCCACCCAACAGCTTAAGTTTTTGGGATAGTTGGTTCATGACAAAATGGAAACCACCAACAGGAACAGGACATGTATATCTTTGCAATAAAATATAAATAATAATCTGTAACCAGCTGAGAATATTGGCTCCAAACTATCCCTGACCAAAAGGGAAAAAATAGAGAAACGTTGCAAATATAAAACTCACCCAGTAAAAAAACACATCACTTAAAGCCGCTCACAACAACAAAAATGGGGGGGGGCATTAGAATCAAACAGCTCACCTTGTGTTGTAATCAGTGATAGCATTTGATGGTTTAACCAATTTATCTATCAAAACCTGAAAATAAAAAAGTAAAAGCTACAAATATTAGAAAATACCCCTTCACCGTGCAAGTAAATGTTCCTAATTTTAATGGGTTAACCAAATGCATGTTTGGTGTAGCTTTTCAAAGGCCTGAACATGAGTTTACTCTGAAGCTACACAGTGGTTTCTGCATCCAATCCACTTCAATGTGGTTTTGGAATGCAGATCCACACATACCTCCAGACTCACTATGTAAAAGGATTACTTCCAGTTCTTAGAGATTGTAAATGAGACAGAATAAAGGACAGACGAATCAAAATCTCAAGGCAATAGCATGCAGTTGTTTGAATGCCAAATATACAAAACACCATTAATAACAAAACTTGAGGTTCTCTTCTAAGGCCTAGAGGAAATTACATCCATGAGGAAGCGATAAGGAAAAATAGAGTTTGATGATAACAGAAACAGCCGCTCAGAAAACAACTCCCATGTTCAACAAGCTTCAGGAAGAACGAACATGCCAATTTATATATAACTCAATGGAAATATATACATACAAACCAACCCAATATACACAAAATTAGACTAGTGATAATAATTGATCAAAATTTAATAGCTAATAGCAATACAATCTCAACCTAAAATCAGAAGTACATTAATTTATTTTACACAAGTACAGAAAATAAATTCAGTGAATACCTGTCCTTTAACATCCACTAGAGTAACTCTTGTCAGCTCAAAACCCTCGCTTGTAATGCACTAAGCAAGAAAAAGGGACCAAGATTAGATTACAGAAGTACAGGATACCAGTAAAAAATGCCATAACTACATTAATTTGTTTAAATATAAAATGAAGTTCTTCAACATTTTGTGTTCATTCCAATAAAACTACAGTTAATATGATTTTAAGTTACCTCGATCTTAATTTTGTGAAAATCAAATGAATCTAGTAGTATTGAGTTTCCTCTTAAACAAGCAAAAACCGGTGTATCAATGGTCAATCCCATTTAATCATGCAATTGTGCATGTTAGAATATAAGGAAAATATCTTATAATATATTTATTTTATCATAGAATATCTTAAATTATCTCTTAGGACTAGTTTGTTATCTTAGAGTATCCTAGAATATCTCTTAGATTTAGATTCCATATTTCTTAGTAATTATCATGATTTATTTCCTTATTTAAGTAAAATTAGGAGTCTAGCAATTGGTACAAATAAGGGTTAGTGCCTCAGTCTTTTAGATCGTATCACCCATTCATCCCCATCCTGAACCTACCTGGTTTACTGTTTTTGGGGTTCACACCTCACTATTTTTTATTTCTGCCACTGTTTGGTGCTGTTTCTCTCTCCTCTCCTTGATCCATGGCTTTCAAAACCTTCTGCTATGTATCTATTGGCTATGCCAGAGAAGTCAACCTGACCCCACAGCTATCCCAGATGTAGGCTGGCCCCTCAGCAGTCCCAAAGAAATCAGCCAAGCCCCACAGATATCCCAAATGCAGGCTTGCCCCCGGCAATCCCATTGAAATCAATTCGGCCCCATGATCTACAATCTCAAATTATAGTAATTGCTAGGGGAATATTTGCAACAAGCTTAAAGCTTTTGATGAGATCCTTAGAGGACAAAAGACTTGAAGGAAATGAAGGCTAAGGATGAAGAAAATATTCAAGATTCAAATAATACTAGTTGGAGAGGGTCTTAATTAGAGAAATTTTAAATAAGCTTTGGGGCTTGTTTGTCTAGTCTTATTTAGTTTTCTTTATATATTTGGGCCTTGTTAGTTTTAGTTTTCTTTATATTTTGGGCCTTCTTGGCTTTTAGTATTATTTTAATTATCTTAATTAGGCATGTATTGGGCCGAACTAGTTATGATCCCATTAGGTCTTTTAGTTAGTGTCTTTTATAGTGTGGTACCTACTCAAGAAACAGTTAGTTTTGAATTTGAAATAGAATTGGGGATTTCCTCTTTGAGAGAGATTTTGTGCCGCTTTAGGGTTCTTGGGTGAACCATTGGCTTTGATCTTATCAAAAGCTTCCATAATGTTGTGGCAATTTTCACTAGGCTTATCATTCTCTTGGAGATTATGGCGCCTTTCTTCATCTTCTTTCTTTATTCTATCTTTTTCTTGTATTTAATTTTGTTCTTGGTTCCAAATCTAAAGTTGATCATTGTTTTGTGCATTTCCAACCCTAGAGAGATCTGTTTTAGGATTCATGGCAATATGGATCTCATTAGCTGGAAAGGGGTGTTAGAATATGAGGAAAATATCATAATATCTTTATTCTATCATAGAGTATCTGATACAACTATCTCTTAAAATTAGTTTGTTATCTTAGAGCATCGTAGAATATCTCTTAGGATTAGTTTCCATATCTCTTAGTATTTATCAGAATTTGTTTCCTTATATAAAAAAATTAGGATCTAGTAATCAATATAAATAAGGGTTAGTGCCTCAATCTTTTACATTGTATCATTGTATTGTATCATGTTACAAGAAATACATTCATAATTTGGAGTCTTTATTATTTCTCTTCTCTTCTTCCTTATCTCTAAAACCCTATAACTTCAATAGTTCATTAACATAAATGAGCCCAAGACAACAGAAAAATAATTAAAATGATGGCAGATAGATAACTATAATTTTCTCATAGCAGATTTCCAGATTTGAAGGGGATATCAAAATTTTTCAGTTTCATAACTTAAAAAATTATATCAATTTGTTTTGCAGATTGGGAAGTTGAAAGAAAATTCTACAAGATATCCCTCTAAGATTGTGTTGCATGTATCACCAATTTAAGCATGTTTGTTCTCACTCTAGTAAGAAAATACTTTATAAGCTGAGGGAGTAACACATTATGAGCATGTTTCTATGAACAGACACAGAAACTTGTTCCATCTGACAGACAAAAATCTACAAGTTTATCATCATCCAGAACTTGATTTCTAAATGATAAAAAGTTAAAAAAAAGTATTATCTTTAAACCAAACTGTTATTGATTGACTTACCATCTCACAATCAAGTGCCAACATCTCATGAAAAGGAGATCCCGAAGGAGCAGGCAAAGTAGAAAGAAAACCTGTACTAAATGGGCAAAAAAAAAGTGTCCAGTAAGCACATGGTCATGAAGATTAACATATATAACAGGTAGCAGAGTAAAAATCACCTGGCTTATTGACAGAATATCCATTTTCTTCTAGTTCTTTCTCTGTTAGTGTATAGTATGTAACAGGGAAAGGTATGCCTTTTGTAAGCTCCATAAATGATAGACTATCAGTACCACCACAGCCTTCTACTGCATGAAGATGTCATATGTTTCAAATAGTGACCAAATTCATATAGGTTATATAATTGCTTTGAAATGGTAGTGAGAACAGTTCCAATAAAGTTGCTCAAACTGGAAAAAGCAACACAACAGTGTTGACAACAGAAGTAGGAAACTTCAATTAATTTTTATATGTGCGTAGACTCGTAAAAGGAATCATCAGGCCTTCCCCTGCATTTGCATTTCAGATTCTAAACTTCTTTTTATTTAAACTACAAGAATGGAGATTTTAAAATGAATTCAAAATTGAAAACAAAATAAATTGTTAATTAGGCATGGAAGTATAATATCAAGAACTTCACAAATGAGAATGAACCATGAAGGATGTTATATGCATATATTACTGGTCTAAGCAACCAATGTAACTTCATAAAAATCAGAAATGAAAATTAAACTATGTATCGAAATGAATACTACAACCAAGGAGCCTATTTTCCTTACTGATTTAACACATTTTCCATTCTAAGACCTGCACATTTGCTTACTCACTCACATGTAAATCAGTCTTGAGCATGAACAAGCATGTGAACATACATGCATATTACAAAGTATTAAAAAGAACATAGAGTGAACCTAGCATTGTCAAGTTTATGTCAAGTATACTGAAGAAGTTTAACTGTTCCCCAGCCCCCAATACTACAGATATTACATAACAAAATAAAGCCACCCTCTAAGAAATTTGAATTTAATAGCTTAATTTTTCAAATCATATCCGTCAATATTCATCAACTGTACAAAATAGTTTAACAGAAAGGATTCCAGATTAATGCTAATTTTTTTCTGGCAGTGATACTAAGACTATTAAGAATTAATTAATAGGCAAATACAGGGACTGATATCTACTATGTGATGATTTCCGGCTATAGTTGTGTATTGTACTTTGACTAGGAGAATATAAATATAAAAAGGCAGATCTAATAGCTTCATTAACTATATATATAGCACTTTATAGAAAGCCTTTCTTGAAATTTTTGTCCATTCTTCTTCAAGAGCTAATTTCCCCTAGAAAATGAAACTTTTATATAATGGTTTGAAGAATGAAGACCTTGTTGAGATATCAGAGTAGATTTCCTCATAATTGAATCATTTTGATCCCTCTTTCTTTTCTGCTTGCAAGTTAGAAGTGCATCTATAGTCTGCATACCATCTGATACACAGCTAGCAAAAAAAAGGAAAAAATCTAAGTGTAGAGGAAAACATTTTGAAGGAAATAAGAAGTAAATACATTTTCCACAGACCTAAGGGCAAGGACTGGCCTTGGTTTGCCACAGAATTTTTTTAAACTGGGAAGCATTTTAGACTGTGATAAGAACAAAGCTGCATCCAGGCCCGGCATATAAAGCATAACCACTTTTTGAATAAGAGGCTTATTCTGCAATGAAGAGAGTGCTGCATTAGTAATCATAGTAAAATAAAAGGTGATATAACATAATGGGTAAAGAGTGAAAGTATATCACTATCTTGAATTGACAGGAGTGATAAATTTTCGGGCATAAAGGATTTTAGAGTTGTCCATTTAGTACAGGCAAAGTATATCACTATGTCTCTTTAAGAAGCATGAAGATTGACAAAAATTGTCTTTCTGTTCTACCAACAAAAAAACTAGCCATGTGAGACACAGGCATGGTGCGTAATAAAAAAGATCTAGAGAAACAAATGATGATGTGGAACATTTTTCTGTAAAAAAAAAAGCACAATATTAAAGAAATTTCAGATCATTACTGGTGAAACAGAGAAAGTCTTCTGTTGAGATACAGAATGAGTAAATTAAGATACATATCAACAAGGGTTTTGGGCTTCAGGGTTACAGGCATGACATTTAGGAATATATTGTTGCAAAGAGTCTATATGTTGAGTATCAAAATGCAAAATGGAAGGTTGGATAATAAATCAAAGTGTATTGTGAATTGGAAGATTCATGATCAATTATTAAAATAACATATACTATATTTTTCACATAACAAAACTGTAGAAATAAGTATAGAAATATAATAATTTCTTTATTTCCTTATCTAAGCACATTAATAAATGGGATTCTTCCATGATCTTTCTCTCATCCAGATACTTAAAACTTAGCGAGAAATTCCTTCTTATTATTACTTTTTAGTCATTTGTCTAATCTCATATATACATATCAGTGATGCATTTCACCTCCAACCACCCTCACCACCAGTGCAAGACTGCCCAACCACAAGAGGCTTGCCTTTACTGGGATAGCCATATGGCCTCATGCCCTGATCACTGAATCACTGTCTATGTCCATCTAGACAGTGAGTGGCAGAGCATCTGAGTCAAAGACCTCTCCATCGCAAGATTTTGGCCACATCCAGCCATCACTGCCTAGGTTTGTCATTGTCACCCCACAGCGGCTGTTTTCCCCCGCTATCTCTCCATGATCTGTATCATCGGAATGACAGCAGAATCAAGATTCCTGTGATTCCAGTGGCAAAATAATACCCCATGTGATCTATATCAATTGGGTGAAAACTTGCATGAATGAATCACATGAATCAAAATTCTGACTATCATGATTACAGAAGCTAAACACTCTCAACAAAAGCAGTTTGAAACACGACTAGTACACTAAACAATTAGAAATAAAATTTATTTTGTCATATGTTCTGTTGGCAAGATATTTTTTGAAATAAAAGAAAGGAAAAGATAATTTGTACCTTGATAAAAACCCATGATGGCATAAATCCTTCACCAAGCACCCAAGTTACAAGTCCTTGAATGTCCTGTTTTACAATAAAAACCCCAGTCATAACTATTTTATTTTTATTTCAAATTTCAAGTTACACAGTGGTGGTAACTGGTAAGAACCTACACTAAGATTCAGAGTTGAATTTTCTTCTGGTGACTTGAAAACTACATCTGCCTTACCCTGCAAAAGGCACAACAGATTAAGCAACTCCTGTTAAGCACATACTAATGAAACAAAACCCATGAAGAAACAAACAACAAAGGCATCACAGGGCAAAGTTATTGTAGATAGCAGCTTAAAACGGAATTTAAAAAACCAACTACTGGTTATCTGTGTTGGGGTGCATATATTTGTAATAGCAACTTAGCATTTTCGCATTTTGAGGGACAAGGACAACCTATGAAAAAAATTAGCAAAAGCACAAATCTAAAACAGTCAGTTCCTATACACACAAAAGTGGGAATTTTTACAGAATGAATCTAATACAGCATAAAATATGTAACAGAAAATACATTTTACACAACCACCAAATTGGGAACTCTCAAAAACATTTTATTCCAATTGGACTGCAACAAACAATCCACAAATCAGCTAAGGCAAGGAGGTTCTTTAACAAACGTTAAATAGATAATAAAATTAACGGTTTTTCCTTGAATTCAAACTACAACTTCAAAATCAAAGTAGCCCAAAGCTACAGACACCTCATAATTAAAACCACATTCGCAAATAATCAAAACAAAAACACAAACTTCACGTCCAAAAAGGAAAAATAATAACAAAAACAAACAGAGAAAGAAAGAGAAGGAAAAAAAAACATAAGACAAAACTTTCTTCCGAAGGAGTGTAAAAAAACTAAGTAACAATGGCATTGAATAGGAAAATAAAAGTATAATAAAGACATTACTTGGGGTCCATAGACATCGTAGAACTTGGCGTATTTCTGGTTAGCTGTAGAATCCTCTTCGATGCAACAGAGGGCTTCGCTTTTTCCCTCTGAGGAATCCATTCTCGCGGCAGCTGCTACCAGTGGCTCTGTCCGGAGACAGCTTAAAAAAACAACGCAGTCTCAAACTTTGAACTGAACAAAAAAGAGCTGTGCAATGGGGTAATGGGTAGCTCTAGGGATTTTTCAATCCCTTTTGAAAATCATGGGCCTCACCACCTTGCAGCCCTAAATAGGGCTTTGCTATTCCCACCCCCATATGTTTTTTTAAAGAAATTTATTCCCTAACTACCCTCACTCCTTCCCTTTCACCACCAACTAGAGTCGGCAACATGGACTCGTTGGACCGGGTCCGCCCGCCCGAACTCGCATTTATGTCGAGCTTGGGCACTATAATAAGAGGCTCGATTTTTTTACAGGTTTTTTAGCCAAAAAGAAATTAACTCGTACTTCAGTTTTGAGCTGATCGGATGGGCTTTCGGGATACCCGGATTTATTAAAAAATTATAAAAAAAATAATAACCCAGTCTCACTTACAGAAAATAAGCAATAAGGGAGGGACCATGGATAAAAAAATCATGGATATAGGGGTGGCTACATGGAATATTGATGTTTTTTTTTACCAAAAGGATGATTAGATAAATTAAGAGGAACCGGGACAAATATCCGCGGCCACAATAGAGGAAATACACTCAGGAGTTTCTTCAATCCAGGATATCTCTGGATGTGAACAAGCAAACTTAGCTAAACAATGAGCAGCCAAGTTATTATTCCTACGTGTGTGTCTAAACTAACAGAGTCTGAAATTAGAAACTAAAAGAGAACAATCATGGGTTGCTAATCCTGCATAGGAGTTAGGGAAGGAGTTATGTGCTAACTGGTCCACTACTACCTTACAGTCAGATTCAAAGATGACATCCTGTAGTGATAGGTCTATAGCGAACTGCATTGCCAACCTAAGGCCCAGAGCCTCTGCTAAAGTCACGTCCTCTAGGGATTCAATTGTCCTAGTTGCAGCAGCGATAACAAAGCCATCTGAATCTCTGGAAATAATGCCAATTCCCCAATTTCCAGCCTCTGTCCTTGCTGCATCACAATTGATTTTAAACCAATCCGAGGGAGGAGCTACCCATTTGTTAACTGGAACTGGATTTGGAGAAATTGCCCGCGTTTGCCTCGCTGGTCCTGGACATAGATTGGATGTAGACTCGCTTGCTTTGGTGAAAATGCTCTGCAGGGAGATTTCTTTTTCTTCAAAATTTTTTTATTCCTCGCAAACCACATCCTACAACAGACAGCAATGAACCATACAAGCCTTCTCTTCGGGTCCATTGGTTATTAGATTATTGATCCATGTGTTGAGGGGGCCCCCTGGTAGATTGTGGACATTCAAGCTCAAGGGGGATTGGGCCCACACATTAATAGCCCAAGGACAATCTCTGAATAGGTGGGTAATTGTTTCTTCATCACTTCCACAATATGCACACGTGGTGTCACAATGGATACCTCTTTTGATGAGGTTGGCTCTCACCGGGAGGGTACCATGGAGAAGCCTCCACATGAAGTGTAGTTGTTTAGGTTGGCAAGGCAAATCCCACATTTTTTCCAATTAAAATTCGGAGGCAGGGATACATCAGTAGTGGTCTGGGATTCTTCTCTAAGGGTATTCAATGCAACATGGTAGCCCGATCTCACATTGTATATCCCATTGCTTACTCCTGCCCAGCAAAAGACGTCGTCCTTGTAGTTAATGGCAAGAGGAATACGCAAAATTTGGTTGGCTTGTTGTTCCATGAAAGAGGACTGCACGAGATCAACATTCCAGGCGCGCAAGTCTTGGTCTATCAACATATCAACCTTTGCATGAGCTAAATGAAGAGGGGGTGGGCCCCATAACAAGTGGTCCAAATGAGTTGGGATCCATTTATCATGTCAAATGCTCACATTACACCCATTGCCTATCCGCCAATAGCCATTCTTTTGCAGGAGCCAAGAGGATTTTTGAATACTTCTCCATGTGTAGCTTGAATTGTGGCCCACTGGGGCGTGTAAGAAAGGGGACCTGGGAAAATAACGAGATTTCAGAACCGAGCTCGCCAGAGAAGAAGGTTGAGAGAGAATACGCCAACCTTGCTTAGCTAATAGAGCTAGATTGAAAGCTTGGAAATCTCTAAACCCCATGCCACCTGACCTTTTACTCAGACAAAGATTATCCCATCTAGTCCAATGGATTTCCTTTCACCATTTTTACTCCCCCACCAAAATCTACTAATCATAGCTTCAATTTTGTCATAAACAGCTTTGGGCAAAAGAAAACATCCCATAATGTAACAAGGAATAGCTTGGACCACTGCTTTCACTAAAACCCTCCCTGCCAGCTCTTGATAAGGATTTTTCTTTCCAGCCTTTTAGTTTCTTCCAGACTCTCTCTTGAACAAATTCAAAGACCTGCTTTTTGGACCTACCAACGAAAGTGGGGAGTCCCAGGTATTTGGAATGGTTATCAACAGCCTTAATTTTCATCCATCTTTGGATCAAGATTTTCCTCTCATCACGAACATTTCGGCTAAAGGACAACTCTGATTTGTCAAGATTGATTAACTGACCAGAAACTTTTTGATACTGGTTCAAAATATCCAAGACCACAGCAATCTCCTTGTCACTGCTTCGAAAGAACAAGATGTTATCATCAACAAAAGAAGGTGAGTAATTTCAGGGGCTCTTCTAGCAATACTTATCCCATGTATAGACCTGTCCTGTTGAGCTTTCAATATTAGACCAGAGAACACCTCAGAACAAAGAATAAATAAGTAAGGGGATAAAGGGTCCCCCTGTCTAAGCCCCCTTCCAGGATTAAAAGATTCACATGGATTTCCATTTAACAGAACTGAGCAACAAACAATTGTGACACATCTCATTATGAGCTCAACCAAAGGAAGAGGAAAACCCATTGTCACCAGAACCCTCTTGAGAAAAGGCCATTCCACTCTACCATATGCTTTAGCCATATCAAGCTTAAGCCCAACATACCCTATCCTGCCTTTAGTTCTTTTTTTCATAAAGTGGAAAATTTCAAAAGCCAACAAAGCATTATCAGTGATTAATCTTCCTGGAACAAAAGCACTCTGATTGCCACTCACAATATCTGGAAGAAAAGTTTTAATCCTATTTGCAATTGTTTTTGTAATTAGTTTCATAATTACATTACACAATGCTATAGGTCTAAACTCTTTTGTGTGCTTGGGCTTTTTAATTTTTGGGATCAAGCATATAAAGAAATTATTGACAGAAGAAGGGTCACCACCATTATTTAAAATATTGAGCACAAAAGACATAACCTCTGGACCTATAATCTTCCAATACTATTGGTAGAAAAATGCAGGCAACCCATCTGGGCCAGGAGCGACAAATCCTTTCATGCTTTTCAGAGCCTTTTGGACTTCTTCCTCAGTAAAATCTTTACCAAGGTGTGTCTTCATATCATCATCAACTCGGCCACCAACCACTTCTAATACACCATCAATTTCTTCAGGGAAAGAAGATGCAAATAGATTGTGAAAAAAATTGGTCATAACCCGAGCAATAGCTTCTTCCTCTCTGAATATTGTACCATTGTCATCATAAATAGAGTGTACCCAATTTGTTTCCTTTCTTTGTGATGCCTTTTGATGAAAAAAAACGGGTGTTCCTGTCACCTTCTTTTAACCACATGGCTCTAGATCGTTGTGTGACCACCATACCTCCTCCTGAGCTAGCAAGCTTTCCATCTTGGCTTCCTCTCGTTTGATGTCTTCTATCTTGCCCGGTAGTGAGTCACCTTTTCTAGTTTCTCCAGCTTCTGTTGGCAATTTTTTATTTTTCCTTGGAATATCACCATACTTACGTGACCCCCATTTATGTAAGCTGCTCAAACGGTCCACAAGCTTCATGGGAGTATCCCCATAACTAGAGAACCATCCTGCAGCCACCCTATCCTCACATTCCCACGTCATCCACCCAAACTTTCTCAAAGCGAATCATTGAGGCTCTCCCCCTGCGTGCTGCGGACGCTAAGTGCAGGTCAATTAAGATGGGACAGTGGTCCGAAAACCATCTATTGAGAAGGTACACACACGTAGCTGGGTAGTTATTCTTCCACTCCTGCGTTGCGAGACATCTGCCCAAGCGAGATCTGATTCGCGTGTCATCATTGTGCATGTTGTCCCACGTGAACATGTTGCCCACAAATCCCAAGTCCACCAGCTCACAATCCTGTACACATTCTCTGAATCCCAGTAATGTTGCATCCGGAATGGTATTGCCTCCACGCTTTTCATCAAGAATAAGTACTTGGTTATAGTCTCCAAAACACAACCAAGGTTGCCATTCACTGACGCCCTGGACAGCACGCAAGATACCCCACGTGAGGTGCTTATGAGTGGCTCAGGATGTCCATAAATGCCCGTGCACTTCCAGAAACTCTCACCATCATCCAGGGATACTTTGGCATCTATATGATGAAGGGATGAAGACTGGATATCAACCAAAATATCATTATTCCAAAAGAGAGCCACACCACCCACTCTGGATCTACCTTCTCCCACACAACTCACTGCCCACACATTACTGAATCCCCCCATATGTCTCTGTGAAGTCTAATAAATCAGTTTAAGTATTTAAACATGACTATAAGACTTAACTTCCTTAAGTTTTAATGATTAACAAATAAGATTATATTAAGGACAAATAAGTTTATATAAGAACTTAATAAGATTACAAAACAGGTTCTACTGAGAAAGGTATTAGTTTGTTGATTGTGTTTCAGGTTAGAATAATTATCTGAAGAAGAAGATAATCAGAATCGCATTCAGAAGATCGGGATCAGAAGAACAAAATGCAGAATCCAAAGAAGAGTAATCCAAAACCAAGTTGAAGACTATATAAAGAATTAAAGACTACGAAGAATTGAAGAAATGAAGACAATATGAAGCAGTCTATTTGAAGATGTCAGAATCAAGAAATGATCTCTTGGAGACATTACAAAGCGTAAAGCACACTTCATCAAATGAAGCTCACTCATTCAGTAGATAAAGCTAGACATGCTTTTCTACCTTGATCAAAGTCTTACACAAATAAGGAAAAACAGCAAAGACTTTCTGCAACACCTGTTGCACCTGCAACAAAAGGATCTGTGTGCGCAGACCTACTGCATCTACATCTGCCATTGTCCAGAATGGGTTAGAAGACTAAACAAAAGCAAGCAAGAAAGATGGTTGAATAAAGTACATACAATTCAACATCTTTATCTCAGAAGAAGACACAAGAAGAAGAAGAAGAAGAAGAAGAAGATACAACAACAACAACAACAAGAAGAAGAAGGAGAAGAAGAACGAAGCTACAATCCTCTTATCATAAGGAAGAAACCATAAGGAAGAAACCTTCTGCAGTTTCAACCAGTCTGAAGGATTGAAGTTGTCTGAAGGACGCAACCCGTCTGAAGTATTGAAGCTGTCTGAAGCATCAAACCCGTCTGAAGTGGTGAAGCTGTCTGAAGTTTCAATATGTCTGAAGTCTCAATACGTCTGAAGTATTGAGGCCTTCTGAAATCCGACGTGGCACTACTTGCTGAAGACTATGAAGACTTTTGCTCTCTGAAGATTGCTGAGAAAAGTCATTCTCTGCTACACGTTTCCTTCTCAAACATATTTATGGAAATGAACACAGAGACCTTTCCTGGTGCTTTTGAATTTCATACACCACTGAGGAAATCTCTGTAACGCAGCATTCGCAGTAACAACGGTGGCAGCTTTATAGCAGCACCTACGTTGTACTATGTCAGACATGCCAGAGCCCTCAGAAGCGTGTCTCACAATGGATTAAAGAGGATTCAATTCTATCTCTAAACGATAGTATTTCAACGGATATTTCCTTTATGCAAGCCAAAAGAAAGCAGAAGAAAGCTGAAGGAGAAAGCAAAAAAAAGCAGAAGAAATTCTAGAGAGAGAATACGCAGAATAATATCAAGAAACATCTCTCATGAAGAAGCATATATCAAGTGTCAGAACGGGATCGTCTGTACACATATTCGCTTAAGGAGAAGCAACCGTTTGAGAAGCTATTACACAATGGCTATGTGAGCCACATCATCATCAGCTCAACGGTATTATGAATCACCTTCAACGGCTATATTCAAGCAGAACATATAAATAGCCCCATGATTGAAATTGAAGGTGTTGTTGTTGTTCGGTTGAACAACCAACCAAGTTGATCGAAAGGATCAATCAAGTTGCTGGCTGGGAAAAAGGCTGGTCATGGTTGATTTTGAAGATGGTTCTTGAAATCAATCAGGATGAGTAAAGTTAACTAGGCTGAGTGCCAAATGATTAACAAGAGTTGACTCGAGCTAAGGTGGATCACCAATATGTCAACAAGAATTGATCAGAGTGGATCAAGTTGATCTCTGCTGAATCAATCAGGCTTCTGACTAACTGGTCAGTTAGTCATGTTGTTCAGTTGATCTGTAAGATCAATTAAGTTGGTTGTTGGTCTGAAGACAATCATGCTGAGCAATTGACTATCAAACTGGGTACGGTTTGAAGCTTTGAAGATACCTTGGTATTTCAATGATACGGGTGAGAATGTAATCCATGGAAACCAATGGTTAGAGGATAAGGCTGGAGCTTAATTTCATATCTTAGTTAGCCTACTCTCAGAGGATGTATTACTCATAGAAAAGACAGGGATTGTACTTAATTCAAACACTTGTATCACTGTCTATCCTTGTATTTAGTTTGTAATGACTGTATCCTGAGTATGTACTCAGTAATCTCTATGTACAAGAAGAATCTGAGTTGAGAGGTTCTAGCGAACATCTAACTTAGATTGAGTAGTAATACTCTACACTTTATGTGTCTAAGAGCCTGGAGAGGCTTGGTGAAAGAAAGAATACTTCTGAGCCTGGAGAGGCTTTGTGAAAGAAAGAATACTTGTGAGCCTGGAGAGGCTTGGTGGAAGAAAGAATACTTCTGAGCCTGGAGAGGCTTGGTGAAAGAAAGAATACTTCTGAGCCTGGAGAGGCTTGGTGAAAGAAAGAATACTTGGTTGGTCTGAAGAGGCTGTGAAGAATACTTGTATCTGTGGTTTCAGATAGTGGAAAATCCAGTGGTGGTTTGCCACTGGGACTGGATGTAACTCACAATGATGTTGCTGAACCAGGATAAATGTTGTGTCTCTGTTTTCCTTCCCTTAATCTCTTTTATTTTCAGTGCAGCATTTACCTTGGGGATTGAAAAGTATTTTCATAATCACCATAACATAACAATTTCAATCAAACAAGTTTTCAAAGATAATTAAAACTCAAATATCTCTCATATCGTTTGAGATATTACAGAGAATGTATCTTAAAGAAGTTCTGAAATAGGTGTCTGAAGTGAGTCTCTAAAGAACTCAGTTCAGAACCAGAATTAAACTTCAGACGATCTTCAGTCTGATGAAGTATTTTAGAAACCATTCTAAAAGATACTCCTTGTAATAATCTTCAGAAGATACTTTGAGATACTTTCATTTAAAACAATCTTAAGATCATTTTGAAAGATTATCAATCTTATCATTCTTATTTTCCGCATGTTTCATTTAAACTCTGATCTTAAGATTGGCCCTTGAACGTTGTTCTTTTTAATTGATATTTTAAATCAAAGATTTCCAAAATTATTCAATAAAGTTTTAAAACACTATTCAACCCCCCTTCTAGTGTTTCCTGTGGTTCTAACAATTGGTATCAGAGCTCACCTTCGGGTTGAGCATCTAACAAATGCAGAAGAAGTAGATCCTCAGAAGACGAAAATCTCACCGAGCTGAAGCAACTCTGAAGAATGATAATAAGAATAGGAAAATCATTTTCCAATACTTATTATTCATAAGGCTAAAGCACAGGACGTAACTGGAAAAGGAAAGTGTATCTATCTCTAGATCACAAACTGGTAACACCTTTCCTATCTAAACTTTAAATTTATGTATAATTACTTATCTGTTGCATGATTTGTTTTATTGAAATTGTTTATAGTATAAAAACGTGTTGCACGATCAATCTGTTTGAAATCATTAATTCTTAAATGTGTTTTTTTGTATATATAATTGTGTGAAAATAAACTATCGCATGCTATGTGTTTTAATCAGTTTTGTGTATATACTAGTGGAATGTCTTCAATATCTGATTAAAGTTGAACGGTCATGCATATTTATAGATAATTTTCTGTATCTTATGTATGAATATATGTGAACATTCATTTAAGAAAATGAAGAGTCGTGTGTGTTTAATTAGAAACGGCGCAATGTGAATCATTGAATCATCAACCGGTTTCTCAATCGGCACGATGCACTACTTCCCACACCGGTTCAGTGCACGTAACCACCTTTCATTAATGTCTAAAGCACGCTCTCCTACTTATATAAAAGGATTGGATGATCAACATGGAAATTACACTCCATTCAAATCCTTTCTCTAAAAAGCCAAAGCATTCTCATCTCAGAAAGATCAATTGTTCCATAGTACTCATGGCAAATACTTCAGTATTATCAAGTAACCTTGCTCTCTTAGTTTTTAATGAGAGAATCATCCCGTGTAGGATGGTAAATCTCTCGAAATTTGATGAGGCAGATTACAAGATTTCTGAGTATTTTGATGTTGTTGGATGAACTCCATACTTCAACATTTCCTCCTCCTGGCATAAGGAAAGTGTAATGGAGTTTTGGGACAATATAAAGATCATATCTGAACCCAACAGAACTGGGATTGAAACGAAGGTAATGGGAAGATCACTGTTTGTGGACACCAAACTTATTGCTAAAGTTATAGGTGTTCCTGACAGAGGGGAACAATACTTCCAAAGATGGGAATCGTTACATGGTGGAACATCTGTTCTTGACCAACATCTTTTTGGAAGAAGAAGATTTACCCCTCTCAGACCTTCTCAACTTCTGAGCACACCCAAAGTCCTCCTTGCTATACTAAACTGTTGTATTCTCCCTAGGGGAAGAAACAATTTGGTTATAAGCATGATGGAGAGGTTTGTACTAGGACTCTTGCTGTCAAAGAAGAAAATAAATCTCCCATGGGTGTTGTTGTATTAGATGATGTTCAGAGATGAGATGGGAAATGAGAATCTCTACCTTCACAATACCTTAATCATGAAGATTTTGTTGCACAAGGGATTTGCTATGGAAAGTCTCTTCGATCAATCGTCTCCTGACTTCTTCACTCCGGTTGCATACGCTGAGTTAGACCGGACTCTAACAGAAAGAGAAGAAGCTCCTGAGAATCAAGTGAACATTCATCCTCTCTTTGCTCCACACACTGAAGAAGGAAGTAAAGACACCCACTTGAAGTCTCATAAAAGGAAAGGAATGATGTCTGGTGCATGCAATGTAAAGAGGAGAACTGATAAGGTAGATAGGCTTGCAAAGAGATTAAAAGCTGCAAAGAGAGAGAGAGCTCCAAAAGCTTAAGGCTTAAATGAAGAATAGTGAAGCCTGTAGAAATGAAAACCAACCTAGTGATCAATGATACACTTGTGTTCTGTTTCTTGAGTCTTTGTATCTATGTCTTTTATAAAAAATTAATGATTCTTAAGTTTTCCTGATTAATTTCTATGTGTTTATATCTGTGCATGTTCAGTTATATCATTAACTCAATTCTATCTCTAACAAATTAACAAATTGATTTCGCAAAAGATAAAATTAATAAGAGAATTAAAATTAACCATCTTAATAAGATAATTTCTAAATTTGATAAATGATATCTGTAAATTAAAATACTTATCAAACTTTATCAGGTGCTACTGAAAGGTATTTGCTTTTGAATGTTTTAGAAAAAAAAAACAGGTTTTTAAAGACAATCTCAAGAAAACCAATAGAAGATAAGGAAGTTTTATGGACTTGCTGAAATTGTGGGTCAAGAATGCTAAGGTGACTGATACTTAAGCCATTAAAGTCTATCTCAATCCTTGAGAAAAGGTTAAGATAACTGTTCAAAGATTCTCTGGAGCGCAAAAGACAAAAGACAAAAGTAGAACGTGTAGACATCAGATGAAGAAAAGGTCTTCAAGGCAAGAAGCAATGTCAGATAACATCGCTTCATCCAGTGGACAATAACCGGATCTTCGGTAACATCACTTCATCTTAAAACTTTAATATATGTGAAAATTGTCCTTTAGTAAAACCCTTAAAATCTGAAAACAAACCTTTAATTCTTTAATAAGTAAAAAAAAACCTAAGATAATCAAACCTTAATAGTTTCTCAGATACTTGCTTTTACAAAACTCTCTATCTTCTTTCTTTTCTCTGTTTAACTTCTTTGTTTTTTTTTCTTTTCAAAAAGTATTTTTTTTATATTCTCTCTAAAAGTTTCTTTTTATTTCTTCTCTTCGAAAAATTATTTCGAAAATCTGTACTGTTCACTCTTCTAAAGAGATTTCTCAAATAAGCTTTTATAAATGCCTCCTATGACAGCCAGGACTTCACATGTTCCGTCCACAATGAACATCACATCACTTCCAATGAAAATAGCCTATAAAAGCAATCTTAGCTTGTTCTCAGCGAAAAGACCCAAACCTCTTGCTTCTCTTTATTACTCAAGGTTCTATGCACTCTTATCAGCTCTTAAGGCAACCTCACTTATCACAAAGTGAGTCTTGAGAACTAAGTAAGAAAACCATAGAACAAGAAGAACAATAAAGAATGAAAGAAGTGGCACAGGAACAAACTCTCATTGATGTCAATGAAGCCCTGAGGAAGATTGATCTCCTTTGGATGATGTATGGAATGAGAAGAAGGGCCGAAGCTTCCCTTCAGAACTTTCCATACAACGTTCCAGACATGGAGATCATGCTGCATCACCAGTCTATTAAAGAGACACTGGTGAACACCAGAACACCCAATATCAAGGGTGGTGTTCGATATATGGTGTGATGCACTTCTTCTGTTCCTAGTGTTAAAAGAAGTTTGGAGCTAAAAGAGATTGGCAAAGGCTACAGAGGAAGCTGTTGGGACTTGAAAGTAGCCAGAGGAGCAGTTTATCAAAAATCCCTCTCTCTTTCAAAACTTCTTTAAATTGTTTATTGGTTTCTCTTTTTCTTTGTGCTTTGTTTCTCTTCAAACATGTATCTGAGTAATTGTAACAATTTAATCTAATAAATCTTCTTTTTGGTTATTATACTTTCGGTTTATAACAGTCTTTATAACAAGTAGCTTAAAATGCTTATTCTGATTGTGCAAGATAAAAAGGGGAAGAAATATAACAAGCTATTAAAAGAGGAAGAAAACTAATCACCAAACCTTTTTAATCAATGACAAAAGGGGGAGAAATATAAACCAACAAAATGATAAAAATAAGGCAACTAAGCAACTAAAAGGGAAATATATAGGAAAATATAAAATAAGTAAGAATAACAATAAATCTTAACAATAGGTATCTAAAATATTAACAGTTAGGTAATAAAGATTTAACAGTTGGTATCTAAAAGACTTAACTAACAATTGGTATAGAAAGATTTAATTGGTTAAGAAGATAACTAAAGAATCAAATGTTTGTCTCAGGGGGAGTAATATAGATAGGGGGGAGTAATACAATTAAATATTTTGTTTATTATCTCTCGTTTCTTTTTTTACACATTTTGTCAGTAATATATAATTTATTTGTCATCATTAAAAAGAGGGAGATTGTGAAGTCTATAAATCAGTTTAAGTATTTAAACATGACTATAAGACTTAACTCCCTTAAGTTTTAATGATTAACAAATAAGATTATATTAAGGACAAATAAGTTTGTATAAGAACTTAATAAGATTACGAAAACAGGTTCTACTGAAAAAGGTATTAGTTTATTGATTGTGTTTCAGGTCAGAATAATTATATGAAGAAGAAGATAATCAGAATCGCATTCAGAAGATCAGGATCAGAAGAACAAAATGCAGAATCCAAGGAAGAGTAATCCGCAACCAAGTTGAAGACTTGAAGACTATATGAAGAATTAAAGACTACGAAGAATTGAAGAAATGAAGACAATATGAAGCAGTCAATTTGAAGATGTCAGAATCAAGAAATGATCTCTTGGAGACATTACAAAGCGTAAAGCACACTTCATCAAATGAAGCTCATTCATTCAGTAGATAAAGCTAGACATGCTTTTCTACCTCGATCAAAGTCTTACACAATAAGGAAAAAACTGCAAAGACTTTCTGCAACGCCTGCTGCACCTGCAACAAAAGGATCTGTGTTGCGCAGACCTACTGTATCTACACCTGCCATTTGTCCAGAATGGGTTTAGAAGACTAAACAAAAGCAAGCAAGAAAGATGGTTGAATAAAGTACATACAATTCAACATCTTTATCTCAGAAGAAGAAAAGAAGAAGAAGACACAAGAAGAAGAAGAAGAAGAAAAGATACAAGAGAAAGAAGAAGAAGAAGATACCAGAAGAAGAAGAAGAAGAAGAAGAAGAAGAAGAAGAAGAAGAAGATACAGAAGAAGAAGAAGATACAAGAAGAAGAAGAAGAAAGAAGAAGATAACAAGGAAGAAGAAGACGAAGAAGAGAAGAAGAAGATACAAGAAGAAGAAGAAGAAGAAGAAGATACAAGAAGAAGAAGAAGAAGATACAAAGAAAAAGAAGCTACAATCCCTTATCATAAGGAAGAAACCTTCTGAAGTTTCAACCAGTCTGAAGGATTGAAGTTGCCTGAAGGACGCAACTCGTCTGAAGTATTGAAGATGTCTGAAACATCAACCCCGTCTGAAGTGGTGAAGCTGTCTGAAGTTTCAATCTGTTTGAAGTCTCAATCCGTCTGAAGTATTGAGGCCTTCTGAAATCCGACGTGGCACTACTTGCTGAAGACTATGAAGACTTTTGCTCTCTGAAGATTGCTGAGAAAAGTCATTCTCTGCTACAACGTTTCCTTCTCAAACATATTTATGGAAATGAAAACAGAGACCTTTCCTGGTGCTTTGAATTTCATACACCACTGAGAAAATCTCTGCAACGCAGCATTCGCAGCAACAACGGTGGCAGCTTTATAGCAGCACCTACGTTGTACTATGTCAGACATGTCAGAGCCCTCAGAAGTGTGTCTCACAATGGATTAAAGAGGATTCAATGCTATCTCTAAACGATAGTATTTCAACGGATATTTCCTTTATGCAAGCCAAAAGAAAGCAGAAGAAAAGCTGAAGGAGAAAGTAAAAAAAGCAGAAGAAATTCTAGAGAGAGAATACGCAGAATAATATCAGAAACATCTCTCATGAAGAAGCATATATCAAGTGTCAGAACGGGATCGTCTGTACACATATTCGCTTAAGGAGAAGCAACCGTTTGAGAAGCTATTACACAATGGCTATGTGAGCCACATCATCATCAGCTCAACGGTATTATGAATCACCTTCAACGACTATATTCAAGCAGAACATATAAATAGCCCCAAGATTGAAATTAAAGGTGTTGTTGTTGTTCGGTTGAACAACCACCCAAGTTGATCGAAAGGATCAATCAAGTTGCTGGCTGGGAAAAAGGCTGGTCATGGTTGATTTTCAAGATGGTTCTTAAAATCAATCAGGATGAGTAAAGTTACTAGGCTGAGTGCCAAATGGTTAACAAGAGTTGACTCGAGCTAAGGTGGATCACCAATATGTCAACACGAATTGATCAGAGTGGATCAAGTTGATCTCTGCTGAATCAATCAGGCTACTGACTAGCTGGTCAGTTAGTCATGTTGTTCAGTTGATCTGTTAGATCAATTAAGTTGGGTCGTTGGTCTGAAGACAACCATGCTGAGCAATTGACTATCAAACTGGGTACGGTTTGAAGCTTTGAAGATACCTTGGTATTCCAATGATACGGGTGAGAATGTAACCCATGGAAACCAATGGTTTAGAGGATAAGGCTGGAGCTTAATTTCATATCTTGGTTAGCCTACTCTCAGAGGATGTATTCCTCATAGAAAAGACAGGGATTGTACTTAATTCAAACACTTGTATCACTGTCTATCCTTGTATTTAGTTTGTAATGACTGTATCCTGAGTATGTACTCAGTAATCTCTATGTACAGAAGAATCTGAGTTGAGAGGGTTCTAGCGAACATCTAACTTAGATTGAGTAGTAATACTCTACACTTTATGTGTCTAAGAGCCTGGAGAGGCTTGGTGAAAGAAAGAATACTTCTGAGCCTGGAGAGGCTTGGTGAAAGAAAGAATACTTGTGAGCCTGGAGAGGCTTGGTGGAAGAAAGAATACTTCTGAGCCTGGAGAGGCTTGGTGAAAGAAAGAATACTTCTGAGCCTGGAGAGGCTTGGTGAAAGAAAGAATACTTGGTTGGTCTGAAGAGGCTGTGAAGAATACTTGTATCTGTGGTTTCAGATAGTGGAAAATCCAGTGGTGGTTTGCCCACTGGGACTGGATGTAACTCACAATGATGTGGGTGAACCAGGATAAATGTTGTGTCTCTGTTTTCCTTCCCTTAATCTCTTTTATTTTCAGTCCAGCATTTACCTTGGGGATTGAAAAGTATTTTCATAATCACCATAACATAACAATTTCAATCAAACAAGTTTTCAAAGATAATTAAAACTCAAATCTCTCTCATATCGTTTGAGATATTACAGAGAATGTATCTTAAAGAAGTTCTGAAATAGGTGTCTGAAGTGAGTCTCTAAGAAACTCAGTTCAGAACCAGAATTAAACTTCAGACGATCTTCAGTCTGATGAAGTATTTTAGAAACCATTCTAAAAGATACTCCTTGTAATAATCTTCAGAAGATACTTTGAGATACTTTCATTTAAAACAATCTTAAGACCATTTTGAAAGATTATCAATCTTATCATTCTTATTTTCCGCATGTTTCATTTAAACTCTGATCTTAAGATTTGCCCTTGAACGTTGTTCTTTTTAAATGATATTTTAAATCAAAGATTTCCAAAATTATTCAATAAAGTTTTAAAACACTATTCAACCTCCCTTCTAGTGTTTCCTGTGGTTCTAACAGTCTCATCCGCATAATTTCCTCTGACTTTCTTCTGTGTTTCCATGAGGAAAACAAGAGTGGGACACTTAGAAGAGAATATCTTCTTTAGAGCTTGGACTGTACGTGGGTTCCCAAGCCACGACAGTTCCAGGAGAGGATTTCATTGCTCTCGGCAAGCCTGGGAAGCCAGGCCCGCCGATATGTAATCAATGTGGGGGTTTTTATAAGATGCACGGAAAGATTATGGGAGTCTTCAGAGTCTATTTCCATAGGGTTTTCCTCTTTAGGCACTCTAAGTTTGTGTTTCTATTCTCCTTATTCTCTGTCCCTCTAGTTTCTCCTCTGACCCTCTTCCACCTTTTCCCCTCCTTGGCTGCTAGATTTTGCACGTTGGTCACATCCTGGAGAACCTCGTTGGACGTGGTTGCAAAATTAGATAGGGTGTGTTCAGGTTCATTTGCATGTGGTGGGTTTATAATTAATGACTTA
The DNA here is from genome assembly GCA_026901365.1 of Sesbania bispinosa. Classification (NCBI taxonomy): domain Eukaryota; kingdom Viridiplantae; phylum Streptophyta; class Magnoliopsida; order Fabales; family Fabaceae; genus Sesbania; species Sesbania bispinosa. The sequence continues at coordinate 978,220 of QLOH01000231.1, read as the reverse complement.
GTAGGTGAAACAGGAACAACCAGCTTAGGTTCACCATCATCTTTATGGGGTTTACTTTGAGTCTTGGGAGGTTCAGAGTCGCCTTTGTCGTTCATGGTCAACCGGGTGAGTTGATCCATCAACTCCTTCGACATGGCTTTATTCTTTCTCATTGTCCCTGTGCCTGTATGCCCCTTATCCTTCCACATATTATAATATTCAACATTGATCTTCCTCCCAAACTGTGCTGCTCTCATCCAGGGCCCCAGCCTTCGATCCTCTTCCTCCACTGCCTCCTTAGCATCACAAGACCGAATCATCATGGCCAATGAGACCACAAAAGGTAACAGAACTGTGGAACTTTTTCATACATGAAGTCCACCCAAAAGACCCATCCTTTTGGATCCCACGTTGAGTCCACTCAGTAGGGGGCGAGTAACATCTATCTGCACTTGTACCTTGACAAACGTACCTTTCCTCCTGTATCTCATAGACATCAGCATCACATGCATGTCCCATGCATTCTCCAACCTTGAGCCCCATCTTCTTTGTGCAACAGTGAAGCGGTAAACCCCAAATTTGGATCCAAACAGCAACAAAATTAAAGGAGATCTCCATAGGGTCTACTCCCCTTGTCCACCTCTTGAGGATTAACCATGAGTTCCGGAAAGACCACGGGCTTCCTTTGATAACTCGATCAACGTCCTTACTATCTTTGAAGAAAATTGAAAGGTTTAATCACCTAATGATTCAATCTTGAATCCCTTTAGAGGGCGCCAGATGCTTGATAAGGCATTGGATAAGCTATTTAGATTGAATAACCTTTTTGGTTTGGATCTTCCCGATTGCGCTATTCTCACACTCCTTGACTCCTTCATGGACATCATCATCATCAAGATTATGATTCTTGGTTCTTGATCATCTTTAGCACGGGGTTGGTTATTATGAGGAGGTTCCTTTTGATTACTAGATGCCATAACACTGCTCAGCAGGATCAGACCAGCAAAAAGCGATGTGAAACACGAGAACACGAACGAAAGACCTGAGCTCTACTTGTTCGCAAACCCTAGGGGAGCAAACCCTAGGAGAGCAAAAACGAGAGGAAGATTTTTGGGTATATCTCCAATATCTTTTAAACGCCAGACAATTTCATGGAATATTGATGTTGTTAGGCTCTTCAAAATCCTAAATTTGAATAAAACTATTTAGAACAAGGTGTTATTATAGTTTCATAAACATTGTGAATAATATTGTAACTAGCTTACCATAATTCAGCTAATCAAGTAGTTTTATGGACACAAGATATGGATATGGGGCCTCTTCCGATGAAAATTTTATTTTGTCATGATAGCACATTTAATCTTCTTATATTTACTCACGTAAATGTCACAAATACAACTTTGTATAACATTGTTAAGTATAATATTTACTTTTTTATTTTACAAAATTATATATAATAATATTAGTATATCATATTGTGTTCTTGGATGGAATATATGATTATTTATTATCTATAAATCACTCTTTATTGTTGAAAACTGATTAAAAAGTTCAAGATTATTGCAAATCAAATCAGCACAAAGAAAAATAATAAGATGTTGAGTCTCAAAAATATTCATAAGGAAAATTATGATGTTTTTAGATAACTCACTTCCCAAGTTTTAATTGCTTAACAAATTTGGGTTTAAAAATATTACATAGATACATATATGTTTTAATGATTTATTTATGATTTCAGCAAGCCACTATGAACTTATTAAAGAACTGTTTGAAATGCTTTCAACCTATCTGAGGTATTAAGCCTTCTGAGGTTCAACCTGTCTGAAGAGTTGAAGCCGTCTGAAGTGCATCAACCTGTCTGAAGAGTTGAACGCCGTCTGAAGTGCATCAACCTGTCTGAAGTGTTGAAGCCGTCTGAAGGTGCTCAACCTGTCTGAAGTGTTGAAGCCGTCCTGAAGTCTTATTAATGACGTGACACACCCTTTGCTGAAGTTTGTGAAGACTTTTTCTTCTGAGTCAAGCGTTCTCTGTTGCACGTACCTTTTCAACGTATTTATGGCAAGGAACACAAAGACCTTCCTGGTATATTTGAATTTCATACACCACTGAGGAAATCTCTGCAACGCAAGGCCTCTGCCTCAACAATAGTAGCAGCTTTATGGCAGCACCAACCTTGTACAGTGTTAGAGATATCAGTGTTCTCAGAAGCATGTCTCACAACGGATTAAATAGCATTTAATGCTATCTCTAAACGGTGGTTTTTCAACGGATTGAAGTTTCAATGGATTGAAGTTTCAATGGATTGAAGTTGGGTATAAATACCTCTTCATGAAGACCATCAGATGTTAGAAAGTCAGCAAGAAATACTAAGTGATTCAATATACAAGAAAGAACATCACGCTGCAAGTTTTTATTCTTTAAAAACACTCTGATAAAATTTTCTTGTACACAATTTGTATATCCTGAGCATACATCAGTTATATTGTACATTGTCTCTGTTTAAGATTCAACTGGGTGTAGTTTAAAAGCTTAGACTTATTTTCTTTGTAAAAATTGTCTTTGAGCCTGGAGAGGCTTGTCTGTAAAGAATACTTGGTTGTAGAGTCTGAAGAGCTTGACTGCAAAAGAATACTTGTAATCTTGGTGAAGATTAAGAGAAAATCCAAGTGCTAGTTGGCATTGGGGCTGGACGTAGCTCACAGTGGTAGTGAGTGAACCAGGATAAATCTCTTGGCTAAGTTTTCTTACCCTTATCTTTTGTCAAATTATTTATACTAATCAAAGGGTGTTTGAAAAACTGTTCTGATATTTTAAAAGCAAGAAACCTTTTAAAAGACATTTTCAGAAGCCGTCTTAAGAAACTTCAGACAGCCCCTTAAACCTGTCTGAAACTGTTTTTAAAACTCACTGTTGTGAAAAGCTTCCATAAAATATTAAGAAACACTATTCAACCCCCTTCTAGTGTTTCCCTGTGTTTCTACAGTTGGTATCAGAGCTCAACTCAGGGTTGAGCACCTAACAAGTGTTGAGGACTAAGATCCAGATGGAAGTTTCCAACAATAGGCAATACATCACTGAAGGAGCCTCTATCACAAGACCCCCAGCATTCAATGGAGTGGACTACCACTATTGGAGGGATCGTATGAAGTTGTTCATTGAGAGCAACAACATTGATGTTTGGGATGTGGTCTCTGATGGAGACTATGTACCTATGCATAATGGAGTGCCATATACCTAAGGCTGAATGGACCTTGGAGCAGAAGGCTAGAGTTTCAAATGAATGCTAAAGCCAAACTCTATCTGATATGTTCTTTGAATAAATCAGAGTATGAGAAGGTTCATGGATGTTCATCTGCCAAGGAGATTTGGGATACTCTTGTCAGCTGCCCATGAAGGGGACTGAGACTGTCAAGCAATCCAAAATCAGCATGCTTATACAATCAGTATGAGATGTTCAAGATGGAAGAATCTGAAACCATAGATCAAATGTTTGGGAGGTTTCAGACTATAACTAATGGACTCAGGTCTTTAGGTAGAACTTATGAATCTGGAGACAACAATAGAAAGATTCTAAGAAGTTTGCCAAAGTCCTGGAGACCCAAAGTTACAGCCATTCAAGAGGCAAGAGACTTAAACTCTCTTAGAATGGAAGAACTGTTGGGATCTCTCAAAGTTCATGAGCTTGAGCTTGGGGAAGATGACATCCAGAAGAAATCTCTAGCACTAAACTCCAAGGCCAAACAGCCTAGGCATGGCAGCATGAAAGCTATGCAAGCTGAGGAAACTTCAGAAGCAGATGAAGATTCTGAAGATAGCTCAGAAGATGATGATCTTGCTCTCTCAGCAGGAAAATCAAGAGGATGCTGCAGAACAGAGGAAAGTTCAGAAAGAACCAACCCTCAACCTCTAAAGTAGGTAAGTCAGGTAAGGATTCTCAAATGACAAAATTATATGCTATGAGTGTAAACAACCAGGTCATATGAAGGCTGAATGCCCAAGATTGAAGAAGAACAACTTCAAAAAGAAGAAATTCTTCAAGAAGAAGAAGGGTCTGATGGCAACATGGGAGGATCTTGATGAGTCTACCTCAGAAGAAGAGGAAGACACTTCAGAAGAGGCCAACCTGTGTCTTATGGCCAGCCTGCCCTCATCAGACAGCTCAGAGTCTGAGGTATTTCCCTTAACTCAAGAGATGTATGATGACCTGATGGAAAGTTCCAAGGAACTCTTCCATGAGTATATAGAATCTGTCCAAGGCCCACACAGAAATGTGTAGTAAATATGAGGCTCTTGAGATAGAAAATATTATGCTCAAGGAGAAGATTCTTTGACTGAAAGCAGCAGTTCTCAAACTGTCTGAAGAAAACAAAAAACTTCAGAAACAAGTTGAGGAACTGACAAAAGACTTAGCCAAATTTGTCAAAGGAACAGAAAATCTTAACAGATTGCTTGGCAATCAAAGACATTCTCTTGACAAAAGTGGTTAGGCTTTTGTGATCATGATACTTCTGAACCTCATATTTTCAAAAATTTTACTAGAGGCAAAAAGAAAGCTATTGGGTGTTCTCACTGTGGCAAGCCTGGACACAATGTGGCTCAGTGCAAAACAAAGGGAAAGCAAAACCCAAATCTAACAAGAAAGGACCCAAAAGAATATGGGTACCTAAGAACTTGATCATTCCTGTTGCAGATGTGTTTAACAGGACAAAGGAAACCCCACAAATGGTACCTGGACAGTGGGTGCTCGCGACACATGACAGGAGAAAGGTCTTTGTTCCAAAACCTTAGGCCCAGAGCAGGAGGTGTGGTCACCTTTGGTGGAAACCAGCAAGGGAAGATCACAGGAATAGGGACTGTAGGTATATCTCCTCTATCCCTTATTAAGAATGTTCTTCTAGTAGAGGGACTTCAGCACAATCTACTGAGCATAAGTCAATTGTGTGACAGTGGATATGTGGTCTCCTTTACTAAAGAAGGATGTATAGTCAAAGACTCTCTTGATCAAATCCTTTTTACTGCTAAGAGACACAACAATGTGTAAAAATTGATCTAGAGGAGTTGGCAAGTCAAAATGTAAAATGTTTTATCTCTGTTGAAGATGAAAAACAGATTTGGCACCAAAGACTTGGGCATGCCAGCTTGAGATTAATCTCAAAGTTAGCAAAATACAACCTTGTTAAAGGACTGCCCAAGCTTTCTTACAAATCTGACATTTTATGTGAAAGCTGTCTGAAAGGGAAACAAACAAGACACTCTTTTAAGAGTAAGGATGTTGTTTCCACTAGCAGACCTTTAGAACTGTTACATATTGACTTGTTTGGTCCTATTAGAACAGAAAGCATTAGTGGTAAAAAATATGGTTTGGTCATTGTTGATGACTATTCTAGATTCACATGGGTGTTATTCCTAAGAAGCAAGGATGAGACTTTCAGGAATTTCACAATATTCTGCAAGAAGGTACAAATGAAAAAGGATTCTGTATATCTGTTATCAGAAGTGATCATGGTGGAGAGTTTGAGAATGCAAACTTTCAACTGTTCTGTGATGAGAATGGGATCTCACACAATTTCTCTGTGGCAAGAACACCTCAGCAAAATGGGGTTGTTGAGAGAAAGAACAGAAGTTTGCAAGAAATGGGGAGAACCATGCTCAACTCATGCAATCTACCAAGATCTTTCTGGGCAGAAGCTAAACAAGCTTGCTACCTTCAAAACAGAATATTGGTAAGACCAATTCTGAAAAAGACTCCTTATGAATTGTGGAAAGGAAGAAAACCCAACATATCATATTTCCATCCCTTTGGATGTGAGTGTTTTATACTCAACACCAAGGATGATCTTGGAAAATTTGATGCAAAATCTGACAAAGGATTTTTCATAGGATATTCTGAAACATCTAAAGCCTATAGAGTGTATAACTCTAGAACTTTAATTGTAGAGGAATCAATTCATGTTAAATTCAATGACAAGAAAGAGACTGATAGGGAACTATCAGATCTAGAAGATGATTTTGCAGGAATGGAGCTGAATACTCATGTCAGCAGGAAGGATGAACAGGTGTCTGAAGCACCATCTGTCACTGAACCTCTTCAGACAAATGTTGAGTCTCAGACTGATCTTGTATCACCTCAGAAACCTGACTGGAGATACAAATCACATCATCCAAAAGAGCAAATCATTGGCAGCACTTCAGAAGGAGTTAAGACAAGATCAAAATTCAAGAATCTGAATTCTCTTGCTCTCCTGTCTGAAATTGAGCCAAAGAACATTGATGAAGCTCTGCATGATGAAGGGTGGATCCTAGCCATGCAAGAGGAGCTAAATCAATTTGCTAGGAGTGATGTCTGGACACTTGTTCCTAAACCCCATGGGAAAACAATTATTGGAACCAAATGGGTGTTCAGAAACAAGCTGTCTGAAGAAGGAAAAGTGGTCAGAAACAAAGCAAGTGGTGGCTCAAGGGTACAATCAACAAGAAGGTATTGACTTCACTGAAACCTTTGCCCCTGTTGCTAGGTTAGAAGCAATTAGAATTCTTCTCTCTTATGCTGTAAATAATGGCATCAAACTATATCAAATGGATGTCAAAAGTGCTTTTCTCAATGGATTCATTGAAGAAGAAGTTTTTGTTAGACAACCCCCTGGTTTTGAAGACATTGCTTTTCCTGATCATGTTTTCAAATTGAAAAAGGCTCTTTATGGTCTGAAACAAGCTCCAAGAGCATGGTATGACAGATTGAGCAGTTTTCTTATCAAAAATGGTTTTGAAAGAGGAAAAGTAGATACCACTCTTTTTAGAAAACAGTCTAACAAAGATTTATACTTGTCCAGATATATGTTGATGACATTATTTTGGTTCAACTGATTCTTCTTGTGCAAGGAGTTTTCTGAGTTGATGCAATCAGAGTTTGAAATGAGTTTAATGGGAGAACTAAAATTTTTCTTAGGACTTCAAATTAAGCAAGATTCTGATTGTATATGGATCCATCAAGAAAAATATACAAAAGAAATGCTTAAGAAGTTCAACTTGAGTGATTGCAAACCCATGTCAACTCCTATGCATCCCACTGCATCTTTGAGCAAGGATGAAAAAGAAGAACCAGTGAATCAAACTTTGTATAGAGGAATGATTGGCTCTTTATTGTATCTAACACAAGCAGACCTGACATAATGTTCAGTGTATGTCTGTGTGCTAGATTTCAATCAGATCCAAGAACTACTCATTACAAAGCTGTTAAGAGAATTTTTAGATATCTAAAGGTACTACTAATCTTGGTCTATGCTATAAGAGGAGCAAAGATTGCAGGTTAATAGGATACTGTGATGCTGACTTTGCTGGAGATAGAATAGAAAGAAAAAGCACCAGTGGAGGATGTCATTTCTTTGGAAATAACATGATCAGCTGGTCAAGCAAAAGGCAAAGCACCATTGCTTTATCAACAGCAGAAGCAGAATATATTTCAGCAGCCAGTTGTTGTTCACAACTGCTATGGGTGAAGTATCACTTGAGGATTTTAATATTCCTATCTCTGCTATACCTGTTCTTTGTGATAATACCAGTGCTATTAATTTGTCTAAAAATCCTATTCAACATTCTAGGGCAAAGCATATAGAAATCAAACATCATTTCATTAGAGACTATGTTCAGAAAGGTGTTTTTGATATTCAGTTCATTGACACAGAGCATCAATGGGCAGATATATTCACAAAACCCCTGGCTGAAGATAGATTTAAGTTCATACGCAATAATTTGAACATACATGCATTCTCTAAAAATTGATTGTGTATGATATCATGCTATCTGAAATTTTGGTGTGTCTGAAATTCCAGTATGTCTGAAACAAGTGACATGTCTGAAATTTTTGTGTGTGTCTGAAATTTCTCACTTGTCTGAAGTGACTGGCTGACGTGGCTATCTGAGACGGTTGAATTCCATTTATTTTGTCTCTTCCACTTCGCACGTTACCCGAAGTCTGCGCAGCCGGTACAGGGCATCATTGCATCATGGGTCTATAAATGCAAGGGAGTGCGGTAAGCCCTGCGTTGTGCGGGTTACCTGCCAATGCAGTGGTAGAGAAAGCCTTACACTCTCTTTCCTCAACATTACTGTTTAATCTTCTTCTCTGCTCAAGCACCGTTTTCTCTCAAAGTTTTCTCTGCAACTTATCAATGGCACCAAAGAAGGCTTCTAGTTCTGGTGGAAATGTGGTTAGATCAAAGGAGTGAACCTTGAAGAGCTTCGCGACCTTGGCATGGATTTGGTTGAAGAGTTCGATGCTGCTGGATGGACTTTTCTTTGACCACATTAACTGTCAATGGCATGAACAGAGTGTGGTGGATTTCTAGGCTTCTGCTCGAGGAATACCTAACTCTAAAGGAGTATATGAAAGCATCAAGGCTATGTTCTAGGGATTCCAGTGTTTGTGATGAAGGGATCCTCTCCACCATTACCAGTGTCAAGGCTGAAGGTGCAACCTTCACTCCTGGGTGGGAGTTGAAGAATGGTGGGCAAAAGTTGTATACAAAGATGTTGTATGGAATGGAAGAACCTAAGTCCCTTGATTCTAGGCATTTGCTGGAAAAGGTCAGAGTTCTACATCCCATCTTAGGGTGTGCAAACTCCCAAGAGGGAAGCAGAAACCACGTGTCTGAGCTGGAGAGATTCTGTATGATTCACTTGCTGCAGAAAAAGAAGGTTAATCTTCCAAGCATCATCATGTTCCACATGCAGAAGAAAATTCGTGACTCTGCTGGAAGTCTTCCTCACAATACTCTCATTAGAAGGTACTCATGCACTTTAAGGTACCTGTTGAAAGAGTTTGTGATCATAAATCTCCTATTTTCTTTGGTGAGGCAAAGCTGAAGAGCATGAAGATCACGCTCATTCCAAGGCCTCCATCTCCTACTCTGAAGGAGAGTGTTCTTTCGGAGAAGGCCTCAAGAAGAGGAAGCACCATTGAAATTCTTGAGCAAGAGCTTCAGGGGGACATTAGAAAAGGAGAGTTCAAGCCATCCAAGTCATCCCCTCAACTGAAACTGAAGAAGCTCCCTGTCAGGAGTTCAGCAAAAGCTACAAATTTGCATGCTCAGACATCTGAACCTGTTCAGAAGGCTTTGCAAAAGCCAACTGAAATTGTGGGTCAGGGTTCTGAAAATGTGAACACTCCTACTCCTACTCTAAGCCTACTATGAACAGAACAGAAGGAAAGGCTCATGAGGAAGAGATAGCTGTGATTGCTGATCCTGAAGCTGTGGTAGCAACACCTCTGGTTCAATGCCCCTTTGATCCTGAGCTGATTCAAGTAGCAGCACTTGCTACTGCTTTGGAGAAAAAGAGATGAAAAGAAGGCTGAGCAGGAGAAGACTGACTATGCCATTGTTGTAGCCTCTTAGCTAGCCTTGGCTGAAGATGATGTAAGGTCCAAGACCCTTTGAGCAAAGGTTTTAATGACAACAAACTTTCACACCAATATTCTAAGTATTCTGAATACTTTGGTACTAATGTCTTCACTTGAGAAAGAATACAGGAAAAGTTACAGAAGAAAGGTACAAAGATCATAAACATCATTTAACATCAGAATATGTGTCTAGAAGCATGTCACATAGAGCTTTCATGTCCAAAGTGATGAAACATATTCAAGAAGTAGCTTCTTAGCTTCAAGAAGGTCAAGACAGTTCATCTACGATCCCATGAGTATTAAAATAAGTTGTATCAAGCTTCAGAAGAACAAGTTGAAGATTTAGAAGGATCATTCAAGACCTCTAGAAGCATGAGAAGGAGCTTTTCATTAAACCGGAGACCTTCTAAATATGAAAGATCACTTAAGTAATTCAAGCATATTCATTCCAAGTGTTGCTGATGCAAACAAAGCAATTGGAGAAGATCAATATCATATTCCAAGTGTTGCTAATGCAAACAAAGCAATTGGAGAAGATCAATATCATCAGAAACATAGTTTTGTCTTTAGAAGCAGAACTTACAGTTCTGCAGAAGCATCAAATGCATATTTCAAGTTCAGAGTATCTTTAGAAGCACTGAGCAAGTTCCCACACTCCTCAAGCTATTATCCTTGAATATATCAAGTTGAAGAACACTCAAAGAAACTTCCATAAGAAATAGTTTGCTCTAGAAGAAGAAACAGAATTCCTGCACACTGCAGAAGAAGCAGTTACGCAAAGCTGCAGAAGAAACATGCTGTCAGGAAAACTGCGAGAAGCAGTTACAGCAAAGCTGCAGAAGAAACATGCTGTCAGGAAAGCTGCAGAAGAAGCAGAATTGATCCAAATCTATTTTTCTCATTTCTGAGACTGCAACTAAGTTAAACATAGTTCAAATAATTTATGTCAAATTATTTGGTGGCCACAATGTGCTTACAAAAGAACTGCTATAGAATCCACAAGTTTCAAGTCTACAGAAGATATGCACTCACAAAAGTGCTGTAGAAGATGCAAAATCTACCTAAACCTATTTCTGTCATTTCTGAGGATGCAACCAAGCTAAATAGAGTTCAAATAATTTATATCAATCATTTAAGCCCTCCAGTGTGCTTATAGAAGAAATGTGCTCACAGAAATTGCTGCAGAAGAAAGATATGCTGCAGAAGGTGTAATTAATGCAGAATTCAAATAAGTCTCCTTCTTCTCATCTTCTCTTGATTTCAGTGGGCAAGATAACACAAGAATATGTGAAAATATTGTACTGGAAAGCTTCAACATGTTTGCAGAAGAATTGCCCTGAGAAATAGCCCAAAACAGCCTGCAGAAGGAACCCTGCAGAAGGAAGAGCTGGTCAAAGTGACAGCTGTAAAGCTGTACTTGCTGCAGCAGTGAAAGTGACATCTCCTTGGACCCAGCTGGCTGTCCAACGGCTATATTCTTCCCAGAACTCTATAAAAGGATGCTTTCTCTACAATTGGAAGATACCTCACTCCAGAAGATACATCAGTTGTTGCTTCTACACTTCCTAATCTTCTGGAAAATTTCTCTCTCCTTCTTAAGAATATTTTCTGGTCTGAAAAGCTTTGGAGAGAGTCTTGGGTCATCAATTTTCTTCTGCTGTGCAAGTATTGTAATAGTTTGAGCCTTGTTTGTTTTTATTCTTTCTCATTTTCATTGTAAAAGTCTCAAGAGAGGTGTGCAGGTGCATTTCCTTCTTCTGAGCAGCAAGGGAAAGAGTTTTCAATGAGGTTTACTGAGATTTGGTGATCTCAGTTGGTTTACAGAATCTGCAGAAGGTACTTGTAGTATTCTGGGACTGAATCTTCTGCAGAAGGTTCTGCAGTAAGTATTCAGTGTGAAATCTGTGTTTGATAGGTTATTGACAGCCTGAAGAGGCAGGTAAAGAATACTAGTGGTAAGGTTACTCAAGAAAGTTGTAATTAGGTTTTCCAGTGAGGTTTACTGAGATTTGGTGATCTCAGTGGGGTTACAGAATCTGCAGAAGGTACTTGCAGCATTCTGGGTAGTGAATCTTCTGCAGAAGGTTCTGCAGTTGATATTCAGTTGTAAAACTGAATTGGTTAGGTTGTTGTTAGCCTGAAGAGGCAGGTAAAGAATACTAGTGGTAAGGTTACCCAAGAAGATTGTAAGTTGTTTGAAATAGTGAGAAAATCCTACAGGTGTAGGGACTGGAGGTAGCCTCAGGTTGGAAGAGGTGAACCAGCATAAAATTTCTGTGTGCCATCTTCTTTACCCTTCTCTCCTTTATTATTACATGTGCATAAAATATTTTGAGAACTATATATTACCTAAGTAAGTGTTAACTATCAAGATTCCAAAGAAGGAATCATATCTTCTGCATATTGCATTGTACCTAACTTCTATCTTCTGGTGGTTAACCTATTTAATACTAAGCCAAGTAAGACTTGAGCAGATTAAGTATTAAAAGGAATTTGCAGAAAATTTTAATCAATCACAATTCAACCCCCCTTCTTGTGATTGAACCCTCAACTTCAGATGAAAGGCTGGCTTCCATTGCTCAAGGAACCAAGAAGAGAAAGAGATCAAGTGCACAACGCAGGAGGAGAACAAAAGCAAGGTATTTTCAGACAGCTGCTGAACCTACTGCTAGAGTTACTAGAAGCATTGCTAGCCAACTTGAGGCAATGGATGAGGCTAGCAAGTATCAGAATTTTGTCAAGGCAAATCTATTTTTCAAGAGGATAAGAGAAGAAAAGGAAGCTGAAAGGGAGAAGGAGAAGGAATCTGAACCAGCTAAACATCCTCAGAAAAGGATAAGGGTGAGGTTTGACAATGTGACTCCATCACCACCTTCATCCCCTGAGAAGAAACTGGTAGAAGAGAGAGAAGAAGAGAAAGAAGAAGAAACATCACCACCATCATCACCATCTTCATCTTCAGAATCCATACAGTCTGAAGATTCCATAGTTGAGCTTCAACAAGGAGAAAGCTCTAAAGTCTGGAAGGGGGTGTTGCCTGAGCACATAAGGCTTGGACCTAAGCGTAGGGACTTCTTCACAGAACCTACCTTTGATCCTTATGCCTTTCCTTACACTCAGCACCAATTTGATGAAGAGGCTGAAGTTCCACACAAAAGGTATGAGGGACCTTTCTTTGAGAGGGAAAGAGTTCCCAAGTTCCCCAACCTTTATGAAGAGCTCCAGTATTTCAGAAACTCTCCCCCCATCTCTCTCCATCATGGGCTTCTCAAGCACACCTCAGATGCAGAAAGGGCAAAGTATCAAGGAAGTTCACACCAGATGTACTCAGGGCAGATTGAAAAAATCAGAAAGGGTGTAGTTCCACCTGATCATAAGTGGGCTCCACTTGACCCCTTCTCTGATGACTCTCTCAAGATGTCAAATGAAGAATTTTGTTTTGTAAGGCATCTCTGTACAGAAGCTGAACTCTTTCAGAGGGACTACATGAAATCTGTTGGTATGCGAGGCTATAGGCCACCTAGAACAATCTCCATCAGGCCAACCACAAAGATACTGGTGCAACCGGACAGAATTGTTCCTAGGTATCCTCTGAAAGATGGCCCTGATGATAAGTTCAAGCAACCAAACTTATCCATCTTTCCTGTACAACTCTGAACCTTTCACTCCAAGAGAATGGAAGGAGCTACCTGCTAGGATCAAAAGGCAATGTGGAGGCTTAGATCACAGCTCAGAGATAGGGTGTGGTCATCCTACTGGAAGTTCAGAGAGGATGTTGGATCCTCTTCTGGATCTGCTGGACCAGATGCTGACTCCCTCATGGGCTATGGTAGATCCACAAATGTGCAGTATATGTATATCAGAGGCAGATTCCCCACGTCTGAACCTTTTCATGAATATTGGGAGATGATCAACCCCATTGGAACCTTCTTTTGCCCTGTGTATCATCCACAAGACTATGGATTTCATCCAGGATTTGATGTGCTCAGATTTGTTTGTAGGCATATTCAGCTTATCTTTTATGAAGCAGAACCAGATCCTGAAGAAGAAAATAGAAGGCTGAGGCTGAAGATTACAAAGTTAGAGAAAAAGAATGCTGATCTTATTGCTAAACAAGATCAAATTCTTCATGAACAACAGCAGATCAAGAGTGGGCAAGAAGATATGAAGACTGCTCTCCTCTCTCAGATTGACAAGGCCAAGGATGAGTTCATCTCCTTCATGAAAGAAGCTTTGCTGAAGAAAAATGGATAGTCCATGATGTCTAGCCATGTCTGATGTTAACTTCTTCTAAGTGATTATTTCTGCTTGTCTTGAATATATTCTTTTTGATTAATATATTCAGTTTTATCTCATGAATATTGTGATTGTTCTGTGAATGTTTGTTATCTCCATGAGTTTACTGTGATTATTTCGAAGTTATGCTCTGAAATTCCCTTTTGATTGATGACAAAAGGGGGGAGTATTAAAACTAACAAAATCTGAAGCAATTACAGGTCTCAGGGGGATTAGTATTTGATCAGAATTGAGATCATTATCTGAGGGGGTAGTTATCTTTTTATATTTAAAACTATTTTAGATTTATATATTTTAAACAAATTTGTCATCATTAGAAAGGGGAGAATGTTGAATCTCAAAAATATCATAGGAAAATTATGATGTTTTAGATAACTCACTTCCCAAGTTTTAATGCTTAACAAATTTGGGTTAAAATATTTATCATAGATACATATATGTTTAATGATTTATCTATGATTTCAGCAAGCCACTATGAACTTATATAAAGACTGTTTGAAGTGCGTTCAACCTATCTGAGGTATTAAGCCTTCTGAAGGTTCAACCTGTCTGAAGAGTTGAAGCCGTCTGAAGTGCATCACCTGTCTGAAGTGTTGAAGCCATCTGAAGTGCTCAACCTGTCTGAAGTGTTGAAGTCGTCTGAAGTCTTATAATGACGTGACACCCTTTGTTGAAGTTTGTGAAGACTTTTTCTTCTGAGTCAAGAGTTCTCTGCTGCACGTACCTTTTCAACGTTATTTATGGCAAGGAACACAAAGACCTTTCCTGGTATATTTGAATTTCATACACCACTGAGGAAATCTCTGCAACGCAGCCTCTGCATCAACAATAGTAGCAGCTTATGGCAGCACCAACCTTGTACAGTGTCAGAGATATCAGTGTTCTCATAGAAGCAGTCTCACAACGGATTAAATAGCATTTAATGCTATCTCTAAACGGTGGTTTTTCAACGGATTGAAGTTTCAACGGATTGAAGTTTGGGTATAAATACCTCTTCATGAAGACCATCAGATGTTAGAAAGTCAGCAAGAATACTAATTGATTCAATATATAAGAAAGAACATCACGCTGCAAGTTTTTATTCTTTAAAAACACTCTGATAAAATTTTCTTTGTACACAATTTGTATTTCCCTGAGCATACCTCAGTTATATTGTACATTGTCTCTTTTAAGCTTCAAACTGGTGTAGTTTAAAAGCTTAGACTTATTTTCTTGTAAAAATTGTCTTGAGCCTGGAGAGGCTTGTCTGTAAAAGAATACTTGGTTGTAGAGCCTGAAAGAGGCTTGACTGTAAAAGAATACTTGGTTGTAGAGCCTGAAGAGGCTTGACTGCAAAAGAATACTTGTAATCTTGGTGAAGATTAAGAGAAATCCAAGTGCTAGTTGGCATTGGGACTGGACGTAGCTCACAGTGGTAGTGAGTGAACCAGGATAAATCTCTTGGCTAAGTTTTCTTACCCTTATCTCTTGTCAATTTATTTATACTAATCAAAGGGTGTGAAAAACTGTTCTGATATTTTAAAAGCAAGAAATCTTTTAAAGACATTTTCAAAAGTCATCTTAAGAAACTTCAGACAGCCCCTTAAACCTGTCTGAGACTGTTTTAAAATTCACTGTTTGTGAAAAACTTCCATAAAATATTAAGAAACACTATTCAACCCCCCTTCTAGTGTTTCCTGTGTTCTGCATAAGAGACAAGAAAAAGATGATGAGTGGATTCATATAATCATGGATTTAACGAAACACTGCACTTTGAAGGCCATGCTTGTCCCTCTGCTCCTTTCTTGATCTCACTCTTTATTTTCTTTTCTTCATTGGTAATTCCTAAAATTATGCTATCCATCTTTCTCCCCTATTTGGATATTCCAAATGTTAAACCATTCTCTATCTGTTCAGTCCTCCACTTTTTCTATCTCTTAGATTCCCAAAGGATTGCCAATTTCTCTATTTAGTCCCAGTTAATTTCTCAAATGGACCACATTTCCTATAAAGTTAGCTCACTGCTTTTAGTTTAATGGGATTGACGGATGAATGTGTTCCAATGTGTTTTAGAATGTGTTGGGAACTTAGAATGTGTTTTAATTTATTGTAATATGTTTTATTACAGTGTGTGAGGGTTGGGGTGGTCTTGGATAAGGGTGGAAGTGGTGGTGAAGGAGGAGGGGAAGCAATAAGTGGTACGGGTAGTTAGGAAAGTGTTTTTAAAATTGTATGAGGGTGGGAATAGCAAAGGCTCCCTTAACTCTTGTTTACATCTCATTCTAATTCCTCATTGTCCTACAAAATCACAAAATTTCACATTATCATAAAATTATAATTAACAATTAATAAAAATTACATTATCGGCTCCTATGCTAAATTTAGTAGACTTTGAGTGCATTAATTCATTGGCATTGGTACTCTTATCATTCGTACCATCATGCATTGGATATTTCCTAACCGTGTGTCTCGTGTTATTATAATTCAAGCAATGTCTCAACCTTTTTGGGCTAAACTTTTTCTTCTTAGGAGCACCTTTAGTCTTGACCATATTAGGATCACGAACATGTTTGTTTGATCACCCATGTGTTCTAGGTGGATCCCTTCGATGAATTTAATGACATGAAAACACCCTTAGCATTCATTGTACATTGTTGCAAAATTAAACTATTAGGAATGCAATATACACCCTCCGACTCGAATATAAACAATAAAAATCAACATATAATGGTTCAAAATATAAACAAATATTAACTAATTTTACCCTATTTAATGACCTCGTACCAAAATACCATTTATTTAAATTCATATTTTATTTCCCAATGACCCTATTTAATGAACCATGTAGGGAGTTAAAAATTGAAGTCTTCCATGAAGGGCAATTTAGAGAAGACAATACATTTTTAGATAACTTTAAGAAATTTAATGAGGTTAACTAACATTCTTAATAGGCGTGAGTTAGTTATTTTTTGCTTATATTCGAGTCCAGAGTAGTGCATGCTCTTCTTTTTATGACAAAAAAATATTTAAACAGTGGAACTCCACGAGATTGAAAAAGTCTACAATCACAATAATAGATAGAGTTTGAAGTATCATAAACAACTCTTCCCCCTAGGTTCACAATATTTGTCAGCTTGAACATCAAAGCCTCTCTATTTACTCCTCGCTCAGTAACAATCAATGCACCAGCCCTTACAATATCCTCCTTAACTTCTTTAAAAAACTTTGTTGCGTATATTCTTAAAGCCTCGTTCTCAATTTTTTGAAGAGAAGTATTCAAGATAGGTATTAAAAATAGAGACTTGAAATCTGCTACCAATTTATTATTCTTATATTCTCTCAATGCCTGATCAAATTGGGCATAAATTCATATATGTTACTCTGTTCCTCATATATGTCTTGATAAATGCATTAATAGCTTCACACTGAGAAATAATCCTTATACGACCAAATAACTTGTCGCGAAAGTAACCAGTGGCCCACAATGCCTTATTTTCATGGGTTTCAGAAACCACTTTGTTTCGAACAACTTCGTGTTTCACAACTGTAAGGTCCAAGACCCTTTGAGCAAAGGTTTTAATGACAACAAACTTTCACAACAATATCTAAGTTTTCTGAATACTTTGGGTACTAATGCTTTCACTTGAGAATGCTTGAAAGAATACAGGAAAAGTTTACAGAAGGAAGGTGTAAAGATCAAAAAACATCATTTAACATCAGAACATGTGTCCAGAAGCATGTACATAGAGCTTTCATGTCAAAAGTGGATTAAACGAGTTCAAGAAGTAGCTTCTTAGCTTCAAGAAGGTCAAGATAGTTCATCTAAGATCCCATGAACATTAAACTGAGTTGTATCAAGCTTCAGAAGCAAAGTTGAAGCTTTGGAAGGATCATTCAAGACCACTAGAAGCATGAGAAGGAGCTTTTCATGAGATTGGACACCCTTATGAATGTGAAAGATCACTTAAGCAATTCAAGGCATAGTCATTCCAAGTGTTGCTGATGCAACAAAGCATATGGAGAAGATTAATGCCACTAGAACACAGTTTTGTCCTTAGAAGCAAAACTTAACAATTTGCAGAAGCATCAAATACGTATTTGAGGTTGCACATAAGATCAAAGTATCTCTAGAAGCATTGAACAAGTTCCCATCACCTCTCAAGATATTATCCTTGAATATTTCAAGTTGAAGAACACTAAAGGAGCTTCCATAAGCATAATTACTTCTCTCACAGGCAATAAATAACGCAAGGACAAAAGATTGGAAGCTTTACAAAGCATATTTGAAGAAGAAACAAATTTCTGCACATTTCCATAAGATCAGTTTTGCTTCTGCAGAAGAAACAGAATTTCTTCTGCACACTTCCAGAAGCAAGAAGAAGCATCTCAAGAACTCCAAATGAATTGTTTTAGAAGGAAGATTCATTTAGGAGGAAATTCTAAGTAGAAAGCAAAAACAGAATTTCATTCTTAGATATATCAACTGCAGAACATGAAACATGTCACGAGAAGCATAAGAATCATCTTCAGTTGATCAGAAGCTAATTCTGTCAGAAGGAATGTGCAAGTACAGAACTCTGCAGAGCAGCAAATTAAACCAGAAAGTCTAAAATGAATCTCCTGCTGATTTTGCTGAGTAACACAAGTTGAAATACACTTGAAATAATCCAGAAATCATCCTCAACACATTCACAGAAAGCATTGGTGAAGAAATGATCCAGTTTGCTGTCTGCAGAAGCAAGTTCTACAGAAGCAAGAAACCAGTCAAACAGCCAGCTGTACCTGTCAGCTTTTGCAGCTGTACTTGAAAGAGACTTATCACAGCAACACAGCTGGTTTCCAACGGCTAGTTTGACCACCATAACTCTATAAATACAGCCCCATTTAGCTGGGCAAAATCAAGGAGAACAAAGGGAAGAAATCCAAAGAAGCATAATGTAGAAATCCCCTTCTAGAGTGAGGTTCTCCTCAACCACTCCAATATGCAGAGCTGCTGCTGCATAATTCCTAGAGAGTGTGTTTAGGCTCAGTTTTGGTAAAGATTAATCCACTCCATGAGTGTTTTGTGAGCCATATGTAAAAAACCCATTTCTTATTGAAGAGTGCTTGTAATCTCCAAGCTAACTAGAAAAGAGTTAGTGTTGGTTGAGAGTGTGTAGAGCCTGTAGAGGCTAAGCAAAGATACTGGTGTTAGAGCCTACAGAGGCTGCAGAATAATACTTGTAAGGAGCCTGAGAGGCTGCACAAGAATACTAGTGTGTGCGGTTGCACCCAAGAAGTCATTGTATCAAGGTTGATTTAGTGGAAAATCCTACAGGTGTAGGTACTGACGTAGCCCAAGGATTGTGAGGGTGAACCAATATAAAAATCATGTGTGGCAATATCTCTTTCCCTTACTCTCTTAATTTTCTGCACATACATCTATTGCTTGGTTAGTTATTGTTCATATTTTGAATATTTAGGCAAGCTACAAACCATATTTTGATAAACTTGTTTTTAAACTGATATTTTCACATAAAACACATCCATATCAGTTAAAATACTGATCTGGAAAGTTCATTACATTATGGAAATTGTTTGGTGCTCCAGAAGCACATTTCTTGAAAGATGTTCATTGTTCAACATTGGAACTTGGGGTTCAAACTACTAAATTTTGATAAACCTATTTTTGAACTAATATTTTCACATAAATTACATCCATATCAGGTTAAAATACTGATCTGGAAAGTTTCATTAAATTATGAAACTGTTAGGTGCTTCAGAAGCACAATTCTTGAAATCTGTCCATTGCTCAACATTGAACTTGGGGTCCAAACTACCAGATCTTTATAAACATGATTTTAATTCAATCTAACTTGATATTCTAATTGATTACTACTTAAATATCTGATCTGGAAAGTTTCATAAAGTTTCAAGTTCATTTGACCCTTCAGAAGATAGGTTTAAAGTGACAGATTCAATGTTTTGCTTCTGCATACTGCAGAAACTTTATACTATGCTTCTTGAACAGTTTTTCTCACATAATATTATTAGTTATTGGTTAAATAACTATTCTGGAAGTTTTTTATTAAAATACAAAATCATTTGACTCTTCAGAAGATTGGTTTTAAAAGTGACAGATCATTGTTTTGCTTCTGCATAACTGCATAAACATTATATATTCTTCTGAAACCTTATTCTAAGTTGTAACTACATTAAATACATTATTTGGAAGAATAAATTTTGATGATATCAGTCCCTATGATTTTGCTTGCCTTAAGAAGATAGTTTTAATCTACATAGTTGGCATTATACACTAACCACTATCTTCTAGAAGGAACTTCTGATAGACAAGGCATTCCTTGAGCAGAGATCAATAAGTTGTTCAAAGTACTTGCAGGTTGGACCAAAAGTTTTCAAGGGTCACAATTCAACCCCCCTTCTTGTGACTCTGTGATTTACTTCAACAACATCCTTTGACCAAAACTCTTTAAATTCATCTAGTGTAAAATTTTTGTACATCGCTTTCTTGAAATAAGGCAAAAATGCAAAATGTTCACATGCTCACATGCATTCTAATGCAAGTGTCACACATACAACCTATGACATGTGAACACCTAATTCTATCTGGGAGTCTTTAGAAATAAATTTGCATTTTTTTATTTACTCAAAATTAATTGAATTTAATCCACTTGATTTCTTTACAATCAAGTGTACTAATTAAATTATTGATTAAGATTAAACTTAGTTAGTTAAGAATTTAGTTAGTCATTCGATCGATTATTTGACTAACTAATAATTTATTAACTAAATTGCATCCATTGAGTATTGATCCTCTTTTATAAAAAAATAATAAACAAATAAGAAAGAAAGGACAATCAGAGGTGCCGAGAAACGTCCGAAGCAATTTGTAAAGTGAGGAATTGACTAAGCATGGCCATTGAAATTAGAGATAACTTTTTCATACAACACAAAACATACAACAACTCATACAACACACTTTTTCTCTCTATCTCTTTCCATCACATTCACCTATCACATCCCACATTTCTCTCTCTTTTCCCTCCTTCTCTCTTTCTCTCTCTATGTTGTAGATGTACAACATGTACAAACACATTTCCTCCTGAAATTATCATTGTACTTATATTCTTAGAATAGTATCTCCATTGTACTCATGATCGGAATGATATCTCCACAACAATATAAGAAGGAATCACACACGGAGAAGGGAGCATTCAGGGAACAACCCTTTTTCCCAATCCTCATCTAAACTCACCGTCCACTCTCACCACACAATTCTTATTCGATCCTCAAAACTATAGAAAATAATAAATATGATGAAAATGAACTTAATTCATTTATGATGAGAAAAAGTATATATAGGTACAATACAAGAGATGAATATTTGAAAATAGACTACAACAAAATTTTGAATTTAAACTACAAGACTTGTTTGTTACAAAAATATCTCAACCGCTTACACGCCCCCGCAAGATGGTGGAGGGGTAACGACACCGATCTTGGATAGGAGAAAGGAATGACGAGGCCCGGATAACGGTTTTGTCAAAAGATCAACTAGTTGATGACTGAATGGAACATGAGATACTCGAAGCTTCTTTTTGGCCACCAATTCTCGAACAAAGTGATAATCAATGGATAGATGCTTCATGCAGGAGTGAAAAATGGGATTGGAGCATAGGTAGGTGGCACCAATGTTGTCAGAGAGATGGTGGGTTGGCTGGATAAGGAAACTCCCAGTTCTTTGAGAAGTTCTTGTAACCAAAGAACCTTTGTAGTTGTGGAACCGATTGTGCGGTATTCAGCTTCAGTGGAAGATCGAGCAACAGTCTTTTGCTTTTTACATGACCAGGATATGGCGTTTGGGCCAAGATAGATGATGTAAGCAGGCGGTAGATCGACGATCTTCAGTGTCATCAACCCAGTCAGAGTCATATAAGGCATTTAGATGAAGAGATGAATTTTTGACAAGATGAGCCCATGATTGATACTGCCTTTGACGATAGCGTAATACACATTTTAATGCTTGCATATAAATTTCCTGTGGAGCCTGCATGTGTTGAGCTAATTTGTTGACTGGGGTAAGCTAAATCCGGACGAGTGATGGCTAGATAATGAAGAGAGCCAATCAGTCGTCGAAAGAGTGTCACATCGCAAGTAGGAGCATCGAGCAATGGTGTTAGACAGCATGAAGTTGACATTGGTGTGCCAACAGGCTTTGCATTTACCATATTTGCAAGTTGAAGGATGTCTCTGATGTAGTGATGTTGTGACAAGAAGAGACCAGAGCTTGTGGGAATGATTTCAACTCCAAGGAAATGAGATGGTTGACCAAGATCTTTAAGAGAGAATTTCTCGGCAAGAGATGATTGGAAGTGCCGAAGAAATTTTTTCATTGTTCCTAGTCAGCAGCAGATCATCTATATACACCAAAAAGTAGGCCAAGACATTATTGGAGTTATAGATAAAAAGTGATGTATCAGACCTGGAGTTATTGAATCCATATGACTGTAGAAAATCCTTCAACGCATGATACCAGGCCCGTGGTGCCTGTTTGAGGCCATACAATGCCTTGTTGAGCTTGCAAACATGAGAAGGAAGAGAAGGATGAATGAAGCCTGGAGGTTGAGTCATGTAGACATCTTCAGTGATGGATCCATGAAGAAAAGCATTGTTGACATCCATTTGACTCAGTGGCCATCCATGAGATAGAGCAATGCACAATACTAGTTTTATAGTCTGAGGCTTGATAACAGGACTGAAAGTCTCATGAAAGTCAATGCCCGGGCGTTGGTGAAATCCCTTTGCTACTAGGCGGGATTTGTATCTGGCAATGGACCCACCTGGATTACGCTTGAGGCGGAAGACCCATTTGTTTCCAATGACATTAAAGTGTGGCTGATGTGGGACAAGATCCCAGGTTCCATTGCGCATTAATGCATTGAATTCCTCTGACATGGCATCTTTCCATTTGTGATGTTTCATGGCTTGAGAGACACAGGTGGGGACCAAAGGCTCTGTGAGAGGATATTTAGTGGCTAGGTTCAACTGTTTGGGTTTGAAAATTCCTGCTTTACCTCGAGTGACCATGGGGTGACATGGTGTAAGAGCACTTGTAGCAGAGGGAAGATGCATGTGACGCAGATAAAGAGGAAGTGCACAGGTCTTCTGTGGTTGTGTTGGTTGGGTTTGGTGGTGGGGGAATTTGGGTGGAGTGGGGGGTATTGGGTTCGCTGGTATTGGAGGTTGATTTGATGGTGGGTTGTATATTGGGTTTGGGTTGATGTGTTTTGGATTGGGGGGTTGTTGGATGTTATTTGAGAGGTAGGATTGTGGTGTGGGATTGTAGGGGTGGTTCGAGATCTTGGATCATGGTGCGGGAATGGTGGGATGAGGATGGGTATTGTTTGAGTGGGCCGCGGGTTGCTGGAGGCTGGTGTGGATTGGCGTGGATTGAGAGAATGGATTGGGCGCGGGTTATTAGGATTAGATGGATTGGGAGATTGGATTGGTATGGTCTGCGGGTAGATAGGATTAGTTAGGTAGGTGGATAAGTGGGACAGTGTTTGAATTGGGGAGATGGATGAATTTTGAATTGGGATAATGGGAGTTGTTGCAAGATGGGCCGCAGGTTGGGGTATGTTGTTGTAGATTGTCGCGGATTGGGAGATTGGATAAGGGTGGGCGGCGGGTTATTAGGATTGGTTAGGTGGGTGGATAATTGGGATGATGTTTGAATTGGGAAGGTGGGGGGCTGTTGCGGGATTGGGATTTGAGAGGTGAGTGGTTGTTGCGGGATTTGAAATTGGGAGATGGGAGGTTGTTCCGGATTTTGAGAGGTAGTTGGTGTGCTGGCATGGGAAGAAAGGGAGTAGGGAAAAATATTTTCAACAAACTGGACATGGCGAGAGACAAATAATTTTTGACTTTTTAGATTGAAGCACAAAAAAAGCACTTTGAGAATTACTGTAACCAACAAAAACACATGGTTGAGATCTTGTTTCAATTTATTTTGAGTGTAAGGTGTGAGCCAGGGGAAACACAGACAACCAAAGACTTTGAGCTTGGAGTAATTTGGCTCTCGGTTAAAGAGTATAGAAAATGGGGTTTTCATTTTTAAGCTAGGAGTAGGAAGGCGATTTATGAGGTAGGCAGCTGTTTGTAGTGCATAACTCCAAAAGGCAATTGGGAGGGAGGCATGGTGGATAAGACAACGGGCCGTTTCAATCAAATGACAGTGTTTTCTTTTAGATAAACCATTATGTTCTGGCGTATGTGGTGGGGTAGTGAGGTGAGAGATTCCATGAGATTGGAAATAAGCACGTAGCTTAATAAATTCACCACCATTATCTGAATAAAAATTTTTAATTTTTGTATTGAATTGATTCTCTACTAAAGATTTGAAAGTTGGAAAAATTGTAGAGACATCAGATTTAAGTTTAATCGGATATAGCCAGACATATTTAGAAAAATGATCAATAAAAATCACATAATAAGAAAAACCGTCAATTGATTGAATACGGGAAGCACCCCAAACATCAGAGTACACAAATTCCAAAGGATAACTACTAACAATGGTAGACCTAGAGAATGGAATTTTATGACTTTTATTGGATAGACAGTCACTACATTTATTCATAGAAGAAGAAAAGGAGATATTATTTGAGCTAAGAGCATGAAGAAGGGTTGGATGTGCTGGGTGGCCAAGACGGTGGTGCCAAAGGTCCAGGGATGGTGTGGTGGATGCGGCATAGGCGGTGGTGGATGGATGGTTGGTGGTTGTTAGTTTGTACACATTGTCCTCATTAGATCCGCGTAACAGCATCACCCTCGTGTCCAGTGCCTTTACCTCGAAATGAAAAGGGAAAAATTCAATGGAAACATTGTTAGTTTGGCAAAGTTGAGAAACAGAGATGAGGTTTTTAGTGACTGAGGAACACATAAAACATTTGTAAGATGGAGTGGGCGAGAGGATGTGGGAAATTTAGTGGAGCCCATGTGAGTGATGGGTAAAGTCTTACCATTGGCCACGGTGAGTGTGTCTTGTCCAGGGTAGTCTGATTTGATGGAAAGATTATTAATGTCATTGGTCACATGATGGGAGGCACCCGAGTCAAGCAGCCAGGTGAGGTCATTGCCTTCAGATTTGTGTGCCACTACTAGCAGAGTTGAGGAGAGTTTCCTAGTCCGGCTGTTGGCGTGGACACCACTAGAGACGTGACTGCTATTGCCTCGTTCGCAATCCTTAAAAGGTACGACCTTTTGTTTTATGCCTTTTATGCCTTAATTCGTGTTTTCGCATTAACAATCGTAATAAGGGAGGGAATCCATTTATTCCGTTGCACCCTGACCACATGCTTGATTCCCTTCAACTTCATGGTAGCCGATACACAAGCCCCAAAAGTCACAACCAACAAAAAAACAACCACAAAACCCCAAATCTGAACCCTGGCTCTTTTAGCACCCAACTTCTTCTGGAGTTTTTCAATCTTTTTCCTTAGCTCTTCAACTTTTTGCTCCTGAGATTGGCCTCCAACACCTTTCACAGATTGCTCAACAATCTCATCATCAGCCCATCTAAAATAATTGCACTCATAAACTTTCTACAACAAAAATATGGGTGTTGAAAATGGATGAAGACAAGAAGAAATTTAAATCGTGAATGAAGATAAGCAAAGAGGGAATTGAAAATGATAGTGTACATCTCAATTACGACATCTCCAGAACATTCTCCCAGGATTGTTCAAAGTTTTGGACTTTATGAGTATCAACTCGTTTCCACACCCACACACCTTGCTTCGTGACATAGAGGTCGCAGATGATGATTTCGAAGCTCCAACTCTCTTATCCATCGCCGAAACTTGCGCTTTCATTTCTCTGCCCAACTTCATCTTTCACTGCAACTATTATACCTAGGGCACCATATGCAGTTTCTTCAATGGGTGGCTGGGGAAGAAGGTCACATGCATGACATTATTTTGCCACGTGGTCACAAGTCATATACCTAGGGCACCTATAAAATTTCAAATTAAAAAAATGTGTTATAGTTTGGATTATAATTTGCCAAGTAGAACTGATGTTGTGAACCTCCGCTTACCACATCAAAGGATGTCAATGGGGCGGGGTGGGTTTATACCACCCACATTTATACCCGCTAAAATTAACGGGTACACATACGGATAGCGGGTATCCATGAGTACCCATTAATATTTAAAAAATTCAAAATTTATAAAAAGAGAAAGAGAAAATATCATATAATATTAATATATTAAACATATGATTATAAAATAGTAAAAAAATAAATTTTATATCTTCATAAAATAATAAAAAATTCTAATATTTTAATATATTTAATAAAAAATATATTTTAATAAATATGCGGATACCTGCGGACGGGTAGTATAATATTCGTCCCGGCGTTCCCACCCATTTAATAAATATGCGGATACCCATTGTGGGTATATTCATGGGTATTCGCGGTCGTGTCATCCCTAACCACATCAGAAGTTAACAACGGGGACTTCTTTAGGTATTCCTAAATTTAGAGGGATTGAAAAAAATTTAGAAGGATTAAAAACAAATCAGATGTATTTTAAAGGACAAAAACATATTTAACCATTATAAAATATTATTAATTTTAACCATTCTTATCTATCTATACTATTACAATTAGCTAATTTTTGTCATTATTCATTAAGGGGTTAATTTTTTTTAATTCCTATAAGTAGTAAATTTAAGAGTTCTAAATCTAGCCTAACCTACAGATACATAGATAATAGGTAGATAAATATGAAAAGTTCAAGGAGGAGAAAATAAAAAGAAAAAATAATAAAGAGAAAGAATGTGAAAACTGTGATATGAAATGAAGAGAAAATGAAAAGAAAATTAATGTGTTAAATGAAGTGTAAAACAAACAAATGTGAAAAAATTATTATTCTTTTTTAAAAGTATTAAAACTTTGATAGTTAACTTTTGGGTGTTGAAAGTAGAAAAAAGAAAGAGATAAAAAGAAACAAATCAAAAGAGAGCGTGAAATAGATGACAATTGATGTGATAGGAAAGAAAGAGAGAAAAAAAGAAAAAAATAGGCATGAAAAATTTTATATATTTTAAAATTAAATTATTAAATACATAAATTCATTACATATTGCAATCGAAAATATATATAAATAATAGGAATTTAAGTAAACACAAATGACAAGACAACACTAAATATTTTGAAATGAATACGATAGGAATTGAAATAACCTAAATACATATTCTCTCAATTTCTTTTTATAAGACACCTTTTAAAATTTTTTGTATTCCTTTTTATTAGTCACTTTACAATTTGAAGAAAACATTTATTATATTTTTTCTTATTTACTTTTATTAACTTTATTGTCTTTCCAACTATGATAGTGGAGTTAGTTAATAGTATTAAATAAGGAAAAAACTAGATTAAACTATTTTTTAAAACTCAAATAAAATAATTAACTAGTTTTAATTACTTTTATTGGTCTTTGTGATTCAATATAGTGTGCCTTATAAAAGGAACAGAGGAAGTATATTATATTTGTTTTCATTTAAATGTATATAAACTAGATTTTAATTTTTTTTAAAAAAATGTGGAACACATTTGGGGACACCTCGAATGAATTTAATTCTATTTGATCATCTCACTTTATTAAAGCTTCAATGAACCCAATTTTTATTTTTCTTTGTTTTGTTGTGACAATTAATAAAAGTCAAAGCTAAACATTGTCACACGTTCGTGTTTATTTACCAAAAACCGTTTTCTCTCATGGTCAATTATATGTTACTATATCTAGGGTGAAGTCTTGACAAGGCTTAAGATTTTATATGTGATTATATTTTTAAACGTTATAATTTGACAAAATATAGTGTATAAAGAATATTTCAAAAAATATAAATGATATGATATGTTTTACATTTATAATTATTAATGTTTGAAATTTGTTATTTCAAATAAATTTGTTATGTTTTAATTTTTTTATTCTTTTTATATAAATAAGTATAATTTTTAAAATAAAAAAATCACTAATCATCGTCATTTTCTAAAATTTATATATTTATATTAATTAAATATGATAATGACACCTTGTGTGTTATTAAATTTAATAAATGATATGGCAGCATGTCATTGGATGTCTGTGTAAAACTCCTTTACACTAACAATGTACATCTATTAACTCTTAAATTAAATATATTAAAACCCCATGGGGTTGGTCGAGTGGAGCAAGACAAGATCTCGTATCTGACAAGTCGCAGGTTCGAACCCCCACTCGTCCCTTTGGGGTGAGGTAAAATGTAAGAAGTACCTTTGTAGGTTCTCAAAGAGCCTGAAGACTTTCCCTCTCTTAAACTGGGGCACCATCCTCTCACCCTAAATTTTACTTTCATCTAAAAAAATTAAATATATTATAACATTCCGTACAAACAATTATTTGAAAATAATACTCATGCATTAGATGGCTCGGAGACTAGTTTCATTATCAAACTATTTAAAACTAAAACTATCAGAATTCAGACTAGTAAACCAAAATCAAAAGAACCAAGAAAACTCCTTCCTGTCAGCGAGGAACCCTAGCCGCGCTCTGTCTCCCTGCGCTGTTCGCCTTCTCTGCTGTCAGCCATTATATGCGGGCCGTGCGACTTGCGCGCTCCGCCTGTTGTCCGCGTCTGTGCGAGCGACGCTGCTCGATCTGCGTCTCCGTGACAGCGACGCCGCTCCCATCATCCTCTCCGGCCGTCTGCTCTCCGTCTTCGTGCGAACCATCTCTCAGCTTCCGTATTCACTTCGAACCAGGTAAGGTAACTCTTTCCTGTGTCCTTTGAGATTATACGTATTTGATTCTTTGTAGTTTTGTACAGCAAACTGTGTCCTATGTCCTGTTCTAATGCGATATGGCTATGAGGATTAGGATTAGAATTACGATTATACAGCAAACTGTGTCCTATGTCCCGTTTTAATACGATATGGCTATGAGGATTACGATTAGAATTAGGATTATACAGCAAACTACGTTCTTGATAGGATTAGAATCAGGATTATACAGCAAACTATGTTCTTTGTACAACAATCTGCATTGAAAACCAAAGAAATGACTTATTTACCCTTCACAAAATTGAAAAATTACAATCTGAATCAGGATCCCACTTTCATCACACGAGACATCTCCCAAACCCTAGCAGACCCAAATCCCAATCCTAGGACCACCGGTGGCTGCTGATTCCGTCCACACAACTGAAAAGGTTATACGAGGTTCTATCAATCCCTCTCTCTCTGTCTGTCTCTAGTCGTCTTTTGATTCTCATTTTCGCCTTCTCTGCTGTCAGCCATTATATGCGGCCGTGCGACTTGCGCGCTCCGCCTGTTGTCCGCGTCTGTGCGAGCGACGCTGCTCGATCTGCGTCTCCGTGACAGCGACGCCGCTCCCATCATCCTCTCCGGCCGTCTGCTCTCCGTCTTCGTGCGAACCATCTCTCAGCTTCCGTATTCACTTCGAACCAGGTAAGGTAACTCTTTCCTGTGTCCTTTGAGATTATACGTATTTGATTCTTTGTAGTTTTGTACAGCAAACTGTGTCCTATGTCCTGTTCTAATGCGATATGGCTATGAGGATTAGGATTAGAATTACGATTATACAGCAAACTGTGTCCTATGTCCCGTTTTAATACGATATGGCTATGAGGATTACGATTAGAATTAGGATTATACAGCAAACTACGTTCTTGATAGGATTAGAATCAGGATTATACAGCAAACTATGTTCTTTGTACAACAATCTGCATTGAAAACCAAAGAAATGACTTATTTACCCTTCACAAAATTGAAAAATTACAATCTGAATCAGGATCCCACTTTCATCACACGAGACATCTCCCAAACCCTAGCAGACCCAAATCCCAATCCTAGGACCACCGGTGGCTGCTGATTCCGTCCACACAACTGAAAAGGTTATACGAGGTTCTATCAATCCCTCTCTCTCTGTCTGTCTCTAGTCGTCTTTTGATTCTCATTTTCGGATTCATGGTTACAGGTATTTTCAGATTCTCATTCTCAATCATATAAGGCTGCTGCTGAGTTTTCTGATTGGTGAGTTTTTTACCATCATCTTGCGTCTTTTCTTTTTTCTCGATCTGTAATCATTTTCTGCCTTTTGTTATTAGTTGTATCAACTTGCATATAAATACATTGTTCTTAGTTACATTAATTTTATTACAACATATTTATTGTGTGGTCCTCCCTTACCCAGTCAAGAGGAATTGAGATTACATGGTTGCTTGTGGGTGATGATGGCTTTGGTTAGGTGTACGGGGTTCTGTTTTGAAATCGGTTCAATGATGGTCTATTGCTGTCTGTGGCTTGTTCTGTGTGGTTTGCTTTGCCTTTGTGTAATGGTCAATTCTGATCTATTTTGTGAGGGATCAATGTGGTGGTTGTAGAGGGTGGAGGTGATCCTGAATTCAAGTGGATGTTTATGTTTCTTGCATTTACATACCCTGTTTTATCTAGATTATGGGTAGAGACAGAGGAAAGGGTAAAAATAATTACTGTTACTAGTGTTGAGAATGCTGAAAGTGGCGAGGATGTAAAAGTTACCATCCAAAAGGGAAGAGGAAGGCCACAAAAAACCGTTGAAGGATGACTTTGATGAAGAAGATATTGAAAAAATTGAAGAAGATGACAGTGAAAGTGTTAAGAATGGAGTCTCTACTAATGATATGAAAAGTCCCAATGCATCAAACCATGGAAGAAAAAGAAATGAAATTTACAGAGAAATGAGAAATTAGAATCAAATGAGAAGGAAAATGGTATTGGAAAATTTAAAATTTATTATGATGTAGTTTTATAATGCTATGTTATTTTTCAATTTTTTTTCTTTGTTTTTATATTATGAATTATGATCATGTTCAAATTTGATATAATGATAGCAGAAGATTTATCCTGTTTTGTGGCCTTTTTATTTTCATTTGGGACACGAAGATGTCTTGTTTGAGTTCTTTTTCAAATTAGTTATTAGTTATTATATTTATAAAACAATTAATCAAAAGTAATGGAGGTCTTTATTAGAAGAGTTTGTTAGAAGATGTTTAAATCTTCTTTATGCTACTTGATTGTTATGCATAACTTTCTTGAATGGATGAAAGGAGCAGGTTAAGTAGGTTGCTTAATTCAAACTAAATGTAAAGTTTTCATAAATTATGTTTGACTTCCTATATAAGGCTTGTTTGAACTGAAAATATATAAAAGTAATAATATAAGGTTGCATTCATGATAAAAAGTAGTTCTTTTTTATAATCCTTATTAGAGTATGTGTGTGTGTGTGTCTGGTGTGCTTGCTGCGTGACTGTGTGTGCTTCAAGTGGCTAAGAATGAAAAAAAAAAATAAAGTATGTATCTGTGTTTGTGTACAAAATGCTGATTGGAGAAATGGGTGTGATTGTGGCTTCTCTACCAGTCTCTGATATAGAAAGAGCTTAGAAGCTCTGGTGTAGTCAGCAGAGTCCATTCACAGCCATTTCAATGTTTTGGGTTGATTTAATAACCTATTGCAGGTTATAATGATTTGTGCAGCCAGTTTATTTTAGAAGCTCTGAATGATAAATTGAAGGGCCAAAACTTAATCTGTGCTAATTGAAATAATTAACAAGATTCGAGAAAAGAGACAACTAATTGATTTTTTCTGAATATGTATACCAAGTTCCCATGAGATTAATTGCTCAATTATTGTTCCTTAGACAACCCTTTCTTTAGTTTTTTTTTTCAGTGTTATCAGTATCGCTTGAATCACGATACGATTCGATACGATTTTGTGTCCAGGTGATATGAATAGCACGTTGACTCATTTTTGGTGCTGAATCGCAGCGGATCGTCCCTGAATCGTGAATCCCTATGTATCTTGCGATTCTTATTTGGCGGTTTGTAAATGAAAGTGTATGTGGGTCATGCGCAACGCGGTTCTGAAAATCCACAGTAATAACATTTTTTTTAGAAAAAGGGTAGAACAAGGACTAAATGTGTTGATTCCTTCCCTCCAAAGTCACCCACTGTCATATGGATAAAAAAACATAGACCTTCTTGTTTTCTCTCTTCTCCGACAAGGCGACATGTGTGACTGTGAGTGTGCAACCAGCTGCTGTCTACTGGGTGAGCTGAGTGTGCAACCAACAGGGATGATGATTGATCATCATCACAATCACATTATCCACTTGGACTTGGATACTAACTTCAGTCCTTTTTTGTTTTTTGGGAGGGTTATACTGCTGAATTGTGACTGTTATGATTAGGATGTGTTTATTTTGCAGTGTATATGTCACTTTGCCTCCAAAATGCTACTTAATACATTTTCATATATTTCTTTATGTTAAATTGCTCCTACATTTATGTTTATTAGTTGTTCGTCTTTAATTTGGGCATTTATGTCTCTGTTAGCTATATATGCTATTCTTCATATTGTTCATGAATCTTACTATTCACGATACGATTAGATTCTTGATTTGGAAAATAGCCTCTCCGATTCACGATTTGAATCACGATTTAATAACCTTGTTTTTTTCCTCACATTTCCATTCTATTCAGTGTGCCCTAACCTAACCCATAGAGGTTTCGAGATTGCAAGATGTCGAGGACGCTGGTGCAGCCCATAGGGCAGAAGAGGCTAACCAATGTGGCTGTTGTCCGTCTTAAAAAGCACGGCATGCGCTTCGAGATCGCCTGCTACCCAAACACTGTCCTTTCTTGGCGTTCTGGCGTGTAACCCTCCTACTCTTTCCCTTCCTTTTCTTTAATTATTAATTATGATTCTATAAAATTTTCAATTACCCTTCTCATTTTCATGCATCATCTAATCTAATCTACTTAATTAATCATAACAGGGAGAAGGACTTGGATGAAGTGTTGCAATCTCACACAGTTTATTCCAATGTTTCCAAAGGGGTTCTTGCCAAGTCAAAGGAACTGATTGCAGCTTTTGGCACCGATGACCACTCCAAGATATGCTTAGAGGTGACCCCCTCACATTATAAACTGAAAGACTGCACAGTAATATCATTTACATTTTCATTTGCAGTAAATAGTCAAATTAGTATCTTTCATTTGCAGTGAATAGTCAAATTAGTTTCTAAAAGATACATGTGTACTGTCCTTGAATGTACCATGATAACTAAATTGAACAATTGAACAATAGAGTACATATTTGGTGATTCAAGCCTAATTATATTATTTAGAGACTGATATGACTAGGGATATATCTTTGTGGGATTAATTTAATTATTTACTCTTTCAATTGAGGACATATGTGTGAATGTTATGAAATGATTTGCGGTTGCAGATTTTAAAGAAAGGGGAACTTCAGGTTGCTGGCAAAGAGAGGGAGTCGATGCTGGCGAGTCAGTTCCGGGACATTGCCACCATTGTGATGCACAAGACTTACAATCCCGAGACTCAGCGTCCTTACACCATCAGCATGATTGAACGTCTCATGAGGGAAATCCATTTTGCTGTTGATCCAAACAGCACCTCCAAGAAACAGGTCTCTCTTCCTGTAATCATCTCATTAAACTGTTACAATGTTTTCATGATGATGCATGTGTTGGAAGTTATATATTGGTATGTAAGAAGGGGTTTCTATTTATAATACAGGCTCTGGAGTTGATTCAGGAGCTTCAGAAGCACTTCCCTATAAAACGGTGTCCGTTGAGAATACGAGCTGCTGCTCCTGAGGAGCAAGTATCTGCCCTTTTAGAGAAGCTGAGTGAGTGGAAGGCAACCGTTGTTTCTAAAGAAGGATCTGCTGCTCAGATATCTGTTGTAAGTCCTTGTTTTTCCTCCTATAGTTGTAAACAACTTTTAATTCATGGTTCCATTCCAATTTCAGTTTAGCTACCCTTGATTTTCTGTTCCAAAAAAAGCTCCATTTTGGTTTGGTGGTTTAAGAAGTTCCTTATCATTATCTCCTTTATGCAAAACTAAAAGAAAAAAGGCCATCTTTTGAACAGTTATGTTAGTTCCTGGAATAGGTCAGTAGCTTTCTCTGACTCCATTTTGTGTGGTTATTTTCAAGTTAGAGCCTATGCTCATCAGTAATATAAAACTAGAAATAATGTGATCAAGTATTCAGCTGTTGCTGTTAGCTGATTATTATGTCTAATATTGGGATTGCATTGCTGTTTCTTGTAAGTTATGGCCATGTTCAATTTACAAAACAAAGAAGAGTACTAACCTATGCATAATTTAATTCCATTTATGGACTAACTATCCTAACCAAATAACCCATAAAAAATGCAAAAGGGAAGTCCATTTCTATAACTATTCCATGACTCCTCTGTTTCAAATGTTATTACTGTATAGTCCCTGTTTATGGTTAACAATTGAAAATAGAATCCTTTCCAAAGGGTCTGGTGTGTCTACATGTATGTATATGCATATGGTTAATCTTGATTCTGCTATAGCGGTGAGGAGAATCAGTATAATTTCTGATTGGGTTGCAGGTTTTTGAATTGGAACCTGGTCTATACAAGGATTGTCATGACTTTGTTATGAATAAGATGCATGGAAGATTTGAAGTTCTTGCACATTCTCTTTACGTGGAGGGGGATACCCAAGTGGAGCAATACAATGATTATGAGGATATGCCTGCACCAATTCCCAAAGAAACCCGTGAATCTGTGCTTGAGCTGAATGATAAACTTCAAAAGCAAACAATTTCATCTACGAGTAGACCTGCTGAGGGACAACAACCAAAGCAAAACAAGTGCAACACATGTAATGTTTCTTTTGAAGATGCTAAGCTTTACAGGGAACACCACAAGAGTGAGTGGCACAAGCACAATATGAAGCGAAAGACGATGCAACTCCCACCACTTACAGAAGAAGAATGCATGGCAGATATGGAATTGGGTGACTCAAACTCTGATTTGAAGGATTATTCATTTTGAATTGATAATAAGTGTTCTAGATATGTTACTAGGTAGATCTCACTTTATGAGAAGTCTTGTGTTTATGCCTGTGCCAATTTTGTCAGTATAGTCTGAGTTATTGTAAAATGTTCACATGGAAATTCTTAAACTGAAATTACCTCTAGCATACCCCATTACAAATGACAAAGATTAATGTACTTCGGTGTTAGTAATGTAACATGTATATGAAAAATTACCTCAAGCATTCCCCGTTACAAATTACAAAATGGTTGTAGATTTGCTTAATTATGGGTGGTAGATTTTTTGGGTAGAAAGGTGGTAGTGGTTTAAGAAAAATGAAGCTGCTCGTTTATAGGCGGCTTTTAGGGTGCAACACACAATTATGTTGTGCATCGTGCCACACTAATTTGTTGTTTCCATTTCTTGTTTCCTGTTTTTTAAAATTTTACAAAGGAAAAACTGGAAATGTTGGAAACAAAAATTTGCTGTTTTCAAGCATTACCAGTTTTTCCTTTGTAAAATCTCAGAAAATAGGAAATAGAATGAAAATAGGAAATGGAAACAGGAAATGAAAATGTAAACCAAATAGGCCCTAAGTTTTCAACATTTTTGTCAAATCTCGGGGGTGAAAACGTGAATTAGGCAAAGTTAATAGAATTTCACATATTTGCAATTGAAGCCCTGGAAAATAAACAATTGGGTAAATACACAGTTCAGTTATCACTTTAGACTCTATCGCGATTGAGAGAAAGAAAGAGGAGGAAGAAAGATGTTAGGGTTTGCAGAAATTTCGTTCTCTGTCAATACTATACTGTTCTCTTCCATTTACTTTGGTTGTCTCCCTTCCTTTCGTCTTCCATAGAAGAGAGATCAACAGAACCAATTACAACGGAGGTTGTTCGAAGTGGTGGAGGAGGAAAACGGAGAAGCCGCGATTGAGGTTAGTGGGATTTCCCCCAAAAATTTTCTGTTCATTGAGCCATGAATGTGTGGAATTATAGGGTAGTTGGATTTTGCCAAAAAAACTTGTGTTGGTTGAGCCCTAATTTTTTGGGTTGATTTCCCCCGTTTTGAACCAATCTTCTTGTTCTTCCTCGTTGACGGTGTACTGTTTGCAATGGTCAGGTGTGACGGGTGTGAGGTGGCGTTCGAATGTCGCACACGTTGAGAGGTTGAGGATTGAAGCCGTGTTGTGCGTCGTTGCGGTCGTCGGTCACGACCAAGGATTGACGGGCTTATAGCCTGTGGCCTGCTCTGCCTCCAAGGGAACCAAATAACAAGAAGTCTAGTTTTTCTTTTGCTCTCCAAGTCAGGTATATTTTCTGGGTTGTATCTTATTGGTTTTTAGATATCGTTTCCCTTCGATATATTGGAAATACTTGAACTGAAATTAACAGTTGAGTGACAAAGCCTCAGTGTTGATGTTCATGTTTTGTATTAAATTTGAATTTGGTGGCATTAAAAATTAAGTGTGTGGCTTCACTTATTAACTTTATGTTTGCAATTTGATTAGGCAAATTAACTTTTAGAGAGGAATTCTTTATTAATTTTGTACAAGTGCTTGACACGATATGCTTTTTGCCACCTGCAAACAGGGATATATTGTTTATCAATATTGTTTTTGGGCATACTCTTGTTTAGTTAGGTTTATGAGCAACATTGCGCCATAACTGTATAGATCTTTTTCTTCAATGCGGAGGTCGTTTGGAATTGTATCATTTAGCCTTCTGAGTGTTTGAGTTACTGTGAGTCAAGGTTTTCTTGGTTCAGATTGATGCACAATTGTTATGCAGCTTCATGACATATGAAGTTATATTAGTTTGTGAATGCAATTTACTTTAAGATCATTTGGAGTTTAGTTCCGTCCTTTTTTTATGTTGTAAAGTGTAATGATTTTTTACTCTCTCAATGAATGTTCAAGGAGTGTTATCAGCAAATATAATTGGAATTCATCGTCCAGCTTCACTATTCACTTATGTTGGCACTGACAGGCGAATGTATCAGTATAAGAACCTCAGGACCACACTTCCAAAGGTATAAGAAAGGTGCAACCTGAAAAACTGCATCATCATGATTAAATATTGCAAATATGCTAATTTGCTTTTGTTTTGGTTAGGAAATAAAATGCAAATTTAGGCCAACTCAGGATATGGGACTGACCCCTGAAGAGGTGCAAGTGTGTCTATACATATTTAGCCCATTATTGGATCCAAGGTTTGCATTGCTATATTCATGTATTTCATATGACCATGGCTTAATTAATTAAGTTGTCATAGAAGAAAATATAAATTGGGATTACAAATCCTGCAGTGAGATACTCTTCAAGGTTTACAATACAGTTGCCACTAGAGTAGAGTTTGCATGTTTTAAGCCTACAAATATGATAGGGCCTGAGGTAATTTTAATTACTCTTTCCCCCCTTGTTGAACCATTCTTCTTCTTCTTCCTCGCTCACGGTGAACTGTTTGTCATGGTCAGGTGTGACGGGTGTGAGGTGGCGTTCGAACGTCGCACACGTGGAGGGGTTGAGGATTGAAGCCGTGCTGTGCGTCGTTGCGGTCGTCGGTCACGGCCAAGGATTGACGGGCTTATAAGGGCACATTGAGAACTAAGCATCCTAGGAAGTGTCAGTTGTGCAGTGTGGCTGGGAACAATAGGGCAACATGTCCATTTCGGACACAACTAAATGAAATGGTGCATAAAATGTATGGTGGATCTGCTGCACTGGATGCAGATAATGGTTCATTCTCAAATGATGACCTTCATGCTGGTTTTGTAAGTAAATAATTTATTTTGTACACAGTTTGATTTTGTGTTGTTATGGTATGTGTGAGTTAAATATTTATCATGTGTATCCGTATGTTATGGTGCTTATGATCAGGGTGCAACATGGGAAGAAAATGGTGATGATGTTATTCTATCCTCAAATAGACGTTCTGTACGTCGTCGGCATCATTGACATATTCACTGGTGACTGAGTCTATTCAAGTATTGAAACCATTTACACATGTTAGTTGGCCATTTTCTGTTTCTGAATTCATACATGGTGTTGTAATGGTCAAATTATCGTTCTTCTAAGTATTAATGGAATTATTATGGCTCTGATATCTTGTAGGTGAAGTTCTGCCAACCTTGTGTAAACCACTTCTATTGCCCCCATGTTGAATGACAAGTCCTTACCTAAGGACCTAAGAAAGGAAAGAGCAATGTGTGTTTTCTATTTACTATTATGTGTGAATTTAGTAATGACAATGAATATATTTGAAATATTATATTTAAATGTCTGCACTGTTTTGTGATGTTTAAAGATGAATCGTGTCTTTGCACGTGCGGTGTTAACATAAGCTGATAATTTGAGTAGTTCGTGCATGTGTACAAAATTACTGAATTTGTTTAGCTTCTAGTCTTGTTTGTTGTAACATTAACCAATTTGCACCTCGAATTAACCGTGGATCGAAACATCATTAACCACGTCCTGACAACATTCTATTCTAGGCACTTGGTAAGCATAAAGGGGCCTTGTCATGGACAAGGTCACCTTAGAACAGGGAGTATGGTCAATAGAACCACTGTTTACTTTGGTTGACGTGTGGGTCATAAGAAAATATCATGAATTTCATTTTCTGATCACGATAACCACTTTGTACGTTAAATTAACCGTTGACGCGAATAGCAATAACCGAGTCGTAATGGAATTGCATTCTACACAGTGGGTAAGTATGATCAGGACTTCTCATGGACATGGTCACCAAACAAGAGGGACTGTGCACAACTGCATGACCATTTAATTCCGTTCCATTAACGGCAAAAAATTTGTGCACAAAATAGAGCATTTCATTTTTCTGTTACCATTAACTAGTCTGCACTTGGAATTAACCGAGGAACGCAACACCATTAACCAAAATAGAGCATTTCATTTTTCTATTCACATTAACCAGTCTGCACTTGGAATTAACCGAGGAACGCAACACCATTAACCACGTGGTAACAAAATTCTATTCCAGACACTTGGTGAGCATAAAGGGGCCTTGTCATGGACAATGTCACCTTAGAATAGGGTTCAAGTTCAATTGAACCACTATTGACTTAGGTTGAAGTGTGGGCCATAAGAAAATATTATGGATTTCATTTTCTTATCACATTAACCACTTTTTACATTAAATTAACCGTTGACGCGAATAGCATTAACCGAGTCATAACGGAATTGCATTCCACGCAGTGGGTAAGTATGATCCGAAATTGTGAAGGACAGGGTAACCAAACAATAGGGTGTGTGGACAAAGTGCATGAGCATTTAATTCCGTTCCAGTAAGGGAATAAAATTTGTGCATTTCGTTCCCCGTTCACATTAACCAATCTAAACATGTTGTTAACCGTATACGGATACAACATTACCCAGGTTCTAACAGCATTGCATTAAACGTACTTGGTAAGTAACAAGAGGCCTTGTCATGGACATGGTCAGCAAACAACATGGATTAAGCTCAACTGCTTGAGTCCTTATGGAGGTTTCAAAAAGGGACACAAAATAGAACATTTCATCTTGCTGTTAACATTAACCAGTCTGCTCATGGAATTAACTGAGGAACGCAACACCATTAACCACGTGGTAACAGAATTCTCTTCCTGGCACTTGGTGAGCATAAAGGGGCCTTGTCATGGACAAGGTCACCTTAGAATAGGGTTTAAGGTCAATTGAACAACTCTTCACTTAGGTTGAAGTGTAGGCCACAAGAAAATATTATGGATTTCATTTTCTTATCACGTTAACCACTTTTTACATTAAATTAACCGGTGACGTGAATAGCATTAACCGAGTCATAACAGAATTGCATTTCACGCAGTGGGTAAGTATGATCACCAATTGTGACCAAACAAGAGGGTGTGTGGACAAGTGCTTGACCATTTAATTCCGTTCCAGTAAGGGCATAAAATTTGTGCATTTCGTTCCCTGTTCTCATTAACCAATCTGAACATGTTGTTAACCGTATACGTATACAACATTATCCAGGTCCTAACAACATTGCATTACACGCACTTGGTTGGTAACAAGAGGCGTTGTCATCGACATGGTCACAAAACAACATGGATTAAACTCAACTGCTTGAGTCCTTATGGAGGTTTCAAAAAGGGACACAAAATAGAGCATTTCATTTTGCTGTTAACATTAACCAAACTGCACGTGGAATTAACCGAGGAACGCAACACCATTAACCACGTGGTAACAGAATTATATTCCAGGCACTTGGTGAGCATAAAGGGGCCTTGTCATGGACAAGGTCACCTTAGAATAGGGTGAAGTGTGGGCCACAAGAAAATATTATGGATTTCATTTTCTTACCACGTTAACCACTTTTTACATTAAATTAACCGTTGATGGAAATAGCACTAACCGAATCATAACGGAATTGCATTCCACGCAGTGGGTAAGTATGATCAGGAATTGTGAAGGACATGGTAACCAAACAAGACGGTGTGTGGACAAGTGCATGACCATTTAATTCCGTTCCAGTAAAGGCATAAAATTTGTGCATTTCGTTTCCTGTTCACATTAACCAATCTGAATATGTAGTTAACCGTATACGGATACAACATTACCCAGGTCCTAACAACATTGCATTAAACGCACTTGGTAAGTAACAAGAGGCCTTGTCATGGATATGGTCAACAAACAACATGGATTAAGCTCAACTGCTTGAGTCCTTATGGAGGTTTCAAAAAGGGACACAAAATAGAGCATTTCATCTTGTTGCTAACATTAACCAGTCAGCACCTGGAATTAACCGAGGAACGCAACACCATTAACCACGTGGTAACAAAATTCTATTCCAAGCACTTGGTGAGCATAAAGGGGCCTTGTCATGGACAAGGTCACCTTAGAATAGGGTTTAAGGTCAATTGAACAACTTTTGAGTTAGGTTGAAGTGTGGGCCACAAGAAAATATTATGGATTTCATTTTCTGGTCATGTTAACCACTTTTTACATTAAATTAACCATTGACGCGAATAGCATTAACCAAGTCATAACAGAATTGCATTCCACGCACTGGGTAAGTATGATCAGCAATTGTGAAGGACATGGTCACCAAACAAGAGGGTGTGTGGACAAAGTGCATGAACATTTAATTCCCTTCCAGTAAGGGCATAAAATTTGTGTATTTCGTTCCCTGTTCACATTAACCAATCTGAACATGTAGTTAACCCTATACGGATACAACATTACCCATGTCCTAACAGCATTGCATTACACGCACTTGGTAAGTAACAAGAGCCGTTGTCATGGACATGGTCACCAAACAACATGGATTAAGCTCAACTACTTGAGTCCTTATGGAGGTAGAGCATTTCATTTTGCCGTTAACATTAACCAGGATGCACTTGGAATTAACCGATGAAAGCAACACCATTAACCACGTGGTAACAACATTCAATTCCAGGCACTTGGTGAGCATAAAGGGGCAGTTAACCAATATCCTAAGAACACGGATTCACCTGAATCGAACGACTCTTTAATTAATGGCAGTTAACCATAAAAATGATATATTATCCCCCAAATATACAATGTAATAACCAAGGATCGCCCATGTTAACCAATTAAATTACCCTATTAACATGATGTACAAAATCCATTAACCTCCTTCGGACATAAAATTTTTGTGACTATAATGACCCCATCAATTGGAGGATATTGAATGACAAAGACAACTTATATGGAGTAACTATTCTACCATGCCAAAAGGATACCTGTCAACATTTGCTTAACGATTGCCTCCAACGGGACCTGTCAACAGTTGGTTAATGCTTCCTATAAATAGGGTTAACAGAATTTAAATATCGGTTAACGTCACCGGATTCCCGTGAATATGATCACTTATATGACCACTCCTTCCAATTGATTCCAGCCAACTGAAATCATTATCAGCACCACACATGATATACTTTACATGTCATCTCCACCCCGTTGGATAAAGGTGCTTTGAGAATGATATTTAAAAATCAAACCCCGGAAATTAAGATGCACAGAAGATGCAAGTTCCATAGTCAGTCATGGTAGTTAACCATAATTATCATATATTCACCCATATTATAGAATGTTTTAAGCATGGTATCCCCCTTGTAAACCACTTATAATTCCCCATATACCTCCTGCAGAAAATCATTTCCCCTACTTCTGACATGAAAAAGTAATGACTGTAATGACACCATGAATGAGAGGATAATGAATGACAACTTATATATAGAACCTTGTCAACCACGAGAGGTAACCTGTTATGGGCACTTGTAAAGATTTGGTTAATGAATCCTATATGAAGGGTTAACGAAATATAAAGTTTGGTTAACCACAACAGACTCCACTGGATATCAAAAGCTGTATAACCACTCCTTCCAAATTCATGTTGTTAACTAAAAAAATTATCAGCATCACAAATCAGACACTTTACATGTCATCTCCACCCCATTGGATAAATGGACTTTCTCATTCGTATGCAAACAACAAACTATGGAAATGAAGATACAGAGTAGATTAAAGTTCACTTGTCAGTCATGGCAATTAACCATTATTATTATCTATTAGGCCCCTTTATACAGTGTTACACTACCTGTGTATGTTGTATGCTATAAGTTGTGGGTCTGACGCTAACAACATCTCCGAAAAAGAAACTTGAGTTCCTAAACATTTTTTTAATAATATTATATTATTTTTGTATTATTTTAAGTAATTCAATTAATTTTTTGATCTTATCCAATAATTCTATAAAGTTTATTAAATGGGCTTCACAATTTAACCACATTTTTAGGATTGCTACATATAGAGCCCGTTTGTTTAAAATTATTTCTTAAAAGAATCACCTTTTTTTTTTAAAAAATCATTTATAAGAACTTTTAAGATGTTTGTTTAAACTTTTTTCAAGAAGAAGAATCAGAAAATAATCAGTTTTCTGCTTTTATAAAGAAGTAACTCAAAGTTGCTTCTTGAAAAAAACAGTTAAAATAGGAGAGATAAAACTTGTTAACAATGTGAAAGCATTAATTAACATTGTGAAAGTATTTATTGTGGCAAATAAAGTGTTTTTTTATGATTGTAGCCAAACAAAATTTATTTCTGATTATACAAGAATCTCTAAAATAAAATCAATTTTTTTAAACAATTTAAAAAGTATTTTTTAAGCACAAACAAAATAGATCTCTAACTTTTCCTATAGCAACTCTCCTCTCTATTGGTCATAACTTAAAATAGTGGGTTGGGGATTTCTTTTAGCACCCTCTTTTGCTATCCGCACCCCTACCATTCCCCACCCCAACCGGCATTCACCATAGTGGGTTGGATAACTTTTAACAACTCCCACAAAATTGCATTGGATATGATGTAAGTGCAATAAAGCAGCTCGAGTGGTGATCAATTAATTTTTTGGGCACTCGGATTTGCCTTAATGTATTAATGTTAAAGCTTTTTATGGTTGTCTAACGACCTTTTGTAAGGTTAGTGACAGATTCTCTCTTTAATAATATGAAACATTATAACAAAGAATAAAAGAAAGTAAAGTTCCAATTCGTTTCAATTATCATATGTGCACATTTGACATGTTAAATGGTTTACATGGAAAAGACATTCACCATACGATTATCTAATGTGTCATTTGTTATAACTAACTAGATTCAGACCCGCGCATTGCGCGGTTAAATAAAAAATCTTTTTAATTAGTTACATTATGAAGTGAGATATTAAAATTTCAAAATATAATATTAATATAATTATTGATTAATAATATAATATTTCTTAATATGTAAATGGTTGATAGGAAGTAGAAAAATTTGTGAACTGAACTTAAATATAGATACACTTTTTATTGATATTTTTGCATTAATAAGACATATAACTAATAATAAAAAAGGGGTCTTAACAACAAAAATTGTAGGTTGCCATTGCTCAATGGACACATTCTATGTCCTTCAAATATTTCTAAAACACAATGGTAAATTATTGTTGAAGATTGAGATGATAGTTCAAGTTTTGAGCCATGGACATATGCGTCATGCATGTAGATTGATATTTCAACATAAAATTATAATAAAAGTGTTAAAGAGCTACATAGTATAGTAACAATTGTCTAATAGAAATAAAATTTTACATACAAGTGACTTTTTACATGGTAGGGACTTCACAATTAATAAAAACTAAAAAAATCAAATATCAAATTCATAACAGAATAATTAGAACTATAACAAAGTTGCTTGAACAAAAGAAAGAATAAAAATAGAATGATAGGAGAAGAATTGACTTCTTACTGGAAGAACAAAATAGGAATGACAACCTTTCAAACCTATAAGAATAATCAGAGAAT
The DNA here is from genome assembly GCA_026901365.1 of Sesbania bispinosa. NCBI lineage: Eukaryota > Viridiplantae > Streptophyta > Magnoliopsida > Fabales > Fabaceae > Sesbania > Sesbania bispinosa. Next base: position 934,303 of record QLOH01000231.1, on the reverse strand, counting down.
ATCATAAGCATTAAACCTTAATAAAACTATGATGATATTCGAATATAAATAGTGATAGAAAAGAAAAGGGAACATCAAAACTAATTAAGGATTAAGAATTCGAAATGAAGAAATCAAAACAAAAAATGAATAAGTAAGAAAACGTCTCACAAGAAGAGATTCTCCATAAAATTGAGTTGAGACTTGAGGGCTAAATGGAAAACTATTAGGAAGAAAATTGTTTGCAAGTGAAAGGGGAAGAGATGTTGCGGTTATAAAATGGAAGGAGACACAAAAATATTACCGTTACAGAATGGTAGGAATAAATGTTACCGTTACAAACTTAAACATTACCGTTACATAATAGTAGAAGACTCAATACTACTGTGTGAGTAGCTCTCCTCATAAGAGGCAAAATGTTAGAGTGACACATATGATTATTTTTGAGGGTGACAAAATTAGATGTATGTGGCTATTATTGAGCTGACGTGTCAACGCATAATTTCGCCATTCAGATTTAATATATTACTAGGCGGAGACCATGCTTAGCATGGGTCTAGTAGTATACTACATATTATCATCATATAGTTGTCTAAATAAAAACAAAAATATTACAGAAAAATTAATTTAAGAGAAATAATAAGATAAAAATTGGAAAACTGATTAAACAATTTAGCATAGTATATAAATATTTTAAAATACTATAGAAAGTTTATTAAGCAAGGCCGGGAAAGGTATTTTAGAGTTATATTTTTCACAAAAATTGCTATATTTAAGAACAATTTAATAACATATATATATTCAAATAAATATAATGAAAATAGAGTGAATAAGAATTATACCTTTTCTTCACATGCTAACTCCAACAATATTATATGGATCATGTATTTTTTTAATATCAGGTGAGTCCTTCAAACTTTTACATGTATTATTCATAAATTCTTCAAATCGGTTATATGAATATATAGAGTAATTATTTTAATACAATGACTAATCAAAGAAAACAAAATTTAGCACATTTGTTCCAAATAAAATCAAATAAAAAATTTCATCCCCGCCCCATAGTATCAATTCTCTTAAGTAATTGGCAGTTAATTGCAAATCCAATTCTTAACATATTTTGCTAAATAAAATAAAATTGAAAAGAATAAAAACTCAAAATTTTTTACCTTACATTTTAACAGTAATTAAATTTTAAGATTAAAATTAAATATAAAAAATATTAATTGACAAATATAAAATTAAATTTCACATGAATCATTTTACCAGAATGATTTATGATGCTTATCTTTTCCGAAAAGAATAAAACTCAAAACTTTTTACCTTACATTTTAACAGTAATTAAATTTAAGATTAAAATTAAATATAAAAAATATTAATTGACAAATATAAAAATTAAATTTCACATGAATCATTTTACCAGAATGATTTATGATGCTTATCTTTTCCCTGCTCATGCACTGTTATTTTATTGTAATTTTGCAATAAATCAATCCGTGGTTTCCTACGGTTTAAATAAAATAAATACTGAATAAAAATAAATACACCAATTGTTAGTAAAAATAAATAGAGTAATTGTTAGAGAAATTACTTCCATTAACCGCCGAGAAACCAACGGCCAAAAATACAATTGGGAAAGAGTAATTAGGATTAAATTCATTGGCATAATCAATGGTCTGTTTGCTATGCATATTTGTGAGATAAAAGCTTCCCAAACAAATTGCTTTGTAAAATAATCACAAAATATATAAATGATAGAGTAAAAACAACAACAAAGATAGTAAAATACTAAGAAATAATCTCATAACATGTACTAAGAAAAAAATATAAATGATAGAGTAAAAAATACAACAAAATATATAAATGATAGAATCAAGTTTTTTTATGCACAAAGACGGAAAAAATAATCTCATAACATGTATTAAGAAAAAAAATAAAAAGTTACCTCAAGGTAAATAATAAGGTGCATGAGAAGATCCAAAATTGAGGCCAAGAGCAGGGATGAATATTTTAAGGTTGCCTAAGAAATAAATTAAACATATCTTCTCTATCAATACTAAACTATTTTTTTTTTTCTAATTTTGAGAACATGAATCCTGGACTTTCAAACACCATCCAGATGATTCATCTCTACGTAGTTGACATGATAGGTGTGACACGGGTCCAGCCAAACAATTGCTCCTTTGGTACCTAATGATGAGAGCAATTGAAAGAAAATGGTTAGCGGAAGTTTTTGAGAGAATGATTTCAGAGTAGGAATTTTTTTTTTTCCACATCCAACTTTATCCACCCACCACACACCAAGCTCTTTTTTTTCCTGCGTGAATAGTAGCCAAATTTTTTTTATGAACAGTTATTTTTTTTTTAATAAAAAAGTCTGATTTTTTTTTAGTTTTTTTAAAAAAATGATTTTTAAAAAAATGATTTTTTTTGAAAAAAATATTTTATCTATAATTAACCATATTGACAACATAGATAACCACCAAATTATATAACATTAACCATGATTACAAGTGAGGCAAAAATGTGGTTAAATGTGAGTTAGTAGACAAAAATGGTTTAAATGTGAGATAATATGTGGGTAAATGAGTTGATCAAGTGGCTAACATTTAATCACTTCGAATAATTATAAGTGAAAAAAAAGGTGATTAACTGTGAGTTAATATGTGGTTAAATAAGTTGCTCAAGTGGTTAATATTGATATCAGTTCAGATAACTTCAAATGACAAATTTTTAACTTTATTTTCAAGTGAACATGTGGTTAATACCATATAAGTTGGTGGTTAACTGTGTTATTAATCTGGTGAATAATTTGTTTTTAAGTGAACATGTGGTTAATACCATATAAGTTGATGGTTAACTGTGTTATTAATCAGGTTAATGGTTAATACCATATAAGTTGGTGGTTAATTGTGTTATTAATCTGGTGAATAATTGGTTTTCAAGTGAACATGTGGTTAATACCATATGAGTTGGTGGTTAACTGTGTTATTAATCTGGTTAATAATTATAACTGGGGCAAAAAGTGGTTAACTATGAGTTATTATGTGGTTAAATAAGTTGTTCAAGTGGTTAATATTGATATCAGTTCAGATAACTTCAAATGACAAACCTTTAACTTTATTTTCAAGTAAACATGTGGTTAATACCATATAAGTTGGTGGTTAACTGTGTTATTAATCTGGTGAATAATTTGTTTTTAAGTGAACATGTGGTTAATACCATATAAGTTGGTGGTTAACTGTGTTATTAATCTGGTTAATGGTTAATACCATATAAGTTAGTGGTTAATTGTGTTATTAATCTGGTGAATAATTGGTTTTCAAGTGAACATGTGGTTAATACCATATGAGTTGGTGGTTAACTGTGTTATTAATCTGGTTAATAATTATAACTGTGGCAAAAAGTGGTTAACTGTGAGTTATTATGTGGTTAAATAAGTTTTCTCAAGTGGTTAATATTGATATCAGTTCAGATAACTTCAAATAACAAACCTTTAACTTTGTTTTCAAGAACTTAATACAATATAAGTTGGTGGTTAACTATGTTATTAATTTGGTTAACCGGTAATAATTTTTTTTTAAAAAAGTAGGTACTGTTCACATTAAAAAAAAGTACTGTTCAAACATGTGGTTAATACCATTTAAGTTGGTGGTTAACTAGGTTATTAATCTGGTTAACAAGAAACAATTTTTTTTTAGAAAAAAAAATCACATTTTTGAAAAAAAATTGTAAAAAAAAATTTGTATACTGTTCACATATAAAAAAAAAAGAAAAAGTGCAGTGTGCACCGGGTGGATTACTGTTCGGGTGTCCAAAAATCGGATTGTTCAGAGTATGAAGCAATTTTGTTATGCAAAAGGGGGAGGGTGGTTTATCTAGGAAAAACAAACAAATAAATAAATTTGAAAGGGGAGGAACGAATGAAGCGGGAAGTGTTGTCCAAAAACGCTCTGAACAGTTATTTTTAATGAGAAATTTAAAATGATGAAAAAAAAAGTTTAAAAATGAGATTGCAAAATATCATGACACGTGGCAATTTTAGTGTTCAGATTTAATATATATATTTAGATAATAGATGCCCATATTAGTCACTAACAAAAGCCTTTTTGTGGGACACATTAATTTTTATACATTAGAAATGAAAAGAACTTAGGCGTAGGGTTTTCTCAGTCCCTAACGTTTTTAATATTGTTTTCTTCCTCATTCAAGCTATGAGAATCCTTCTTATTCTTTTGTTGAAATATTTTGACAATGACGGATGGAGGTGGAGAGGATTCAAAAGAGGATCGACAAAGAAATCACACCCCTTGCATCTAATGCAAACTTACCACCATGATAAAATACAATTTCAATAAATCCAGCCATTCTGTGAACAAATATCATCGGGGAAAAACAAATAAAAACATGTAGACAACAATTGTGACAAATTTCAATTTCCTAAAATCAGATTTCAATCCAAATGAATTTCTCGCAATTAACATGCATGATAATTCAATCCTAAACATCAAAGTAAGAAACCCTTAACATGTTCACATACACATAGGATTCACCATCATTAAACAATTGCACAAACCACAAACATCAAAGAAATGCAGAGGTCCATCACCATTAACACATAAAAAATAGGGACCACAACTTATAAAGAAATACATAGTCCACCATTAACATAAAATAAATAGGGATCGCAACCATTATTTGGGGACAAAGATTGCCAAATAAGAAAGAAATTTACATTTCTAATTGTGTACCTTGAACCAAATGCAAGTGTCCTTTTCATTTTTCATTTTCTTGCTTTTGCACCCATTTCCCTGCTTCAATTCCTTCTACTCCAACTCCTATGATTCCTTTAACCGCAAGCAAAATGATTGTCTCTTCGGTTGAATGGAATGAAAATGGATGAAAGTGAATTTGGGCAACCCTAGAAGGTTAAGGGAGAGAGGACGATGAAGAGAGGAAGGGCGGGCGATGAAGAGAGGAAGCAGACAACAAAGGGGTCTGGTACCTCCTTCACAGATGGTGTGATGCGCATCAGTGAGGTTCGTGTGGGAGGGATGGAGATGGAGAGAGGAAAAAATTGAGAGGGAGGGATTGTTCGTTCGTGCTATAGAGAGGCAGGGGAAAAACTGATTTTTTTTTAAATTTATCATGGGTAGAAGCACCCTGAAAAAAATTAAAGGGAAAGAAAGCACCCTAAGAGGAAAAAATGAAGGTAGGATTTTTTTTTTTTAAAAAATGAGGGATCATGGTAGGGGGCTTCCTGTATCGAAGCGTTAAGGGAAAATTTAAAGAAAAATAAAAGAGGGACTAGGTAGGGCGCTTAGCCAACGCTAATAAACTCATAATGTCAGCTTTTAGAATTTTGCAATGGCTTTTGAGCGACGTTAAAATAGGAATTCCTTGTAGTAAACTTGGGAGTAAAAAATGATGTAGTTCAAATCCCATACCCCTTATTTACTATTTGACAGAGTGTTACTAAACGTGACACGCCGTAAAAAAATTAACGGGAAACACACAATTGGACTATAGTGAAAGAAAAAGTAAAAAGTCAGGGACTATATTGGGGTTTTCTATTTCTCAGGGACTAAATTACATGGCCCTAAAAAAGTCAGGGACCGATTTGCTAGTTTACTCTTCTAAATGCATTAATGATATTTGGACATCTATTAATTCCATTGATATAAAAATCGGATCGGAATGGCCGGTTCGACCGGTCCGACCGGGAACCGGCCTGGTGATCGGTCTGTTCAACCCAAAAAAACCGGAGGATTTTAGAATGGGCAAGAACCGGTTGAACTGGTCAAGAACCGGTTGAACCGATCCTTTTCAAAATATTCAAAATATTTATTTTTTTTATTTTTTTTAATTTTTTATTTAATCTAAAATATTTTAAAATAAATAAAGACATAAATTTAAGAATTACACTTAGATATCTATTATTTTACTAATTATTATTAATATTTTTGTCTTATAAACCTTATAATAAGGCTATTTATACTGATTTACAACTTTATATATCTTAATTTCTTATAATTTTATGTTAATTAAAATGTTATTTAATATTAAAAAATATATTTAATTAAAATCGGTTCAACCACAGTTGAACCATTGAACCGTGAACCAATGCCTTCATTGGTTTAATTACCGGTCCGAATTTTAAAACATTGATTGATTGTATGAGTTTTGCTGGTTAGGGGTGGGCATTGAAACCGGATCCGACCATCACCTGGTCAAACCGAAAGCAAGTGGACATTAAACGGTCGGATTAAAATGATTCACGGTTTTGAATGGTTAGACAAACAATTAGAAACGGTTTAAATCGGACGGTATCGGTTGGGGCAAAAAAATTTCATCGATATCCGTTTCGAACCGACACATGGCATAAGGTAAGTGGTTGTTTAAATAGCACACGGATTTGTGCTTTTGTTTAAAGGCTGAGATCTCTTCACAATATCCAATGGTGCACATTCAATGAGATAATGATATTAATTTTCTGATTCTCTCTCTTTCTTTAATTGCCTTCCTTTTTTATTTCAATTTCTCAATCACGATCTCCATCTTTTCTTTCTCTCTTTCTTTTTCTCCCATTCACTTTCTCTATCTCCTCTTCCAGAGACTTCTGTAGTTCTTTCACCTTCTCTGTCGTTTTCTCTCTTTTACTCAACTGCATGGCTCCCATGGTCGTCCCGACGTCTCCCTCCTCCCTCTTTCTCACTCAACAACTCGCCGTTGTACTGTCCCTCTCTCAGCACTGCGAATCGCATTTGGTCACGGTGAGGCCGCACCTCGCGCGACCACCTTGGGTCCTGCAACGGTCACTGCCGTGGTGGTTCGAGACAGAAGAAACGGAGGGACGCGGCGGGTTGGCAGCGGCACGGCGCGGTGGGCGGTGACCAATCTCTCTTTTTTAATGCCTTCACCCGTGAAGATGTTCAAAACGAAAGCGGAGAACATTTCACTGGTGAAGACACAAAAAAAAAACAAAGATTGAAACGGAGAATGTTCTAGATCTGGACTTCTATTCTTCTGTTCTTCATATTTCTTCTCTACTTCTCTATTCATGTTATCTGCTACCATTTTATCTTACTCCTTTATTTTTTTCAGGTGGTTTCAGGTGGTGTGCGATGGGGGAAGACGTTGCCTGTGTTTTGTTTTTTTTTGTTCTTTTGGAATTTATGTTTCTCTGTTTTGCTTTTTTTTTCTGGTTCTTTTGGAATTTATGTTTCTGGACTGGATTGTTGTTTTGTAATGTGCCCTAAATTTCTTCTCTATTGTTTCTCCTATTTTTTTGGTTCTTTTGCTCTCTGTTTTCATATTCTGTGTTTTTGTAATTATTGCTATGTTCCTTTAATTTTTTTTCCCAATTATTGAACAATGGAAAAATGTAAGCTTAATTGTAGTTTGGATTTAAAATTTGAGAAAAAAAACTGATAAAAGGATTCTAACTCAAAATTGATGGCAAATTGACTTAATTAAAAAAATAGGCCCATTTTGTGTAATCATTTTGAAAAAAATCTCTAAAAAATGCAATGAGAACAAAACAATTAGATTTGGCCCAATATTAAACCCAAACCGATTAAACCCACCCGCATAATCCGATAACCGATAAACCCGAAACCCGACAAGCCCGATGCACATTTTGGTCAGAAATGGGCCACAAAATTGATTTAATCAGTTTTGGTCGGATTGGGCTTTTTGGGCCCGAATCCTACCAAATCCGTTCGATGCCCAGCCCTACTGCTGCTATATGGCTCGACTTTTTTTACACTGACAAATGGACGAACACTGCTAGTTCAATCAATCACGTTACTATTTATCGGAAATCATTGGTGGTTGAAAATGAAAAATAACATGCCACGTTATAATTTCCATCTTCAGGTAAGATTCGTGACTAATTTTCTCTCAACCTTGAGCATTTCTCTAATTCTATATATACATCTATTTTAACATTCTTTATCTCTTTCTATCTCTCTTCTTGTCTATCAGACATTATCCTATATACAAAATATTTTTATCAACAAGTAGAGTGATTACAAATAAAGTACCAACTAACAACTATCTTCATGGATAAAAGGGTGATGCAGCAGTTGTAAAGCTGAAGGACGTAAATGAGGGTCTCTCTGCAAACAAAGTTTCAAAAAGGTTTGTGCATCCTCTGAAAGCTGTGAAGGAATTTGAGGATAATCTTTGCTGTTTGCAATTTTAAATATTGCCGCTACCTGTGTAAAGCAATAATAGTATGTGAGATGGGCCCTATTCAATGAGATGTGAGAATATAACATTTGAATTTTGAAATCAATATATGTAAATGAATTGGCATAGCATAGCATACCCCTTCATACTGGCTCCAAGGTGGCTTTGATGTGGCCATTTCAACTAGTATTCAAAATTACCTCAGGTGCCATCCAGTGAGGGCTTCCTTTGAAAGAAAGAACACTGGCACATGATGTTATCTGGATTTTGCAGGTGTAAGAATTGGGTAAGAGATATTAGTACGTGATTAAAGTAGCGAAATTTCACCAAAATACATTTAGGCCCAGTTTAGATGCCGAAAAACTTTTAAAAAGGAAAAAAAAAAAAAGAGTTCAAATGAATTTAACTTTTCCATTAGTTGAAGGGTCCGTTTGGATGAAATTTCTGCAAAAGTACTTCTAGGTAAAAAAAAAGAAGGAATGAAAGAGGTCAAATGCATTTAACTTCTCCATAAGTTGAAATTAGTCTTTGTAGCTCATCTACTCTAAAAGTTCTCTCATTTAACTTCTCCATAAGTAATTAATTTCAACTAGAAGTTAAATTCATTTGACCTCTTTGATTCATTCTATTTTTATCTTTTAGAAGTTCTTCTACAGGAGTGTATCCAAACTGGGCCGAAATTAGTTACTTATGAAGAAGTTAAATGAGATTGCTTTTTAAGAACATGGCTACAAAGACTAATTTAAACTTATGGAGAAGTTAAATTTATTTGACCTCTTTGATTTATTTTATTTTTTTACCTAGAAGTTCTTCTGCAGAAGTGCATCCAAATTGAACTTTTCCATAAGGTGATCGTTAGTCTTTGTGGTCCACCTTCTCCAGAAGCTCTCTCATTTAACTTCTTCACAAATAACTAATTTCAAGTTATGGAAAAGTTAAATTCATTTTACATCTTTGATTCATTCTATTTTTTTCTTTTATAAGTTCTTCTTGCACAATTGTATTCAAACTAGGTCTTAGTATGAAGCTTTTGTAAGTTACATACATGTTTAGCCAAGCCAAAATCAGCAAGCTTGATTTTTCCATTAGGATCTACTAGTATGTTTGTTCCCTTGATATCCCTGTCAGGTTATATACATTGGTCTCTGTTAGTTGGAAAAATATTTATTCAAAAAAGAACTACAAAGAACCATATATACTTATATATTGTAATTGTGATTGTGTTTATATTAAGACCTGTGCACAATATTTCTTGCATGCAAGTAAGCCAGGGCATGAAGAATCTGCCTTGTGTAACTTCTAATAAGAGGTTCCTTGAAAGGGCCATAATCCTGAAGCAATTTGTGAATTGATCCACCTGAGACATACTCTAGATATAGAGAGAGCTTGCCTTTCCCCTGCACCAATTTGATGATTTTCTTTATCAATAATGGCTTCTTTTTTTTTTGGTGAGTTAATTTATTTTCTTGTTCAACAAGTACTAACAAGGATAAGTTTCCACCATGGTGGGAAACTTGAGATTGAAATCCAACTAAATTCAAGGAGTAAGAATTTTAAATATGGAAATCAGCATGTACCAGTTCGCTTCCATAGTATTGGACAATGTTTCGATGTGAAAGCTGGCTTAGTACTGCTACCTCCTGTTCACAAATAGTCATAATAAACAACTTATCAAAAGTCAACATTCACAATCTCTTCATTCTTGGTCAAAACAAAAAGTAATCTTTTGGATTTAGTCTCTATTGGGGCAGTGTTTTCTACATTTAACTCCTCTCAGACAATTTTTTATTAATAAAATAATTAAGTTAAAAGAAATTAATTTTTATAATGTCCCCTTTTTAAGAGGCCATACTTCAAAGTCTGATAAGATTTTGATACATATTAATAAATTCAAGTAGTGGTAAAAGGAGACATAATATTATCTTCTCCATTTTAATAAATTCTGATAATTAGAATGAATATGAGCATTAATTCATGAGTCACACATGTGATGCATAGATAGGGGAAAGAAGAAAATATGGAAGGCAAACCTGATTTATCTCTTTGAGATAACCTTCAGAGTTCTGATCCTCACAGATAGATGTTATTTCCTTAATTGCACACAGCTGGCCATTTGTGCTGTACATATAGTAATGACTATTATTATTAGTTTTATAATTATAAAAGCAAGCCATATTTTACCTTTCTATGTATTAATTCAAAAGTGTGGAGTAAGTTTAAGTTTGTGTTTGACGTTGAAACTAACAAAACTCAAATTTGAATTCCCCAACGAAACTATTTCTAGCATTGAAAATATGATTTTACCATGTTTCAATGCTAAACCAAACATGCTCTAAGTAAATTATAAATTACCTATTCAGTCCAGCATAGACATGGCCAAATGACCCTCTTCCCAGAAGCCTTCCCTTGATCCATTTTGATTGAAGATGCTGTGATAATCCATTAGAATAATTAGGAGGAAGAGGCAGAGGATGACATAAGTGCTTCCAATTTCCATCATTTATGGTTTGGCGCTCATTACTAGTTTCCCAAAGCTGTGGAAACGTTTCTGCTTTAGAGGCTAGTTCTGATCTTTGATGTTGAATTCTCAAGCCAGAGTCACATTCAGTTTCTTCAAATTCTCTGCAATCACCATGTAACATTCTTTTGTTACATTATGGTAAGTTTCCAACAATTTCATGCAAAAAAGACATGGTAATAATCCATGATAACAAAAAGTTCACAAGAGTACAAGACCAACATGGAAAAGCCAGAAGAATCTTTATGATCTCCACCCAAAGAAGTTGAAGTTGAAGACCGTGATGAAGGAGAGCTTGAACTTGATGTTGGTTCTGAACAAAACACCACACCCTTCTGATCAAGTTTCACTGATTGAAGATCCAGTGACCTTGATGGCCTAGGCAGAGGATATACCTGCTTCTCTGAATGGAAAGGTCCATTACCTGGAATGGGAGAAGCTTTAAAACTTGCTTTAGAAAATCTGTAAGAAACTAAGACAGATTCTTCAAAGCTTTTGCTTTCTCTATGTTTTGCTTCCTCTTGTTTGTTCTAGCACTGGTTTTTGAAGCATTGCTTTTACAATCTTTGTTCCTGCCCTTCTGCTTTTCTTCTTGTTGTATATAGTTATCTTCTTGTGCAACTACTTTAGACTTTCTTGTCCACCAAGATGGCATGTTGTGCTTAGTTTGTTTGCTCAATAAAAGACAGGAGATAGAGAGAGTGAGTGTGCCAAAACCTTAGGACATGTATGTATTCATAAAGTTTGAACTTGGGAGAGTTTGCCTTTCTTCAAATTATATATATACTCAACTCACCCTTTCTGGTCCACATACTTATATACTTTGGCTTGAAATTGAATACATGCATGAATGTAAAGAGGGATTGGAGAGATGAATAACCAGTGCTATCAGAGTAGGCTAGTTGTGACTAACTGTATTTAGCCAAGTGGCAGATAACATCATTTTGTAGAAAGCAACCCAACATAATGCATGTTGCCAAGTTGGTTGGTATCCCACCATATTAATGAAGGTAACTTTCAGGTTGATCTTTAACTACCTATTTGTCTTTACTAAGAAGAGAATTTCCTATAATTGGCATTGGGGTTAGAATCTTTCTTTACTAGAGGTTCTTTTTTTCCACTTTCTATTAGAGTTAACATCAAATAATCGTGCAGTTATTCATCTACCCGCGGCAAGGCAACCTATGGGCTGTAACGGCTAGGTTTTGTCTTCTTGTTGAATGGTCACAATCATTGGAGCAATTTGCAGATGAACACAATTTTATAGATCAAATATCTGATATGGCACTAGTTTGTTTCAGATGAAGGCTTGTTATTTGACCACAAGTTATTGTTGAGGGGATTGAAATCACACATTTCCTGAATCTTTTCCATTAAGTCTCTGACACGATCCGTCTGACCTCAACCATACTTCGGATGCATTGCAAGGGACTGAAAGTCCAATGACCAGGGCCAGATCTGAGTGGTTAAAGAAAGCTTTACAACTCTTGATCAATGAAGTCCAAAGGAAAGTAGACACCGAACAGAAGAAGATCCGAAGAAGTGGTTTAACTTAACTCGGATTGAAGTACAAGAGTGTTATTTGATCTGACAATCGAATATGTTTGTTATCCAAATCTTATGAGAGTCTATTTCGGGAAAGTGTATGTAATCAGATCGTAATTGATTTACTTAGGATAAGATCTGTTAGGAATTAAGCAATATCAGATCTGTTAAAATTATATTTAAATATTTTAGGATTATATTTTATCTTATATAGGATTATATTTATCTTATCTAGGACTAAATCTATTTAATTTAGGACTATATCTTTTAGATAATTTATTTTAGGGAATTCCTTTGCTATATATTGGCATTGAGAATCAGTTTGAAGACACATTTTTTATCAATATAAAATTCGGAATTTTCTCATTGTGAGAGCTTATCCTTTGTTCTTGGATTAAAGAACTACTTGATAACTTAGGTTCTAAGTCTTGGTTAGGGTCTAGTTGCTTATATCTTGATAACTTTGGTGCTTCTGGCAGATCACGGTTTGTGTCAAGTTCCGATCCTTGATAGCTTTGGTGCTTCCAGTAGGTCCTAGATTGTGTCAAGCTCTTTGTCGTTATTTACCGTTATTTGATCTTCAAGACGTTCATATCTTTCCGTTTCTGATTCGTATCACTCTTCCTCTCCAATCTCAACAAAATATTAAAAAGTAAAAGAGAGGATATCGGTTTTAAAAAGGAAGAAAAGATTTTTAAACTGAAATATAATGTTATATTTTCATTGGAGCAATAGGGAAGAGGACGGAAACGTGAATTCAATCTATTGTTGATGGTGTAACTTATTTCAATGATAACAGTTTAAAGAGAGTGGGTTTGGATAAATTTTTTAATAAACATTTCTAAGCTTTTATAATAAGAGTTTAATATATATACAACTGTCAGTCAGTGTAAAGAAATTTTACACAGACATCCAATAATGTGCTGTTATATCATTTATTAAATTTTTTTATAAACATCATTTATTGAATTTAATAACACATGAAGTGTCACATTCATTAAATAATGTGGCGATAAGCCATTAGAGGTCTGTGTAAAATATCTTTTCAGTGTATATTAATTAAATTCTTATAATAAAAGATTAAGGGTAAGTTTACGGCTGGAAAAGAAAATAAAATGAATAAAAAGTAAAATAAATCCAATTTTTTATATAAATTAAAATTAATCTTTGTAATTCAACTTTTTCACAAGCTTTCATTTAGTTTTGGACAAGATTGAGTTGTAAAACTGATTTTCACTAAAAAAAAAGGTTAGATTTCATTTATCTTTTTTCCCATTTTATTTTTTCTCCAATAAATTTTTCTAGAGAAATTAATCTAAATTGGACTAAATATTGAGTTATAAAAATTAATGTCAACTCAACTTATATAAGAAATTGAATTATTTTTTATTTTTTATTCATTTTTCCTTCTCATAAGTTCTTCTAAAGAAGTTTTTTCAAAATAGTTCTAAATCAAGAAAATAAAATAAAATAAATTTCTTTTGTAAGTTTATGCATCTCTAACATTATTTAAAATTTCTCTCATTTATCTTCTCTATAAACACCCTAAACTCATAAGTGTTATTTATTTACAAGTTTAGATTCAAAATTGAAAATGTCGAATGAACTAGAAGTAAATCCATACTTACCAAAATCATGTCAAGTATTAAAGTACTACATTCCAAACCCACATTGAGGTGACACAGAAGCTACAACATGTAGCATTCTTGAACACACGTCTCTGCCTCTGTCTGAACACGGTTACAAACACCCACTGTATAATTCTTAAAAACCACATCAAGCAATAAAGAGCTACACCTATTATAGGTGTCCATGGCCAGAGATATTAAAGGCAATAATTTACTGGCACAACACAACACAAGCGACCTTCTCGATCTCCATTTCTTATACGTAATACTGTATAAAAAACCCGTTTTATTATTAGTTTTTTTAATTCCGTTTAATTTACAGTTTGATAGAATTAATTTTAATAGAATTAATGATAGAAAATAAATAATATATAATTTATGAAATACATTGAACAAAAATAATTTAAAAACAATTTTACAGAATTAATTCTAACGTTCCCAAACCAAACAGCCACTTTATATTCAAGACAAAAATCTTGAAATTTTTTACCCTACTTAGTACTTATCAATGAGATTGAGACCTTTATAAAGCTAAGTATGAACTTTTAATATTTAGCCTTATAAAGAACAGAACGCAAATCGGAGAAATACATATATCAGTTCCTTCCTATTAGATTAGACCCGGGTCTAACTCAACTCCAAAAGCTAGCTTGTAGTCAAGGGGTGGAGGCCCAATAACAACGGATCTAGGATAGGCTCTGACACCATATTAGACTATGGACCCGGGCCTAACTCAACCCCAAAAACTAGCTTGTAGGGTGGGTGAGGACTGACAAAGGCTTATATACTTTTAAATGACTTTATCACTAGTGAATGTGTGACTTTCTAACACTTCCTGCTAATCATTTATTGCACCATAAAAAATAAATAAAGCCATAAAATTGCTTTTTTCAATCATAAATTGGTTCTCCCAAAACCACCAGCAGATACGCACACGGTTTCAAGAAATTCTGGATAGAGTAAATATGCTATAGTAGAGTCTCAAGTTCTTGGCAGACAACAGACAAGTTATAATTTAAGGTTGCTTTGAACAAGGGATGCCACCTGTTAAGCTCAATGGATGTTCATTGTGGGCATGGTTTTGAAAATAGGACCAGCGGTTTCAACTAAAACTGGTCTGATCAATTGAACCCAAAAAACTGATATTTTCAAATAAGGTAACAACCGGTTAAACTCATAAAAATCGATATTAGAAAATTGGTTGAACTCGTCTTTATCTAAAAAAATTTAAATTTTTTAGTTTTTATTTAATTTAGAAAAAAGAGTATAAAATCATCTTGAACTTTGCTCTTTTACAAATTGGCACATGAACTTTTAAATTGTTTCAATTAACCCTTAAACTCTTATTATTATTACAATAGATCCATTCATTAATATTAATTTGAATAATTACCATATTCAATCTCAATCTTTCGAGTTTTTTTTTTTCAAATATTAAAAAGATATAAAGAGTAAAATTTATATTTTTTTTATATTGAATTAGGTCAAATTTTAAGTATATTTAAAATTTTAGAAGTGAAATATGACCGTGTGTTCTTTTAATTTAGATTTTTTTCCTATTTTTTAAGTTTTGAAATTTATTTTATATAATTTTAATATTTTAAACATAATTTTGAAGAATTGAGATTATATTTGTTAATTTTTTTTAACTTCATGCTTATGAAATGATATATTGCAACAATGATGAACGTTTAAGGACTAATTAGGACAAATTAAAATAAAAGTTCATGGTGCCTATTTATAAAAAGGTAAAAGTTAAGGGTGTTTATATATACTCTTTTCCCTTTAATTTAAAATATTTTAAGATAAATAAAGAAATATATTTAAGGAGTGGTTATTTAAATATTAGCATCATATAAATTTCTTTTTTTACATAATAAAAATATTTACCCCTTTATTTATTCATTAGTATATTCTTTTATAAATCTTTTACTTATATGTCACAAAGAATTATATTGTAGAATATTTTATAAATTCAATGATAATATTTTTAAAAAAGTATTTGTTTATTTCACAATATTAATAGTTAAATAATATTTTTTATAAATTTTATACTATAATATTATTTCACAATTACATTTTATGGTAATTTATTAGTATATTTTCATGAAAACGTACATTTTAGCTACTATGACATATATCTACCTTCTACAATTTACATATTAATAAGCTTTCATTTATAATTTACATCTCCAATATTTACTCATATTATCATTTAGATATTACTATTCTTTTAAACAATGTTGAAGAAATAGTTGATAAACATTTTATCGTAAAAATATATATAAAAATTACATATTGATTTTTATTATTAGTGGAACATGAATTGCAAAATATTAATAATAAAGGTAGTGGAAATAAAACAACAATAGAGATATAATAGTGTGATAAATAAAAGTACAATACAATTAATATCTAATTAGGTAAATTTAAAACATAGAAATAATAAATTAATTAATAAATAATAAAAAACATGCAATATTATCAAATTAACCTTAACTTTAGAGGGAAAATTTGCCGTTAGGGCAACCACACATTTTCTTACTTTTATATAAATATATTAGGTTAAAGACAAAAGATTATATGTAACATCCTAAAATTTGTTGGACAAATAAAATAAAATAAAAGGAAGAAATAATAGTATTATTATTATTATCTTAATTATTATTAATCGGAATTATTTAATTATTAATTAATAAGGGGGGATGGGTGGGTTGGAGTAGGCCTAGCCCAATTAGATGTTTAACTAGGGGAAGGGTTATCTATTTCACCCCATTAGTTTTCAAATGTCAGATAACCAACCTTAGGGGAGGAAAGAAGCGACACCACAAGGAGAAGGTGTTGCAAGGTAGATCATCAAGGGAGGTCAGTCATTCATTGTCGATCGTCATCCCTCTAAGGTACGGTGGGGGAAAGGGTGCTCTTATGCGTGTATGTTGGGTGCTTGGGTAGTGAGGGCAACCATAAGGCCCTCTAAGAGTTTTGCAATTCGAATTTGTTATGTGCATTATGAGTTGTATGATGAAATCTGTTTGCTTTGATGTTTAAACGTGTTAATCTTGATGAATCTTGATGAATTGAATGATGGTAGCGAGAATAGCGAAAAGGGATAAATAAGGGTTTAAAGATGAGAATTAATAATGGATTAGATGTGTTAATTCGTAGTAAAGATTGATGTTTTCATTGAATTTATTCGGTAAAAACTGTAGGATTGAAGTATTAAAACAATGAGGATTGATTAGGGGTTAAAGAAAAGGGTTTAAAAGCGTAAAAATTGCAAGAACAACGTTCTCGAGTCGCCGGTAATCGATTACAGCAGTCTGTAATCGATTACAGAGTTTTCTGGGGTAGCGTTGAGTGAGTTGGCTTGCTGGGACTGTAATCGATTATCCAGAGAGTTGGACATAGCTGGTAATCGATTACAGGAGGCTTGTAATCGATTACCAGAGTGTATTTTATGTCCCAAAGTTGCTGGTAATCGATTACAGCGCTGTGTGGTATCGATTACCAGGTCAAATGTGGTGTGAGAGTGTTGTTTACGTGATGATTGTGATCCCTTAATCTATTGACGTTATTTATAGTAAAGTGTTTGTGGAATTGAGAGATTAAGTGGATGTTTAGAGTTGTTAATTGTGGTATGATTACTGTGATGTGGGATATTTTTATGTGAAATCGTGTATTTATAATAATTGTTATGTGATGTGATGATGATGTCTTGAGTATAGATAATGTATGAGATATATGTGAATTGGTGATGATGTCTTGAGTATAGATGATTGGTATGAGATATAGCGCCTGGGCAACAGAACCAAGGAAGGGAGAGAACCAGACGGACCCGATAAATCCGTTCTTTTTTGAATGTTCTTGGTCGTTTAAGATGGGTTATTATCGTATTGGACGGGTCTTCAAAACAAGCGTCCAACGGATTAAAGCGGTCGGTTCGGATGTTGAAAAAAAAAAATTTTTTCCTACCGAACCCGGCATTAACTGAGTCGACCGATATAGATAATATATACTATAAATTAAGTTATTTTAATAAAATGAGGCATGACTTTTGCTAACTCAGACCGTGTCAGCCTTATGTCAAGTGCACTCCACCTTTTTTTGGTAAACACTGCACCCCTAAATAATTAATCAAACTAAACCACGAAGGCCCAACCCAATATACTTTGCAACTCTAATTACTCACAGAAATTGAACACACACACTTAAGTCTCTCTTTCTCTCTCACATCTACCTAGCGCCGCTCCAGCCTCCAGACTCATCTTCTAATCTCAAACTCCATCAATTGGTTCAACTCTTCCGTTTGACTGTCCATGCAGGAGCCCCTTCCGTTTGCGCCGAAGATTGTCTTTGTCGCACCGCCGTGGAAAGCAGCGCCAATCACCGCCATGGAAAAGTATCCCTATCGGTGTTGCGCCTCTCCATTGTTTTCCTTACCATTATGCCGTAGTTGATTTTCCAGAAGATTCTGTTTTTCCTCAAATTGTTAGCCTTGATTTGTGTTGTGTGAACCCGACTCAAACCACCCGATCCACCCGGAAACCTGATCGACCCGCCACCGAGATAACCGACGCCTGAAACAGGCGGAATCGGCCAGAGTTTTTCTTCCTACAGTTTGTTTTGGTTTGGTTATTTTCCATCCGAATCCGTCCGAATCCGACTAATGATCACCCCTAATGAGATATGTGTGGATTGATGATTATGCATTGTGCATAGAGGTTGGTGTGAGAGATATGATGTATGATGATTTCATTGAGCATAACATTGAGATATGAGATGTGTGTGATGCATAAGCCAAGGTGTGACTAGCATATGCCCTAGAGATGGGTGACGACCATGATGGGGACATTCTATGCACGAGCCCAAGAGAGGGGTGTTGTGCAACCTATCGGCCAAGAGAGGGCATTTAACGGTAGGGCCAGCATTGCGGGGCGGATGTCTCTGCACGAGCCCAAGAGAGGGGTGTTGTGCAACCTATTGGCCAAGAGAGAGCGTTAACGGTAGGACCATCATTGGTAACAACTAAGAGGATGATGAGGTGCGCCCATTGTGCGGAGTATCCGAGTCATGATCCTTAGGATGAGTTTTGGTGTGCATGATCATAGAGTGAACATACGTTGCATTTTATGATGGTGTTGAAATGTGAATTTATGTTATGAGTGTTATGTGTTGAGTGTGGAGAGTGTTGTCCTTGATGATTTGTGAAGTGTGACTTATATATTGTGATGAGTTAATATGTTGAATAATAAGTGTGCGCGATGAAATGATTGATGATAATTATGTGATGAATTTAATGAATATGACTATGTGTTGGGTGAGGATAGGGTAGCCTTCTACGTGCATGTATGAGTTGGTGTTCTTTTTCTCACCGTGATATCTGTGGTTATTTTATAGGTGACGAAGATGGCACTCAAGGTGCCGAGTACTGAATTGAAGGGGTTCCGCTCTGATACTTGTGACATCAAGGCATTAGTAATAGGGTTACTTTTATTATGTTTTTGAGTAGAGATAGATGAAAACTATTTTAAGTGCCTTGCATGGCCAAGTGAGATTTTTAGATATTGATATTTTTGATGTTTAGCTTTTGAAAACCATTGACCTTATCTTTTATTATATGAAGTTGACTTTGATCAGTTAAATGGCGTTTTTAAAAGAGAGAAATGTGAACCTTTTTACCCGATGTGGGTTACAACTTTTCCTTTTATTTCGATTTATTCATTGTGTTAGAGATGGGGGTAGAAGGGTGTCACATTCTATACCATATTTCAATTGTTCATGGTCATTGCAAATTTTAGAATTTATGTCTCTAATGTTCTTACATTAATATTTTGGTATGGGCAGAGTAATAAAAAAATATTATTGTATGTTACTATGGTGAAAGGTCCAATAATCCATTATGGTATGGTGAAATGTCCAAATTTGGATTTAAACATAATTATACATTGTGAAAGATATAATAAATCTTGTAAAATTTTAGAATTTTCTTTAAATGCTTTTATATACTTAGTTTAAATTTTATAAACATCTTAATGATCATGTTCATTCAATGTTTTAAAAATCAGACCGATGATTGAACTGGTAAAGCCATTGGTTCACGATTCAATGGCTTAACCGTGAACCGGTATAAAATTAAATATATATTTTAAATATTATATAAAATTTTAAATAATTAACATAAAATTAAAAAAAAAATTAAGATATATAAATTTGTAAATTAGTATAAATAACCTTATTATAACTCTTATAATACCAAAACATTAATAATAATTGGTAAAATAATAGATATCTATGTGTAATCCTTAAAAATATGTCATTATTCATCTTAAAATATTTTAGATAAAAAATAAAAAAAAATTGTAAATTTTAGAAAAAGACCGATTCCGACCAAATTTCTGATATCGGTTTTTTTACCCGTTTTCACTGACTTTGGGACCGGTTCGAACGATTTTTTCATCGGCTCTTAAGAGTACGAGTTTTAAGGGCTTAATGAATCGACTACTAGGTTGGTTCTCAGTCGAATCGGCCGGTCCAATCAGTCATGTTTTCAACATCATAAATAAATAAAATCTTAATTATCTATATCAATATAAAAGAGTCAATCAATTCTCAAAACCATATTGCTCACTAATGAATTTGACTAATCTAACCGTTGAATCACATTATATTATCTTCATGATTATGTATATAAAATTTCAGATAATTTGGCATTCGTAGGTATGTTATTTAATAGTGAAATTTTACTTATATTTTTAAAATATATTATACGTAAAATTAATTAGTTTGATGAAGTATCAATTAATTTTTTTTATGAAATTTTATAAACTTCATCTACTTTATAAGAACTTTGAATTCAACAATTGGAGTGATCAATTCTCATTTTACAAAAATTTATTAGGTAGGGTAACTCTTAAAATTTGACGAAATTTAAATGAATGGATAAATGAAATTTAAAATTCACAAAAAGTTATAAACAGAATAAATTTGACAAAATTTACTTCTAGAATAAATTGATTTTCACTCCTGAATAAATCTATAATATTATAAATAAAAATTAAATAAAAGCGAAAGTGTATTACTTACAAGATTTTGTTAATTAACCAATGCACTAGTTAAGAAATATTTAATAATTTTAATTACTTAAAAAATAAGTACTAAATGTTATTTTGTGTTTCTCATATTATTAATTAACACATTTTGTTTTTATTTCTTTAACTAATGTCATTTTCTTTTGGTGAGCATTCATAGTAAATTCTTTACTTAGGGTGAGTTTGTTTTAAAGTATGTAAAAATATTCCCATAGGAATGGAAATTATTTTTCCCACTTCCACTACATCCTACAATATTTTTTCTATTTTAATTTTTTTTAAATTTTTAAAGTAAATAATTTTTAAAAATATTCCCAGGAATATGAAATACATACTGTTCTTACAAAGCCTAAATTCTACTCGGATGGTACAACTAGGCCAAGTGAAGAAGCTAGTGTGTTCTAATGCTGCTTAGACCCCTCCTTTTATAGGTGCTGGGGGGCTCCTCTCATTATGGTATGATTTGCTGATTGGGGGGGACATCATGCGCTAACCTTGCTATCAGTTTGCTTGATATCAGTCCTTTCCTTTTCTGTCTGTTGGGTGTATCAGGTTGACTTTACTGAGTTGATCCTTACCGAGCTTACCCAGACCGAGGATACCGTGGCCGAGCTTATCCAAGTCGAGCAGGTTACGTAACATAAGCCTCCCAAGCTAAGAAGTGTTATGCACTGAAATAGCTTAATTGTCTTTGATCCGAGCTGTTGAAATTAGGTTTGCTTTCTTAGGTATGTTCGGTTGTCAGTTTATTTTGTCAGCCGTTGTCTTTAAATAAAGGCTGTCAGATTCGTTTCCATCTTCAACCTTCATTTCACTTGACCGTCGCGCCTTTTAAGCTTCGTACCTCTTCATCTTCAGAACGTTTTATTCTTACCATTTCACTGTCTATTTAAGCTTGCAGCGGACGCTTCATTCCCAATTTGTTGAGCCTAATCCTTGCACATTCCGTTTATTTCCGTCCCTCTTCTTCTTTCAGGTACATTGATCTTTCCTTGTTCCTTTTGTACTTTCTTCCTGTTTTTTAGTCATGTCTGAATCTGGGGGGATTCTGAGTTTACTTTATCTGATAGTTTTGAGGATTCTGTGAGGGAAAGGTTGTTGAACACTGATACCTCTGGTGGGTCTGAGGGTGATTCTTCAGATGAGGGTTCTGTGGGTAGTTTCCTTGTTGTTCCTAGTACCACTACTGTTGTGGTTGAGAATTATGGTGGAGAAGCGAGTTGCTCTGGTGAGGTTGTTAAGCGTAAGAAGAGGGTAAAAATCACCAAGTGTCTGGGTGAGGGTGAACTTAGGGGAAAAAAGAGATTGAGTATGAACTTACGGATTTTTTCCTGGGTAGAGGAGGCGGTGAGGGAGACTTCTACTGTTTATTACTGATGAGGAGAGCCTAAAAGAATTTTCTAGACCGAATGGATTGCACCCCACCTAGCACTGAGAGTATCATTAACTGTAGCTGGTGTGATCCTCATGATAGGATTTGTCATAGGAGACCGATCAACTCTGCTCGGGATGTAGTCTATATATTGATAAATTGTTCAGTGAATACAATGTTCGGGTTTCCTTTTACTGATTTCGAGTGTTCCCTTCTTCGGACTCTCAATGTGCCCCCACTCAACTTCATCCCAATTCATGGGGATTCATAAAGGGTTTCCAGATTCTGTGTCAATTTCTTTGGTATTTCCCCTTCTTGCCCCAAATTCTTTTATTTTCTTTCAAGTGAAGGTTGTTAGAACCACAGGCAACACTAGAAGGGGGGTTGAATAGTGTTGTAGACATTTAAGACAATTTTGGAAATCTTTATTTTAAATCAATCACGTTAAGTGATCATGTGCAAACCAATCTTAAGATCAGAGTTACTTTAAATACATGCGGAATATATGAAAGATTTAGATTGAAAAACTCTCTCTTACACTTAAGATTGTTTTGATTTTAAAAAACTTTTCTCAGTGTCTTCTGAAGAATATTACTAAGAGTACCTTCAGAATTATTTCTGAAATACTTTAGATGATCAGAGACCATCTATATCATGTGTCTGAACTGAGTTCCTGTTGGGCTCACTTCAGACAGATATTTCAGACATCCCTCTGAATATATTCTTCTATAATACTTCAACCCACACTAGAGACGTTTTAGTGTTATGTTTATATGAAAACTTGTTTTATTGAAATCCTTGAGTTAAGCTTGTTATGAAAAGTACTTTTCAATCCCCATCGTAAATATGAAAACTGTAAATAAAAGAGATTAAGGGATGAGAAAACTTGGGCATAGAATTTATCCTGGTTCACCACCAACCCGTGAGCTACATCCAGTCCCAGAGGCAAACCACCACTGGATTTTCACTATCTGAAACCACAGATACACATATTAACCTCTCCAGGCCAATACAACAAGTATTCTTTTCTATCAAGCCTCTCCAGACTCTACCACAAGTATTCTTTCTTCCACCAAGCCTCTCCAGCTCTCGGACACTTAACTAAGTGTAGAGTATTACTACTCAATCTAAGCTAGATGTTCGCTAGAACCTCTCAACTCAGATTCTTCTTGTACATAGAGATTACTGAGTACATACTCAGGATACAGTCATTACAAACTAAATACAAGGATAGACAGTGATACAAGTGTTTGAATTTAAATACAATCCATGTCTTTTCTATGAGGAATACATCCTCTGAGAGTAGGCTGACTAAGATATGAAATTAAGCTACAGCCTTATCCTCCAACCATTGGTTTCCATGGGCTACATTCTCACCCGTATCATTGGAATACCAAGGTATGTTCAAAGCTTCAAACCGTACCCAGTTTGATAGTCATTTGTACAGGCATGATTGCCTTCCGACAACCAACTCACTTGATCAACAGACCAACTGTACAATCTAACTAACTGACCAGCTGATCAGTAGCCCGATTGAGAATTAACTCTCTGATCAATTGTTGTTGACATTTTCCTGATGTATTTAAGCTCGAGTCAACTCTTGTTAACTGTAAGACACTCAGCCTAAACCCTAAACCCTAAACTTGGTTGATCATTCTGACCAACTTGGTTGCAACAACAGCTGCAGGTCGGCAGCCTGGTTAATATGCTCAGCATGCCAACATCTTCAAATTCAATCTTGAGGCTATTTATATGTTCTTCTTGAATATAGCCGTTGAAGATGATTCATAATACCGTTGAGCTTTTGATGATGTGGCTCATATAGCCGTTGTGTAATAGCTTCTCAAACGGTTTGCTTCTCCTTAAGCATATTGAGTGTTCAGAATACTCCCGTTCTGACACTTTTGTTGATGAGCTCTGTTTTGAGAGATGTGATGATTATGTGTATTCTCTCTCTTGAATTCTTTTTGCTTTCTTGCATCTGTTTTATCCAGCTTGCATCTACTTGCTCCAGCTTGCATTATCTTGCATCTTCTTTTATCTGTTTTGTCCAACTTGCATCTGCTTGCTTTCTTCTGCTAATTCTCCCTCTTGATTTTCTTCTGCTTTCTTCTGCGTTCATCTGCTTTCTTCAGATTTCCTCTGATTTTCTTGAGAGTATATATGAGTAGGTATCCGTTGAATTTGCCTTTTTGCTTATTCTTCATATACTTCTTTTCATTTGCTCCTGACACCATTACCTCTTTGAATGAGATGTCTTGACCAATAGTCGTGTTTGCAGATTCCTCTTTTTAGATAAAGATAAAGATGTTGAATTGAATATGTTTTATTCAAACATCTTCCTTGTTGCTTTTGCTTAGTCTCCTGAGCTTTTCTTCTGCTCTGTTCCAGATTGCACAAATGAAGAAATGTCTCGTTGAAATACTATCGTTTAGAGATAGCAAATAGTCTTCTTTTAATCCGTTGTGAGACACGCTTCTTGAAAGTTCTGACATAGTACAACGTTGGTGCTGCAGTAAAGCTGCCACCGTTGTTGCTGCGAATGTTGCGTTGCTGCGATTGCAGAGATTTCCTCAGTGGTGTATGAAATTCAAATGCACCAGGAAAGGCCTCTGTGATTGTTGCCATAAATGTGTTCCAAAACGTACGAGCAGCAGAGACCCAGAAAAGTCTTCTCGCAAGGTTTCAGCAAAGATGCCACGTCATTACTAAAGCTTCAGACGGCTTCCAAACTTCAGATGGGTTTGGCTCTTCAGACAGCTTCAACACTTAAGACAGGTTGACCACTTCAGACAGCTCAAGTCTTTCAGACAGCTTCGTTGCTTCAGACGGCTTCTTTTGCTTCAGACATGTTACGTACTTCAAACAGCTTCAATACTTCAGACATGTGCGTACTTCAGACAGCTTCAATACTTCAGTCCTCTTCATCTTTTATTCATTTCTTCAGTTCATTGTTGTTCTTCATACATGTGTATAGTTGAATCTGTACTTCTTCATATATCTTCTGCCTTCAGTTCTTCAGATAGGTCTTCTTAGTCTTCAATTCTTCAGATAGTCTTCTAATCTTCAATTCTTCAGATAGTCTTCTAATCTTCAATTCTTCAGATAGTCTTCAAGTCTTCAATTCTTCAGACAGTCTTCAATTCTTCAGATAGTCTTCTAATCTTCAATTCTTCAGATAGTCTTCTAATCTTCAATTCTATTCTTCAGTTGCTTCAACTCTGTTAAGGATTATTCTCCTTCAGATTCTGCACTCTCGTTCTTCTGATTCTGATCTTCTGATTCTGATTCTGTTCACAAAATCTTCTTCTTCTTCTAAAGAGTATCCATCCTGAAACATAATTAACAAACCAATACCTTTCTCAGTAAAACCTGTTTATATAATCTAATTGGTTCTTTATATAATCTTATTTGTTCTTTATATAATCTTATTTGTTAATCATTAAAACTAAAGGATGTTAAGTCTTATAATCATGTTTAAATACTTAAACTGATTTATAGACTTCACAATCTCCCCCTTTTTAATGATGACAAATAAATTATATATTACTGACAAAATGGGTATAAAAAGAAATGAGAGATAATAAAATAAGATAATAAATTTTATTACTCCCCCTATCTATATTACTCCCCCTGAGACAGACATTGATTCTTTAGATATCTTCTGAAAAATTAAGTCTTTAATTAATCAATTCCAATTGTTAAATCTTTATTAACCAACTGTTACAAGTTTATTGTTAATATTTCAGATATTTTAGATAAACGATTGTTAAAATTTTTTTAAGATTTCAGATACCTATTGTTATAGAACCCTTCAGATACCTATTGTTATGACTTATTGTTATTCTTACTTATTATTAGAACTCTTAGTTTGTTATCTTCTTCCTTACTGTATTTTATATTTCTTTGCTATTTATTTCTTCTTCCTATGATCTCCCTATATATATTTCCCTTTTTGTTACATTCTTTTTAGTATTTTGTTAGTTTATATTTCTCCCCATTTGTCATTAATTAAAAAGGTTTGGTGATTATATTCTCCCCCTAAGTTTGTTACACTTAAAGACCTGCTTCTTAATACTGAGGTTTCTCCCCCTAAGTTGATTAGTTTTCTACAATCTTTTAAGAATTTCTCCCTCTATTTATCTTCCATTAAACAGAGAGAAGTTTTAGATTGCTTGTTATATTTCTTCAGATACCACACAATAAAGATCAACTGTTATAAAACAACTTCTTATACTAATTGTTAACAAGAGAAACAGAGATACACAAGTTTAAATTTTCTCAAAACATTTGATATTTACAAAAGCAGGTTTTCACAAAAAGGAAAAGAGGTTACGTTCCAAAAATAGAATGCATCCATCCATTGCTTCCTCCGGAGATTCCTTCGAAGGCCTAAGGCATAGCCTTATAGTCTTCATCTCTTTCAAAGCTATCCCCACTCCATTCGCTGCAAGAGCTTCAGGAGTTGCCTTAGAGCCCAGACTTCATCCCAGCCGTGCTTTGCTGCACGCATTCTCCTTGTGACAACCCAAACAGTGGAGGTGCATCGTTTAGGACTGTGTTTCGACCAGCAGTCACCACCTTAATTCCAAGAACCACTTTGTCAGTAGTTCTCTTCATAAGATTGGCTATTCCGGGATCTCCCGGTGGTCTTCCAGTCCACCTGTGATGCGACAAGATCACCATGGTCCAAGTATAGAGAAACGGGTTTTCAGATGAACCCTTTCTCTTACTCTTCATTCCATACATCATCCAAGATGACTTGATCTTTGCCTCACATGTTCCAAGATTCTTTCTGCTATTTTCCTTACTTCTTTATCATCCTATTGAGAGCCACTAACTCAGAACCTTAGACAAAGCTATGGAAGAGCTTTGAAGATATGAGTTTGTGTGAAGAGCTCTTGTGAATTTCTAGGACTTTAAAGCAGGGGTAAAACAGAGAAGTAAGGAAAATGAATCCATTGGATTGTTGTTCACGTGATGTATATGGGCTCAGGTAGCTTTTAATGATGACAGTTTCAGACCTTGAGAGTATCGAAACGTACATCAGTGTTTGGTCATAGATGAAGCACCATAGGAAACTGAGTCATTAGCATGGATAAGGTGAGTTTGGAAAACGTTTGTGAAAGACAATTAAGAAGAAACATAAAAACATTTTTGAAAATATTTTTGAAAATACGTTTTCAGAAAAAAATAGAATAGAAAATGTGAGCAAACATTCAAGAGGAAAACTTTTAAAAACAGACTTATATGGTATCAGAGCAAAGGTTATTATGATTATTATTATTATCTGAAAAGCTTTTAAAATTTTTGAGTCTTTTTAAAAAAAAAAAATTATTTGTTGATTAAAGTTTTTACTAAAGGACAAATTTTTACAGATATTTAAGTTTTAAGGTGAAGTGATGTTACCGAAGATCTGTTTATTGTCCACCGGATGAAAATGTGCTTCTCTGACATTGCTTCTTGCCTTGAAGACTTTTTCTTATCTAAAGTGGACTGATGTCTGCACGTTCCACTTTTGTCTTTTGTCTTTTGTGCTCCAAGAGATTCTTTGAACAATCATCTTAACCTACCCCTTTACAATTGAGTTGGATTCTAATGACTTGAGTAACTATCCCTTAACATTTTAGACCCACGATTTCAGACAGTCCATAAGGAGCCTTCTGAACGGGTTAGATGAATAGAGATATTACTAAGTTAGTATAATCCACTCAGAGATTGAGTTCGGTTTGAACATAGAGTGTTAACTATCTTTAATATTGATGACCCACACTTTCAGAGAGTTCATTTTGAACTTCCTGAATAGGTTCAGATAATAAAGATGTTATCACATTATGTCCTTTTAGATGATGTTTCTTAGATGGTCTTCTCAAAACCTGTTTCCTGAAACATTTAAACTAAACATACCTTTCAGCAGCATCTGATGTTGTAATTTGTTAATTATTAAATTAAGTATTTTAAAATTACAGATAACATTTTATCAAATTTAGAAATTATCTTCTAGAAATACAATTTGTTAATCAGTTAAGGATATAGTTATGTTATTGATAGACTTAAATATGCACAAAAGGAAACACAAATAAACAGATAGAATACATAGAATATTAATATTAAGAGAAACACATAAACAGAGATAGAAAGTGAAATGGACTCAAAACAGAAAGACATAGATACAGAGACTTAAAAAAAAATCAGAACACAAGTGTATCATTGATCTTCAGATTGGTTCTCATCAGCCTTTTCCTTTTCAGCCCTAAGCTTTTGAAGCTCTTTTTCTGCAGCTCTCAATTTCTTTGCCAGCCGAATTACTCTATCATTCACCTTCTTCAGATTATATGCACCCAATGTCATCATTTTCCTTTATGAGACTTCAAGTTGGTATCTTCAGTTCCTTCTTCAATGCGTGGAGCAAAAAGAGGAGGAATGACCACTTGATTCTCAGGAGCTTCTTCTCTTTCAGTAAGAGTCCGGTCTAACTCAGCATATTCAGCCGGAGTGAAGAAGTCAGGAGACGGTTGGTCAAAGAGACTTTCCATAGGAAATCCCTTGTGCAATAGAATTTTCATAATCAAGGTGTTGTGAAGATAGAGGTCCTCATTTCCCATCTCATCTCTGAACATCATCTGATACAACAGTACCCATGGGAGATTAATTTTCTTCTTTGTCATCAAGAGTCCCAATACGAACCTCTCCATCATACTTAAAGTCAAATTATTTCTTCCTCTGGGAAGAATGCAGCAGTTTAATACAACAAGGAGGGCTCTGGGTGTGCTCAGAAGTTGAGAGGGTCTGAAAGGGGCAATCCTTCTTCTTCCAAATAGATGTTGGTCAAGAACGAATGTTCCACCATGAAGAGATTCCCATCTTTGGAAGTATTGTTCTCCGCTGTCAGGAACACCTATAACTTCAGCAATAAGTTTGGTGTCCACAGACAGTGATTTTCCCATCACCTTCGTCTCAATCCCGGTTCTGTTGGGTTCAGATATAATCTTGATGTTGTCCAAAAAATCCATTACACTGTTCATATGCCAGGATGAGGAAATATTGTTGAAGTATGGAGTCCATCCAATGGCATTGAAGTACTGAGATATCTTGTGGTCTGCTTCATCAAAGTTTGAAAGGTTAACCACCTTACAGGGTATGATTCTTTCATCAAACACGGAAGGGTTTGAGTTGCCTGATGATGCAGACGCGTTTGCCATTGATTTCTATGAATCAAATGATCTTTCTGAGATGAAGATACTTAAGGAGTTTTGACCTTTTTAGGGAAAGGATTGAGTAAAGTGTGATTTCCATGTTGATCATCCAATCCCTTTAAATAGATAGCCAAGCATGCTTCAAGCATTGATGAGAGACGGTTATGAGTACTGAACCGGTGTGGGGAGTAGAGCATCGTGTCCATTGAGAGAAACCGGTTGATGATTCAATGATTCACATCGTGCCGTTTCATATTTTCAAAACAGTTATGACTAACACACACGACTCTTCATTTACTTAATTTAAAATCACAGTTATTACTTTACTAAGCATGTGTGACTCTTCAACACATATATTTAAATAAGTAAAGCATACATAAAATGAATCATAAATTTCACACAGTAAACATAGTAAAACACATATGCAGTGATTTATTTTAACACAATTAAAAGCATGAAACAATTATATCATGTAATCATATTTTTCACAATTTCAATAAAACAAATCATGCAACAGATTATTAACTATATTTAAAATTATAACATAAATATAGATAGGAAAGGTGTTACCCGTTTGTGATCTAGAGATAGATTCACTTTCCTTTTCCTGTTGCGTCCTGTGCTTTAGCCTTATGAATAATGAGTATTGGAAAATGATTTTCCTATTCTCATTATCATTCTTCAGAGTTGCTTCAGCATGGTGAGATTTCCATCTTCTGAGGATCTACTCCTTCTGCATTTGTTAGACGCTCAACCCGAAGGTGAGCTCTGATACCAATTGTTAGAACCACAGGCAACACTAGAAGGGGGGGTTGAATAGTGTTGTAGACATTTTAAGACAATTTTGGAAATCTTTATTTTAAATCAATCACGTTAAGTGATCATTGTGCAAACCAATCTTAAGATCAGAGTTACTTTAAATACATGCGGAATATATGAAAGATTTAGATTGAAAAACTCTCTCTTACACTTAAGATTGTTTTGATTTTAAAAACTTTTCTCAGTGTCTTCTGAAGAATATTACTAAGAGTACCTTCAGAATTATTTCTGAAATACTTTAGATGATCAGAGACCATCTATATCATGTGTCTGAACTGAGTTCCTGTTGGGCTCACTTCAGACAGATATTTCAGACATCCCTCTGAATATATTCTTCTATAATACTTCAACCCACACTAGAGACGTTTTAGTGTTATGTTTATATGAAAACTTGTTTTATTGAAATCCTTGAGTTAAGCTTGTTATGAAAAGTACTTTTCAATCCCCATCGTAAATATGAAACTGTAAATAAAAGAGATTAAGGGATGAGAAAACTTAGGCATAGAATTTATCCTGGTTCACCCACCAACCCGTGAGCTACATCCAGTCCCAGAGGCAAACCACCACTGGATTTTCACTATCTGAAACCACAGATACACATATTAACCTCTCCAGGCCAATACAACAAGTATTCTTTTCTATCAAGCCTCTCCAGACTCTACCACAAGTATTCTTTCTTCCACCAAGCCTCTCCAGGCTCTCGGACACTTAACTAAGTGTAGAGTATTACTACTCAATCTAAGCTAGATGTTCGCTAGAACCTCTCAACTCAGATTCTTCTTGTACATAGAGATTACTGAGTACATACTCAGGATACAGTCATTACAAACTAAATACAAGGATAGACAGTGATACAAGTGTTTGAATTTAAATACAATCCATGTCTTTTCTATGAGGAATACATCCTCTGAGAGTAGGCTGACTAAGATATGAAATTAAGCTACAGCCTTATCCTCCAACCATTGGTTTCCATGGGCTACATTCTCACCCGTATCATTGGAATACCAAGGTATCTTCAAAGCTTCAAACCGTACCCAGTTTGATAGTCATTTGTACAGCATGATTGCCTTCCCGACAACCAACTCACTTGATCAACAGACCAACTGTACAATCTAACTAATTGACCAGCTGATCAGTAGCCCGATTGAGAATTAACTCTCTGATCAATTGTTGTTGACATTTTCCTGATGTATTTAAGCTCGAGTCAACTCTTGTTAACTGTAAGACACTCAGCCTAGTTAACAATTTTCATGCTGATTGATTTCAAGAACCTTCTTGAAAACAATCCCAATTGATCTGACATGGTTGATCATTCTGACCAACTTGGTTGCAACAGCAGCTGCAGGTCAGCAGCCTGGTTAATATGCTCAGCATGCCAACATCTTCAAATTCAATCTTGAGGCTATTTATATGTTCTTCTTGAATATAGCCGTTGAAGATGATTCATAATACCGTTGAGCTTTGATGATGTGGCTCATATAGCCGTTGTGTAATAGCTTCTCAAACGGTTGCTTCTCCTTAAGCATATTGAGTGTTCAGAATACTCCCGTTCTGACACTTCTGTTGATGAGCTCTGTTTTGAGAGATGTGATGATTATGTGTATTCTCTCTCTTGAATTCTTTTTGCTTTCTTGCATCTGTTTTATCCAGCTTGCATCTACTTGCTCCAGCTTGCATTATCTTGCATCTGCTTTATCTGTTTTGTCCAGCTTGCATCTGCTTGCTTTCTTCTGCTAATTCTCCCTCTTGATTTTCTTCTGCTTTCTTCTGCGTTCATCTGCTTTCTTCATATTTCCTCTGATTTTCTGAGAGTATATATGAGTAGGTATCCGTTGAATTTGCCTTTTGCTTATTCTTCATATACTTCTTTTTCATTTGCTCCTGACACCGTTACCTCTTTGAATGAGATGTCTTGACCAATAGTCGTTGTTTGCAAATTCCTCTTTTTAGATAAAGATAAAGATGTTGAATTGAATATGTTTTATTCAAACATCTTCCTTGTTGCTTTTGCTTAGTCTCCTAAGCTTTTCTTCTGCTCTGTTCCAGATTGCACAAATGAAGAAATGTCTCGTTGAAATACTATCGTTTAGAGATAGCAAATAGTCTTCTTTTAATCCATTGTGAGACACGCTTCTTGAAAGTTCTGACATAGTACAACGTTGGTGCTGCAGTAAAGCTGCCACCGTTGTTGCTGTGAATGCTGCGTTACTGCGATTGCAGAGATTTCCTCAGTGGTGTATGAAATTCAAATGCACCAGGAAAGGCCTCTGTGATTGTTGCCATAAATGTGTTCCAAAACGTACGAGCAACAGAGACTCAGAAAAGTCTTCTCGCAAGGTTTCAGCAAAGATGCCACGTCATTACTAAAGCTTCAGACGGCTTCCAAACTTCAGACTGGTTTGGCTCTTCAGACAGCTTCAACACTTAAGACAGGTTGACCACTTCAGACAGCTCAAGTCTTTCAGACAGCTTCGTTGCTTCAGACAGCTTCTTTGCTTCAGACATGTTACGTACTTCAAACAGCTTCAATACTTCAGACATGTTGCGTACTTCAGACAGCTTCAATACTTCAGTCCGCTTCATGTTTTATTCATTTCTTCAGTTCATTGTTGTTCTTCAGACATGTGTATAGTTGAATCTGTACTTCTTCATATATCTTCTTGCCTTCAGTTCTTCAGATAGTCTTCTTAGTCTTCAATTCTTCAGATAGTCTTCTAATCTTCAATTCTTCAGATAGTCTTCTAATCTTCAATTCTTCAGATAGTCTTCAAGTCTTCAATTCTTCAGACAGTCTTCAATTCTTCAGATAGTCTTCTAATCTTCAATTCTTCAGATAGTCTTCTAATCTTCAATTCTATTCTTCAGTTGCTTCAACTCTGTTAAGGATTATTCTCCTTCAGATTCTGCACTCTCGTTCTTTTGATTCTGATCTTCTGATTATGATTCTGTCACAAAATCTTCTTCTTCTTCTAAAGAGTATTCCATCCTGAAACATAATTAACAAACCAATACCTTTCTCAGTAGAAACTGTTTATATAATCTAATTGGTTCTTTATATATGTTATTTGTTCTTTATATAATCTTATTTGTTAATCATTAAAACTAAAGGATGTTAAGTCTTATAATCATGTTTAAATACTTAAACTGATTATAGACTTCACAAAGGTCATTCGTCCTCTCGGCCTATCCCTATTAACA
Source organism: Sesbania bispinosa (assembly GCA_026901365.1). Lineage (NCBI taxonomy): Eukaryota > Viridiplantae > Streptophyta > Magnoliopsida > Fabales > Fabaceae > Sesbania > Sesbania bispinosa. The sequence continues at coordinate 900,767 of QLOH01000231.1, read as the reverse complement.
GTCGAACAGGTCGGAGGTTGATGGGAGCCTATACTTCTTCTCTAAAACTGTTTCAAAGATCATTTCTTCTAACTCTTTAGTGATGCTGGTAAAGAGTTTTACCTGGACGATAAAAAGAACCTTTTATTTCCATCTACTGGTCCCCTTGTCCTCGTGCCATTCTCGGCTTGATTCTGACTTCCTATCCCCCGAGGAGCGTATTGAGGTGACGTTTTTAGAGAAGGCCACAGGGCTCAAAAGCGGTGAACTGATTAAGTTAGAAGATGATCCTGCTGGTCTTAGGGAGTATATTGGTATGCTTTGCATGATTTTCCCCTCGTTTTTGTGTTTTATTCTCTGCTTTTTAATCCTTATGTATACTTTTTTTCAAAAAAAATGGCTTCTGGTCTGGATAGAAAGGCTTTGGCAGGAGGCTTGCTGCTCAGAGAGCCGAGAAGGCAAAATCCGAGCAAAAAGTCGATACAGTCTGGGGGTGAGGTCGGACAGGGTTCCACAGCTTTTGAGCCTGCTTCCAAAGTCTTCAACTAAGGCAGTCGAGAAGACACCCCTGAAGGAAACCTTCTCGGAAAACGTCAGAGAGAATCGAGATTGACTTGGATGTGGAGAAAAGCAAGGGGCCCGAGTTGTCTGCTGAGGGAAGTGTCCCAGTATTTCAAGATTTTGTTGGGTCGGGTTCTTCCATATCCTCCTTATGGGATAATCATTTTAATGTCCATCAGGTTATTGATTCCATCCCGATGCTGAAGGTGATGTTAAGAAGTTGACACTTGGGGTCCCAGGTCTGCTCAGGTCATGCTCCAACACATTGGTCTCAGGACGGCCGCTCCTGGTCGGTATTTGGAAAGACAAGCGTCTTCTAGTTCAAAACGTGAGCAGGAGTTATTGACTTCTGTTGATAACCTTCAAAAGCAATTAGTTGAGTATGAAGGTTTGAAGACCAAAGTTGCTGGTTTGGAGGGCCGAGTTGTACTGTTGGCTCAAGAGAATAAGAGTCTGAAGGAGGAAAGAGTTACTTTGACCTCCGAGTTGAATGCTGAGAGGACTGCTAAGGCAAAAGTCGAGCAACGTCTTTCTGAAGCCATTACTGCTCGTGATAAAATTGAGGCAGGAGCCGCTCAGAGCTATGATCAAGGATTTGCACAGGCGTTGGAGCAGGGAATGATGAAAGTCTTATTTCCTGATGTTGACACTTCAAGTTGTGATGTTTTGAAGGAAGTTGTTAATGGTACTTTGGTGGAGATTGGTACTGGATGAAGGAGGTGATGGGCCTAAGGAGGCTGAAGATGACGTTGGGCAAGAGGACATGAACGTTGAAGATGAAACTAAGACTACTGAAGAGTCAATGCCTGGAGACCGAGATAACGCTGCAAATGGGAATGATGCTCAGACTGAAGTGAACCCTGAAGACCGAGATGCATCTGGCGAGGATGACAAAACCGAGCAGCCAGTCTCCGAGCAAGTCCCAGCTGCCTGATCCTCTTTTCTGTATATTTCCTTTTGCTAATCCCCCTCGGGAGTTGTGTAAAAAACTATGTCATTTAAAGAAATTTCTGCACGTTTTTATCTCATGTAAACCGTCCAAGACTTCTTCATAGAAGTTTCCGTTTTTTAATTCCGTTTTTCGTTTCGCATTTAATATTTCTCGTTTTCCCTTTCTGCTTTTTTCATTATAAAAGGGGGCTTTGGCTTCTTTAATCTTAAACCACTTTGGGATCTTTTTGCTCCTTTATGACATGGACGAGCTGCTTGTATATTTGAAGTTATTTCTGATATCAGTTAATCTGTTTGATCCAACCTATGATACTGGTTGGATCAACAGGTTAATTGATGTGGGAAATCTCTTCTAGGAGATGCTTGGATCAAACCGATTAACTGAAGGGCAGGGAAGCAATGTAAAATTCTCTTCCATAGAGTTTTTGCATTGTTTCTCCTTATGCCAAAGAGGGAGGCCAAGTTTGGGAGGGAAACCCAATATTTGACTTCGGTTTTCTTGCATCTTCCTCCTTGGCTTTCGGGTACGCCGAGGATGCTTCTACATGCAAATTGGTGATTGCAACCTGTTCAAGTCGGAGGGAAGTTTTCTAGTAACTGGTCTCCAACTCGGAAGTGGGTATTGTAGGGGTAGTCTTCTGGTGTAATCCTATTGTCTTCCTGGGTAGCATCAATTTTGATTTATTTTGTATTATCGTTGCTCCCTTTGTAATCTTGTAGTCTTCTGGTGTATTTGACGTTTCTGAATGTTTTTAGTTGATAAATCCTAGTTCATTCTTTCATTTGGAATATCTCTAGGCATAGTTGATAGTCTTAATACGTAATGAACTTTAAAAGAGAGGTGGCACTCGTCCGATGTCAGCTCGGAGTGATGGAGGAATTCTACTCCAATACTTAAATAAACTTACTGGAATAAACCAAGCGAAAACCTGGAATCTTTGAAGCAGAGGTGACACTCTTCTGGTGTCAGCTCGGAACGATGAAGGAATTCCCCTTTAATAAATTAAATGATTTAGTAGAAATAACCAAGTGAAAAACCTGGAATGTTCGAAGCAGAGGTGACACTCTTCTGGTGTCAGCTCGGAACGATGAAGAAATTCTCCCTTAATAAATTAAATGAATTTAGTAGAAATAACCAAGTGAAAACCTGGAATCTTTGAGGCAGAGGTGACTCTCTTCCGGTGTCAGCTCGGAGAAATGAAGGAATAACTTAGATAAATTTAGTAGAAATAACCAAGTGAAAACCTGGAATCTTCGAACAGAGGTGACACTCTTCTGGTGTCAGCTCGAACGATTGAAGAAATTCTCCTTTAATAAATTAAATGAATTTAGTAGAAATAACCAAGTGAAAACCTGGAATCTTTGAAGCATAGGTGACACTCTTCCGGTGTCAGCTCGGAGAAATGAAGGAATAACTTAGATAAATTTAATAGAAATAACCAAGTGAAAACCTGGAATCTTCGAAGCAGAGGTGACATCTTTCTCTGGTGTCAGCTCGGAACGATGAAGAAATTCTCCTTTAATAAATTAAATGAATTAGTAGAAATAACCAAGTGAAAACCTGGAATCTTTGAAGCAGAGGTGACACTCTTCTGGTGTCAGCTCGGAGCGATGTTTTTGGCGAAGCAACTCTTCCTTTTGGAGAGAGGTTACAACTCGTTACCCCCCCAAGTTTTGGACTTGGTTTTTAGAGTGTGAGCTCGTTACCCTGAGATGCAACTCAGTTTTTTAGAGCATGTAGTGGCGAAGCAAACTCTTTCCCTTGGAGAAAGATTTTAACTCGTTACCCCCCAAGTTTTGGACTGGTTTTTAGAGCGTAAGCTCGTTACCCTGAGATGAGACTCAGTTTTTAGAGCATGTCTTTGGCGAAACAACTCTTCCTTTTGGAGAGGTGACGACTCGTTACCCCAAGTATTTGACTTGGTTTTTTTAGAGTGTGAGCTCATTACCCTGAGATGAGACTCAGTTTTTAGAGCATGTCTTTGGCGAAACAACTCTTCCTTTTGGAGAGGTGACAACTCGTTACCCCAAGTATTTGACTTGGTTTTAGAATGTGAGCTCGTTACCCTGAGATAAGACTCAGTTTTAGAGCATGTATTTGGCGAAACAACTCTTCCTTTTGGAGAGGTGGTGACTCGTTACCCCAAGTGTTTGACTTGGTTTTTTAGAGTGTGAAGCTCGTTACCCTGAGATGAGACTCAGTTTTTAGAGCATGTCTTTGGCGAAACAACTCTTCCCTTTGGAGAGGTGACAACTCGTTACCCCAAGTGTTTGGACTTGGTTTTTAGAGTGTGAGCTCGTTACCCCTGAGATGATACTCAGTTTTTAGAGCATGTCTTTAGCGAAACAACTCTTCCTTCTAGAGAGGTGACAACTCGTTACCCCCAAGTATTTGACTTGGTTTTTAGAGTGTGAGCTCGTCCTGAGATGAGACTCAGTTTTTAGAGCACGTATTTGGCGAAACAACTCTTCCTTTTGGAGAGGTGAACAACTCGTTACCCCCAAGTATTTGACTTGGTTTTTAGAGTGTGAGCTCGTTCCCCTGAGATGAGACTCAGTTTTTAGAGCATGTCTTTGGCGAAACAACTCTGATGTGCTGCAAAAGAAATTTTATTATTGGTTTATATAGTCTAGGTTTTAGCCTCATTAAAACCTTTCCTGGCAAAACCCGCCTTAGGGTAAAAAAACCAAGAAAGGAAAAAGAGTACTTTGCCCGACTGTCATCATACATTTTTTATCAACTGAAGTAAAACCTCAAGTGCTTAGCGTTCCATGTTCTGGGCATCTGCCTTCCGGTTAGATATTCGAGTTCGTAGGCTCCTCGTCCTACTTCATTTCTGACTCTGAATGGGCCCTCCCAGTTTGGACCGAGTTTTCCGTTGTCTGGGTCCTTCCGAGCTTGTTCAACTTTTCAAAGGACCAAATCCCCTTGTTTAAATCTTCGGGGTTGTACCTTGTGTTGTACCTTCTTGCCGATTCTTTCCTTGCAGACTTGCTCTCTAAGATGAGCTATCTCTCGTTCTTCTGTTAGCAGGTCGAGTTCGGCTCGAAGGTTTCTTTCATTGTTTGTTGCATTAAATTCTTGAACACGGGGACTGGTTAAAGAAATTTCTACCGGGATCATTGCATCACTGCCATATGTCAGTCTATATGGTGTTTCTCCAGTGGTTGATTGGGGCGTTGTGTGGTAGGCCCAAAGTACCATTGGTAACTCCTCGGACCATCTTCCTTTAGAATCTCCTAATCTCTTTCGTAATCCATTGAGGATTATCTTGTTTGCTGCTTCTGCTTGTCCATTTGTCTGTGGATGTTTAACTGATGTTTTGGCATGGAAGATGTTATACTCTTTGCACAGATTGGAGAATTCTTTGCAATCAAACTGCTTCCCATTATCGGAGATTATGGTATTCGGGATGCCGTGTCGGCAGATGATTTGCCTCCAAACAAACTTGCTTATTTTTCCTGCCGTAATGGTTGATACTGGCTCTGCCTCGATCCATTTTGTGAAATAGTCAATGGCTACCACTAAATATTTGACCTGTCCCTGGCGCCAAAGGAAACGGGCCCAAGAGGTCTATTCCCCACATTGCAAGGGCCATGGAGAAGTGATACTGTGTAGTTCTTCTGGACTCATGAAGCTCAACTTAGAAAATTTCTGACAAGCATCACATTTTTGACAAACTCTTTAGCATCTGCTCTGAGAGTGGACTAGTAGAAACCAGCTCGTAGGATTTTGGCTGCTAGGGACCTAGCTCCTCCATGACTTGCGCAAACTCCCTCATGTACTTCCTTCAAAATAAAGTTCTGCTGATCCTGGGGGATGCACTTGAGTAAGGGTAAAGAGAATCCTCTCCTGTAAAGTTGATTATTTATAATAACGTAGAAGCTAGAGTGATAGGCTATCTTGCGTGCTTCTACTGGATCAGAAGGTAGTTTTCCATCCTGAAGGTATCGAAAAAATGGGGTTATCCAAGAGTTTATATAATTGATGTTTGTTACCTCAATTTTTCAATGCTTGGATTCTACAGGGTTTCCTGAATTACTATTTTATTGCATCCTGGCTTTTTGGTACTAGCGAGTTTTGATAACAGGTTGGCTCTAAGGTTCTGTTCTCTGGTTATGTGCTGAATTTTGAATCCTGCAAAATTGGTTATCAATGTTTTTACTTTGCTTAAATACCTGGTAAGCTGAGGGTCCCTGGTCTGGTATCTCCTCCGACCTGCCCTGTGACTAGTTGGGAGTCGCTGAAGACTTTTATGGAAGTTGCTCCTACCTCCTTTGCTAGAAGTAAACCTGCAATTAATGCTTCATACTCTGCTTGGTTATTGCTTGCCTTGAATTCGAAACAGAGTGATTGTTCTAGGACTAAATTGTTTGGTCCTTCGAGGATTACTCCAGCTCCACTTCCTTTAATGTTTGATGCCCCATCTACGTAAAGAGTCCAAACCTGCTCTTCCTTTGTCTCCTCAGCAGGTGTAAGCTCTACCAGGAAGTCTGCTAGGATCTGAGATTTGATAGGTCCCCTTGGTTGGTATTCTATACCAAATTCTGAGAGTTCTACCGACCATTTGATCATTCTGCCTGCTAGCTCTGGCTTGTGCAAGATCTGTCTTATGGGTTGGTCAGTTTTTACAACTACTTGATGAGTTTAGAAATATGGTCTAAGTCTTCGTGTTGCCGTTATTACTGCAAGAATGACCTTCTCAATTTTCAAGGTACCTTATCTCGGGGCCCTGTAAAGCTCTGCTTACGAAATAGATTGGTTGTTGTCCGTCTGGGTTTTCTTGGACTAAAACTGCACTGATGGCCTGCTCGCTTACTGCAGGTATACTAGGATTACCTTCTCGGGATTGGGTTTCCTCAGAATGGAGAGGTTGTGATAAGTAGGTCTTGATATGCTGGAAAGCTTGTTCACATTCTTCCGTCCACTGAAATTTACTCCCTTGCCTAATAGATTGGAAAAAGGGTCTCAAACGTTCCCCAGATTTAGATAAAAACCTGGACAAGGCTACGACTCATGCCAGCCAACCTTTGTACCTCTTTCATATTAGATGGACTTTTCATTGCTAATATAGCTTGGCACTTCTCCGGGTTGCTTCGATTCCTCGGTCAGTTAACATGAAACCAAGGAATTTTCCAGAGTGAACAGCAAAAGAGCACTTCTCAGGGTTGAGCCTCATATTGTATTTCCTGAGTTGATTAAAAACCTCTTGGAGGTCATCAATGTGCTGTCTCTCTGTTGGAGTATTGACGACCATATCATCGATGTAGACTTCTATGTTGCGTCCGATCTGCTTTGCGAATACCTTATCCATCAACCTTTGATATGTTGCCCCAGCATTTTTTAAACCGAAAGGCATAACTTTGTAACAATAATTAGCCATATCAATAATAAAAGCAGTTTTGTCTTCGTCTACCGGATTCATCCTGATCTGATTATAACCCGAGTATGCATCCATAATGCTAAGAAATTTGTAGCCAGAGGCACCATCAACTAGGTGATCCACACTGGGAAGGGGATAGGCGTCCTTAAGGAACGCTTTGTTCAAGTCGGTGAAGTCAGTGCACATCCTCCACTTCCCATTGGATTTCTTGACCATGACAACATTCGCAAGCCAAGTGGTATATTCAATCTCTCTGATGAAGCCAGCTTCCAAAAGCTTTCTGGACTCAGTCAGTGCGGCATGTCTGCGTTCTTCACCCAATCTCCGTTTCTTTTGAGAAATGGGTTTGACTTTTGGATCGATCATCAACTTGTGACATACAAAATCTGGATCGATTCCTGGCATATCTGCGGGAGTCCAAGCAAAAAGATCAGAGTTTTCCTTTAAGATTTGTATTACCTGATGTTCTTCGTCAGATGAGAGGGTCGTCCCAATCCGAGTTGTTTTTTCTGCCGTGTCTCCAATTTGAACAATCTTTAGCTCCTCGGTAGGCTGTGGCCTTCTATCCGAGAAATCAATTCTGGGATCCAGCTCGGCAGAATGGAATCCTATGTTCAGCTCCTCGGTCTCTGTTGGGAACTTTCCTTGTTTCCAAGCTTTTCACGTAACAACGTCGTGCTTCGTCCTGTTCGGCTCTCATGATTCCTATCTTTTGGTCATCCACTGGGAACTTCATAGTTAAATGGGGAGTTGAAACAATTGCCCCCAAAGCATTTAAGGTGGGTCTTCCAATAATGATATTATATGAAGTAAGAGCATTGACAAGAAGATATTTACATTTACAGTTTTGTAAATCCCGTTAGACCCGAAGGTCGTTCTGAGATTTACGTAACCTCTTACCTCTACTTGTTCTCCCAAAAATCCCACTAGGCTTCCATCAAAAGGATGAATGGTATCTGTTGGGAGGGAAAGATCTTCGTAGGTTTTTCCACAATAAGACGTCAGCAGAGCTTCCTTGGTCGATCAAGACTCTTCTGACCGAGCAACCTTCGATGTTTATTCGGACTACCATTGGGTCGTCCTGATTTCAATCCTTCAATCCTGCAAAGTCTCTGTCAGAGAATGAAATAACCGGATGTGATTTACCTGGATATCTTCGCTCCAAATTATTCACGGAGCAAATTGCTCTGAGGTGTCTCTTTCTGGAAGACGAAGTAGATCCACCTCCTGCAAATCCTCCAGATATAGTATGGATGGAGCCAGCTCTTCTTCTAGGTGTACTTGGTCCAAGGTTTCTGTCTGGGGGATTCATATCTATTCCTTCTTCGATCATAATCTACTTGGGGAAGTTTCCTTTTTATTTTTTCTGTCTTCCATCGTACACAATACCTCCCAAGGTGGCCTAATCTGATAAGCTGTTCGATATGATTTTTAAGGTCCAACAATCGTCGGTTGTTATGTCCAAATGCACGGTGGAAATCGCATCTTTTAGTTCGATCAGCTCCTTCCGGGGTATCCTTAGGAGGTGGTGGGAGCTCTATAATTCTTGAATTATAGACTTCACGTAAGATCTGGCTTCACCTTGCGTTCAATAGGGTGAAATGATCAAAGATCGGGCCTGGTTTGGGTGGTTTGGTCGACCTTCCATTTTTCTTCCCCGACTGGTTTCTGAAGTTGAAAGTCCCCTTGGTGTTTTGGTGGTTGTTGTGACGAGATGATCCGTCTTTTTCTAATGGTTTAGTCAGCATGGCCCGAAGACGTCTTTTGGCTACAGCTGCTTCCTCTGCATCTATTTGTCCCGAGGCCTTACGCCTGAAGTCGGCTATGTCAGCTGGTTTTGACTTGGCTAGCTCATCAGCGAACTGTCCTTCTTTGACTCCATTGATGATCGCTCTGAGTGTATCTTAGGATCGAGCTCTTTAACCTGCATGGCTTCCTTATTAAAGCGATTGATATAATCTTTTAGGGGCTCGTCGTCTCCCTGAAGTATGCTAATAAACTATCTTCCGTTTTTTTAAAGGGACAGCTCGACGAGAACTGATTCGTGAAGGCTGTGGCTAAATTCTTTGAAATCTTGATCGATTCGTGTGGTAGAGTTGAATACCACTACAATGCGGGTCCTGTCAAGTTCCTGGAAAATTCTTACATAAAACGGGATCAGTAGCACCTGTTGTGAGCATTATCGTATGAAATCTAGTAAGATGTGAATTTGGATCTGGCGTCCCATCATAGACAGGTAAGTCAGGAAATTTGAAATATCTAGGTAATGGGACAGACATTATATAATCTGTAAAAGGATGAAAGTGTTGTATCAATATAATTATTTTCATGAACCTGAGGTTCCGTATATCCTGAAGGGGTTTGAGTCCCTGAAGAATACGCGTCTTCCTCCTCTGCTCGAGAATCTCGCGTATCATTCAGCTGTTCTCTCATTGCTCTGTTTTCTTCCAAGATCCTCTGGTTTTCCTGCCTGAGTTGCTCAAGCTGTTGTGCGAGGTCTTGTAATGTTGGTCCGTCCGCGTTGGCGTTAGACCTGGTCTTCACCATTTTTTGTGTTTCTTGTGGTACTCTGGGAGAGTTTTACCAGAGCCCCACGGTGGGCGCCAAATGTTCTTACAAAGCCTAAATTCTACTCGGATGGTACAGCTAGGCCAAGTGAAGAAGCTAGTGTGTTCTAATGCTGCTTAGACCCCTCCTTTTATAGGTGCTGGGGGCTCCTCTCATTATGGTATGATTGCTGATTGGGGGGACATCATGCGCTAACCTTGCTATCAGTTTGCTTGATATCAGTCCTTTCCTTTTCTGTCTGTTGGGTGTATCAGGTTGACTTACTGAGTTGATCCTTACCGAGCTTACCCAGACCGAGGATACCGTGGCCGAGCTTATCCAAGCCGAGCAGGTACGTAACACATACCAAACATACATATAAGTTTTACCCAGAAATAACATTACTGATAATAGGATTCCTGGGAATGATATTCCCGGAAATATGAAATACATACCAAACATACATATAAGCTTTACCCCCAAAATAACATTATTGGTAATAGGGCTAGTGCTTAGGCCACGACCCCGCATTCCTGCCTGGTGGCAAATTAATGGGAGAAGGCTAAACTCTAAAGCCTAAAAGGTTGTGTTTGGTCTCATTGAACGAATGAGGACACCCACCACTTTCACGACGTTTCGTGAATTGTCAAGTCAAGCAACTTGCTCGGAGTTTTATGACAAGAATATCCTGACATCTTCATCCTTTTATTCGTTGTTTGGAACTACAAGACATTATTCGCATTGCTAGTTGCAATATATGCTAGCGATATTTCTCAGTACATTTTTTTTTTTTTGTGATTGGTCTAGTTTTTTGAAAAATAAACTAAGTATTAAATGATATATTGAAAAAAGAATAAAGAAAAAGTGTGATTAACATTATCTATAGCCCAACGCCATAGCGAACCGGAATAAATTACTTTCTCTAGTTATTTTTATCGGATTCTTTTGATACTTTTATTTATTTTTTAAGAACTTTTATAAAATTTTAGAAGCATTTATTTATTTTTCATCTTTATCTCTCATAATTATTGAACATTTATAATTTTTAAAAATGGGTATCGAAAAAAAGACTTACAATAAGGGTAAACTTAGAAGTTGTATGAATTTTTTAAAAAACTAAAATATTAAAACTTTTTTAAATTTTATTATCTAATGCTAAAAGTGAAATTCAAATCAAATCAAAGAAAATTCATTTTTTTGTAAGATTTAGTTTTTTATCATACAGTTCTAAAAATCACATTCAAATAACATACAATCTTTTTTAATTTTAAATGGAACCTTATGGGCTCTAAATAAGCAAAAATAATTAATATAAAAATATATAAAAAAGCAATAAGGAAAAATTAAAATTTCTAAAAAATTATAAAATAAGTAGTGAAAGAATTATAAAAAGGTAATACTACAAAATTTATAAAATATTTTGGGGGCACAAATTAATAGGTACTAAAATATTTATGAGATCTATATAATTAATAAAAAATTGAAAAATTTTTAGGGGTCGTGACTCCTACTGGCACCATCCTTGACTACGCTCCTGAGCATAGCAATCGCTCCAGCTAGTTGATATGAAAATGCTGAAAAATATATAAAATTCTTTTCTTAAAACATATATGTGAAAGTATAAAAGTTTACATTCTTATTGTGGTTCAATTAATTATAAAAATTTACTTTTATTCATATATTTTTCCTTCTTTTATTTGCTTAAAAAGGATTTGTATCACTTTTTGTGACAAGTCATTCCTACTAAATAACAATGCTCAAATACCCATACGATTATTTGAAATATGACAATATTAGAAGCAATTCATAAAATAAAATATTCTTCATCTTATAATGAAATAAGGTGAACCGACTAGGGTTGAACTAGTGGTTGGGGGTTTGGCTAGTTTAACATGAGGTTCTTGGTTCAAACCCCATTGTCTTTCTTGTACATAAAAAAATAATAAGGTGCTTCTTAAAAAAATATTGTTTGTGATTAATTCCTTAAATGTTTATATTTTACTTTCAATTTTAAGCATGATTATCAAAATCAGACCGGACCGGCCAGTTCAACCGGTCCAACTGGGAATCGGTCTGGTGGCCGGTCCATACACCCAAAAAAATCGGCTAGTTTTAGAACCGGTGAAAATCGGTAAAAAAACTGGTGCTAGAAAATCGGTTAAACCGGCCTGTTTGAAAATTTTCAAATTTTTTAAGTTTTATTATTTTTTAATTTTTTATTTAATCTAAAATATTTTTTGGATGAATAAAAATAACTTTTTAAGAATTACACATAAATATTTATTATTTAGTCAATTATTATGAATTTTTATGATATTTTTTGGTATTAACCACAGGTACCCCCCTATCCTCACCCCTCCCGAAGAGTGTGTTTAGTGGGGATCGAACCCGGGAGCTCTTCCCACAATCTCAACATGCGTTGCCAACTGAGCCACAACCCTTTGGTATGAATTTTTATGATAGAATACGTATAATAAGGTCTTATATTAAGTTATAATCTTATATATCTTAATTTATTATGATTTTATCTTATTTTATTGTTTAAAATATTATATAATATTAAAAAATATATTTAATTAATACCGGTTCAACCACCTAATTATAAACCAGTACCATCAACGATTCAATTACTGGTCCAATTTTAAAAATATTAATTTTAAGAAAAATGATAAAGATTGCTAAAGAAATCAACACGAACCAAGAAAAAAGAATATAATAATACCACGTTGCATAAAATCATTAATACTTACCCATCAATCATCATGATTTCCGTCAAAGTAAAAATTTATTTGCTGATTATTGTTTGTAATTGATTTTGTTAGCATTGCTGCAATTTTTATTATTTACTAAGAAAATTAACACTCACATATCAAAATATCAGTACACAATATTGTCAATTTAGCATAAATTTAGAAGAAAATAAGACTTAAACGCGTTGAAGAATGACATAAGAATATAAACTTTTCCTTGTGAAAAGCATCTTTGTGAAAAATCATCCATGATTTTTGTGTATTAATAAAAGAATTCTTATCGTCAGTAGTGTCATGATATTTTAAAATCGAACCAATTATTAAACTGGTGAAAGCACAAGTTTAAGATTCATTCGTTCAACCGCGATTGAACCACGGTCAACCCGGTGATAATGATATATAATGATAGCAGTACGAGTACGGATCTAGAATTGAAGTCAGAAAACAATGGGTCAGCTTGGAGATCACCAAAATAAGAGTAAAATTAGCGCAAAACGAGAGAGAAAAGGGAAGAAAATCCGAAAATGGAGGGAGGGTAGAGGTGGAAGAACGCCACTGTTGAATGCAACTCCTTCAGTAGATAAGTTCCAATGCAGGACGCCACTAACTCAGGAGAGTCAGATAAGTCTCATGAGTGGTTTGGGGAAGCACCATCAACCCTTCTCTACTCACACATTGAGGAGGAAAACTGGCATAATAGCCATAACATAAAACAAAGTGTAACTTTTACAAGTGTGGGAGCCTTTCCTTTTATAGAAAAAGGGGACGACCAAAATACGAGAAAAATAAGAGATGAATGAAAACTATTCTACTTGGGTGTTGTACCCATGGACTACTAATACTAGTAGCCTGGAAGCTACTTAACCACTAAAACACACTAAATGTAGCGCCTATATCTAATTAGGAAAAGGAAAATGACAATTAAAAATAAAATACAAGGAAATCCTAATCTAATAGGTACAAAGGGTCATGTGCTCTTGGGTAGGATCACTTGTGTCCTTCTGCAGGTTAGTGTCCTTAAAAATGTAGGGCACAAGCTTGGATAATTCTTCCTTGATTCTCTTGGCCCTCCCTCTAGTCATAGAACCACTCAGCTCCTCCAATGTTGTTTGATTAGGTGACTCCTTAGCTTTGTCATCGTTCCCTCCCCATGAGAAGGATTTGTCTTCAAATTTGGAAGGTTGTGACCTATATCAAACAAAGAAAGATCAACAATGTTGAATGTAGAAACTAACACCATACTCATCGGGCAAATCAATCTATAGGCATTGTTCCCTAAGCGCTCTAAAACTTGAAAAAGGGCCATCACCCCGTAGAGATAACTTTGATTTGCGTTGAGTTGGAAAACCTTTCCAAATGGAAATGTACCCAAACCCAATCACCGGGTTCAAAGTCCACTCTCCTTCTGCCCTTGTTGTCCTATTAACTAGCTTAGTCTAGCCATCAGTCTAGGGTGACAAGTGGTGGAGAAAAATAAGTTTAGTGCCTAATTTATGCCATAGTGTGCTCCTAAATGACTAAGAAATTTAGTATCTCTGTTGGACATCATTGCTCTAGGTATGCCATGCAAACGAACTACTTCTCTAAAGAAAAGATCAGCAATTATTGTGCATCATTTACCTTTGGTAGGGAAAGTCAAAAAGATACAAAAGTCAAAGGAATAGAGGAGAAGTCAAAAAGATACAAAAGTAAAAAAAATATAGAAAAATTGAAAAAGAAAAAGAAAAACAATAAAGAAAAAGCCCAACAATACAATTTCCAATTTACTATAATTTTCTTTCATTTCCTTATGTTTTGGCAACTTTTCTTTGAATCAAAACACAAACCAAAACCAATTCTCTTGGCAATTCTTGTGTGTTTGTTTGTCTTGTTTGAACCTCCACTCTTGTGTATAAGCGTTTTTTCACATCTAGCTTTTCTTGCTTGTCTGGTCTTTCTAGTTTTGTCTTAAGGCAACTTCTAGCTTCCTTAGATATTTTTTTTTTGCTCGTGCGCTTCCTAGTTGAGTAGAATTAGCTTGAGTCTCGCTTTTGGTCTTTGAAAGATCAAACCAACCTTACCCGAGTAGAAGAGGACAATAGTTGCTTCATTATAGAAAAAGCCAAAAAGAGTGACATACACGAGTGAATACATTCCGTTGAGTGTAAACACTTAGTGAGTGGAAAGATCCTTTTAAACAACTTGAAAAACAAAACTTAAAAACAATGGTTGGTAGAAATTCACTCCCTCCATCACCTAGAACTAAAAAATATAGGGCTGAGTTAGAGGCTATATCTCAAAACTTGGCAAGGATGATGAGAAATGAAATAAGGCACCTTAGGCAAGAGTTGACTGGGAGTAGAAGAGGAGAGAGAAGATATTCTTCTCGAGTGGAGAAAGCGATGGAAGAAAAATCCTTTAGGTTTGAAGATAGGTATCATATGGAAGTAGTGAGGGAAAAGACACTCTAGTCATACCTTTGGAGGAGAGGATGATGGGGATAGGAGACATAGGAGGCGAGAAAGAAGAGAAGATCCTAGGGGAGAAAGAGAGGACTATTATGAAGAAAGGCCTAGGAGACATCGAAGAGAACCTAGGAGTGATGAGGAGCCTAGTAGGGAACAAGGCTTAAGAGGAGTAAAAATAGAAGTCGTAACCTTCAATGGAAGCAATGATGTAGAACAATACCTTAATGGGAACTTAAAATTGAACAAATCTTTAGTTGCCATAGGTATAGGGAAGAAGAAAGGTAAAAATTGCTTCTCTTGAGTTTAAGAATTATGCTTTGGTTTGGGTGGCATCAACTTCAAGCTGATAGAAGAAGATGTAATGCTCCCTTGGTTTCCTCTTGGGAGGAAATGAAGTCCATAATGCGTAAGAGGTCCATACCTCAACATTACACAATGGAGTTGTACTCTAAACTCCAAACACTTAAGCCAGGGTCTAAAAAGTGTTGATGAATATTACAAAGAAATGGAACTTCCTCCACTATTAAGGGCCAATATAGTTGAAGAAAGTGAGGCCACTATGGCTAGGTTTATCAATGGCCTTAATTTTGACATAAGGGACATAGTGGAATGGCATCCTTTTGTTGAAATGGAGGACTTGGTTCACCAAGCTAAAAAAGTTGAAACCCAAATTTAAAGGAAAGGGAGCTTTAGGCGTTCCACTTCCACTTACCAAAACAAACCCATCAAGGAGGTAGTAAACAAGGAAGATATCAAACCCCAAGAGAGAGAGGTAGTAAAGGGTTCAAAGGGTGAACTCTAAACCATCTCCCTCTAGTAATGTAAATGTTAATGTTGCTTCTTCTTCTCATGCTAGAGAAATTAAATGTTTTAGATGTTTTGGTAAGGGTCATATTGCTTCCCAATGTCCTAACAAAATAACTATGCTTTTAAAAGAAAGTGGGGAGTACACTAGTGCAAGCTCACAAGAGTCATCACAATGAGAGTAGTGAAGAGGAACGTGAGGAAAAAAAGAGGTATACAGACCCGAGGGAAACATTCTTATGATTAAAGAGGTCTTTGGGTAGTCAATCCATAAGGGAAGATGACCAAATGGAGATAATCTTCCACACTAGATGTCTAATTGAAGGACAACTTTGCTCCCTTATCATTGATAGTGGGAGTTGCACCAACATAGCTAGTGTTAGGATGATTGAAAACTTGGATTGATCACACACCCCCACCCCAAACCATATAAACTTTCTTGGATTAGTGATGATGGGGAAAAGGCAAGTTAATAAACAAGTCCTTATAGCTCTTTCAATAGGAGCTTATGATGATAGTATTCTGTGTGGTGTAGCTCCTATGGAGGCTATTTTGGGTAGGCCTTGGCAATTTGATAAAAGAGTTATCCATGATGGCTACTCTAATCAATTTTATTTTAAAACATGGAGGAAAAAAATAATTTTGATGACAATGTCAACTCAAGAGATATGTGAGGACCAAGCTCTTATGAGAAAGGAGCTAGAGCTTGAGAAAATCACCAAATTAAAAATATGTGGATTAGATAAAAAGAAAAAGAAGGAAGAATCTTCAAAAAATAAAGTAGAGAAATTGAAAAACAAAGAAAAACAAAAAAAAATTAAAAGGGAAGCAATGCTCTTACTACATTCATTTAAAACTGATAACCTTGATCGTTTTGAAGGTAAACAAAAGGAGGAGCACTTACTCAAGAAAGAAGGAAGGCGCAACACTTCAAGGGACTTACCTTCACCTCCTTCTTCTTATACTCCTTTTGTTTACATGATTCCTAAGTATTTTTTATGAGTTATGAAGTTGAAATTCTGTGGGAATAATACTAATGGGTCTTCTCCTTGTTGACTAGGTTCAAGGAAGATGTTCATAGCTTGAGGATTCTAGCAAGGACTCTCTATCTTCTAAGGGAAGTCCTACTTACCTTCTACCTTTGTCATCCATCTCCTTCTTCTTCGATATTTTCTTCCTTATGGGCTTCTTTCTGAATTTTCAGATTTGAGGTCAAATCCTTTCTAAGAGAGAGGGAATGATGGAAACTGCTAGTGGACTTCTGAGCTGGCAGCTAGGAGTTGATGAGCTAGTGGAAAGCTTGGACCTGTATGGGATGCTTGGAGCTGAGTCAAGTCTTGGTCAACCATATGATTGGCCAACCCCCCCATGATCAACTTTTGACCAATTGACCCAAGTTAACTTGAAGACTCCACTTAATAAGGATTTAATTAGGATTTATTTGTAATAGGAACATGTTCGTAATTTTCCTAATTTCCACTCTTATATTAGGCACTATTTTTAAGGGTTTATTGGCTAAAATTTAGCTTAGCTAATTGATTAGGAGGTCATAGGTTCAAACCCCCATTAGGAATAGAATTGAGTTTTCCTCTTTTTTTCCTTAATATTGACCACCCCTTTTCTCCTATAAACAGGAGGGGTCTCTCTTCACTTTATAACTTTGATTTGAATAGTAAAGGCATTATGCCAAATTTCCTCCTTATCATATTGTGAGTAGAGAAGGCTTAGTGGTTCTTGCTCAAACCAACCGGAGACTTATCTGATTCCCCCGAATTAGTGGCATCTAGCACCAGACTTATCTGCTGTGGGAGTTGCCTATTGCAGTGGCTTTCATCTTCATTCCTTTCCTTACCCATTTTTCTCTTTTATTCTTTAATTTCCTATCATTTTTGGCCGCTGCCATTCTGCACTATTTTTCTCCTCAATTTGAGCGAATTCTAATGGTGTTTTTTGGTCCCTTGTTTCAATTTTGGATCCGGGAATGAAGGTGCTATCGAGTGGTAATCAGAGCTCGTTGAATTTGGAGCTGTTAGGGGCCATTTTACTTACTTCATCTTAGTCGCGACCTACTGCAATCAATTTGGTGTAGAATTTTCTGGTTTTTAACACCCATTTCCTTTTTGTATTTCTTCTCATTCAGTGTTGAAAGCCATGATCCTTACCTCTTAAAGGAAGACTCTTTTGGAAGTTTCTTGGCCGCCTTAAAGACTTTCCTAAGCCGAAATCCATCACTAGGTAAAGGGAGAAGGGGAGCTTGGAAAATCTTAGTGGGTAGTAATGAGGGTTAAAGGTTTGAGGAAAACCCTTGCCTCTTGATGTGGGTAATACCAAGTGTTACCCATGGATTGAGAGGAGACCAAGATGGTCTCATACTCTTTAGGATCTGGTTGAACAAAATCTGACTTGGGTTTATATTGAATTTTATTTAAGGTTGATCTTGATATGAACTTTGATTAAATGAGAAATGTAGTGAATTGTTCATGGATTGATCATTATGAATGGACGATTATGTTATTGAAGAAGAGTGCAAGTGGGGGAGAGAGGAATGGTGGAGAGTGCAAGTGGGGGAGAGAGGAATTTCATAAGACTTAAATATCCTAAAATTCGAGTTGTTGTGGTGAGGTGAGAAAACCATGACAGTAGGGTAAGTTTATAACTAAAGAGCAACCGATTTGTAACGTGTAACAAGATAGTTTATAACTGTAGATCAAACCAGTTTATAACCTAATACGCAAATTTATAATAGAATTTTTTAAAAGTTTGTAACATAATACTAATACTAGTAAGGTACACTAGAAGAATAAAAAGATTATAAGAAAAAGCTAAAAGAGTCATAACATAATATTTAAAAAAGTTTATAACATAAAAATTAAGAATGGTTATGATAGAAAATTTGAAAGTTTATAAGCTAAGGTTCATAGCAGGAAATTGAAAATTTTATAACTAGAGGCCAAGAAGTTTATCACGTAAACCACAAAAAAACTCATGATAATAGGATAAATGTTTATGACCCCAAAACTAAGAAGTTCATAACAAAAGGGAAATAATTTATGACATAAGACTAAGGAAGTCATAATATGAGAAGTAAGAGAATTGTGATCTAAGGCTAATGTAATTATGACAGAAACATGAAATTTTTTATAATAGACTAAATTGAAATGTTTATAACACATGAGGAAAAATTTATAACCTGAACTATAAAGAGGTTGTAACACCTAGAAGAAGAGTTTGTCACTTAAAACAAAAACATTTGTAACACCCAAGGGAAGAGTTTGTAACCTGAAACAAAAGAGCTTATAACTCAGTAGGGAAGAGTTGACAACATAAGACAAAAAATTTATAACAATAGACTAAAAGGTTTATAACCTGTAACAGAAACACTTGCATCTCAACCATGAACTTCAAATGGTTTACTTAAGACTCCAAAAGCTAATTGCTTGCAATTTGTATCTCTGATTATTAAGAATTGTGGAAAGCCCTGCGGTATAGGGGAAGTTCTATCGAATTCTAAAGAGAAATATATTTTCATCTTGGTTTCTTTGTAGTGATGGCCTTAGTTCCTTGATTATTATGGACTTAGTGACTTTGATGTACCATGAGAATCCCACAATATGATGATTGGATGAGAATGTGTTGTTGTACATGACCATGCATCATTGCATTTGTTTATGGGAAAGCTACGATACGGTACAACCGCGATATGGCCGGGGGGAGGCCTGGTAGTGTTGCCTTGAGGAGGTACTTGGTGGGGAAATATAATTCCATGGTCCAGTGCTTGCCCTCAAGTCCCCTGGCAATAATCAGGATCGGTGGAGATTGTTCTTGCCTCTAAATCTTGCAAGTAACGAAATTGGTGTAACTAGTTTCCGCCTTAAGTTGGCGATGACAAAAACTTTAACTCTCGATTGTTTCGCTTAAGTTATAGTTCGAATTAAGATATTAATGTTGGTAATGTTGAAGATATTAGTATCAACATCAAGGTGTTGGCACTAGTATTGTTGAAGATACTAATATGATTTGTTGGAATATTTGGAGGGCACCTGAGATCAATCATTGAGTCTGTATTCTCATGACAATAGTAACTTGATATCTAGGAATCTTTTCATTCCATGCATTTATTGTGTGAAAACTTGGAAGTGAAATGAAATTCTTATGACTTGCCTATAATTATTACTTGTACATTTGTGCTTTAGTGTTGTAGGATTAGATAATTGCCTGAACTCTTTATTACTTTCTACCAATACGATTTTTCATTACTTTCTTTCACCCCTTTCTGGATTGTTTTGCATGTATTTATATGATTTTGTGCTCTAGTCTGCTCTTAAAATGCCAATTTTTGTGAGGATTCAGATGCATTGGACACACGGGAGCCTTTGGGCCTTTGATGCTGACAGGGAGAAGATACGCTACAGGGGTCGCTGAATCTGCTCATCTACCACCCTTCTAGTCACCGAGTATTTGTTCCGTAACCTTTTAAGATTCCTTTAGAGTTGAATTTTTCTGTACCCCCTGGTTTTGTTAGAGAGGCACATCACCTGAAATGAACCTGATGCTAGATTAGATGATGCAGTGGTTCCTGATGTTGGCAGTAGGGACCCGAGGATCCTTGAAGAGTGTTGGTGAAAAGGGTGTATATAGGGGGTTAATTATTATATTTTGTTGAGGACATGGTGCATCTCTAACATGCTAAACGTGACTTCCTTTTGGGACACTATCCTTGTGTATAGCTTTTGTATGGAGGCACATACTGACACACATACCATCTACCCGTAGTATCAGTTTATCCATTTCACTTCAGTTTACTACCTTTAACTTTCTCTTTTTGCATATGGGTTCTAACCCTTCTTTATGTATATTGTAATTATGATAAACTATGTGTTACCACTATGATATGACCATCTAATGTCATCGTCAGATTTATGTTTTCTTTACAATGTACATTTTACTTATCCAAGTTTCGATTCAAAATATAAATCCCTTACATGGCATGGTACCAATTTAAGAATCAACCCTAATACCTCACGGAGTGGTAACAATGATGGCTCAGGGTGAGTTATCAGTCTACAGACACGTGTGACCTCCTCTGATAGGTGACACGGTGTGGCGCATCACATATGTGTCCACTACCCCTCCAGGTTGAAACATAGTTTATACCCTCATCAAAGTCGACTCCACCAGTCTGGTGAAATTCACGATGCGAAGAAAGAATGACAAACAACACAGGCAGGAAAATAGACAAGGGGAGTGATAACACTTTACATGAACTCACTAATGCAAGATATAATGACTAGAGCATAAAAATAAGACACAAACATTTCAACACACACCATTTGTACACCATAGAATCATAGAAGTACAAATATACAATGCAGGTTGCTAACACATTGCCTCATGTACCATAACAACTCAAGCATCGCATGCGGGCTCATGGATAACCAACAAGTGCACATACAATTGCAAATCCAAGAAAAATGATACATAGTTTACAATCCGTACTAGTCCCTGTACGCAGAGCCACATGCTTAAAAAAATAAATTATCAATAAAACACAATATCTCCTTCCACACAATCTTCATTGGATCCTAAATCTCGAGGAGCGTTAAGGTAGTCAAGATTTGCCCTAAGGGGATCTAACATAAGGTAGCGAGGCCTATGTATAAACATGGTAACCCTTGGAATTCATCACCCCCAAGGCTGGAAATCTTTGCAGGACCTGGTGCCCAATCCAGACCATTTCTCATCGTACCAGTGGCTGGCTTCCCCATCCCGTCTTAAGGCACACAGCCTTTCAGACACCACAATGCATTATGAGGCCCATCACATACTTCACATAATTACATGTCATTCCCTGCTCCTACAGAGTCACCTTGAATCTTTGTCAGCACAATTACCACACCATGGTACAATAACAGCCTCAGTCACAATTCCCACCAAGGGAAGGCACACCTACACTTGGGTCAATCAAACAGTCTCTATAAGCTTCCTCAAGTCTTATGTGTTTAGAGAGTATTAAATATTAGCTTTTAGAGTTAGTTGTATTTAATTGACCTCTCACTTCAATATTTGATTTCTCTTGTACTCATAGCTTACAAAAACTTATGAAGGTGTCTTAATGATTCCTTCTCTCATCATGTCTCAAGTGTGATTCTTAGAGTCTTATATTCGTCATAAGATCCACTTCTATGGTCTTTTAACTCTACAAACCTCAATGTGTTTAGTTTATAAGTATCATTAATGATTAAGTATACTTCCATAAGTGTTATATTTCCTTAATTAAGCTTAACATATCTCAAATAAGTCTTCTAGTATTTAATCCAAGCTTAATAATCGTTAATCAAGTGAATAAGTTTAGGTTTAACTCTTAATTAAGTCTTGTTCACCTTAATTAACTTCCTTAGTCCATGATTAAGTTTTCATTAAACTTAATTAGGGTTAATTATGATTACTTACTTAACTCTAAATCATTATCTAATCCTTAATCATCCACTAATCATTCTTAATTAAGAAATAATTAGGATTAATTAAATTAATGATAATTAATCATCTTAATTAATTACCCTAAGGCATTAAGCTAATGAACTTCTTAATTAAGTTGATGGTGCTAATCATTAATGGATTGGGTTAAGATTTTGGCTCAATTTGCAGTAGGCCCAAAAGTCTTCATGAAGTAAAATATTTTAATCCTTATTTAATTATAGTATAAAATAGTGTTTTTGAGTGTAAAGGCTCAAAATAGTGTCCAGCGTTATATACTCATGTGGACTCTTTTCATAACATTTTCACCATGATAACTTAGTAAAATTAAGAGTTTTAGTGAGGTTAGTAGGTTATACGAATTTTACTTAAAATTTAACTTTTAACCATTACTTTTTACTTTTATTTAAACTTTAACTTTTTTACTACTACATTTTACCATGTGCCTCTTACACGCCCACAAACACTTCATTTTCATTAATTCATCCCCACTTTGGATCAAAATACAATTCACCAAGAACACACATGAATTTTATTAAAAACATTAACACCACATGAATTTCATATAAATTCCACTAATTTCCAAAAATCATAAAATTACATATATGTATTTCTCATGTAGCCGGGCAAAATGATTCAATAACCCACAATCCATCCGGTTACATCCAGGTTAGAAAGTAAGTCCAATCCATCCATCTAAAAAAAAAAAAATTAATGGATAGGATTTATCCATCCCATTTAAACTTTCGGATGGACTATCATCAATCCCTTGTTATTTGAGAGTCCAGTCGGATGTTCAAATACAAAATAAAAACAATCCACTGAATTCCGAAATGGACGTGCAGGGATTACATGTTTCTTTTCCCCACTTTGAAAAGACAAACTCACTGTTCAGTACAAATATATTCAAGCCATACAAATTTAAAAGTGTTGAGAATCTGATTTTTATGAAAAATACCAATGTTTTAAAACCGAACTGGTAATTGAACCGGTGAAGGCACTGGTTCACGGTTTAATGGTTGAACCGCGGTCGAACCGGTATTAATTAAATATATATTTAAAAATTTTATAATATTTTAATTAATAAAATAACCACAAAATTATAAGAAATTAAGATATATGAAGCTATAAATTTATTTAAATAACCTTATTATAAGGTTTATAAAACAAAAAATAAATTAATTGGTAAATAATAAATATCTATGTGTAATTATCAAACATATGTTTTTATTTATCTTAAAAGTATTTTAAATTAAATAAAAAATAAAAAAATTAATTTTTTTAAAAAGCCGGTTCAACCGATTTTTACCGGTTTTGACCGGTTTTTTACCAGTTTTTCCGGTTCTGAGACCGGTTCTGTGCAAGGCCGGTTCTGTGGTTCTGTTGGACCGGACACATGGCCGGTTCACCGGTTTTCCGGTCCGACCGGCCGGTTCGGTCCGGTTTTCATAACCATGAAAAATACCAAACATATATATGAAAATCCCAAGCTTCGTAGCTATTTTGATAAATGTATATCTTTTTCCTTTTTTTTCTTTTGCACCATTCATTTTTTCAACATGTGTTTTAAGATGCATATAGCTTACGCAATCATTACATCGTATTTTATCAACACACAAGACCATGAAATAGTACCCCATTATTTCATTATAAATTTATTTCAATTATTATATATATATAATTTATATGAGAGGAGGGAAATAAGAGAGAGAAAGTAGGAAAAATTCTACTGAGAGAAAATATCTTGCAAAAATGGATATGATAGAGAAAAATTTTTGTTAAGAAGAGAGGAGAAAGAATCTTAATAAATGAAAAATATAGAGAGAATTTTTTTGTTAAAAATTTACTTTTTTAACTATTTTTTTTCTTCCCCCCGCTTTTCCCGAATAATCCTTTTTTTTCCCCTTGGATGGCTTGGCTATCCCTCCCTCCCCTCTTGTCTGCTGCCTTTGTGTTTTTCGTCCTGGTTTTGGTGTTTTTCGTCCCTGTAGTTTCGGTCAACTTGGGTTTTCGTCCCTATACTTTAAATCCTTGGTTTTTTGTCCCTGTACTTTCTAAACCCTAAACATTAGTCTCTGTCGTTACTTTGGTCCGTTAAACCCGTGGCGTGTCAATCACCTAGCATGCCACGTGTCAATTGCCTAGCATGCCACGTCACAGGTTTTTCCGAAACTACAGGGACGAAAAACATATTTTTCCCTATATTTTAAAGGATCATAAATTGATTAATTGATTGTTTCAATCCATCCATTATAATACTGATCCAAATCCATCCAATCCATCCATTTGCCACCCCTAATTTCCATGCATCCAACAACAAGAAATCACATTTAATCAGTCGTCATTCACACACTTATCTAATCCAAAGCATGCATCTTTAATAAAAGTCAACACTTTTTTAACACATATCATAAACCCTAATTTCATGAATCTCACCAACATCATTTTTAATTCAACAATATGATACATTTAGGCTTCCAATAACCCAAACCACACAAGCACCATAAAATAAAATTAAAAACCCAGCCTTCCCACTCTTTTCATGCAAATCGAACCCACACACATACTCATTTACATACTTCACACTTTTTAAGAGAGAAAAATAAGGATACATGGTTAAGGTTCACCCCCCTTTAGTCACCAATCCTATTAGAATTCAAGGGATCTCCTCTCCTTACCAAAAATCACAAGCTCAAGATGCTAAAATGGTGGTCAATAACATCTCCAAAAATGGAACCTTTGATCAGGTGAATAAGCAAAAATAGAGAGAAGAGAGAGATATTTTCGGCTAGGTTAGAAGGATGAAGTAGATGAATAAGTTAAATTTAAAGGTGTTGGAGATAATTTTACTTTTAGGGGATAGGGGTACGATTAGGTAATGTAAGCTTGCTTTGCTTTTACTTTTTAACCAATTAAGCTAAGTTAAAGGTTAAATGGATAATTACTAATGCTTTAAGTGTAGGAGACAACCTTAATCAATGTTTTGATCTTGGGTTAGGCAAAATTGAGAGAATTAGGTCAAATGGCAATTTGGTAATTGTGTAGTAAGGGTAGGGTAAAATAATAATTTCACACAAAATTTTATAAAAATTTTAGAAAAATAAAATATTTTCTAACCCTAATTAAACCCTAAATGATGTTTAAGACATATTTAATCATCTAAATCACACAACAAACTTCATAGAAGGCAAAAATATGGGTGTTTCACCATACACATTCGAATAAGAATTAAAGTTTCGGGGGTACTTATACAAGCATATGATGCCTAACAAGCACCTTACTCCAATGCTATTTTTTGTATTCTATGGAGTGCTCAATGAGAAAAGTGTAAGCAACTCCAATCAGTTTACTCCAATCAGTTGCTTGCTCTTATATGTACATGGATTGTGGGACCCGTGGAGTTGGTTATATCAATGGATAAAGAGTGTTATACATCTTAATGAGGTGTATAGATTCTATTTGAAGAAATATAGAAATAAAAAAGAGAAAAGTAAAAGATATAATGAGAGATTCAATGAAAAAAGGAGAAAGAAATAGAAAGAAAAAATAAGATGAAAATGAAGTGTTAGAAAATGGAGGTATAAAAAAAATCAATGTTGTACATCTAATGAAAACAATTCTTGTGGAGTAAGAATCTAGCAGCATATCAGAATTTTTCTTGAACTTACTGTAGTATCCAACCATTAGCTACGGGCCAAATAAAAGAAACAACATGTCACTCAAGCCATGTGAAGTTGTTACATGTTGGAAAAGAAAACATGCTTATCTTATTAGATGGAAAGTTGGACGGTAAGCATGCAAGCTGGAGAAATAAATAAAACGTGACTAGCAGCAATTTGTACAGTGCTAGGAAGAGCAATATACACGGTGATGCATCTCTATAAATAGAGATGTTCTTAGCAAAACGTAACCAAGCCAAAAAAAAGAACTCATCCAAGTGTGAGTAGCAATTGCAGTGAGAGAGAGAAAATTAGAGAGTGTGAGTAAATCCTAAAAGTGAGTGTGTGGGAAAAATACACCGAGTATATTTTTGGGTATCATCTCTAGTACTCTTGGTACTACAAATTGTAGTATTTGAATAGGAGTGGGTCTCACTGAGAAACACTATATTTGTATCTCTTGTGTGGGAGAGTGTGGAAAGGATATTGTAATTATCCTAAATATAGTGGAATATTTTTCAGAGTTTGTCCCGTGGTTTTTCCCTCGATATTGAGGGTTTTCCACGTAAATATTTGGTGTCTTTCTCTACCCTTTATATCTTCTGATCGTTGTGCTACTCTGGTGGTAGATCTAGCTCTAACAGATCTACTTTGGTGCTCGTTGCTATATTTAATTTATACTGTGATCAACCCCAGAGCCCAACAAGTGGTATCAGAGCTCCAAGTTGAGCTCTGGGTTTTGTGCTGTATAAATTAAATGGAGGAGAATACGGGTACCATGATCAAGCTTAATTCCACAAACTACTACTCCATTTGGAAGTAAAAAATGGAGGATATTCTTTTCTACAAGGATATGTAATCTGTGGAAAAAGGGGATGCAAAGCCGGACAACGTGACAACAGAAGATTGGAAAAAGTCTCACCGAAAGACTATTAGTCTAATCAGGCAGTGGGTGGATCTTAGTGTATACCACCATGTGACCACAGAGACAACAAATGCCCAGACTCTATGGAAAAATCGAAAAGATGTATCAAAGAAAGAATGCACAGAAGAAAGCTTTCGTTATTAGAAAGTTGGTGAATTTAAAATACCGAGATGGAAGATCAGTTGCAGAACACTTGAATGACTTCCAAAACTTGGTCAACCAATTGGCTTCCATGAAGCTGGTTTTGGAAGAAGAATTGCAAGCTTTGTTACTTTTGAGTTCTTTGCCGGAAAGCTGGGAAACTTTGGTGGTGTCGTTAAGCAACTCTGCTCCAAACGGAGAACTGACTTTGACTTAAGTCAAAGATAGTATGTTCAATGAAGAAATAAGAAGGAATGAGTTTGGAGAAAGCAGTTCTCAAGCCCTTGTCACGGAGAACAGGGGAGAAGCAAGAGTAGAGGACGATACAATAAATCCACAGGCAGGTCACAATCTCAGTCTAGAAGGAAATTTAAGTGTTATCATTGCGGTGAAGAAGGACATTTCAAAAGGAATTGTAAAGCTTGGAAGAATCGGAGGAATCAGAGGCCAGGTGTAGATGAAAATACCACAACTCCTGTAATTGATGGGGAAGTGGTGTTGCTCTCCGTGAAGAAGAAGAGTGTCATGTTGCAGATTCATGTGTTGAATGGGTCGTTGACTCAGCAGCATCTTACCATGCCTTCTAACAAGGAACTCTTTACTACGTACAAAGCAGGAGACTTTGGCAAAGTAAAGATGGGAAATAGCAGCAATGCAAACATTGTGGGAGTTGGCATGTGTGCATTCAAACCAATACCGGTTACACACTAACACTGAAGGATGTGCGACATGTACCAGATTGCGTCTGAATTTAATTTCTGTGCATGCTTTGGCTAGCTGGTTATTACAATAACTTTGGTAATGGTACATGGAAGCTTACCAAAGGATCTTTGTTGGTTGCTAGAGGCACAGTGTATTCGACGCTATATAAAACTCAAGTCAAGCTGATCAAAGATGGGTTAATGCAGTCGAGGATGATGCTTTGCCAAATTTGTGGCATAAAAGGTTGGCTCATATAAGTGAAAAAGGATTGCAAATTTTGGCAAAGAAGTCCCTTATTCCATTTGCCAAAGGTACAAATTGAATCCTTGTGACTATTGTCTATTTGGCGAGCATCATAGAGTGTCTTTCAGTAAAACTTCAAAACTGAAAGAGAATATTTGGATATGGTTTACTCTGACGTATGCGGTCCCATGGAGGTGGAGACTCTTGGTGGTAGCAGATATTTTGTGACATTTATTGGTGATGCTTCACGAAAGGTGTGGGTGTATTTCCTGAAACGAAGGACCAGGTTTTTCAATACTTCAAAAAATTTCATGCCACGGTGGAGAGAGAAACGGGAAAACTTTTGAAGTGTCTTCGCAGTGACAATGGGGGTGAGTATACTTCCCATGAATTTAAGAATTATTGTTCTGAACATGGCATCAGACATGAGAAGACGGTTCCTGGACCCCACAACATAATGGTGTGGCTGAAAGAATTAACAGAACCATTATGGAGAAAGTTAGATGTATGCTGAGAATGGCTAACCTGGCTAAGCCATTCTGGGTGAAGCTGTTCAAACTGCATGCTACCTGATTAACAGATCTCCGTCTGTTCCTTTGGGCTTTGACATCCCTGAGAGAGTATGGTCCGGACATGATATTACTTACTCTCATTTGAAGGTGTTTGGATGCAAAGCTTTTGCTCACGTAAGTAAGGAACAGAGACAAAACTTGATGATAGAGCCATTCCTTGTATTTTTCTGGGCTATGGAGATGAGGAATTTGGCTACAAGTTATGGGATCCGGAAAAGAAGAAGATTGTTCGAAGTAGAGACGTAGTGTTCCATGAGCAAGATATTGTCGATTCTACAACTCCAGAGAAAACCAAAGAATCTGGTGGATATGTTGATCTCACACCAGTGCCTCCTCCCAAGAAAATGCCACAGAAGGGGGAGGGTTTAATGAATATGGGGTGGATGAAGAGCCAGCCGCATATGATGTTGGAGATGAAGAAGGTGTTGAGCAGGGGGAGCAGACCCCTGTACCACAACTCAGGCGATCAGAAAGAGAGCGTCGTCCACCAACAGGTACCCCAGTTCAGAGTACATCCTCCTTACTGATGAGGGGGAGCCAGAAAGTTTTGAAGAAGTTCAAACTCATAAGGATAAAGTCCAGTGGATGAAAGCCATGCAAGAAGAGATAGATTCCTTGCAGAAGAATGATACTTATGAGCTTGTGAAACTTCCTGAAGGCAGGAGAGCCTTGAAGAATAAGTGGGTGTTCAAGCTTAAGAAAGATGGTATAAGCTGGTCAGGTATAAAGCTCGCTTGGTCGTAAAAGGCTTTGGACAAAAGCGAGGATAGACTTTGATGAAATTTTCTCTCCAGTAGTGAAAATGAGTTCTATTCGAGTTATACTTGGATCTAGAGCTTGAACAACTAGATGTGAAGACTGCATTTCTCCATGGAGATTTGGAGGAAGAAATCTACATGGTACAACCAGAAGGATTTGAGAAGGCTGGAAAGGAGCACATGGTTTGTAGATGAAAAAGAGCTTGTATGGACTGAAGCAAGCTCCAAGACAATGGTACAAGAAATTTGACTCATTTATGATGAGTCATGGATATACCAAGTCTGATGCAGATCATTGTGTATATGTCAAAACATTTCTAGGTAACAAATTCATCATCCTTCTGCTATATGTAGATGATATGTTGATAGTGGGACAGATATGAAGATGATTGATGATTTGAAAAAGGAGTTGTCAAAATCATTTGATATGAAAAATCTTGGCCCTGCAAAGCAAATTTTGGGCATGCAGATTTTTCGAGATCGAAAAGCTAAGAGATTGTGGTTGTCGCAAGAACGGTATGTGAATCGGATTCTAGAAAGATTCAACATGAAGGATGCTAAGCCAGTTAGCACACCATTGGCCAATCACTTCAAACTCAGCAGAAGGACTTGTCCTACTAGTCAGGAACAAAAGGAAGCTATGGCTGCTATACCGTACTCCTCAGCAGTCGGGAGTTTGATGTATGCCATGGTTTGCACTAGGCCGGATATTGCTCATGCGGTTGGAGTTGTTAGCAGGTTTCTTTCTAATCCTGGAAAGATCATTGGGAAGCAGTAAAGTGGATCTTGAGATACTTGAAAGGTACCTCTAGAATGTCTTGTGCTTTGGCGGGACCAGAAAAATATTCGAAGGATATGCAGATGCAAGATATGGCGGGTGATCTAGATGGCAGGAAATCTACCTCTGGATACGTTTTTACTTTTGCAGGGGGGAGCTGTCTCATGGCAGTCTAAATTGCAGAAGTGTGTGCCCTATCGACTACTGAAGCAGAATATGTGCTATGACCGAAGCAGGAAAAAAATGCTTTGGTTGATGAGATTCCTTGAGCATAGGAATAAAGCAGGAATGGTCTATTATCCATTGTATAGTCAAAGTGCATTGGATTTAAGCGAAGCCATGTACCACTCTCGTACTAAGCACATTGATGTGAGATATCATTGGTTACGTCAAAAGTTGAAGAACAACGGTTCAAACTGGAAAAGATTCACACTGACAAGAATCCTGCTGATATGATGACGAAAGTTGTAGCTCGCGAAAGCTTCAACTTTGTGCCGAATTGATCGGCATGCACATGTGAATCTTCAAGATTATTTTTCCCCAATGTTGGAGGGGAGAATTGTAGTATCCAACCATTAGCTACGGGCCAATAAAAGAAACAACATGTCACTCAAGCCATGTGAAGTTGTTACATGTTGGAAAAGAAAACATGCTTATCTTATTAGATGGAAAGTTGGACGGTAAGCATGCAAGCTGGAGAAATAAATAAAAACGTGACTAGCAGCAATTTGTACAATGCTAGGAAGAGCAATATAACGGTGATGCATCTCTATAAATAGAGATGTTTCTAGCAAACCGTAACCAAGCCAAAAAAAAAAAAGCAACTCATCCAAGTGTGAGTAGCATTGCAGTGAGAGAGAAAATTAGAGAGTGTGAGTAAATCCTAAAAAGTGAGTGTGTGGGAAAAACACCGAGTATATTTTTGGTATCATCTCTAGTACTCCTTGGTACTACAAATTGTAGTATTTGAATAGGAGTGGGTCTCACTGGGAAACACTATATTTGTATCTCTTGTGTGGGAGAGTGGGAAAGGATATTGTAATTATCCTTAAATATAGTGAAATATTTTTCGGAGTTGTCCCGTGGTTTTTCCCTCGGTATTAGAGGGTTTTCCATGTAAATATTTGGTGTTACTTTCTCTATCATTTATATCTTCTGATCGTTGTGCTACTCTGGTGGTAGATCTAGCTCTAACAGATCTAATTTGGTGCTTGTTGCTATATTTAATTTATACTGTGAATCAACCCAACACTTACGTGAGTGTAAAATTAGTGAAGACTTTTTAGCTCACTACTCTTTCAAACTTTGTGCATTTATAGATATGATTTCTGATTTTTTTTAGCTAAAAAACCTGATGGGTGATTTTTTTTTACTGAATTATTTTAAAAATTATCAGTTTTAAAAACAGTCTAGAGATATTTTGTATTTTATTTCAGTCTTTAGTAATAGTAAAATACGATAGAAAATAAGTTTACAAACTAGTTGTCAAAATAAATTTTAAAAACTGAAAATAAAAAGTTGTTTCCTCTTCTTTTAGTTCCGAGAGATGTGGACTACTTTTAGTGGGGACAAAAGTTAAGGTGTAAATTTTCTAAACATCAATGACATCCACATGAATTTGAGCCTTCTCAGAACCTTACAATCTTGAAATAATATCAAGTGGAAGAAAATACAGCAGAAAACCAGGACAGTGGCTTATCCATAACCCAAGGAATCCTTCATTGTCTTTTCCACACACTCAATTAAGTTGTTCAACTGTTAAGCAGAATACACCCTCAAAGGAAAACAAAGAAGCAGCATGGCCCTGGAGAATTGTTTACGAGTAACAACAGTAGGCACAGGGGGCAGACCCAATGTCTTCATCCATTCAGTTCAAGGGAAAAGCTTGTTTTCCCAACTTACAATGGATTCAAGAAATCTTTGTCAAAATCAGCTTTATCAAACCCTTCCTCTTTACTCTGCTGCTGGAAGCAACAGAAAATCCCGTTTATCTGCAATGCTCGTGAAGCAGTAAATGAAGGTAACCCAGCAATCTTCTGATTGTCACCTGTTATTTTTTATTTTTCACTCAAAAATAATCTTCCTTCTTTGACATGGTTTTCCAGTTTAACTCTCCATTATACATTTCAGTCTCTCTAAAAAGGCATCCAATTCAAAGTATAAAACTAGATAGTGCAAAATGTGCAATATAAGAAAACATTGAAGGAATATAATTGTTAAAACTTTATGTTAAGACAATTGACAACCAAACTATATATGCTTGAGTGATGTACAGTAGAATGATTCTCCCCTCAATGAATATGCTTCTGGAGTTAATGGATTAGTTTTCTTGGTACCTTTGCTTACTTGTACTGAATTTATGATTTTATTTTCCCATAAGAAAGCATTTATGTAGCAGCTTCAAGTTTCAACCATTTCCTTTAAGTTGCTGGCCCTATTTGTGGTGTCTTGCTGTACACAAATTCTGCAGTACGAGTAGTAACAGATTCAAGCTGGAACAACCTTGTCATTGCAAGTGAAACCCCTGTGCTGGTAGAGTTCTGGGCACCATGGTGTGGTCCATGCAGGATGATAGCCCCTGTTATTGATGAGTTAGCGAAAGAGTATGCTGGAAAAGTTGCATGCTACAAGCTCAACACGGATGACTGTCCAGCATAGCCACACAGTACGGAATCAGAAGCATACCAACTGTTCTATTCTTCAAAAATGGAGAAAAAAAGGAAAGCGTAATTGGTGCAGTTCCAAGTCCACTTTGACCACAACACTGGAGAAATATGTTGATGTATGAATTAAGAAAATGTTATAATAAGGGAATGCTTGATCATAAACTAAGGAGCATCTTTCATTTTATGGCTTTAACTTTAAACACTTCAAAATAGTACTTTGTATTCATAACTTTTTCAACATTTTGTAAAGATTACATTGTATAAATTCCCGGTGGGGGAAAATATGCAGTCCCTCTTTCTTCACAGCTGCTCATTCTTTCATCTATCAAAATATGCAGTCCTCTTTCATTCTTTCATCTATCAAAATTCGGCTTCCAATGCAATTACTATGACTGACCAAATATTGTCACGCCAGAATAATTTAGCACCATTACACCAGGTTTGGGAGTTTCCAATGCCTTCATAGCCTTTTTAGCTGTCTCTAAAGCAAACATCATTACTGGGGCCTAAAACACCAGACATGTGCCAGACTTATCCAACGCTGATGTATCTACATGTTCCCAATCATTGCTGTTGGCAGCCCAAAACATCAACTTTGTTGCATGTGAGTGTAATAGATAGGTTTGTGAACGCCATATAGATATTTTAAAAAATACAAAAATAAAGTTACATTTGAATTCAAAAGAAATATCAGCCCCATCAGCCAAACAACCAGCCCAGAAATTTCATTTTTATATATAAACTAACAGATTAGTACATCAACCTATCACTACCCAACTGCGTACTACCATCATCACCGGGCCGAAGGCAATTCTAGCATTTCTCATGCTGCACAAGCAGCTGCCAGATAACCACAACATCCATAAGATTACAAAGGCTCTCATGGAGACGGTTTCCAATCAAATTGAAGATTATTAAAACCATTACTGCTCCTAGCCCACTAAGTAGTTGGCTTGACAAATCCTGTTGATGATTCATAACCTGTTCCCGGGCAATAGATGCCATTCCTCCCCTTCCATTCATGATTGAATTATTTCCCATTGCAGGTCTCATTCCATTGGTCATGCCAGATGGACCAAGACCCATTGTGCCATAACCACCAACCCCAACACCAGAATTACTGTTCACAGCCCCATTACCCATCAGGCCATTGCCACTTGTGAGCCCTGTATTGTTACTCACTGGTAGAATCCCATTTACATTTTTCATGTCATTTCCAATAGAACCAGCACCTACCATTCCTCCTGTGCCATTCAATTGGGAGGACATCATCATCTCATGAATGATTTTCTGGACTGAGCTCTGAGCATCGCTAGGGTCAGCTTCACCAGAAATGGATGTCTGCTGTTGTTGCAAGGAAATATTAGCTGGTGAGTTTGCTGTTCCCATGTGATTTGCAGATGTTAAGGCGGGGTGAGATGATGTGGGTTGTTGTTAGATGAGGATGGTGTTGGTGATTGAAAAGGGGATGGGTTTGGTTGTGCTTGTGGCATCGTACTGGAAGAACCTGGGGATGGTACCTGAACAGAACTACCTCCATATGGACTGCTTGCATTGTTCATTGAGTGTTGTCTAGAATTCATAGAGTTTTGGTGGAGAAGTCCAACAATGGTGCTTGTGGTAGTTGATGTAGATGCTGGATTGACAGTGTTATTTACACTAGGCACACCATTGCTAGAAGCAATTTGCATGGCAGCAGTTTGCACGGAATTTTGATCACCATTTGAGGTATGGGCCACCATATGCTGTTGTTGTTGCTGCTGTGACTGTGACTGCTGTGGTAATTGATCTTGGGACTGTTGTACCTGACCATGAAGTCCAGATGAACCACTTGTTCTCCGAGGGAATTTGGCTAAGCTGTCTGATAGAATGTAAGGAAAATGAGCATGCCATTAGCAGTATATCATTACAATCAAACAGATGCCAATAATTACTAATTTAAAAAAATATTGGAAATAATTTCCAACTAAAAATATCTCAATGACCACGTTTTTGGGGACATGACACCATGTAAAGCGTTCTAACTCATTTTCTCAACTAAGCAACAAAAGAGATGCATAATTTTACTATTCAGCCTTTATCTCGGTAAAAGATGTTGACTGCGTTCTTACTTACCATCTGCCAACCAACAAGTGAAGCACTAAAGACTCAAACTTGTATCAACAATACATGGCATAGTTCAGCAGTTAAAAAACACAAGCATATTTTTCCAGGATAAGAAAATATTACTGCAGATAGCAAGAAAAAGCCATAAGAACAGAATAAACATATATCTCAATAGCCTTGGAATGCACTCCATTACAACAAACTTTTGTCAACAAGCAACCACTTTTTTTCCTGGAATTAATTCCATCAGCAGTGCTGTTAAACATTGGCCACAGGGTCCCAAAATATCAACCAAAAAGTAAGATAACAATTTCGTAAGAATTAGTCAGAATGTCCAAAAGACTACTTTCCGGTCAATCAAAAACAAATTTAAATTATAGTTTAAAGTTTAAACTACTCATTTAAGTCCTATATTTTCGAGCTAATCCAATTTAGTTCCAACAATTCAAAACCAATTAAATTGATCCCAAAAATTTACAGTGTGCAAAATAATCCCCAATAACAGTGCATTAAAGTAAATGATAAGTGAGCAAGCCGCAATGCAATGTGGCGAACATAATATTTTTTATACTTGGTGGCAAAAGAGCCATATGCAATGTGCCAGTTCACACTCGCATGCATAGATAAATAAAAAAAAGCCAATTAATGATCACAAGTGACACTCATTGACTGACATGTGACACTTTTACCACCATGTTATGAATATGCATTATCTTTGCCACTTGTATCACCATTTGATACTTAATACTCTTCATTTAAATGTCTACACAATTATCATAAGGATGCTTGCATAGATTGGAAATTATAGCGACCTGTTTAATCATAAATTCATTTAAACTGAATTTAATTAATATGAAACTATTGAGACTAAATAAGTAATAAGTAATTTAACCTAAACTAAAATATAAACTGTTTAAGGTAAAGGCATCAGGCTTTCCACATCTATATAGAGCTCATTTTTCAATATGAAATAGTAAATCAACATTGCAACAATAAGGTAAGTTAAAACATGATACTATTTCATAACCATATTCGTATCCACATTAACAAATGTGTGATCAACCAGTAAACAGATCATTAACTTACCCATAGGTCCCGTTCCTGTTTCTCTGCTATAATCTATCAAGTCTTTCATACTATTTACTACTTCTGATATCTGCAACATAAGAAACAAAGAAACCATGTTTGTCAAGTTGACTCAGCAGACCCTATTCAAAAAACTTCTGGAAAACATACTCTCCATGAATTCATAATTTTTCTGATAACGTTTCATTTACTTTTATTACTACAGCATCCATGGAAAATGGAAAAAGAAAAGGTAGTTAAAATCGAGATTTTACCTTAAATCAGGAAGGGGAGTGAAAATTGTAAATTGTGGAATCATAACACGAATCGTAAGATTTTACCAAATTTATACATATACATATAAAATAGGGGAATTTCAAGATGGAAACCAAAATAAGTGATCTGTGGTACCTTTATCATAAATAGTATAAATTTAATATTAAAAAATTCATAATATTTATTATAAAATTAAATTTACTTTTTAGTAATAAAATTGAGGGTCTATGATGGACCCAAATTTAAAAGGGTCTACTCTAAAATCACCATATAAAATAACATAAATAGGAAAAAATAAACATTTAAATCACTAAAAGCACATTAATTTGCATTCATAATTCATAAGAATGTCATACATAAAGTAGTAAAAAACTTATCAACTCCAAACACAAAATAGAGTAGCAGAGTAGAGAGTAGAGACTGAGGGCCTGTTTGTTTACAGTTTTTGGAAACTGTTTTCTGTTTTCAAAAGAACAGAAATCTAAAAAAACCTGTTTGACAGACAGTTTTTAAAAATAGTTTTGAAAAGTGTGACTGATTTTAGTTTTTAAAAACTAAAATTCTAAAACTACTTTGACATGTTTTGAAAAACTGTTTTTTAGTTTTTCTATTTGTGTTGGAAATGTTGTAAATAAATCATTTCATTTATAAAAAAACAGTTCTTAAAAACTGTTTTATAAAACAGTTATCAAAAACTAAATCAAACACACCCTCGAGTGAGAATGACTGAGACTAACAAAACAGAAAAGCAGTGCAGAGAACAGGGAGAACAAGTGAGAGTGAGAGTTGAGACTTAAAACAAAAAACGGAGCAGCATAACAACAACTTGACTCCGAGAGTACCAGTCAAACAGAGAAAGAGAGCACTCAGGAGAAAAGCAACAGCCTCATAGTCGCAGTCGCAGAACAGGGAAGGCGCACTGGAGCAGACAGGAGATGGGTCGTCTCAAAGTTGCAGAACAGAGCAGGATTCATGTCGCGGAAGGCGATGGGTCGTCTCAAAGTCACAGAACGGCAGAGGAGAGGAGGAGGAGGAAGGAGATGAGTTTCTATTCGAGCTTGAGGTAGAAGAGGCTCTCATTTAGGGTTCAGCTCAGTTTTGGGTAAAGTCGTAGGAATGGGCCGCGCTAAATCCAGCAGCTCCCGCAGCGGTGAAATCACTCAATTTCAGCAATTTCACCGTTTCAACTCACGATTTTACTTGGGACCGATTTTGCATGCGATTTGCATTGGTATGGCCCCCAAAAATTGTAAAAGCGGACAATTTTACATTTTAACACGCGATTTTAACTACCATGGAAAAAAGGACTTCACTTTCTCTTTGGAAGCACATTATTTCAATAAGTTTAATAAAGGAAAACTGTTGTTAAACACTATCCAAAAATTACAGAAACAGTATTAAAAAAACACCATGAAAATATCAGCCAATCATTACAGGGTCCAAAGTCCTCTTTTGGGAGAAGAGTATTATTATAAACAGTTACTCAAGAAACAATGTGGAATATATCAGTAAACTAGAATAGTTGCCATATTTTGCAATCAAATTGGCACAAAATAAGGCATTGAACCAAGAATTTTTATTCAAAACACTGGAGGGAAAATGGGTGTTCTGTTCTCAATTTATTCCAAAATAGCATTTAAACAGGCAGGTTTACGATGGCATCAAGAAAGAAAGAGAAATTCAAGGAAAAGAAAACCAAGTCCTACATAGTAAGGCTTCTTTGTCACATTTGGAACATTGGAAAAGGAAAGAAATTATATAGGAATGTTTATGATAGCTGATCTTGGAAAGTTTCAAATCCGTACATTAAACCAAACCACGAGATCTAAAGCCTAAATGATGCCATAAAGGCATTGCACATCATACTTTAAGGCAAGTACCAGGCACGACCTTGGAAGACACATTTGCACTAACACTAAGGCAAAAATAATTAACACAATGACTATTCAATGTAATCAATCTTATTTGAAGCATTAAATCTTGTTAGAATAAAAACCATTCATGTGTCTTGACCCAACAACTTAAGCTTTTGGGATTGTTGGTTCATGACATGGTATCAGAGTCTGATCAAGTGGTCAAGAGTTCGATCCTTGCTGCCACATTATTCCAATAAAAAAAGTTAAATTTCAGCACAAGGCGGGTGGGCCTGTGCATTGTCCACACTTCAAACCGAATATGCTCTTGCGTGAGGGGGCGTGTTAGAATAAAAACTATTCATGTGTCTTCACCCAACAGCTTAAGCTTTTGAGATAGTTGGTTCATGACAAATCTCAATTGCAGGAAATTAATGATAATAATCACGCTATGTTTATCAACTGTTGACATAGAAGAATATATACTTAAAAGTTGAGTATTAAACCAGTATAAAACATCTGCAAACTTTGCTTCACAACAGACCTTAATCTATCTCTATGGATACACACCTAATCTATATGTCTATTTTGGTACCGTAGTTAAAGTAAGGACTGTGCCTCGACAAGTAGAGCATTACCTGTAGGCACCGCACATATCTCTTTGTATATCCTAAATCATTAACCAATGGAACTTCTAAAGCTTTGCCAACTGACGGGCTGATGCAACGAACCTGGAAAAGAAGCAATGTAGCATTGAAAATGAGAAAAGAGAAATAAGAGACTCTTACTGAAACAAATGAACCTAAGTTAGACCACAAATAGATCATGAAAAAGGAGTAGCACAAGATGATATATAGTACCAAGCAAATGAAGAAGAGAAAATGTAAAAACATATAGTTCAAGGAAACAGCTTGGCTAAGTAGATAAAATCAAAATGGCTGCAAATCCGAAATTCTTTCAGACTAGGATACATGCAAATGGCAGGAGAGCGCAAATGAAAAACTTTAGCAATAGAAATTTGATATAACAAGGATAGGTTAAATGTTTGTATCATCTCCCAGTGTCAAGGATTGGTAGACTGAAGCATCCAAAATGTATTACATAAGCCAACATTTGTTCTTTAATACAATATAAACAAATTAAGAATGGGATTCTATTAGACACCGCTACAAAAACATCATTAAGAGATTTATATACAAGAGGATCCATCAGGGTAAAAACCAAAGGGACAAAATGAGAACAGAACAAATTGCAGACTGAAATTAACTAGCAAAGTACAATGAAACTTTAACATATGAAATCCCTACTCAAGGAAAATAAGCCGAGGCCCGCAGAAGAAGGAAGTTACAAGCAAGATAAATAACAAACAAAACTACAAATTTAAAAGGTGGCAACAATTTCACAGGTACAATTTCACAATTACATAATTAAAGAAAAGACTCTGGCTCAGAAATAAGCATAAGAAAAAATGGGCTCACATATTGCAATTATTTTGTAACTCTGGAACGGATAAATTGGGTGTTGCATTTTGAGTTAATGCCTGGTATTTTTGAGCAACTGCTCCAAGCTGACTAACCTGAATACAGCAATAAATATAATAAATAATCATAATATACAGCACACCTTACCATTTGAAACAATCACCTAAATATGTAAGCAAGTATTACTCTGTTAAAATCTCCAGAAGTCATTCCTAGAAAATAATGAAACTAGCAGCAAAACCAAGAATGCATAGATTGAGTTGTGCTTGGTAAACATATTATGAAGTAACAATATCAAAACATGTTATAGTCGTATGAAACAAAAATATGAAGCCTGTCTAACTATCAACATAAAATATAGATCAATCATCATAACAAAATATTTAGGCAGCAACTGTTAGTACAAAATCAGGATATAAAGGCTTCTTATCAAGAAACTATTTAATCAGGAACCTGAGGTATTAACAGTCTTCTGGGGATGAGCTCTTCATGGCGCCGAGCACAAAATTCCCAAGAACATATCTGCAAAAGAAAAAATAAACAAAAGAATGTTAATTAAAATTGCTTTTGGATATAAAGAAAATATCAATAACAATGTACACTCATTTTTTTGTTAAAGTTGAATGTAATTATTCTTATCCATAACCTTCAGGTCTGGAGAGAAAACTATTCGAAGTTGACCATCACGAACAACACGAAGTTGCTCAAAAACACTTTCCTGTATTGCTTTTGCATAATCTAGAACAATCTGGCCAGAGGAATTATGATATTCGCGAGGCATGTCAACATAAAGTAGCTCTTCTAAAGTACCACTTTCATACTTTATTTTGAAAAGCCTGGGAAGAACCTCAGCAGTTGCTTCTGAAAAACATATAAAAAACTTCAGAAAGAGCATAGTGCAGCATAAACATATTTTTAAACTACCAACATGGTTAAAAAAATTACAATGACAACATTTGGATGGTAAAGAACCAAAAACAAGACTAAACAGTTAAACTGAAAATAACAAAAAGAACTTACCAAACCCACGACCAGGTTTGCGATTACAAATTTCACAGTGCCATACATCCTGAAAATATTGCAAAAACAAAATGTTAGCTTGAACGAATGTTTGGCTTCATGAACCTCACATGGTTGCACCTTGAATCCTATAGAATATTTAAGGCAGTAGTTGCTTGAGACATAACAATATAGCAATCACAACATCAAAATCAAGATGCTAATAAATGAGTATAGTACAATAGTGAACGGACTATGGACATCATTCAATTATTAAGGTACTAACTTAGATTGGGTTATCCAGGCATCAGAAATAGTTTATAAGGTTTTCTCTTGCAGCAGACCTGAGGGAAAACTCCAGTTGTTTGTCTGCCACTTCCATACATAGAAACACACCACTTCTTTTTGGCATTAGGGGCAAAATACTCGGCAACAAATTTCCTCCAGAAATCAATGTTGTTATCCTACATAAAATCAAGTGCAGATGAATCATAATAAGACAAAGGACACACATACTTAGAAAAGAGACAGTATCGAGAATAATTATTACTTCCGGTCTATGTTGTTGCTGATACATGTAATGTGTCAGCCGCCTAGCACACATCCCAGGTTCATATGCTGGTTTTACAGGAGACCTTATAGGCATATTCTGCTGTTGAAACTGCTGGGGTAGCTGGGACCGTTGTTGAGGAATTGCCTTTAAGAGCTGTTGTTGCTGATGTTGTTGGAATTGCAAAAGTCTCTGATGATGCAAAAGATTCATCTGCGCAGCAGCAGCCTGGGAGGATTGCCTTGACATCTGAAGGAGTTGTTGCTGCTGTTGTTGTTGTTGCTGATGATGTAAAAATGGCTGATCAGTATGTTGGGGCTCCATTTTTACTGGCGCCTGAGATCTCATTGGTGGAAGCTGTTGCGGTTCCATTTTCACCTGAGTAAGACTCCTCAATGATGGCAACTGTTGCTGTGGCTGCTGCCCAAACTGATCATTGCTTACCTGGGGCTCCAACTTCACTGGTCCAACACCACCCATCCCTCCTCGAATTGATTGAAAATGCTGCTGCTGCTGAGTGTTCAAAGGAGCTGAAAACTGCTGCTGACTATGTTGGAAATTTTGAACTTCAAGTTGTTGAGAATGATGTTGATCTGGCAACAGCTGGTTACCAGAAGCATTTGAAAATTGCTGACCCTGACCCTGACCTTGACCAGATGAACCAGGGTTCACCATATTCGACTGCACGAAAGAGGATGAAGGGTTGCCAAAGCCCATTCCATTGCCAACACCAGACATGGGATCCGGTTCAGCCCCAGCATCAACTCCACCACGCTGGCTACTTCCAGGACCAGAGAGCCCCGAATTCGGAATTCCATTTGGGAAAGACTGGTTTAGTATGGAAGTAACATTGGACATGCTGCCTAGCATGTTCATGTTGTTATACTGAGTTCGCTGTGAAACCAGCGAAGGGAAGGAAGCCTGTGAAGGCATAGGGCCACCTTGACCCCCCAACATTCCTGAATTTGATCTCAAAAGGGAAGGCGACACAGACTGGGCACCACCAATCGGAGTGGGTGGCCCCGGAGGGACCATTCTTTCCAAACAACCACTGAACTAAGCTCAACAACAACTATGTGG
Source organism: Sesbania bispinosa (assembly GCA_026901365.1). Lineage (NCBI taxonomy): Eukaryota > Viridiplantae > Streptophyta > Magnoliopsida > Fabales > Fabaceae > Sesbania > Sesbania bispinosa. The sequence continues at coordinate 859,016 of QLOH01000231.1, read as the reverse complement.
ACAGAGCATGAGTGCTCAACCAAATTACCAATTACACACACCAAGCTTGTGAGAAACAAACCTGGGCACAACACAAACAAACTCTATCTCAACCCCAAGTCCAAACCTTCAGTGTGCCTCCAAAACAAACGGGTAAAATCACAATTGTCCTACCTCCATTGAAATGTGCAATCTTCAAACCCCTTCAAGATGAGAATCTCTGCACGAATCACCAATTTTCAGATCCAAATCATCAACCATAGTCCACAAACCCAATAAACCAATATAAGAAAAAAATTATTATAAATAATTACCAAAGCATGTAACAGGATTTTCAAAAAAAAAAAAATATCAAGTCAGTGAACAGTTCAAAATTAGCTTCTTCCTCGACCGAGTCTAAGCTCCATTGAAAATAAACAGAAAAAAGAACAGTTAATCAAAACTAAAAACGCTGTTGAGTTTGCAGCAAAGGAAAAAAAAAAAAAAACAGGACCAAATAGTAGCTAGATAAAAGGGGTCGATCGAGCCCTAGGTGGAGCGAATTGAACGATCCATGACTCGGACGAGTTGGACTGGGCGAGACTTACCAGGAGTTGAAATTGAAAAGAAACAGTGGCGAGAAGAAAAAATGGAATGGAATCGAATGGGAATGAATTTTGAATTGTGTTGAAGAATATATATGATGAGTTGAGTTGGGTTGAGGTGAGTTGCTTCTTTCTTTCTCTAGGGTTTCTGCTTTCTTCTTCTTCTTCAGTGGAGAAAGGGTGTTCTGTTCCCACTCTGTGTTTTTCTTAGAGAGAGAAAGTAGAGAGAGAAAGTGCCCTCTGGTGTTGCTGCGGACGTCAAAATTGTATTCGATCTGATTGAATTTTGCTTATCTTTCGCTTTCTCTTTCTTCTTCTAACACTCGCACACACACTGTCTCTGAAATCAAGTCAAATCTTATTCTTCTCTTTGGCCTCTCTGTCTTTTGGACATGTACTCATCATGCACTGCCATCCATCATCATTGTCCTAGTCCATATACATCCATCACCATGCTCTATGAATGTGGTCTATATATCGTCGTCTCTTTAATGGTATGTTTGTTTTATGTTTTTTCTAATATGTGTAACCGTTGCACAAGATAATAAATCAAAAGTGAAAATATTTTATTGAAAAATGTAACATTTGATATTACCAATATATTGAATATTGTAATAGTTGCATTTTTCAATAAAATTTTTCCACCTTTGATTTATTATCATGTACTACTCTGGACTTAAATATAAGCAAAAATAACTAAATTAACACTTATTAAGAAAGTTGGTTAAACTCATTAAATTTTCTTGGTATCATGTAAAAAGTATTTGCATTACCTAAATTACCCTACATTTAATTTTATTGAAAATTATTTCAAGTGGACATACTCTCTTTCTATTGGCACATGATTCATTAAATAGAGTGGTTGGAAAGTAAAATCAAAGGACATTTTGGGTTTATCTCATTAAATAGGGTAAAAATAGGTAAGATTTGTGTATATTTTAGTCCACCAAATATGAGTTTTTTTTGCTTATATTTAAGTCCGGAGGGAGTACAATATTATACAGGTTAGAAAAATCGTTGTTTTAAATTGTGATGGGTGCATAATCAATTCTACGGTATTGATTTTAAATCACTTCTGTTTAACATGTTTTGTAAATGTGCATCATTCATTTTCGACCACTAAATTTTAGAATCAATTATACTCAATTGTAAACTAAACAAACACCAAGCCCTTTACAAAATTGATATTATCAATGTAAGAAATTTATATTACATTATTACATTATTTAATAAATATAATACATCATATATTATTAAACTCAATAAATAATGTAATAATATATTATTATTAAATGATAATATAATATTTTTACACTAACAACATATATCCATTAACTTTTAAAAATCTAACATAAGTGATTATTACTTTGTGAATAAATAGTTCAAATTAGGTTTGAAGTTTCTTGAAAGTGTATTTTATAAGTTAAGTTAACCCCCATTTTAGGTGATTTGAAGATTAATTTTGTAACATCCTAATTTCTCAACTCTAGAATAGTGTCCGTTGGAAACACCATTCATGAATTTCTGAAATTATTTCGTTCAATTCCGATATCGTCAAACAAAAGCTTAGGCTTACCAACGACTTGCTTAAGCTATCACTAATACATACATCACAAAAATCATACAAACTGAAAATCTTAATTAAACTTAGGGAAAGAACCCACACATGGAGTGTTATGGTTCATAAGACTCACACCGGAAGCCCGGCAGAATCTCCCCTAAAACTGGAAGTATACAAATTCCAAACTTAACCTGAAACTCAGTAAAACCACCAACACAGTTTAATAACATGAACTCACTAATATCATACTAGGGCCTCCGTGGCCAAAATAGAATATTCATACACATATACATTAATATTCATCTACCTATCATTACATATGAACTAATTCAACTAATGAGTCTTCTACTGGAAGTACTACTCCGCTTCACCATTTCTTTCTCTGCTTTATCATCACCTGGGAATACCTGCACAGCTAGAGTATATCCCCGAAACGTGGGGTGAGACTACAGTCTCAGCGAGCACAACTATGTAGATGCAGTGTAGGAGAAATCAATCATATAGGATGCAACATTTAAAACATGCAAACGTCTAGTTCATATCTAAACACTGATTCTTTTCATAATGAAAACTCATTTTAGATCAAGGTAAAGAATACACGTATAATTCCATTACATAACTGATATGGCTTAAACTCATACATCACAATCATCTCAATATAAATGCAAATATGATGCAACTCACTGCTGTGCTCAACAGGCATGATCTTATCACTTAAACTGGAGTTAGAATTGAGCTCAGACTACGGGAAACGTCTTCCCCGGGGATGAATCCCACCCATTACTGGACCGAAGTCAAGTTTTCACATAATACTTACTTTTCTTAACTCACGGTCGAAACTGGCATACATAAATCAATGACTAATAACTGAGAATTTAAGCATTTCAACAGTTTCGCAAGTTTCGTAAATTTCGCTATCCTAAGGTTTTCAATACCAAACCTAACAACAATATCTCAATTTCATGCAAACATCACTAACCCATCCATAGATCAATGACTAATAAATGAGAATTTAAGCATTTCGACAGTTTCGTAAGTTTCGCAAGTTTCGTAAATTCCGTTATTCTAAGGTTTTCAATACAAAACCTAACAACAACATCTCAATTTCATGCAAACATCACTAATCCATTCAAAATAACCATATAGAAAGGGAATTAGAGAGTAGGGTTTATACTTGAAGAAATTCAATCAACAAGGTGAACATGTGTGTGAGTTATACTCACCAAACTTTGAAACTCAAGAGAAGAATGATGAGTAGAAATGGTCCACTTGGTGATTCTTTGCTTCAATTCCCTTCTCAAACCTCAATCCAAGCTTTCTCTCTCTAGGATTCCCTCTCTCTAGGTCGAAGAAGAAGAAGAAGAAGAAGAAGGAAAACATGCAATCTGATTTTTAAGTACCAGATTTTATATATATAAGTGACGGTAATTGATTACAGACCCACTGTAATCGATTACCTGCTGCGAAAATGACCCAGAAAACTCCTTCTGGTAATCGATTACAACACCTGGTAATCGATTACCAAAAACTCAGCTCTCTAGTAATCGATTACAACTCCCTGGTAACCGATTACCAAAAACTCAGCTCTCAGGTAATCGATTACAACCCCCTGGTAATCGATTACCAAAAACTCAGCTCTCCGGTAATCGATTACACCCCCTGGTAATCGATTACCAAAAACTCAGCTCTGTTGTAATCGATTACAGACCCACTGTAATCGATTACCAGCAACCCAAACCCCCTATATTCACTTAAGCGAAATCCTGAAACTTGGTTTTATAACTAAGTTTTAACCCCTAATCCCTCAACTTTCCTTTCCTTAATTACTAACACATAATTCTCTGTTTTCAGCCTAATGAATTATTAGAACTTCTAATTTGAGGGATGTTACATTCTACCCCCCTTAAAGGAATTTTGTCCCCAAAATTCGCTCCGGTTAATTCTTAACATTCAATTCAGCTTCTATCTCCTTATTTCTCAGAAGACATGTTCCGAAACTTATACCTCTCTTCCAAGTTCCTAGTATGGTTTCTCTGATGGGTTCGCCCACTGCACACTCCATTCTAATATATTCAACTAATTTGGTACACAACTCACCTAGTAGAATCTAAAAGAAGTGAATAAATTCACGCACAACTGAGTAAGCTTCTAATTCAATACTTAATTCCAACAACCGCTGGCTGGTTTTACATCTTAGGTTTTTACTGACTCCGTTAAGCTTAGAAAAATTCTAAGTGATTTACAAATTTATATTCTAAGTTCTACTATATTACTAACAATAAATCTTGCACACATAATTACTTAACCCCTCGAATCACTAAGTTTGTGTTGACGAGTTAACTCAACACTCAAGTCATGCTCGAGGGATTAAGTTCACATAATCACACAATCAAACACCACTCTAAAGTGGGATGAAAGTCATTCATTCTTCTAAGAAAACATCGGAATTCTAACAAAACTTATGCCATAAACGTAGGTGAAATACCTACTGGTCACAACATGAACACGGTAAACTCTCCTAATCTCCTATCTTCCCATAATGGGATCTTTTTCTACCCCACCCTACCGGTCAGGGCTTGTACTTAGTTTGGTTCTAAGATTGACTGAAAAAGGAAAGTGACTTAATGTCATCCACACCCTGTTCCTCCTATAAGTAAGGATTTCTAAATGCTTTAGAGTTCTAACCTAGTGAGTATGCCTAACAATATCTCAATCTTTCCTAACACTCTGGCCAGGCCTAACTATACACAATCAAATCTAACTTTCAAGTTGGGTGCAACTTAGTTGTGCTCAAGTATCGAGTGCCTTCTATGGATTCTCATGGCCTGCCTATAAAACTACCCCCTTAAGGCTTCAGGCTCTTCCTAATATTTCTCAGTGTTTAAAATCTTGATTTCTCTCTTGGAGATACCGAGCCTACATCCAGATGCCTAAACTAATTTGTTTTTCCCCTCTCATAATTTCCAGAGTTATTTCTATTATGATGTGAAATGGAATTCCCTATTTTTGTTTGGGATGTGAACATATGTAAACATGGTCACACTACAACATATAGGTATATGGTTTAATGTTCTAGTATTTCCCTCATGGAATTCATGGATGAGGCAAGTATTTGGGTGGCTGGGAAAACATCTATAGCTGCTTGATAAATCCTTGGCTAGCTCTAGAGTTGTCTGTTAATCTACTTGTTCTAGTTCTACTTATTCCCCATTAGGACCTCAACTATAATTTCCTTCCCTTTCCTAATTAATTCTAAAAAGTCTATGTTATTCCCGCTACTTTGTTATCTTTAACTAAGGTATTTGGTTCACTTACTCTCTGCCTAACATTTCTCTCAGGTGATTCCTAATTCTTTTCTACAAGACTACCCCTAATATGACTTAATTGGAAACTTCCTATCCTTACTTGGGTTTGTGGGTAAATCTACACTACCTTATGCAATCTATACTAGAATTCTTAACTTCCTTGATTAAGGTTCCTCTCCCTTAAGAGAGTTATGGCTAAGGTTTCTCTCTACTGGTGGTAATAAGTTGAATTGGGTGATTTTGGATGGTGGAACTACTGAGTTGGATTTCCGAGAAAAATCTGGTTTGTTCTCTCTACCCTGACTAGGGACTCTTACCTCACTCTTTTCTCTGAGTACTTCTCTGAGTCCTTGCGGTTAAAACCGATATGGTTAGACTGAAGGTATGGGTGAAGTGTTCTTATTTGATAATTTCTAAATTCTTAGGGTTATAAAGCATTACTTCCTAAAATCGCTAAGTATTTTCTAAAGGTGAAAAGAAAGAGCGAAGGTATGGTTTTCTCATGACAACTTACGCACTCGGTAGGATGCAAAGAGGTTACTAATTGTGAGTCTTGGGAGGGTAATAATGTTAGATAACTGAAATCTCACTACCTTTACTAGGGACCTCTACCTTATTCATCTCCTAAACATGCCCCCAACCCTTGCGGGTTACCAATTGATGGTGTAGTCCTCACCTAAGGGTTTCTAGAATGTCAGGGTCACAAGACACTGCCTTTAGGGTCACTAGGTGTTCTCTAAACGTGAGATAAAAGGGTGAGGAGATGGTAGCCGCCATGACTACCTACCCGTCTGGTAAGGCCTAAGGATCCTGTCCATGTAATCCATGGATAAGACAAGGAGAAAGGTGGTTGAAAGAATCATCACTCGCCTGACAGTCTCCTGACTACCCTCAAGGTGGCCTAGGGAATACTTTTTTTTTATCCTGTTCTAAAGAAACCTCAATTTCCTAACCCTTCTAAGTTTAGGTTTAAATGTCTATATATCCCTGGTAAGTTTGCTGACTTTAGGTAAGGTTTTAAGCCTATTTAAATTATAATCCTCTATACATTTTCCCAATGGTTTGGAATCCTCTTGGGTGCCTCTGCGACCTCTGGTTTACCCTAAGTAGAGTTTCTATCCTAACTTGGACTACAGTCCCGCATTCCTTCTAACGTGACCTCACAAGGGTTTGTCTCAAAGGAAACTTTAACTATGTGAATTACTACCTAACAAATACACACACTCTAACATGATATGACATAAAATCACTCATACAAACCAATGTCACAAAGAGATAGCAATTCACACAATACATTCAGATCATACAAATTACACAATCAGAACTACTTTATAAGTCAAACAACAACCATCCTCTAAAAATAAGGAATCAATCTTAACTAACTGCCTTAAGAGTGCCTAATGCTCACTAGGGCTCTAGGGTCACATTCTATAAGGCTCCTAAGGTAAGGGTTCCATTTTCAAAAATTAACCTAAGTTACTCTCTTTCTAACACAAGAATGGGTATCTTTAACTTTGTTAAGGAAGTATCCTAACTTCCGGACCAAAGTATCCTACTCACATAACTGACCATAATCTCCATATACAACACACACCATAGGAGTGATCAGTTGTTATAATGAGTACATGTACTAGAAGATTATAATAAGTCATGGGCAACTAACCTAACCACAGTTCAATTGGATTGAACTGCTCTAATACCAAAATGTAACGTCCTAATTTCTCAACTCTAGAATAGTGTACGTTGGAAACACCATTCATGAATTTATGAAATTATTTCGTTCAATTCCGATATCGTCAAACAAAAGCTTAGGCTTACCAATAATTTGCTTAAGCTATCACTAGTACATACATCACAAAAATCATACAAACTGAAAATCTTAATTAAACTTAGGGAAAGAACCTACACCTGGAGTGTTATGGTTCATAAGACTCACACCGGAAGCCCGACAGAATCTCCCCTAAACTGGAAGTATACAAATTTCAAACTTAACCTGAAACTCAGTAAAACCACTAGCACAATTTAATAACATGAACTCACTAATATCATACTAGGGCCTCCGTGGCCAAAATAGAATATTCATACACATATACATCAATATTCATCTACCTATCATTACATATGAATTAATTCAACTAATGAGTCTTCTACTGGAAGTACTACTCCGCTTCACCATTCCTTTCCCTGCTTTATCATCACCTGGGAATACCTGCATAGCTAGAGTATATCCCTGAAACGTGAGGTGAGATTACAGTCTCAGCGAGCACAACTATGTAGATGCAGTGTAGGAGAAATCAATCATATAGGATGCGACATTTAAAACATGCAAACATCTAGTTCATATCTAAACACTGATTCTTTTCATAATGAAAACTCATTTTAAATCAAGGTAAAGAATACATGTATAATTCCATTACATAACTGATATGGCTTAAACTCATACATCACAATCATTTCAATATAAATGCAAATATGATGCAACTCACTGTTGTGCCCAGCAGGCATGATCTTATCACTTAAACTGGAGTTATAATTGAGCTCAGACTACGGGAAACGTCTTTCCTGGGGACGAACCCCACCCATTACTGGACCGAAGTCAAGTTTTCACATAATACTTAGTTTTCTTAACTCACAGCGCAAAGGCCGGCTTGAATTAACTCACGGTTGAAACCGGCATACATAAATCAATGACTAATAACTGAGAATTTAAGCATTTCAACAGTTTCGCAAGTTTCGTAAATTCCGTTATTCTAAGGTTTTCAATACAAAACCTAACAACAACATCTCAATTTTATGCAAACATCATTAATCCATTCAAAATAACCATATAGAAAGGGAATTAGAGAGTAGGGTTCATACTTGGAGAAATTCAATCAACAAGGTGAACATGTGTGTGAGTTATACTCACCAAACTTTGAAACTCAAGAGAAGAATGATGAGTAGAAATGGTCCACTTGGTGATTCTTTGCTTCAATTCCCTTCTCAAACCTCAATCCAAGCTTTCTCTCTCTAGGATTCTCTCTCTCTCTAGGTCGAAGAAGAAGAAGAAGGAAAACATGCAATCTGATTTTTAAGTACCATATTTTATATATAAGTGCGGTAATCGATTACAGACCCATTGTAATCGATTACCTGCTGCGAAAAATGACCCAGAAAACCCCTTCTTGTAATCGATTATAATCGATTACAACACCTGGTAATCGATTACCAAAAACTCAGCTCTTTGGTAATCGATTACAACCCCCTGGTAACCGATTACCAAAAACTCAGCTCTCGGGTAATCGATTACAACCCCCTGGTAATCGATTACCAAAAACTCAGCTCTCTGGTAATCGATTACAATCCCCTGGTAATCGATTACCAAAAACTCAACTCTCTGGTAATCGATTACAGACCCACTGTAATCGATTACCAGCAACCCAAACTCCCTATATTCACTTAAGCGAAATCCTGAAACTTGGTTTTATAACTAAGTTTTAACCCCTAATCCCTCAACTTTCATTTCCTTAATTACTAACACATAATTCTCTGTTTTCAGCCTAATGAATTATTAGAACTTTTAATTTGCGGGATGTTACAAATTTGACTAATGAAATATATTTAGCATTAGGGGTGTTCGCGGTTCGGTTTTGATCAGTTTTGAGGAAAAAGTCATCCAATCCGATCACTGCGGTTTTATCATTTTATCATTCGATCGGTTTTGATATTTTTTTCCAATCCGATCCAATTTAAATTGCATGGGATTGGATTGGTTTTCGGTTTTTTAAAGAAACAATAAATATTAGATAAAAGTGATAAAATTATGAAATAATAGTAAACATTTTTTTATTGGAACTTACATTTATTAAAATAAATATAAGATTATATGAAAAGAATGACATGAGATATGAAAACTAATTTAAAACTAGTTTTAAATTGATAAATTTATAGAAATGTTAACATGATATTAAATAATAAAATCATAAAATAAATATTTTTATAAATATATACGCATAGAAGTATAAGTATATGATTATTTTATAAGTAATAATATATGTATATATAAGTTCGGTTTGGAATGGATTGGATTTCTTTCAACATAGGATACGAAAACCAATCCAATCCAATAAAAAAATTCAGTTTTTGCAGTTTTCGGTTTTTTGAATTTCGATTTGATTCGGTTTTCGATTTATGCGGTTTGCATTGGACTGGATTGGATGTGAACACCCCTATTTAGCATAGACAAAGTCTTCAAGATATTTTTAGTATAGATCTTAGAAAAATGCTAACAAGTGTTAGAAATAAATAATAAAAAAATTGGAAAGTATAGCATTTCATGTTACAAATTCAATCAATGTCATTATTGCAAATAAAAACCATTTATTTATTGATTTCTTAACTACTATTCTCAACACACTCGTCAGCATGATCCTAATTTTTTTTTAAGGTATTAATATGAAATAGAGCTAAATATATTTGTGGTACTTGTAAAAAAAAGGATTTTGGTTTTGATACTTATAACTTTTTATTATTTACATCATGGCAACTTAAAAAATCCCGGAAAAGTGTCCATACATGTACATGATAAACTAAAAAATTGTCATATGGGCATGAGTCACCATTGTGTAGCAATTCTTAGCTTGTCACGTCTCCAATAAGACTTTTCAAATTTTTTGATTTATAGATGATATAAATGAAAGAAAAATATGAGAACAAAAATAAAAAATTATTTATTTTACAAGAATAAAAATACATTTTATCCTACGAAAATATTTTTTTAAAATTGTAATATATTGTAAGAAGTTCCATAAAAAGAAGATCCTTCGCAACATCAACTCTGCGTTTTGATTGAGCAATTGAGAATTTTGGAGAATTTAAATTTCTAGGAATTTCAATTGCTTCAATTGAAATTCCTTCAATTTTAGAATTTGTTCTTTGGATGAAGAAATCAAATTTCTTAATTTTTAAAATTCTTTGTTTAGATAAAGAAATTAAATTTCTCTATTTCCAAAATTCTTTGTTTTTATAATTTTAAATTAAATTAAATTCTATTATTTTAAATAAGTAATAGAGTAATATAATTTAAACAAGTTAAATAAAGTAATTAAATTCCTCAAACAATAATGATAAATATATTAACACATTCATCATTATATGTCATAATTAATATCATTTTTTCATACTTATAGAAATATATAAAAACACATATGATAATTTTCTATATAAAAAAATTAGTAATAACTAATATATTAAAATCATGAAAATCAAGCATGTCATTTTCATTCAAGCACAATATCAATAAGAATTTGAACTTTCCATTGAGAAGTCAATAATATCTCTCAAAAGTATATTCATTTTTGTATGGATCAACCAGTCTTTCAAAGTTGCAATTATGCTTATAGTACCAAACGTGTAAACAAATAGTGGTCCTTGAATCTAATGACTCTATACAAGTAACCATACAAATGAAGCCAATACCTAAGTACAAAAAATTAGAACTCGGTCAAAATTTGATTGTTCCACACATTTAATCAACATTCAACAACATATTATGAAAGCGCTAGCATAGCAAGAACAACACTAACCACAATTGGATTAGTTCTAACCGAATTAGCTATATTATTCATGTGGGAAATGACAGTTGTTTTTATCCACCTACAAGCCAAAATTTTAGAACAAAGGGGCACCTTGGGTTAAGACTTATCAACAACAGCAACAACCAAGCCTAATCCTGCTAAATTAGATTACGAGTTTATCAGTGGCTACAAAAGTTGAAGAACTGAGTACAATATGGAAGATAAAATTTAGAATTTTAGTCAGTGATTGGAAATAAAATTGCATTTCAAAATTTTAGCCAAATGCTTACCATTACACTTCTTTAGCCAAGCTAAGCATAACAAATAGTTTCATCCTTTCCATTTCTTGGAGATGTATATAGTACAATCAAAAGCTGAGGAAAATATTGCCTCCATAAAAAATGAAAAACCAGTCGTAGTAAGAACCAAAAGAATGAATGAAAAACAAATCGTTATTTGCCAAGACCATGCTTTATGTCAGTATACTTACAAGTAAACAAGTTAAGAAACTCGAACAAACCAAACACTGCAATAGCTCCATGGAAGAAGACGCAGATCAGACGCAACTTAAAAAATGTGAGGAGTTCAGAGAAGTAAATACAGAGGATACTGATCAGATATCTCCATGGGAATGAGAATACAAGGAACAAATCCACAAATGAGAACACAAATCGGAACCAAGAAGCCATGAGAGGGAGAGAATGGAGAAAATTGAGAGAGAAAGAAAATTTACCTTAATTGAGAGAAGAGGAGAGTGTGATTCTAAAAATGAGAGAGACGAGAGGAGCTTGTGCGAGATCGAGAGAAAAGTTCAAGAGAGACAAGCATGTGCGAGAGCGAGGTTCAAAGAAAACCTCAAGAGAGACGAGCGCGGGCTGAGAGAGAGAGAAAAGGGAATTCGGAAATTCCTTCCTTTTTGGTGTTATTTGAAATTCTCTATTTTGTTTTGACATAATTCAAAGTAATGGACAAAAGTGTTAGATAATTGATCAATAATTCAAAGTTATGGATAAAAACATGTTTAGTTATGGATGAATGATCATTTTTGGAATTGTATCTTTTCACGGAGGGATATTCCATATATGAGGCGCCACTGGTGGTGAGAGTGGGACAATAGAAGAAATTATTTCTCTCTCCCAGTTAATAGTAATGGAATTAACTAAATCACAACCAAGAATATTTCCCATAGTTGGATTATATTGGACCTCTATATTCGGAAGTTATATTGGAACCTTTGAGCCTAGCTAATTGAACCCACTTAAGATGGAAAAAAATCAACTCAAAACTTAAATAAAAAACCATTGCCAGTAAAGGAATTAAATGTTTTAGTCCTTTTATTATAACGATTTTGGTTTCAATAATGATTTAAGTAAATATAGTATTTCAATTTTTTTTTATTTTACAATTAAGTCCTACCACTTTTCTTCTACATAAAATTGTTATATTTTTATTTTCTACTTATTTTTTTAATTGAATCGATTAAAGTGTTTACACCTTCTTCCACTCAGAATTCACCAATCAAAACATCATATTTCATCTAACTTTTTTCTTTTTAAAAAAGTACTAAATGTTTCCCTCTCCAAATTCTAACCACATAATCCTACAAAATCTATCAAACTTTATCAAATTTCCATTGAAATTCCAATTGCTAGACTTTAAAAATATTTATATTCCAAACTTATCATAAAATCCCAAATATTTAGATAAAATAATGAGATTTGTTGAATTTTAACAATATGGAGACTTGATTAACTACAAAAATTAGAAGATCAAAATTGTAATTGATTAGTAACTTTAGTTGTAACATCTCGGAAATTAGGACTCTAAGAAATGTAAGAGAAATCACAGGTTAAGAACTCTATTCAGAGGGAGAGAATAGGAATTGAAGAAAGGCTATGAATTCTAGAAAGAATCCTAAACGTAGAGTCCATCATTAAGTCCTTGTTTCCAATCATAAATGAACTTAGGAGAAAATTATGCTAGGACAGGGGGATTATGTTTTTAGTAGTGAGGAAACAGAGGAAAAACATTGTGATGAGCGTATTTTAATAGACATTCAACGCCTTTAACCTTAGCTTTATTGGATTGAATTGAGGATTTATATTATTGCTCACTTGGAATGTACCCTGTTGGACTTCAATTGAAGTTGCTTAATTTCGGATTTTAAGCCTAATGACCTTTGTGCACTAATTTGATGATATCTAGAGTTGTAGGTGGACGATGTAGGTGATTATAGTTGCATTAGAAAGCTAAGATTTGGGGCTTTCATTTTGATATGCTACACGATATAGTAACACTCTCTTATTTCGCTCAAGCGAATGATTTCTCGCTTGAGAGAAAATATCAACAAAAACAGGGGTCTGGAATGTTATCATCTTCGCTTGAGCGAAAATTCCTTCACTCAAGTGAAAAATCGGTAAAATGCCATTGTCTTGTCTTCGCTCAAGCGAAAATACGTGCGACCAATTTTTAAAAACACTTAAGTTAGGGCTTCTCTAATATTTTCTAATATTCCCACTCACTCTAGAGAGAGTTTAGAAAGGGAAGGAGCTCTCAATCCCTTAGAGTGAAGGAGGAGAAGAGAACTCATTCCCTCACCCCACAACCCCTTTCTTTTCTCTTTAAGCTTGGTTTAGGTGAATATAACTCACACACCCACCTTCATTCTTGTTTGAACGGTCTTCCATGATCCTTCTTCTCTAATCCCTCCCTATTCTTGCTTGTATGTGGTTATATGATGATTAGGGTTGTCCAGCGGTTGGGTTCGGGCCCAATAAATCCCAACCGCTGAAAATCGAATATATGCATATAATAGACCATTTCCGACCGCATGTGTATTTGGTTAGGTAGGGTCTCAGGTGAATAGTACATCGGGTGTGAACGAGTGGGTAGATTCGGTTTTGGGCTTACTTAATTTTTTTGGGCCCAACAAAAATTGGAATAAAAATGTAGAATTTTTATTTTTTTGTATTTATGTTTGTTACAGATTATAACAAAAAGATATTACAGATTGCATAAAAGGAAAAATTATTACAGAAATAGATAAATTACAGAAAGTCAGAAACAAAAAACAAAATTTATTACAGATTATAGAGAAGATTATTAGTTATCACAACAGAAAAATACAAAAAAAAATTACTTTACAAATTACAGTATCAAAATTTAAAAAAAAAATAGAAACAAATTCCATTCCCAACTGTGCACTTCTCTTGTTGCACTCTTCCCTCATCACTATTTTCATAGTTTCCTTACATATCTCAGTTACACAGTCCAAACAGGAATAGAAATAGAAAGTAAGAATAAAACAAAAAAATAGAAAAAGAGGGAAGGAAGCGGTGAGGGCGAAGATTTGGAGGGGGAAGGCGCAGATTTGACCGATCGTTACGGAGATGCAGCGGTTGATGTCGTCGCACCATTTCCATTCTTTGCCGTCTGAATATAAAACGTTTGCGGTAGCGACGTTATGGAGGAAGTGCCTTATTTGCTGGCTCCAGCGAGCAATTGTTACGCTTCAGCGGTAGGACTGATTATGGAGGAGTAGGAGGACTGATGGTGTTCTGGCAAGCGAACCACAAAACCAGCAGTATAATAGTAAGTAAAAGTATCGTATCCACAGGGAACGGTTATTTATGTAGAACAAAATCGTATTTATCAAGGGAAAGCAATAGTTTAGAGAGTATGATTGCAGAATGGTAAGAAAGTAGACAATTAATTGGAATTAGAAAGGTAGAGTTAGAGACACTTTACTTGGATCAGGATTGGATTTCATCTCATCACACCCATTGTGCATATAAAGACTACTTATTTATGTTGGTATACTCTATAAAATATGTAGACAAACTTTATTGCTAAGACCCCGAGTTACCAGCAGCCTCACACACTCAAAGGTAATCCATGCGGGCTCTCCCAGGCGACAGACTTACCCTCGGCTTATTTTGCTCTCTTTTGTTCTGTTTGTAAAGAATTAATTGAAATACGTGGCCCTATGAACTGAATATACCTTCACTCCAGTACTGTCACTACCTTCACTCATTAGATATACTCATCTCTCGACTCCAGGATTGACAAACAATTAACCCTTTGCTATCGATACTAAGGCCTATCCTCTAAACGCCTTCGCTAGAGTACTCACACTACCCATCGCTCATTAGTACGCTCATGTTTCAGTCACAGAGTATCAAGTAATCTTATTCAATCAGAGAGTGAGTTTCTTCAGAATCCTCTCCCCCACTCTCGCTCCTAATCTAAACTATAAGAATAGAAAAGATTAGCCTATAACTCCAGACGCAAGCGTGGGAATTAGGAATAAACACAGAATAAAACTACCACCATTATAGATAGGGACCTTATTGACACAATAATATAGCATTTATATACACTCAAGGATAGAATCGATTACATCCAATCCCACCGGAGAGTTAACTACATGAAGTAGCCATACAAACCATCGAAGACGCTGTCACCATCTTCAATCCTCGTGAAGCGCTTCTCCTCTCCTACTCTAAACTTAGCTAGAATACATTACAAATTCACTAAATCTGTAACTTCCTAACCTCGTCCCCCTTAGGACTGACGCAAGAGGTTTCTATTTATAGATAAGGAAAGACAAAGCAAATTTGGGAAGAGATCTTCTTAAAAACAGCAACTGGGACGTGATCTGCGTGTTCTGCGCTTCAAGCTGCGCTACAGCGCAGGCTGTAGCGCAGGTTCCAGAGAGTTGCGCTTCACCTGCGCTATAGCGCGGGGTGAAGCGCAGCTAGCGTCTGCAGCTTTAACTTTCCTCTTTTAATTTGGTGATCTCTCCCCGAGACTGGTTTTCGCTTGTTTGTCCTTCCTTGTTTCCCTTTATTCTTTGATATCTTTGTATTTATTGTGCAATCCTTGTTTATTTGGGAAGCTTGTCTGCAACATCTTTGATTGATTGGCTCTATCTCCTCATTAATGATTCAAATCTTCTTCAAATCCTTAATTAATTGTCCCCAATCAATCTCCAATCTTGCATAAACCCTCCTCATTTAATGTTATTTAATTTCTGAATTGAATCTTTGCAAGAATCCTGCAAAAATCAGCAATAAATCTATTAAAATAGCATCAAATTCAAAACTAGGATTAATAAATACAAATTATTAAATATTAAAAAAAAGGGATATAAATGGGATAAAATTACCATTTTAACCTTGATAAGTGAAATAAAATATATACTAAATTATCAACTATTTTTCACTTATCAAATTCCCCCCAACTTGAATTCTTGCTTGTCCTCAAGCAAGAGACCTCTTTGCATTCAAAATCAATTCTAATCCTAAGTGTATTTTTATAAAAACAAAAACTAATTCAAGGTAATCATTCCTCAACTCCTTCCTAAGCAGAAGTCACTTCCCAAACATAAGAAAAAATCAGAATCAAGAGATATTACCAATCAGCAGTTAGGATAGAAATACAACATCAATTAAACTTTCTCAATAATAGCAATTAAAGCAGTAAGTGATAAACCAAGGAAATCTCTCATTCTCATGGGTAAGTGTTTCCCTCAATCATTTTCACCCACTATTGAACAACTAGAATTGATAGTCGTTTCCAAGGTCTGAACCTGCAAGCAGTTAGTATGGATCAAAAGGTCTTTCTTTAGGTTGTAATGAGGCTGGGCTATCAAGAAACATGGTTTTTCTGGATATTCAAAGAACACTTTGAATAGAGAGCATCTTGTGGTTGTGCTTTGGAACTTCTCTCAATTCACCTGATGATTCTTGAATGGTCACCCTTTTTCAACTTTGGCCTCTTCTTTTGAAGAATTTTCTCCCCCCAACTTATTTATTTTCCACACTTTGTACAGATGTTTTTTTTTTACATAACATAGAGAACAATATATAACTTATTTTTGGTGGGGGAGAATCCTTTATTTGTGATTCCTTGTGCCTTCTCTTGGATTCCTTGTGACCAACCTCTTTATCAATTGCTTGTCCCATTTTGTTGTGGTGCACCTTGCTCTCTATCCCAAGTGTTAAGGGACAAGGTATGATCATTGATCATTTATAATGATAATGGCTAGGGTGCATCAAAAGAAACATTAAAAGCTCAATTGGGCAATCAATAAATGGAAAAATTAATGCAGGGTTGGCTATTTGGCACTGAGCAAAATATTAGAATCACAAAGTTGTGCCATGATCACTTCCATACCTTCTACCAGCAAGACAATTTTCAGAAACTCAAGCAATAACAATTGACAAGCAGCGGTGAAAAGCTCTCAATATAAGTGTTTAAGTGTTTAGGGCTCTCAGCTCACCGGTTGGGCTAAATTTCCTTGCTAAAGCACTTACTGGATTTAATAAACTACCATGATAGATTCTCTTGAGAAGTACTCTAAACCTAACTGATTATGGAATTAGTCACAAGACCCTATCATCTTTCCTAGATTGGTTAGTTAAACTACTTATTTACAGAGAATTAGAATAAATTACCTTGATTCCTAAGGTCCTAAAATCCTAAAATTTTAAAAATTTTAAAAATTCTAAAAATTTAAGAAAAATATGAAAAACAAAACAGAAATCCTAAAAAAAATCTATAAAAATAATAGAAACTAAAAGAAAAACTAAAAGAAAGAAAACACCAGTATCAATCTTCATCCTTTGTATCTTGTAAGTCCTAGTTCTACCGCTGCTCCATCCTCCCCTGGGAAAATAGGCCTGTCCCCAGGCCACTGCAAGAATATCCAGATTCTTCAAGCAGCAAGCTTGGTTATGGGTCTAGTACTCCTGATTGGTCTGAGGTCAACTAGTCTTTATAATCGTAGCAGTCTGTGTAATTCATAAAAAATAGAGAAAATGAAGATTTCAATTGGAAAAAGTAAAAAATAAAAATAAAATAAAAAAATATATCTGAAAGTTTCAAAATTGATGGAAGTTTGTGAGTGGAAAGAGTGAAAAGAAAAGCTTAGGAAGTAGTACATGAGAAAATAAAATATATATATATATATTTTTAAATTTCGTATCCTGCGCTTCACCATGCGCTATAGCGCAAGTGAAGCGCAGAATACAGTGACTAAAATTGCATTTCTGCGCTATAGCGCAAGTTGAAGCGCAGAAAACAGAATGCAATTTTGTAATTTTCAGTCACGTTTTCTGCTACTTCCTAAAAAAATTTATTTTCCACAAACTTATTCCAATCAATTTGGAAAATTTCCTGAATCAAAAATCCTAATTAAAAACAAGAAAAAAAATATAACTTAAATTAATTAAAAACTTTAAAAATCTCTGGGTTGCCTCCCAGGAAGCGCTTGTTTAACGTCTGATAGCTCGACGCCTGTCCTGTCAAGGTGGCTGAAACTGAAATATTTTGATGAACTTGTGAGCTGCACCCTTCCTTTCTTTGGCCCTTGAACTTCCCCATACTTTTGCCTTGGAGCAATCTGTAGTGTGAGCTGACCTTGACCATTGTAGCTTCTTTCTGGAATTAGACCATGTCTCTGACTCCCGTGGCTTGATCCTTCTTGTCTTAGATCGGAGTTCCCATATTGACTCTGGATGCTTTTCTCTCATTCTAGGCTTCCTCAGAAATTCGGAGCCTGGCAATTTTGTTTGAGTTTTGGAAATAGCATCAGTCTTTTGTAATTTGGGGATACCTCTGTCAATATGAAACACAAGGCTTTCATCTTTTGAGCTCAGTTTATATTTTCCCTGATCAACATCAATAATCATCTTAGCAGCTTTCATGAAAGGTCTTCCTAAAATTAGGGGGACATCAGTATCCTCCTCTGTCTCTGCAATGTAGAAGTCTACAACATATGCAAATTTATCCACTTTGATTTGAACATCTTCTATTATCCCATAGGGGCATTGGGCGGATTTATCTGCAAGAAGCAACTTCACCCTTGCAGGCTTGACCTTCACATTACTCAACTTGTTAAAATACGATAGCGGCATCAAATTGATGCTCGCTCCAAGATCCAATAAAGCTTGAGTAGGAGGTAGATTACTAATAGAGATAGGTATAGTAAACTTACCTGGGTCAAATGACTTACTTGTGATAAAGACCTTTTATTCATGATATTCTTCCTTTTGTGCTGCTTTTTCTTCATCTTGCTGAACAATCTCCTTGGATGTGTCATCCTTGGGCGGTTGTTCTTTATGGATGATTGTACTACATCCTGCTTCCAGTTCTACAGTCTCTTCAAGGATCTTCCTCTTCTTGGTCAGCACTTCTTTCATGAACTTTGAATAGAGTGGCATTTGATTCATAGCTTCCAATAGGGGAATCTTGATTTCCAGCTTCTTCATAGCATCTAGAAAGTTGAAAAACTCTCTATCTTGGCTCTTCTTGGTGGGAATACTAGGGTAAGGTAGCTCTCGGTGATAAAGTTTCGGTGAAGGTTCTTTTTCTTTATTTCTTGATTTAACCTGGTGCTCTGGTTCATCTCTCTCTTTGTCAACCTCTTGTTCCTTTCTTCCTAGGACCTCCTTTTCTATTGTCAAGTTGTCACCAATACCTTTTCCTATTTCCTTGCCGCTTCTAGTGGATATTGATTTGCAGACTACTTGTTGTTCAACGAACTCCCTTCTGATCTTCTCCACTTGCTTTGCTAGATGCGTGAATGGTTCTTGTATTGCTTTCTGAGTGGCTGTCATATCTTGTGTGAGCCTGTTGAGCTTTTCTTCAATCCTGGAGTTGATATCAGGCACTGTGGTGCTGTTCCCTTGATTCTGATTTTGGTCATGGCTCTCCTGCTGTCTAAGAAACAAACTTGTTCCATCTGGAACTCAGGGTAAGCGCAATGCCCATTGGGGTGATTTTCTTTACAAAAGTCGCATACCAAGCTTGAAGTCACTTCTGCGGCAACTTGCATCACTTGCTGTTGTTGGAGGATCATTTGCACTTGTTTGCTTAACTTCTCCATTTGTTGCTCGAGGAATTTGACATTATCTTGAAGAAGTTCTTCTTTTTGAATGTACTGTCCCCAACATGGATCCTGTTGACTGCGCAGAGCACAGTTGTCAATGACTCTAAGTGCCTTTTCTACGTTCACTGATAGAATTGTTCCTCCTGCTGCGGCATCTATGAAGGATTTGTACTTTGGCTTGAGTCCATTGCAAAAAGTGTTGATTTGTATAGCATCATCAAAGCCATGATCAGGGCACTTATGCAGCAAGGATTTGTATCTCTCCCAAGCTTCATATAAGGGTTCGTTTGCTTCTTGCTTGAAGGAGGAGATGTTGGTTTGGGCTTGAAAGTAACGTGGTAGGGGAAAGAATTTTCTCAAGAACTTCTCTTCTACCATGTTCCAATTATTCAGACCTTGACTAGGTTGTGACTTCAACCACTCCTTAGCTTTCCCTGTAAGAGAAAAGGAAAATAAACGTAAGTGAGCAACTTCTTTGTCTTTTTCCTCGAAACCCATAGTTTCAACTAAAGCAAAAAATGTAGCCAAGTGGTCATTTGGATCTTCGTGTTCTAATCCTGCAAACTGATGAGCTTGAACACGCTGGACATGTGATGCTTTTATTTTCAAGGAATTTGGGTAAGTTGGGAGGACAATACGTAGCCCTTGATGCCTCATATAGTCCCCCAAGACTCTTTTTGGTTGAGTGTCCTCCATATTTTTCATTTACTTCACTTGGGGTGGTTGAACAGAGAATGTTGAGATTGTCTCTTTGAAATTTGTCCCCTTATTCTGTTACCTGTTTTCTCAGGAGAAATAATCAAGATGCTCAAACAAAGAGAAAAATAGAATAACAAAGAATAATAATATATTTTTTTTATTTTTTTAATAAATATTTATTTATTTATATATATATATTAATAAATAATAAAAATAATAAATATGTATATATATATATATATTTTTTAATAATAAAATTAATAATATATATTTTTTTTAAGAAAATAATTAAAATAAAATAATTAAAAATAACTTATTTTTGTTTTCTTCTCGACTTTTCCTTTGTCTCCTTTCCTTGTTTCTACTTTTGTTCTTCCTTGATGTCCTTCCTATTTCTGCTTCAATTGATTGGGGGACACCTGGCCTCTCAAAAACATAAACAGGAAACTAAAAAAAAAAGTAAGTGTGGAAGAAAGATAAAAAAAAAATAGAAAAACTAAAAATTTCCTAAAATTAATACAACGTTCCTAAATTATGGAGAATCTTGAATTTGTCTCCTTGCCCTCTTTCTCTTTATTTGGTCACTTCTCTCAATTTCTCTCGAGACACCTGTCTTTCACAAAAACACTATTCAAGAAGCTCAAACAAATGTTAGCTCAGGAAAAAGGAACAAAATTATTATCTATTTATTTTTTTATTTTTATATTATTTTTATATTTTTTTAAATAATTAATATATATATATATTTTTTAAAATGAAAATATTTTTTTTAAAAAAACGAAAAATATTATTTATTATTACTATATATATATTATAAAAGAAAGTAAATAAAATAAGATAATAAAGTATAATAATCAAAAGTATAACTTTCCTAAATAATAAAGTTTCCTAAATTAATAAGAATAATAAATAAAAGAAACCCTAATATAGATATCCTTGAAATAATAATAAGAAGAATAAAAAAAATCCTAATAAAAAAAATAAACAAAAATCCTAAGATAGATACACTTGATAAATAGACCTCGGGGTTCTACACAAATTAGAACTGTTCCCCGGCAACGGCGCCAAAAATACTTGATGGTGTTCTGGCAAGCAAACCACAAAACCAGCAGTATAATAGTAAGTAAAAGTATCGTATCCACAGGGAACGGTTATTTATGTAGAACGAAATCGTATTTATCAAGGGAAAGCAATAGTTTAGAGAGTATGATTGCAGAATGGTAAGAAAGTAGACAATTAATTGGAATTAGAAAGGTAGAGTTAGAGACACTTTACTTGGATCAGGATTGGATTTCATCTCATCACACCCATTGTGCATATAAAGACTACTTATTTATGTTGGTATACTCTATAAAATATGTAGACAAACTTTATTGCTAAGACCCCGAGTTACCAGCAGCCTCACACACTCAAAGGTAATTCATGCGGGCTCTCCCAGGCGACAGACTTACCCTCGGCTTATTTTGCTCTCTTTTGTTCTGTTTGTAAAGAATTAATTGAAATACGTGGCCCTATGAACTGAATATACCTTCACTCCAGTACTGTCACTACCTTCACTCATTAGATATACTCATCTCTCGACTCCAGGATTGACAAACAATTAACCCTTTGCTATCGATACTAAGGCCTATCCTCTAAACGCCTTCGCTAGAGTACTCACACTACCCATCGCTCATTAGTACGCTCATGTTTCAGTCACAGAGTATCAAGTAATCTTATTCAATCAGAGAGTGAGTTTCTTCAGAATCCGCTCCCCCACTCTCGCTCCTAATCTAAACTATAAGAATAGAAAAGATTAGCCTATAACTCCAGACGCAAGCGTGGGAATTAGGAATAAACACAGAATAAAACTACCACCATTATAGATAGGGACCTTATTGACCAACAATATAGCATTTATATACACTCAAGGATAGAATCGATTACATCCAATCCCACTGGAGAGTTAACTACATGAAGTAGCCATACAAACCATCGAAGACGCTGTCACCATCTTCAATCCTCGTGAAGCGCTCCTCCTCTCCTACTCTAAACTTAGCTAGAATACATTACAAATTCACTAAATCTGTAACTTCCTAACCTCGTCCCCCTTAGGACTGACGCAAGAGGTTTCTATTTATAGATAAGGAAAGACAAAGCAAATTTAGGAAGAGATCTTCTTAAAAACAGCAACTGGGACGTGATCTGCGTGTTCTGCGCTTCAAGCTGCGCTACAGCGCAGGCTGTAGCGCAGGTTCCAGAGAGTTGCGCTTCACCTGCACTATAGCGCGGGGTGAAGCGCAACTAGCGTCTGCAGCTTTAACTTTCCTCTTTTAATTTGTTGATCTCTCCCCGAGACTGGTTTTCGCTTGTTTGTCCTTCCTTGTTTCCCTTTATTCTTTGATATCTTTGTATTTATTGTGCAATCCTTGTTTATTTGGGAAGCTTGTCCGCAACATCTTTGATTGATTGGCTCTATCTCCTCATTAATGATTCAAATCTTCTTCAAATCCTTAATTAATTGTCCTCAATCAATCTCCAATCTTGCATAAATCCTCCTCATTTAATGCTATTTAATTTCTGAATTGAATATTTGTAAGAATCCTGCAAAAATCAGCAATAAATCTATTAAAATAGCATCAAATTCAAAACTAGGATTAATAAATATAAATTATTAAATATTAAATAAAAAGGGATATAAATGGGGTAAAATTACCATTTTAACCTTGATAAGTGAAATAGAATATATACTAAATTATCAACTATTTTTCACTTATCAAGGACGCAGATCTGAAGAGATGTTTGTTGAAGAAGAAAAAATGGCCATAGATCTAGAGTGCGAGGGGCTAAATTAATGTTTAGAGAAGGAAGCAGTAAGGTCGAAGCAAACAAATGGGAACAGAAAGAAAAAAGGTGAAAAACTGAGAATGACAGAAAATAGAAAGAGAGGGGGTGAGCAGAGCGACTGCTTTAAGGATGAGAAAAGGAAAATGAGGAATTTATACCTAGGGTTATGAGACACTTATTTGGTGGACTAATAATAACTGGGCTTGGCCCAAAACTCGTGTGCCTCAGCTTATTTAACGGTCGAGTCGATTTTTGATGGGTGATTTTTTTCTCACCCGAGCCCGACCGTTCAAACCCATGTAAAACCATTTTTTTACCCGACTACCCGATTAAACCCACCCAATTACCTTTTTTTCAAGTCGGGTTGGGCGGGTTGCGGTCAATGAAAAATTTCTGGATAACCCTAATGATGATGATTAATTTGTTGTCTAGGGCTTGGGTGATTATTGACAATAGGAATTGGGGATTTACATGTCTAGCCCTAGGGTTCCCATTCATGGGGATTTTGATAAAGGTTTTGGGGTTTCTTCATAAGTCCATCTTAATGCCATGTAAATATCATGTTCATATCATTGTTAAAATTAATTTAAGCACTCGTGTTTCATGAAATGAAGTTAAGTTAAATACCCTCATGTTTGGCTTCGACCGTCACGGGTCTTGGACCATCATGTTAAAGAAAACAATTTCGGCTTCGGCCATCACGGGTCTAGGACTATCAGGTTAAATGATTAAAATTGGGTTTGGTCTTTAGGTAGTGGCGACGACTTTATGTCCCCAAGGAAGATGTTCCTTGTAGTCTAAACCCAGGTCTAGTTGCATGTCAAGTGATAAGACCCATGTTGTTGGGTTTAGCAGCTCATGTTATGGTCATAGCCTCAAGTTCTTCACTTAATCACATATATGTTTCAAATTGTCCCAAGTTCTTCATTTAATCATATGTGTTAAGTATGCTTGGTATGTTGCATAGCATTCATGTGATGACCAACACTTGCATAATATAGTTATGCTCACTAAGACATTAGTCTCACCCCATGTTTGTGGGTTCATTTTAGATATGCAAAGTTGTTTAGTCGGAGAGTCTGGAACCCCTTAGGTAGACTATTCCACTCATATTATCTTATTTGGGTATTCCATGAGGAAGCTTGATGTTTATGTGCCACTTTCTGGCAATTTTGTTTATATTCTTGTATTTATGCATATGGATATTCAGAACCACTGAGTAGCTTATGAATTATGTAAATTATGATGTATAAATATTGTTCCGCTTATGTAAATGTTGAAATTACATTAAACTTGATGTGTACCTATTTGATGATATCGGTAATGTCACGAAAATAATTCTGTAAATTCATGCATATGCTTCCAATGAGCATTATTTCTAGGTTTATGGAATTAGGACATTACATCAGTGATTTAAAAAATTTAACTCAATATATGAAAGAACATATTGTTTTAAAAAATTTACAAGAATATAAATGTATGGATATATTAAACTTGGAGGTTAAGGAGTTTTAGTTGTAATTAATGATTGTCTCATGTACTACACATTTTTTATTTAAAAAATTATTAAGTTTATATTAAATGGTGAGGATATTTAAGATTAAAAAAATACTTGATAATTAAATTAAAAAGATACTCAGTTAAAATTTAAAAATATAAAAATAGTAGGTGAAGTTAAAAGTGAGAAATTACTTTAAAATATGTACATCCTAATTTAATAAATATGGTATATTGAAGTCAATTCAACCAATCAGAATTCATAAAGAGTGTAAGAATAAGAATAGTATGTGGATAGTAACCCTCTTATATTTAAATAAAAATTTACTCCTTCTAATCTCGAATAATAGTAAAAAAATAATTCGCTAATTAAAATATTAATTAACCTCATTTAATTTTTTAATGTCTTTTAAAAAATTAATTTCATTCCTAAATTATCCTTCATGAAAAATATCAATTTTATTGGAACTTGTTTCAAATGGAAATAGTCTCTCACTAATCTATCTATCTATTTATCTATACTATTACAATTGGCTAAATTTTTTTGTCACTATTCATTGAGGGGTTAATTTTTTTAATTCCTATAAGTAATAAAGTTAAGAGTACTAAATCTAGCCTAACCTATAAGATACATAAATAGTAGGTAGATAAATATGGAAAGTTTAGGAGGAGAAAAATAGAAAGAAAAAATAATAAAGAGAAAGAATGTGAAAAATGTGATATGAAATGAAGAGAAAAATGAAAATAAAATTAAGGTGTTAAAGGAAGTGTAAAATCACAAAATGTGAAAAAATTATTATTCTTTTTTAAAAGTATTAAAACTTTGATAGTTAACTTTTGGATTTTGAAGTAGAAAAAAGAAAGAGAGATAAAAAGAAAAAATTAGGCTTAAAAAATCTTATATATTTTAAAATTAAACTATTAAATACATAAATACATTACATGTTGTTGCAAATGAAAATATATATAAATAATAGGAATTTAAGTAACCACAAATAACATGACAACACTAAATATTTTGAATGAATACAAGAGGAATGAAAATCACATATACTCCCTCAATTCATTTTTATAAGGCACCTTTTAGAATTTTTTGGTGTTCCTTTTTATAAGTCACTTTACAATTTGAAGAAAACATTTATTATAATTTTCGTTATTTGCCCTTATTAACTTTAATGTCTTTCCAACTATCAAATGATAGTAGAGTTAGTTAATAATATTAAATAAAGGCAAAACTAGAAAGTTAAACTATTTTCTAAAACTCAAACAAAATAATTAACTAGCTTTAATTAATTTTATTGGTCCTTGTGATTCAATATAGTGTGCCTTGTAAAAAAGAACGGAGGGAGTATATTATATTTGTTTACATTTAAATGTATATAAACTAGATTTTCATTTTTCCCAAAAAATAAGAAATGCGGCACACATTTGGGGACACCTCAAATGAATTTAATTCTATTTAATCATCTCACTCCATTAAAGTTTCAACGAAGACAATTTTTCATTTTTCTTTGTTTTGTTGTGACCATTAATAAAACACTACAAGAAAAACGCAAATTAGCTATTACCATGTAGCGACGGCCTTAATGCATCGCTATGGCGTCGCTACAGCATTAAATGCACTGTTCAGTGCAATTAATACTTAGAGACGGACTAGTCGTCGCTAGGAAGTGACTAGCGACGGACAGGTCGTCGCTACCATTAAATTTTATTTATTTATTTTTGAAAAAAATAAATATAAAATGTAGCGACGACCTGGGCGACGGCAGGCTATCGCTACATTAAAAATAAAATTTTAATTTGCGCGCACATTTTTTTAAAAAAATGTAGCGACGACCATAACGACGGTCAGCTACGTTAAAAAGTTATACACGTAAAAACCTTTCCCCCTCCCCTCTTCCTCCATTTCCAACTTCTTCTTCCTCCAAACTCCCTTTTTCTCTCATACGGCCACCCCCTCTTTCTGTCCCCTCTCTGTTTATTTTGAAAAACTCACCGATTAAAATGTTCCCCTCCTTCATATGATCATTTTGAACCGATCAGTTTTCAAAATAGTTTCCTATAGGTGACTTTAGAGCTCGTTCTAGATTTGTTCCTCCTTCGGAGTCGCAACAAGTAAGGTTTTTTATAGCTTTAATTAATTTATTTGTAATTAATAGTTTTTTTGTTTTATTAATTTGTTAATGTGATATAGGAATTAGGTTTATTTGTAATTAATAGTTTATTTGAAGTTAGTTTTTTTATTAATTTATTTATTTGTAATTAGATTTATTTGTAATTAATAGTTTATAATTTGTAAATAGTTTATTTGTAATTAATAGCTTTAATTAATTTATTTGTAATTAGGTTTTTTTGTTTTACTAATTTATGTTCCAGATCGGTTTGTATAAAACAAGATTAAAACATACAAGAACACGAGGAAGCTGACATAAGAAAAAGCTATATCAGGAGATCATTGGGCGTACATCAGGAGGCAAGCTGTAACACCCTCATCCCATGACGGGCATTACTCGACTAACTTTTTTGTGATCTGTTAAATTCTCTTTTTAAAGAAGTGAAGAAAATCAGTGATTTTTTTTGTAAAGCATATTAGTAAATCATAACTGGGATGGAACTATAAGAACGTATCAATACAACAAATATCATTTCACTGCTATTCCAAATTACAATCGAAGTAATACACATTAAATTGGAGTTTGAACATGCTACACTACAAAAGAAGTGAATCCTCAATTTGACCACACTCTATCTATATAGGGTATTGGTGCTCAAGTACACCTCTAAACACTACCATTTGACTTAAACAAGATCCGGTTCGACCTGAACACCACGCCTATCTTCAGAACAACATGCATCCTTCCAGAGTCCATGCCCTTTTAGGTGCCAAAATAATAACGGACAACAAAAGAAAAACAAGGGGGTGAGAACACTTTACATGAACTCACTTAACGCAGGATATGATAACTAATGTAGACAGACACGGGAAATTCACATAATTCATACAACAATCAATCCAATCATTCACATAGAAAGTCACAACATCATGAAATGATGTGATATGCTCATGCAATGCAAACAACCACGTCATTTACTAAGGATTTCAAGCAACTATTATGTACCATGCAATGCATGAGGGCCCGGGGAAACATCACCATCCGCAGAGCACAACAGCAACTGCACGACCATATATGCACAACGTATCAGGAGTTAGAGTCTGTACTAGCGCCGGTACAAAGAGCATTGCTCATATATATATTTTTTTGGCCAATCATTTTATCCGTCTTCCAGACAATCTCTACTGACCCCGAAACCTTGAGAGCGACAAGATAGTCAAGCCTGACCCCTTCATACTCGACAGTAGGGTGTGAGCCTACGTCACCTGAGCCTTTCTGGAACTTGACTATCCTCAGGGCTGGCGTCCCTTTTGAGGACCCGCTGGAGTTCTTTGCAAAACCCAGTTTACCCGTCCCAACCAGTTTCCCATTGTACCAAGTGTCACTGCCATATTAGGTCGTAAGGTTTTTCACCTTGAATATCAACAATGCTTCATGATGCATGTCACACAAACAATGCTTCGCAGCATACACATCCTTACAGGCAAAGCCCATTGAATCATTCTACGTCACCACTTTTCCCTGTGGTACGACCCGATTCAATGTCTTTCCTTCACAAGGAAAACCAAACAATGCTTTCTCAGCATACACAGTCCTTACAGGCAAAGCCCATTGAATCATTCTACGTCACCACTTTCCTCGTGGTACGACCCGATTCAATGTCTTTCGTCCGCAAGGAAAACCAAACAATGCTTTCTCAGCATACACAGTCCTTACAGGCAAAGCCCATTGAATCATTCTACGTCACCACTTTCCTCGTGGTACGGCCCGATTCAATGTCTTTCCTTCGCAAGGAAAACCAAACCCCATCTCGGGTTAACGCCGCACTCTCTCACTAAGCTTCTCAAGTCTTATGCAAGAAGAGTGTGTTAGTTATAAACTTTTAAGGTAGTTTGTACTAATGTTTTTCTTAAAGTCAATGACCGCTTTCACTTAAGTCCTATAGTTTACTAAGACTTATGGGCGTGTCTTATGAATAGTATTACCTATCTTAATTCATCTTGTATGTTTAATTAGGATTAGGTTTAACCCTCAATTATGATTAATCTTCCTTAATTAGACTATAATTAAACCTAATTCTCCTTAATTAAGTCTTAATCTTTACTTAAGATCCTAATTAATTCTTAATTATTCCTTAATTTCTTCCTTAATCTTGGATCAAGCCTTTTAATTACACTTGATTAAGGTTAATCACAATTAATTAATTCTTAATTACCATTAAGTCTTAATTACTTGATTAATACCTCATTAGTAACTAATGATTAAGATTAAGGATAATCTTCATTAGGGTTAATTAACTTTAATCTTAATTAATTTCCTTCACTTAATTAACTTAAGTGGGTTGGGTTAATCAACTTAGGCAAGTTGGATTAATAAACCCACTAATCTAATTCCAAGTTTTGACTTGATAAATTGGATTAGAGTTGAAGTCCAACTCTAACCTAAGCCCAAGTCCATAAAATATTTTTGGTTGACTTATATGATGAATCATTTTGACTTTTTGAAGGCATTGGGCCTAAACTAAAGGCCAATGGTTAGGTAACTCATAGGAGTCCAATTTTTCACATTACCATCCAATATTATGGATTTTAGGGTGACTTTTAATTATGTTTATTTTTGTATCCGAATTTAGTTTGTAGGAATTACCAAAAATTTGTTTCCAATTAATTTAGTTACCACTTTAAATGGTTATGCTTTTTAGCCTATTGGGCCACTAGGGCCCATAAACACTTTAACATTTTTCTCTTGACCAAATCAAGATCAAACCAAATTCTTTCATGAGTTTCTCATGAACATGCTCAAGAACATGACGAACAAGGATGAACACTATGAGTGTTCATCAAGAACACCAAAATCTAGCAATCTCCAAATTTTCCAAATTCAAGCTGATCATCTACAAGCACATTAATCAAGCAATTTCATCAATAAAACCCTAACTATACAGCTACTGTGTGAACCAAATATCTCCCAACCCGGACTTCGTATCAACGATCCAATTGTTCAAAATGAAGAACCAGATGTCTCGAACCAGCTGTCAAAATTTCAGCCCGATCCAACGGTGAGCGAATCTGCAGTCGTTATTTTACAATCGCAGCTCTATGTAAAAACGGGAAAAATTTCTTTCCAACCAATTTCATAACTTGCATGCAGGGACGGATCCAGAATTCATAGAAAGGGGGGGCCGGAATTTTTTTTTAATGATAAATATTAAATAGTAATCAAATTCATCATATTTTTTATTTAAGTTATACATATAGTACATTCATATTATAAAATTTATGAATAATAACATTTGTATCAAATAAGTTTTTGATAGAAATCACTTAAAGAAATTAAATTTCAATAATTAATATTAAATAAAATCTATATTATAAAAATTAAATGTATTACACTCATTTTATTTAATTTATTTTCAATTATTGCATATATATTAATAATATTTTATTTTTTTTGTATGTAGTGTATATATAATATAGTGGGGGAGGGGGGCCAAGGCCAATACTTGCCCCCTTCCATCCGTCCCTGCTTGCATGCATCCAAAATCACCAAACAAGCACATTTCAAGCATCATAAAAATTTCTAAAACACACATACAAACCACATGCAAACAGCCGAACCATTTTCTCAAGGAAATAGGTTCCAAAAATTCATTTTTACAAAAGAAAAAGGGATAGGGACAAGGATCAAGGGTAATCCTTAACTCTAGTTACCAATCCTACTAGAGTTCAAGGTTCTCTCCCCCCTTTACCTAAGGAAAATCACTCTTGAAAAAGTGCAGCAACTCCAAATATTTTTCCCTCTTTGAGCTCCTCTTGATCTCCCAAGCAATCTTTCTCAAAGGGTGTAGGCTAGATTTTGAAGTTTAAGGTTCAAGAATGGAACCTTTAACTTAGAATGTGAAGGAGAAAAAATGGAGGATTGAGAGAAGAGGAAGAGAGGATCACGGTTTCTCTAGATAGGAAAATGAAGAATGAAACTAATTTTATATGTAGGTTAGAATAAGGTGGACAAGTGTTAAGTGAAGTTATGACACCTAAGGCTTTTCCTTTACTTTTTGACTTTAAGGAAGTGTGTTAAGGAAGCTAACATCTCCCCCACATGCACACACACACACACGGTTTTGAGAGAGTGGTAATGAGGGATGTTGCAGATTTTTCTGGCCCGGATCAAGGGTATTCGGGCTCGGTTCCAAAAAGAGTAGAGGTAAAAGGGTAATTTTATTCCAAAAATTCCCAAAATTTTCCAAAAATTCTAGAAAAATTCCTATAATTGTTCTAACCTATTTTAAGCCTAAAAATGTGATTAGAACTCACTTCTCACTTAAATTTTCTTTTTTCCCAATTCTCCCAGTTTTGGCACACAATAGTCAAATTTTTAATAAGAGTAAGTAGATAGAAAATTATGGTTTTACATACAAAAATTCTATAAAGTTATAAATAATCCACTTTTAAGGTTCAAAGTATATTTTCCATATTATTCCGCAAATTTTCATATGTTGGTTAGGGTTACACTGCTAACCAGGGGCATTTTGGTCTTTTTGCCCAAAAGTGCCAGAAAATTCTAAATAAATTTCTAAAAAAATCATTATTAATTATATTAAGACTATTTTGACTAAAAATATAGATCCCTTTTAAGTTTTAGCTTTTTTTCATAATTAAATCTATATTTTCCTTAACTGTATAATTACTAAGGGTATTTCAGGTCATTTTCTCGAACACCTCTCTAAAAAGAAATCATTTATAATTATGGTTGGAAAATTTCAAAAAATAAAATTTTGATTGTTTATCAATAGTTCCTAAATACCCCGTAATTAAATTTTTCTCTCTCTTTTTAAAATTTTCTCTATCTTATTCATATACTGGTAGGGGAAATTGTGGGTGTTACATCTCTCCCCTCCTTTAAGAAATTTTGTCCTCGAAATTTGAAGTTCCTATTGTTGGATAGGGCTAAATCTAGTTTCTTAAGCTTTAAGAGTCACTCTTCTAGTTGGATCATATAACACCTTAATGGTTCCCTAAAAGTTGGATAATCATTCTAAATTTCTCATGGATGTAGGGATGTTATCCTGGATTAAGATCATCCTTGCTTTCAAAGTCTTACCTCTTTCTCTAACAACCAGTAGCGAATTTTGAAACCTTTACCTAACACCTTACTAAAAAAAATTCTGGTACGATCTAATATCCCATCTAACATAAGATTTGATCAGGAACATCTATTTTCGATGAGCAGATCTTATCAAACTTTCCACTATCATTCATACTACCTTATTTATAACTAGAGTGCTAAGTTAATCCTTTATGAGGTGTGCTACTATGCTACTCCGTCTCCTTCCTCGGATATTTGACAAACAACTAGACACTCCCTTTCAGCTTATAATCGACATAGAGTTATAATACCTAATGAAACGCACAGTTTCAATCTCTAAGTCAAATCGCTAAATTTTCCAATAAAAATTATCTTAAGAATCACCAAAGTATGTCCCTTACAATAACTATTTTCCTTAACATTTTCTTCTGATCCCCAATGACCTCTCGCAAAATCTTGTTTTCTGACAACTCTAAAATGTTCATTTTCCTTCACCATGTGTGAATATCTAATTCCACAATAGTCACAAGTGCTGTTTATTATACCTATGATTACATTAGTTCCCTTGGTCTTAATGTCAACACTCTTACTGATCTAGTTAATCTTCCATCACTTCCTTGTATAAAGATTCTAAGTTCTTTCTTTCTCAAGAATCTTAAATTCATTCCTATCCCAATAAGATGAAATCCTTCGATTCATGTATCAATTTGTTTTTGCTTTACCTATCACTGCATATTGTTGTAGGGTCTTCCTACCTAAAATATCAATCAACACTTATAACCAAGGTTTAACTCCATAAGCTGTTACTCCCAAGAAGGTCTCACCATTCATCATCACCTTGTGTCCTTTTTACCGTAAAACTACGCCTTTTATAACCACACGTATCCTTTTCCTAAATAAAATGCATCTCAAGGGTCTTACTTCCGTCTAACTAATGTTTATAATTAGACAGTTCCACTTATAACCTACATGTCCCTAATAATTAACCCCGAGATTATTCCAAGGGATTCTGTACATACTGCTAGGTCTTAGAAATGGGTGAGAACGTTGCATGAAGAGAAATTGGCTTGAATGAGGCTAGAATTGTAACATCCCAAATTTTATTAAATAAAATAAAATTAATAAAATAAGAGAAGTAAATAGATAATAGTATTAATAGTATTAGTTATTTTAGTAATAATGATATTTCTAATTAAAAAGAGGATAAGTGGGTTGAGATTGGGCCCAGCCCAATTAAGTATTTATTTAAGGAGGGGTTCTTAGTTACCCTAATCCTTATTTTTCAAATCGTCGGAGAGCGAAACGCTAAGGATGGGAGAAACCGAGTCTCAGGAGAAGGTTGCTGGAGAGTAATCATCAAGAACCAAAAAAAAAGTCTTCCTTGCTGTTGTTCGATCTACACTTAAGGTACGGTGGGGGAGAGGGTGCTGCTTGTATGTGCATGTGGGGGTGCTTGGGTAGTGATTTAAGACTTAAAATTCGTATTGATATATGTTTATGTTGAGTATGCATGATGAAAACTGTTGATTGATGTTTGATTTTATGAATCTTGATGAATTCTTGGGTGGAATTGAAGAGGATATTGAGAATAATAAAAAGGGGTAAATAGAGGTTTGATGATTTGGAGTTTTGATGGATTAACTGTATAATCTGTGGAAAGATTGGTGTATTTACTGAGTTTAATTGATATAAACGTATATGAATGATGTTTTAACAAAGAGGAGTGATTAGAGATCGAATAGAGAGGTTTAGAAGTGGCAAAAATCGCGAGAACTGCGATCTGCGTCGCGGGTAATCGATTACAGAGGTCTGTAATCGATTACCAGGGATTTCTGGGCAGCCTGGAGTGCTGTTCGCTTGCAGGTAATCAATTACAGAGATGCTGTAATCGATTACCACGGTGTTTGCTTGCAGGTAATTGATTACAGAGATGTTGTAATCGATTACCAGAGTGTGTGCTTGCAGGTAATCGATTACAGAGGGTGTGTAATCGATTACCAGATCGCTTTGCTTGTAGGTAATCGATTACTGGAGGCTGGTAATCGATTACCAGTGTGGATTTTGTGATCTTAGTGCTTGATGATGATTGTTATACCTTGATTTTGGTGTGACTACGATGGGTGTGATTTGATGGGTATATAATGATGCATTGAGCATAAGATGAGTGTTATGATTATGATGATGATGATTAATGATGCTTATAAGATGATGATTATGATGCTTATATGATGATGATAATTATGATGATGATTATGATGCTTATACAATGATGATTATGATGCTTATGATGCTTATATGATGATGATAATGATGATAAATATGATTGATGATGTGTGATGATGTTAACGATGACGATGTATATAACCTTACGATGTTGATGATGCCTTGAGCATATGAGATGATATCTGAGTTGTGCGGGCCCAACGAGGGGGTACAACTCAGGAGGTGAACTGCACAGACCCAACGAGGTGGTGCAGAGACCATGATGGGGCGTTCGATGCACGGACCCAACGAGGGGGTGCAACCTAGGAATGATAGAATTGTACTGACCCAACGAGGGGGTGCAACCTAGGGTCGAATGTCGTTGTGCGGGGCCAACGAGGGGGTGCAACCTATCAGTTCGTGTGGTGACACCGGTAGACTATCATTGGTAACAACTAGGGTGATTGACGAGGTGCGCCCATTGTGTGGAGTTCCAAGTCATGATCCTTGGTACGAGGTTGAGGAGTTTCGGTGTATATTATGATGGATGAACATGTGTTATATTTAATGATGAAATTGAATTATATGATGATGATATGAGTATTAATGATGAAATGATTATTATGTGTTGAGAATAGAACATGTGTTTTCTTGGTGAATGATGATGTGAGATTCATATGAGGATATCGATCATTTGTTATATGATGAATTATAGATGATTATTATATGATGAATTACTTGATGTTTGCGTATGTGGGTGGTTAATAATGATGTTGTTTATATGAGGGTGAGGATAGGGTTGTCTCCTATGTGTATGTATGAGTGGTATTCTTTTCCTCACCGTTACACTGTGGTTAATTTTACAGGTGATGATGATGACACGATTGGTGTCGAGTATTGATTGAAGGGAGTGTCGCTCTGATACATGTGACATCAGGGCATATTATTGGGGGTTTTTACTTTATGTTTCTAGTTAGGAAATGACTTTGTAAACTATTTTAAGTGCCTTACATGGCCAGTTGGATATTTTGATGTTAATGCCGCTGCTTAAAGTATTTTGAAACAGTCGACTTCTATTTCTATTTTATATGAGATAACTTTTAAATGAATGAAGTTTTAAACAATGAGAAATGTGAACCTTTTTACCCGTTGTGGGACGTTATCTTTTCCTATATCTCGATTTATTAATTGTATAAGAGCTTGAGGTAGAAGGGTGTCACAAGAATATTGGGTTTACTGAGGAGGGAAAGGAACATCAATGATAACTGATCCAGATGGAATTACTAGACACTTATAGCATTCACAGTAAGGTCCAAAGCAGATTGTAAGATCACCTATAGTCTCGATATATAGATAGAGGTAATCTATCTTTAAACCTATCTTAGAGAATATTATTATTTTTATTTTATTCCTTATGGTCATTCTACTTCTACGGATTGCATTTGTCCCCTAGGGCATCCTTACACGAAAACATCACCTACTTATGTGTAGTACTATTCCAATCTTCAAAACCCTGCCTAAATATTTGCCGATTTATATACTCTCCTTTGAGATTCTAAGTCTATTAAGATTAATACACAAACTAATCCTATAAATTGGTATGATCATACTCAATCAACACACCCATAACTTTTACCAAATCCAATCTTAGTCGTTTATGAGATTTCACTCACATACCTCTTTCAATTTATAGAAGCGTCAATCAAGTATATCTCTTAATCATCAAAGTTAACACATACAACAATTCCTCATTGTTTTTCATATCTATTATTTCTACTATCCTCATGGAAGTGTTATCCTTTACTTATTTCATAAAAATATAGTTCTTGTAGTGCTTACTCATACATCTAATTCCTCATCACATGATTTCTTTCTTCAATCTCCTCTGCGCAATCTTGATACTGACAAATCATTTGCTTAGTCATGTCCTATTATTCAACTAAAATTTCTTAAGAATCACATCTGGTGCTATTGGTCTCAACACTTCGACTTTCTTCGTCTTAAATCATGTTTTCCACTTATTTCTATAAACCCTTATGTTATTAATCCATTAGAGATAGCAATCATACTCTATTGTATCTATTAAACTTCAAGCATGACACCTATTCCACAGTCAAACCCTTTCAGACTTCAAGTCAACCAACAAGGTATTCAAATATGCCTTAACTGCTAAGATCCAATCTCAAACCGCATATTTGTCATTCCTATCCTTAACTCCATCACTATTTATCCTGAGTATAGCCCAAGTCATCAATCACTTCTAACTCACTTTAACAAATCAATTTTTTTCTTTAATAATCAAATCCTCAAGATCTATTAATATTAATCCCCAATATCAAAACCTTAACGATTAAACATCAATGATCAATCATCTTAAACCTTGAATTAACAACCTCGAATCCATCATCGATCCCTTAGGTAATTCATCTAAAAGAATGGAGGCCTAACCTTAGTGGTCATCCTACTCTAACTTTTGATATTTCACTCATCACCTCAAATCACAAGTCAAATCAACTATTGGCTATACTAATATACAACATCAGGACCTAGAGGTCTTAGCAAACCCATTTTAGAAGCTTGATTACTTGGTTCATTCTTCAATTCAACTAATTTTTAATGGTAGAACTCTCATGAGGGAAAGAGGAGAGATCTAAGAATAAGGATTATGATAATTCAACTCACAAGGAAGAAACACAGGCATATCTAAGTGCTTTATATATATACATCCCTATATATCTAGGATTTTTAAATAATTAATATTCAAATACATGCAACTTCTATCAAACTCAAAACTCAATTCAATTCCAAACAATAAGCATGCTACAAACTATTGCATACGAGTAGGAAGTAAAGCTTAACATGCTAAAGTCACACAAAACAACGTGAAGCAATCACTTACACACCAGTTCATCAATCCAAACAAAATCATGAAAAGAATTACTTAATTCAAACACATGGGGCTCTACTCATGACATCCACAAGAAGACAAGACCAAATAGACGACATAACTCCATCTCTTTAATTACTCATGTTCATTATACAGATGACCAAGACATCCTTCCTCATCTCCACAACTACTCAAGCTGAGATTATCAGCCTTGTGTTCCCAACACTCACAACTGCAAGTTGTCACACTTCCTCATAACCTGAACAGGCCATTGGGGTGGCCAGTCCCGCTGTCTTGTACCAGAGTAGTTAGAAGCACATCAGCCTTGCCAGACTTCAAAACACCTAAACGGAATCAAACTAGACTCGATATAACCATCAGATCCAAGCTTCACAGTCCGGTTGGACCGAACTGCTCTGATACCACTAAATGTAACACCCCCATCCCATGACGGGCATTACTCGACTAACTTTTTTGCGATCTGTTAAATTCTCTTTTTAAAGAAGTGAAGAAAATCAGTGATTTTTTTTTGTAAAGCATATTAATAAATCACAACTGGGATGGAACTATAAGAACGTATCAATACAACAAATATCATTTCACTGCTATTCCAAATTACAATCGAAGTAATACACATTAAATTGGAGTTTGAACATGCTACACTACAAAAGAAGTGAATCCTCAATTTGACCACACTCTATCTATACAGGGTATTGGTGCTCAAGCACACCGCTAAACACTACCATTTGACTTAAACAAGATCCGGTTCGACCTGAACACCACGCCTATCTTCAGAACAACGTGCATCCTTCCAGAGTCCATTCCCTTTTAGGTTCCAAAATAATAACGGACAACAAAAGAAAAACAAGGGGGTGAGAACACTTTACATGAACTCACTTAACGCATGATATGATAACTAAAGTAGACAGACACGGAAAATTCACACAACAATCAATCCAATCATTCACATAGAAAGTCACAACATCATGAAATGATGTGATATGCTCATGCAATGCAAACAACCACGTCATTTACAAAAGATTTCAAGCAACTACCATGTACCATGCAATGCATGAGGGCCCGAGGAAACATCACCATCCGCAGAGCACAACAGCAACTGGCCGACCATATATGCACAACGTATCAGGAGTTAGAGTCTGTACTAGCGTCGGTACAAAGAACATTGCTCATATATTCTTTTTTTGGCCAATCATTTTATCTGTCTTCCAGATAATCTCTACTGACCCCGAAACCTTGAGAGCGACAGGATAGTCAAGCCTGATCCCCTTCGTACTCGACAGTAGGGTGCGAGCCTACGTCACCTGAGCCTTTCTGGAACTTGACTATCCTCAGGGCTGGCGTCCCTTTTGAGGACCCACTGCAGTTCTTTGCAAAACCCAGTGCACCCGTCCCAACCAGTTTCCCACTGTACCAAGTGTCACTGCCATATTAGGTCGTAAGGTTTTTCACCTTGAATATCATCCATGCTTTATGATGCATGCCACACAAACAATGCTTCACAGCATACACATCCTTACAGGCAAAGCCCATTGAATCATTCTACGTCACCACTTTTCCATGTGGTACGACCCGATTCAATGTCTTTCCTTCACAAGGAAAACCAAACAATGCTTTCTCAGCATACACAGTCCTTACAGGCAAAGCCCATTGAATCATTCTACGTCACCACTTTCCTCGTGGTACGGCTCGATTCAATGTCTTTCCTTCGCAAGGAAAACCAAACAATCCTTTCTCAGCATACACAGTCCTTACAGGCAAAGCCCATTGAATAGTTCTACGTCACCACTTTCCTCGTGGTACGGCCTGATTCAATGTCTTTCCTTCACAAAGAAAACCAAACCCCATCTCGGGTTAAAGCCACACTCTCTCACTAAGCTTCTCAAGTCTTATGCAAGAAGAGTGTGTTAGTTATAAACTTTTATGGTAGTTTGTACTAATGTTTTTCTTAAAGTCAATGACCATTTTCACTTAAGTCCTATAGTTTACTAAGACTTATGGGTGTGTCTTATGAATAGTATTACCTATCTTAATTCATCTTGTATGTTTAATTAGGATTAGGTTTAACCCTCAATTATGATTAATCTTCCTTAATTGGACTATAATTAAACCTAATTCTCCTTAATTAAGTCTTAATCTTTACTTAAGATCCTTATTAATTCTTAATTGATCCTTAATCTCTTCCTTAATCTTGGATCAAGCCTTTTAATTATACTTGATTAAGGTTAATCACAATTAATTAATTCTTAATTACCAATAAGTCTTAATTACTTGATTAATACCTCATTAGTAACTAATGATTAAGATTAAGGATAATCTTCATTAGGGTTAATTAACTTTAATCTTAATTAATTTCCTTCACTTAATTAACTTAAGTGGGTTGGGTTAATCAACTTAGGCAAGTTGGATTAATAAGCCCACTAATCTAATTCTATGTTTTGACTTGATAAATTGGATTAGAGTTGAAGCCCAACTCTAACCTAAGCCCAAGTCCATAAAATGTTTTTGGTTGACTTATATGATGAACCTTTTGACTTTTTGAAGGCATTGGGCCTAAACTAAAGGCCCAATGGTTAGGTAACTCATAGGAGTCCAACTTTTCACATTACCATCCAATATTATGGATTTTAGGGTGACTTTTAATCATGTTTATTTTTGTATCCAAATTTAGTTTGTAGGAATTACCAAAAATTTGTTTCCAATTAATTTAGTTACCACTTTAAATGGTTATACTTTTTAGCCTATTGGGCCACTAGGACCTATAAACACTTTAACATTTTTCTCTTGACCAAATCAAGATCAAACCAAATTCTTTCATGAGTTTCTCATGAACATGCTCAAGAACATGAAGAACAAGGATGAACATTATGAGTGTTCATCAAGAACACCAAAATCCAGCAATCTCCAAATTTGCCAAATTCAAGCATGATCATCCACAAGAACATTAATCAAGCAATTTCATCAATAAAACCCTAACTATACAGCTACTGTGCGAACCAACTATCTCCCAACCCGGACTTCATATCAACGATTCAACCGTTCAAAATGAAGAACCAGATGTCCCGAACCAACTGTCAAAATTTCAGCCCGATCCAACAGTGAACGAATCTGCATTCGCTATTTTACAGTCACAGCTCTATAAAAACGGGAAAAATTTCTTTCCAACCAATTTCATAACTTGCATGCATCCAAAATCACCAAACAAGCACATTTCAAGCATCATAAAAATTTCTAAAACAAACATACAAACCACATGCAAACAGTCGAACCATTTCCTCAAGGAAATAGGTTCCAGAAATTCATTTTTAATAAAGAAAAAGGGATAGGGACAAGGATCAAGGGTAATCCTTAACTCTAGTCACCAATCCTACTAGAGTTCAAGGTTCTCCCCCCCTTTACCTAAGGAAAATCAGTCTTGAAAAAGTGCATCAACTCCAAATATATTTCCCTCTTTAAGCTCCTCTTGATCTCCCAAGAAATCTTTCTCAAAGGGTGTAGGGTAGATTTTGAAGATTAAGGTTCAAAATGGAACCTTTAACTTAGAATGTGAAGGAGAAAAATGGAGGATCGATAGAAGAGGAAGAGAGGCTCACGGTTTCTCTAGAGAGGAAAATGAAAAATGAAACTAATTTTGAATGTAGGTTAGAATAAGGTGGACAAGTGTTAAGTGAAGTTAAGACACTTAAGGCTTTTCCTTTACTTTTTGACTTTAAGGAAGTGTGTTAAGGAAGCTACCATCTCCCCCACATGCACACACACACACACGGTTTTGAGAGAGTGGTAATGAGGGATGTTGCAGATTTTTCTGGCCCGGATCAAGGGTATTCGGGCTCGGTTCCAAAAAGAGTAGAGGTAAAAGGGTAATTTTACTCCAAAAATTCCAAAAATTTCCAAAAAATTCTAGAAAAATTCCTATAATTGTTCTAACCTATTTTAAGCCTAAAAATGTGATTAGAACTCACTTGTCACTTAAATTTTCTTTTTTTTCCAATTCTCCCTATTTTTGCACACAACAGTCAAATTTTTAATAAGAGTAAGTAGATAGAAAATTATGGTTTTACATAAAAAAATTCTATAAATTTATAAATAATCCACTTTTAAGGTTCAAAGTATATTTTCCATATTATTCCGCAAATTTTCATATATTGGTTAGGGTTACACTGCTAATCAGGGGCATTTTGGTCTTTTTGCTCAAAAGTGCCAGAAAATTCTAAATAAATTTCTAGAAAATTCATTATTAATTATATTAAGACTATTTTGACTAAAAATATAGATCCCTTTTAAGTTTTAGCTATTTTTCATAATTAAATCTATATTTTTCTTAACTGTATAATTACTAAGGGTATTTCAGGTCATTTTCTCGAACACCTCTCTAAACATAAATCATTTATAATTATGGTTGGAAAATTTCAAAAAATAAAATTTTGATTGTTTATCAATAGTTCCTAAATACCTCGTAATTAAAATTTTCTCTCTCTTTTTAAAATTTTCTCTATCTTATTCATATATGTAAGGTCCAAGAATCCCTTAAAGAATCTTGATGAATTCTTGGATGGAATTGAAGAGGATATTGAGAATAATAAAAAGGGGTAAATAGAGGTTTGATGATTTGGGGTTTTGATGGATTAACTGTATAATCTGTGGAAAGATTGGTGTATTTACTGAGTTTAATTGATATAAACGTATATGAATGATGTTTTAGCAAAGAGGATTGATTAGAGATCGAATAAAGAGGTTTAGAAGTGGTAGAAATCGCGAGAACTGCGATCTGCGTCGTGGGTAATCGATTACAGAGGTCTGTAATCGATTACCAGGGATTTCTGGGCAGCCTGGAGTGCTGTTCGCTTGCAGGTAATCAATTACAGAGATGCTGTAATCGATTACCACGGTGTTTGCTTGCAGGTAATCGATTACAGAGATGTTGTAATCGATTACCAGAGTGTGTGCTTGCAGGTAATCGATTACAGAGGGTGTGTAATCGATTACCAGATCGCTTTGCTTGCAGGTAATCGATTACTGGAGGCTGGTAATCGATTACCAGTGTGGATTTTGTGATCTTAGTGCTTGATGATGATTGTTATACCTTGATTTTGGTGTGACTACGATGGGTGTGATTTGATGTGTATATAATGATGCATTGAGCATAAGATGAGTGTTATGATTATGATGATGATGATTAATGATGCTTATATGATGATGATAATTATGATGATGATTATGATGCTTATACAATGATGATGGTGATTATGATGCTTATATGATGATGATAATGATGATAACGGTGATTGATGATGTGTGATGATGTTAACGATGACGATGTATATAACCTTACGATGTTGATGATGCCTTGAGCATATGAGATGATATCTGAGTTGTGCGGGCCCAATGAGGGGGTACAACTCAGGAGGTGAACTGCACAGACCCAACGAGGTGGTGCAGAGACCATGATGGGGCGTTCGATGCACGGACCCAACGAGGGGGTGCAACCTAGGGTCGAATGTCGTTGTGCGGGCCCAACGAGGGGGTGCAACCTATCAGTTCGTGTGGTGACACCGGTAGACTATCATTGGTAACAACTAGGGTGATTGACGAGGTGCGCCCATTGTGTCGAGTTCCAAGTCATGATCCTTGGTATGAGGTTGAGGAGTTTCGGTGTATATTATGATGGATGAACATGTGTTATATTTAATGATGAAATTGAATTATATGATGATGATATGAGTATTAATGATGAAATGATTATTATGTGTTGAGAATAGAACATGTGTTTTCTTGGTGAATGATGATGTGAGATTCATATGAGGATATCGATCATTTGTTATATGATGAATTATAGATGATTATTATATGATGAATTACTTGATGTTTGCGTATGTGGGTGGTTAATAATGATGTTGTTTATATGAGGGTGAGGATAGGGTTGTCTCCTATGTGTATGTATGAGTGGTATTCTTTTCCTCACCGTTACACTGTGGTTAATTTTACAGGTGATGATGATGACACGATTGGTGTCGAGTATTGATTGAAGGGAGTGTCGCTCTGATACATGTGACATCAGGGCATATTATTGGGGGTTTTTACTTTATGTTTCTAGTTAGGAAATGACTTTGTAAACTATTTTAAGTGCCTTACATGGCCAGTAGGATATTTTGATGTTAATTCCGCTGCTTAAAGTATTTTGAAACAGTCGACTTCTATTTCTATTTTATATGAGATAACTTTTAAATGAATGAAGTTTTAAACAATGAGAAATGTGAACCTTTTTACCCGTTGTGGGACGTTATCTTTTCCTATATCTCGATTTATTAATTGTATAAGAGCTTGGGGTAGAAGGGTGTCACAAGAATATTGGGTTTACTGAGGAGGGAAAGGAACATCAATGATAACTGATCCAGATGGAATTACTAGACACTTATAGCATTCACAGTAAGGTCCAAAGTAGATTGTAAGATCACCTATAGTCTCGATATACAGATAGAGGTAATCTATCTTTAAACCTATCTTAGAGAATATTATTATTTTTATTTTATTCCTTATGGTCATTCTACTTCCACGGATTGCATTTGTCCCCTAGGGCATCCTTACACGAAAACATCACCTACTTATGTGTAGTACTATTCCAATCTTCAAAACCCTGCCTAAATATTTGCCGATTTATATACTCTTCTTTGAGATTCTAAGTCTATTAAGATTAATACACAAACTAATCCTATAAATTGGTATGATCATACTCAATCAACACACCCATAACTTTTACCAAATCCAATCTTAGTCGTTTATGAGATTTCACTCACATACCTCTTTCAATTTATAGAAGCGTCAATCAAGTATATCTCTTAATCATCAAAGTTAACACATACAACAATTCCTCATTGTTTTTCATATCTATTATTTCTACTATCCTCATGGAAGTGTTGTCCTTTACTTATTTCATAAAAATATAGTTCTTGTAGTGCTTACTCATACGTCTAATTCCTCATCACATGAATTCTTTCTTCAATCTCCTCTGCGCAATCTTGATATTGACAAATCATTTGCTTAGTCATGTCCTATTATTCAACTAAAATTTCTTAAGAATCACATCTGGTGCTATTGGTCTCAACACTTCGACTTTCTTCGTCTTAAATCATGTTTTCCACTTATTTCTATAAACCCTTATGTTATTAATCCATTAGAGATAGCAATCATACTCTATTGTATCTATTAAACTTCAAGCATGACACCTATTCCACAGTCAAACCCTTTCAGACTTCAAGTCAACCAACAAGGTATTCAAATATGCCTTAACTGCTAAGATCCAATCTCAAACCGCATATTTGTCATTCCTATCCTTAACTCATCACTATTTATCCTGAGTATACCCCAAGTCATCAATCACTTCTAACTCACTTTAACAAATCAATTTTTTCTTTAATAATCAAATCCTCAAGATCTATTAATATTAATCCCCAATATCAAAACCTTAATGATTAAACATCAATGATCAATCATCTTAAACCTTGAGTTAACAACCTCGAGTCCATCATCGATCCCTTAGGTAATTCATCTAAAAGAATGGAGGCCTAACCTTAGTGGTCATCCTACTCTAACTTTTGATATTTCACTCATCACCTCAAATCACAAGTCAAATCAACTATTAGCTATACTAATATACAACATCAGCACCTAGAGGTCTTAGCAAACCCGTTTTAGAAGCTTGATTAC
Source organism: Sesbania bispinosa (assembly GCA_026901365.1). Classification (NCBI taxonomy): domain Eukaryota; kingdom Viridiplantae; phylum Streptophyta; class Magnoliopsida; order Fabales; family Fabaceae; genus Sesbania; species Sesbania bispinosa. The sequence goes on along the minus strand of QLOH01000231.1, from coordinate 814,107 downwards.
TTGGTTCATTCTTCAATTCAACTAATTTTTAATGGTAGAACTCTCATGAGGGAAAGAGGAGAGATCTAAGAATAAGGATTATGATAATTCAACTCACAAGGAAGAAACACAGGCATATCTAAGTGCTTTATATATATACATCCCTATATATCTAAGATTTTTAAATAATTAATACTCAAATACATGCAACTTCTATCAAACTCAAAACTCAATTTAATTCCAAACAATAAGCATGCTACAAACTATTGCATACAAATAGGAAGTAAAGCTTAACATGCTAAAGTCACACAAAACAACGTGAAGCAATCACTTACACACCAGTTCATCAATCCAAACAAAATCATGAAAAAAATTACTTAATTCAAACACATGGGGCTCTACTCATGACATCCACAAGAAGACAAGACCCAATAGACGACATAACTCCATCTCTTTAATTACTCATGTTCATCATATAGATGACCAAGACATCCTTCCTCATCTCCACAACTACTTAAGCTGAGATTATCAGCCTTGTGTTCCCAACACTCACAACTGCAAGTTGTCACACTTCCTCATAACCTGAACAGGCCATTGGGGTGGCCAGTCCCGCTGTCCTGTACCAGAGTAGTTAGAAGCACATCAGCCTTGCCAGACTTCAAAACACCTAAACGGAATCAAACTAGACTCGATATAACCATCAGATCCAAGCTTCACAGTCCGATTGGACCGAACTGCTCTTATACCACTAAATGTACCACCCCCATCCCATGACGGGCATTACTCGATTAACTTTTTTGCGATCTGTTAAATTCTCTTTTTAAAGAAGTGAAGAAAATCGGTGATTTTTTTTTTGTAAAGCATATTAATAAATCACAACTGGGATGGAACTATAAGAACGTATCAATACAACAAATATCATTTCACTGCTATTCCAAATTACAATCGAAGTAATACACATTAAATTGGAGTTTGAACATGCTACACTACAAAAGAAGTGAATCCTCAATTTGACCACACTCTATCTATACAGGGTATTGGTGCTCAAGCACACCTCTAAACACTACCATTTGACTTAAACAAGATCCGGTTCGACCTGAACGCCACGCCTATCTTCAGAACAACGTGCATCCTTCCAGAGTCCATGCCCTTTTTGGTTCCAAAATAATAACGGACAACAAAAGAAAAACAAGGGGGTGAGAACACTTTACATGAACTCACTTAACGCATGATATGATAACTAAAGTAGACAGACACGGAAAATTCACACAATTCATACAACAATCAATCCAATCATTCACATAGAAAGTCACAACATCATGAAATGATGTGATATGCTCATGCAATGCAAACAACCACATCATTTACTAAGGATTTCAAGCAACTACCATGTACCATGCAATGCATGAGGGCCCGAGGAAACATCACCATCCGCGGAGCACAACAGCAACTGCCCGACCATATATGCACAACGTATCAGGAGTTAGAGTCTGTACTAGCGTCGGTACAAAGAACATTGCTCATATATATATTTTTTTTGGCCAATCATTTTATCCGTCTTCCAGATAATCTCTACTGACCCCGAAACCTTGAGAGCGACAAGATAGTCAAGCCTGATCCCCTTAGTACTCGACAGTAGGGTGCGAGCCTACGTCACCTGAGCCTTTCTGGAACTTGACTATCCTCAGGGCTGGCGTCCCTTTTGAGGACCCGCTGCAGTTCTTTGCAAAACCCAGTGCACCCGTCCCAACCAGTTTCCCACTGTACCAAGTGTCACTGCCATATTAGGTCGTAAGGTTTTTCACCTTGAATATCATCCATGCTTTATGATGCATGCCACACAAACAATGCTTCACAGCATACACATCCTTACAGGCAAAGCCCATTGAATCATTCTACGTCACCACTTTTCCATGTGGTACGACCCGATTCAATGTCTTTCCTTCACAAGGAAAACCAAACAATGCTTTCTCAGCATACACAGTCCTTACAGGCAAAGCCCATTGAATCATTCTACGTCACCACTTTCCTCGTGGTACGGCTCGATTCAATGTCTTTCCTTCGCAAGGAAAACCAAACAATCCTTTCTCAGCATACACAGTCCTTACAGGCAAAGCCCATTGAATAGTTCTACGTCACCACTTTCCTCGTGGTACGGCCCGATTCAATGTCTTTCCTTCGCAAAGAAAACCAAACCCCATCTCGGGTTAAAGCTGCACTCTCTCACTAAGCTTCTCAAGTCTTATGCAAGAAGGGTGTGTTAGTTATAAACTTTTATGGTAGTTTGTACTAATGTTTTTCTTAAAGTCAATGACCATTTTCACTTAAGTCCTATAGTTTACTAAGACTTATGGGTGTGTCTTATGAATAGTATTACCTATCTTAATTCATCTTGTATGTTTAATTAGGATTAGGTTTAACCCTCAATTATGATTAATCTTCCTTAATTGGACTATAATTAAACCTAATTCTCCTTAATTAAGTCTTAATCTTTACTTAAGATCCTTATTAATTCTTAATTGATCCTTAATCTCTTCCTTAATCTTGGATTAAGCCTTTTAATTATACTTGATTAAGGTTAATCACAATTAATTAATTCTTAATTACCATTAAGTCTTAATTACTTGATTAATACCTCATTAGTAACTAATGATTAAGATTAAGGATAATCTTCATTAGGGTTAATTAACTTTAATCTTAATTAATTTCCTTCACTTAATTAACTTAAGTGGGTTGGGTTAATCAACTTAGGCAAGTTGGATTAATAAGCCCACTAATCTAATTCTAAGTTTTGTCTTGATAAATTGGATTAGAGTTGAAGCCCAACTCTAACCTAAGCCCAAGTCCATAAAATGTTTTTGGTTGACTTATATGATGAACCTTTTGACATTTTGAAGGCATTGGGCCTAAACTAAAGGCCCAATGGTTAGGTAACTCATAGGAGTCCAATTTTTCACATTACCATCCAATATTATGGATTTTAGGGTTACTTTTAATTATGTTTATTTTTGTATCCAAATTTAGTTTGTAGGAATTACCAAAAATTTGTTTCCAATTAATTTAGTTACCACTTTAAATGGTTATACTTTTTAGCCTATTGGGCCACTAGGACCTATAAAGACTTTAACATTTTTCTCTTGACCAAATCAAGATCAAACCAAATTCTTTCATGAGTTTCTCATGAACATGCTCAAGAACATGAAGAACAAGGATGAACATTATGAGTGTTCATCAAGAACACCAAAATCCAACAATCTCCAAATTTTCCAAATTCAAGCATGATCATCCACAAGAACATTAATCAAGCAATTTCATCAATAAAACCCTAACTATACAGCTACTGTGCGAACCAACTATCTCCCAACCCGGACTTCATATCAACGATTCAACCGTTTAAAATGAAGAACCAGATGTCCTGAACCAACTGTCAAAATTTCAGCCCGATCCAACGGTGAACGAATCTGCAGTCGCTATTTTACAGTCACAGCTCTATGTAAAAACGGGAAAAATTTCTTTCCAACCAATTTCATAACTTGCATGCATCCAAAATCACCAAACAAGCACATTTCAAGCATCATAAAACTTTCTAAAACAAACATACAAACCACATGCAAACAGTCGAACCATTTCCTCAAGGAAATAGGTTCCAAAAATTCATTTTTAAAAAAGAAAACGGGATAGGGACAAGGATCAAGGGTAATCCTTAACTCTAGTCACCAATCCTACTAGAGTTCAAGGTTCTCCCCCCCTTTACCTAAGGAAAATCAGTCTTGAAAAAGTGCAGCAACTCCAAATATATTTCCCTCTTTGAGCTCTTCTTGATCTCCCAAGAAATCTTTCTCAAAGGGTGTAGGGTAGATTTTGAAGATTAAGGTTCAAAATGGAACCTTTAACTTAGAATGTGAAGGAGAAAAAATGGAGGATCGACAGAAGAGGAAGAGAGGCTCACGGTTTCTCTAGAGAGGAAAATGAAGAATGAAACTAATTTTGAATGTAGGTTAGAATAAGGTGGACAAGTGTTAAGTGAAGTTATGACACTTAAGGCTTTTCCTTTACTTTTTGACTTTAAGGAAGTGTGTTAAGGAAGCTAACATCTCCCCCACATGCACACACACACACACGGTTTTGAGAGAGTGGTAATGAGGGATGTTGCAGATTTTTCTGGCCCGGATCAAGGGTATTCGGGCTCGGTTCCAAAAAGAGTAGAGGTAAAAGGGTAATTTTACTCCAAAAATTCCAAAAATTTCCAAAAATTTCTAGAAAAATTCCTATAATTGTTCTAACCTATTTTAAGCCTAAAAATGTGATTAGAATTCACTTCTCACTTAAATTTTCTTTTTTTCCCAATTCTCCCAATTTTTGCACACAACAGTCAAATTTTTAATAAGAGTAAGTAGATAGAAAATTATGGTTTTACATACAAAAATTCTATAAATTTATAAATAATCCACTTTTAAGGTTCAAAGTATATTTTCCATATTATTCCGCAAATTTTCATATATTGGTTAGGGTTACACTGCTAACCAGGGGATTTTTGGTCTTTTTGCCCAAAAGTGCCAGAAAATTCATTATTAATTATATTAAGACTATTTTGACTAAAAATATAGATCCCTTTTAAGTTTTAGCTATTTTTCATAATTAAATCTATATTTTTCTTAACTGTATAATTACTAAGGGTATTTCAGGTCATTTTCTCGAACACCTCTCTAAACATAAATCATTTATAATTATGGTTGGAAAATTTCAAAAATAAAATTTTGATTGTTTATCAATAGTTCCTAAATACCTCGTAATTAAATTTTTCTCTCTCTTTTTAAATTTTCTCTATCTTATTCATATATGTAAGGTCCAAGAATCCCTTAAAAAATGTTTTAATGATGACAACCAATCAAGCTTTACTTGGAGTAATTCTGAACTTTAAAGGACTAATGATTTTGTTCAAGTGTATATTCAGAAGATACAGGTAAGCACTTGCAGAAAGTAAAATTGAGCAACAGAAGCAAGAAAGGAATGACACTTATTTAAGAAGGAATGTCTTAGAATTGACATAAGTGACAAATCTGTGACAAACAGATTTAATACATACTGAAAAGCAATGAGAAGTTCTATGTCATCCTCCAGAAGATAGGAACAACTTTCTAAAAGAAGAAGTTATAATGAAATTCTCTTAGAAGGAAGATTCACTTTTAAAATGTAAAAGAAAAGCTCATCACTGGCTGTCAAGCATCAAGACATACTTAAAACAATCTCTGTGAGGCATGAAATTGATTATCAGAAGATGGATGGTTGTTCCTGAGAAGAACCTGAGAATACTAATTCTGTAGAAGGAACAAAACATGTCAGAAACCAAAGAACAGATTGAATTTTCTATCTTCTAAGGTTACAACTGCCTCACAGATCTAAAAATATTCTCAATCAAGTAAATGATGAATGGCAAGGAGACCTGCAAGAAGAATGATACTCCAGAAGCTCTGGAGAAGGAATGAAATGCTGCAAAAGATGCAAATAAGGCTAAAATCATATTAATTTCATTCTTATCATCTTCTCATTATTCCAATGGGTCAATTAACTCAAGAATAAGTGAAAATACTATACTGGAAGATTTTAGCATGCTTGCAGAAGAATTGCCCTGAGAAACAACCCAAAACAGCCTGCAGAAGGAACCTTGCAGAAGGAAGAGCTGGTCAAACTTGACAGCTGAAAAGCTGTACTTGCTGCAGCAGTGAAAGGGACATCTCCTTGAACCCAGCTGGCTGCCCAACGGCTATATTCTTCTCAGCTCTCTATAAAAGGAGGTTTTCTCCACAATTGGAGAGCACATCACTCCAGAAGATACATCAGTTTCTGCTTCTACACTTCTCAATCTTCTGGAAAATTTCTCTCTCCTTCATAAGAGTGTTCTCTGGTCTGAAAAGCTTTGGAGAGAGTCTTGGCTCATCAATTTGCTTCTGCTGTGCAAGTATTGTAATAGTTTGAGCCTTGTTTGTTTGTATTCTTTCTCATATTGTTTGTAAGTCTCAAAAGAGGTGTGCAGGTGCATAGCCTTCTTCTGAGCAGTAATGGAAAGGTTTTCCTGTGAGGTTTACTGAGATTAGGTAATCTCAGTGAGGTTACAGAATCTGCAGAAGGTACTTGCAGCATTCTGGGAAGTTAATCTTCTGTAGAAGGTTCTGCAGTTGATAATCAGTTGTAAAACTGAGTTGGTTGTGTTGTTGTTAGCCTGAAGAGGCAGGTAAAGAATACTAGTGGTAAGGTTACCCAAGAAGATTGTAAGTTGTTTGAAAGAGTGAGAAAATCCTACAGGTGTAGGGACTGGAGGTAGCCTCAGGTTGGAAGAGGTGAATCAATATAAATTTCTGTGTGTCATCTTCTTTACTCTCTCTCTTTATTATTATTGCACAATTTAAGATATATCTTCTAAATAATTAAAACAAGCTAACCTTACCTTCTGGAAGTTTATTTCTTTATACTTAGCCAAGGCAAACCCTTGAGCAAAAAAAGTATAAAAAGAAATTGAAGTTAAAATTTATTCAATCACAATTCAACCCCCCTTCTTGTGATTGAAGCCAAAACTTCAATTGGTATCAGAGCTTGCCTCTAGGGTTGAACTTACTTAACAGTAAGAGAGGAAAAGATTAAGGGATATGGATAATCATGGAGCTGCAATGTTCATACTAGAAGGATCATCCACAAATAGACCACCAACATTTGATGGAAAGGATTACTACTATTGGAAGGATAGAATGAAATTGTTCCTAGAATCCCAAGACATTGACCTTAGGGATATTGTAGAAAAGGGAAATTTCATTCCAGTAACTAGAAGGACCAGAATTCTTGCTCAGCCCAAAGAAGGAGAATCAGAAATACAGCAAGAAGACCCTCAACCAAAAGCCAGAGAAGATTGGACCTAAGAAGATAAGCAGAAGTATCTTCTGAACTCCAAAGCCAAATTTTTCCTTCTTTATGCACTGAGCAGGGGAGAATATGACAAAGTTGCTGGCTGTTCAACAACCAAAGAAATATGGGATACACTTAAAATAGCCCATGAAGGAACAGACCAGGTTAAAGAATCTAAAATCAATATATTGATTCATCAATATGAAATGTTCAACATGGTTGAACATGAGTCTATTGATGAAATGTTTAGTAGATTCACAATCATTATCAATGACCTGAAGTCTCTTGGAAAAAGCTATTCAAACCAAGAGCAAGTGAGAAAGATCCTTAGAAGTCTTCCAAAGATATGGAGACCTAAGGTAACAGCAATCCAAGAAGCTAAGGACCTTTCTGTTCTAAAGCTAGATGAACTGCTTGGTTCACTAAAAGTTCATGAGCAAGAACTCATGGATGAACTACCAAGAAAAGGAAAGTCCATTGCTTTAAAAGCAAACACTTCCAGAAGAAACAACTTGACTCTTACTGAAGTTAATGCTTCTGAAGAAGATGAAACATCATCAGAAAGGGATGATGAACTTGCCTTCATCTCAAGAAAAATCCAGAAGCTGATAAGAAGAAAAGGCAAAGGAAAGAAAAGTTTCAACTTCAAGAAGGAAGGACAGAAAGCTGAAAACTCAAAGGCACAAGTCATCTGCTATGAATGCAACAAGCCAGGACATTTCAAATCAGAATGTCCCCAGCTAAAGAAAGATTCAAAGACTTTCCAGAGAAGGATAGCTATGATGGCAACTTGGGATGACTCAGACAGCTCTTCAAAAGAAGAAGATACTGGAGAAGAAGAAGCAAACTTATGTCTCATGGATGGAAGTGATGATGAAGAAAATGAGGTAATTACTTATACTCCTACTACATACAAAGAATTAGAAGATGCATTTGAAAATCTATTATCTGATTCACACACACTTGCACAAAAATGTGCACTCCTAAAAGAACAACTAGTTAAAACTAAAGAGGAAAATGAAAAGTTAAAAGAAGATAATGATAGACTAAGTAAAACCAATCAATATCTTCAACAATCACACTTTAAGCTATCAGAACAAGTAAGGATGATAAAGAGAACTCTGCAGAAGATACAAATTCTGCAGCACTGCAGAAGGAAAACTATTTTCTGCAGAAAAGGATTGATGAACTACAAATAGATTTAAGTAAATTTTTTAGTAGTACACATAATCTGAATAAATTAATAGGAAGTGATAGAGAAACAACTGATAAAAGTGGATTAGGATTTCATGAAGCAGGAACATAAAAATAAAGAAAATTATTTTCATTCCTGCTAAAAGGCAACCTCCTAATTGTTCTTGGTGTAACAAAATTGGACATATTGATCAAAATTATTACAAAAGAAAGGGAGCTAGAGAAGAAAGGTATCTAACCCTTCAGGACCCAAAAGCATTTGGGTACCTAAATCATTGCTCTATTCTAATGTAGGAAAAAGGAGAATCCCTCAAGAAGAAAGAGCTATGGTTCTTGGACAGTGGCTGCTCAAGACATATGACTGGAGACAAAAGCAAATTCATACTTCTCCACAAAATGGAAGGTTGAACAGTTACCTTTGGAGACAACAACAAAGCTCACATCAAAGGTATTGGAAAGATAGGTATGAAAAATTCTACCCAAATTAATAATGTATATTATGTAAAAGGGTTAAAACATAATCTTCTTAGCATAAGTCAACTATGTGACAGTGGCTATGAAGTTATGTTTCAACCAACATTTTATGAGATTAGAGAAGCATCTACAAAGAAAGTCCTATTTTCTGGTCTTAGAAGCAAAAACCTATATAGCATATGCATAGAGGAATTATCAGATCATACATGTTATGCCTCTTTTGAAAATGATAAATGGACATGGCATAGGAAAGTAGGGCATTTAAATATGAAAAGCATTTCCAAATTATCTAAGCTAGACCTAGTTAGAGGATTGCCAAAAATCAAATTTGAAAAGGATAGAATATGTGATGCATGTGTAAAAGGAAAACATACAAAATCTAGTTTTCATCCTAAAAATGTCATCACCACCAAAAGAATATTGGAACTGATGCATATAGATTTGTTTGGACCTTATAAAACACCAAGTCTAGGAGGAAAGAAATATGGACTTGTCATTGTAGATGACTACTCTAGATTCACTTGGGTTTTATTTCTTACATCTAAGGATGAATCCTTTGATGCTTTCAAATCTTCTCAAAGAAGATACAGAATGAAAGTAGCCATTTAATAGCTTCTGTGAGAAGTGATCATGGAGGAGAATTTGAAAATCATTCTTTTAAAAACTTCTTTGATGAAAATGGAATTTCACACAATTTCTCCTGTCCTAGAACTCCACAACAGAATGGAGTTGTAGAAAGGAAAAACAGAACCCTCCAAGAAATGGATAGAACCATGTTAAGTGATAGTGGCATTCAAAAATACTTTTGGGCTGAAGCAGTGTCAACTGCCTGCTACATACTTAACAGGGTTTCCATCAGAAGCATCTTGAACAAAACTCCATATGAAATATGGAAAGGAAGAAAACCCAGTGTTGGATATTTTCATGCATTTGGATGTAATTGTTTCATTCTAAATAACAAAGAAAATCTTGAAAAGTTTGATGCAAAATCTGAGAAAGGGATCTTTCTTGGATATTCTACAACTTCAAAAGCCTATAGAGTTTATAATATCAAGAATCAAACTATAGAAGAAAGCATGCATGTTGCTTTCAATGATACTAATCCACCTTGTCAAGAGAAACATACAAAAGAATCAGATGATGAAGGTGAGCTACTGCAGAAGCAATCTTCTGACAGAAAAAGCTCTCCAGAAGATACAGGGAAACAGGGATCTCCTGCAGAAGATTCTGCAGAAGATACTGATGTGGCTGAAGAAAGACTTCCTAAGAGTTGGAAGCTAATCACCAATCATCCTCATGAACAAATCATTGGAAGCACTGCAGAAGGAGTCAAAACTAGATCACAACTAAGGAACAATGAAAACAGTTCTGCACTCCTGTCTCAAATTGAACCAAAAAACATAAGTGAAGCCTTAGAAGATGAATCTTGGGTAGATGCAATGAAAGAAAAATTGGATTAATTTGAAAAGAACAAAGTGTGGACACTTGTACCTTCTCCAGAATATCACCCCATTATTGGCACTAAATGGGTTTTCAGAAAAAAAATGGATGAAGAAGGTAAATGATCAGAAACAAAGCAAGGTTAGTGGCTCAAGGATATAATCAACAGGAAGGTATTGATTTGATGAAACTTTTGCACCTGTTGCTAGACTAGAAGCTATTAGAATTCTACTTGCTTTTGCTGCTCACAAAAATTTCAAACTTTACCAAATGGATGTTAAAAGTGCTTTTCTAAATGGTTACATAAGTGAGGAAGTATTTGTGCACCAGCCTCCTGTAAGGTCCAAAAATCCCTTAAAGAATGTTTTAATGATGACAACCAATCAAGAATTACTTGGTATAATTCTGAACTTTAGAGACTAATGTTTTTGTTCAAGTGTATGTATACAGAAGATACAGGTAAGCCTTGTAGAAGGAACAACTGATCAACAGAAGCTAGAAAGGAATGACACCTATTTTAGAAGGAATATCTAAGAATTGACAGGAATGACAAATCTGTGATGAACAGATTTAATACAACACTTAACAAGCATTAAAATGGTTTTTGTCATTCTCCAGAAGATAAGAACAACCTCCCAGAAAGAAGATATTTTTGATAAATCACTTTAGAAGGGAGATTCACTTTTCAAATATAAAAGAAAAGCTTATCACTAGCTGATAAACATCAAAGTACATATAAAATAGTTCCTATAAAGTGTGAAACTCAATCAAGGAAGATAAAAAGTTGATCTGGTGTAGGATCTGAGTTTGCAGAAGAAGCAATTCATGACAGAAACCTGGAAGACAAAATGAACTTGCACCTTCTATGATTATAGCCACAACATCAGCTCAGAAATATTCTTAATCCAGTATATATTGAGTAGCTGAAACATTCTGCAGAAGGAAGATGCCTGCAGAGGATCTATAGAAGGAGTACATCACTGCAGAAGATGCAATTAAGCCATATACATGATAAACTCCTTCTTCTCATCTTCTCTTGATTTAAATAGGCAAAATAATACAAGAATCAATAGAAATATTATTCTGGAAAGTCTCCGGCAAGATTGCAGAAGGTTTGCTCCAAGAAACAGCTTAAAACAATCTGCAGAAGGAACCCTGCAGAAGGAAGAATTGGTCAACCAGACAACTGTAAAGTTGTACTTGCTGCAGCAGTGAAAGTGACATCTCCTTGGACCCAGCTGGCTGTCCAACGGCTATATTCTCCCTAGAACTCTATAAAAGGATGCTTTCTCTTCAATTGGAAGACACCTCACTCCAGAAGATACATCAGCTATTGCTTCTACACTTCCTAATCTTCTGGAAAATTTCTCTCTCCTTAGAGAATTCTCTGAACAAAAAAGCTTTGGAGAGAGTCTTGGCTCAACAATTTGCTTCTGCTGTGCAATCATTGTAATAGTTTGAGCCTTGTTTGTTTATAATCCTTCTTGTAATTACTTGTAAAAGTCTCAAAGAGGTGTGCAGGTGCATAGCCTTCTTCTGAGCAGTAAGGGAAAGGTTTCCCAGTGAGGCTTACTGAGATTTGGTTTATCTCAGCAGGTTTACAGAATTTGCAGAAGGTACTTGCAACATTCTGGGTTATAGATCTTCTGCAGAAGGTTCTGTAGTTGATTTATAGTGTGTGTGACAGTTTGATTTTAGCCTAAAGAGGCAGGTAAAGAATACTAGTGGTGAGGTCACCCAAGAAGATTGTAAGTTGATTAAAAGAGTGAGAAAAATCCTACAGGTGTAGGGACTGGATGTAACCTCAGGTTGGAAGAGGTGAACCAGTATAAAATTCTGTGTGCCATCTTCTCTACTCTCTCCTTATTATTATTGCATATCATTTACATCTTCTTTATAATTAAGATCAACTAACAACTATCTTCTGAAAGTCTAAACTCTTAATACTTAGCCAAGGAGATTCCTTGAGCAGAAAAAGTATTTAAAGAAATTGCAGACCAAATCTACTTATCACAATTCAACCCCCCTTCTTGTGATAAAAGCCAAACCTTCAATTGGTACCAGAGCTTGCTTCTAGGGTTGAATTTACTTAATAGTAAGAGAAGAAAAGATCAAGGGATATGGCAAATCATGGAGCTGCAATGTTCATACCAGAAGGTTCATCCACAAATAGGCCTCCAGCATTTGATGGAAAAGATTACTACTACCGGAAGGACATGATGAAGTTGTTCCTAGAATCACAAGACATTGATCTTTGGGATATTATAGAAAAAGGAAACTTTGTCCCTATGATCAGAGGGACAAGGTTCCTAACTCCTCCCAAAGAAGGAGAATCAAAAGTTCAAGAAGAAATCCCTCAGCCCAAAGAAAGAGAATTCTGGACCTTAGAAGAAAAGCAAAAGTATCTTCTAAACTCCAAAGCAAAATTCTATCTTCTCTGTGCACTGAGCAGAGGAGAATATGATAAAGTGGCTGGTTTTTCTACAGCTAAAGAAATATGGGACACACTCAAAATAGCCCATGAAGGTACTGATCAGGTTAAAGAATCAAAAATCAATATATTGATTCATCAATATGAAATGTTCAGCATGATTGAACATGAATCTATTGATGAGATGTTCAGTAGATTTACTGTCATTATTAATGACTTAAAATCTCTTGGAAAAGGCTACTCAAACCAAGAGCTAGTGAGAAAAATCCTTAGAAGTCTTCCAAGAATATGGAGACCTAAGGTTACTGCAATTCAAGAAGCTAAGGATCTTGCTATTCTAAAGTTAGATGAGTTGCTTGGCTCTCTAAAAGTTCATGAGCAAGAACTCATGGATGAGCTGCCAAGAAAAGGAAAGTCCATTGCCTTAAAAGCAAGTACCTCCAGAAGAAATAGCCTAACTTCTTCTGAAATTATTGACTCTGAAGAAGAAGAAGCATCATCTGAAAAAAGATGATGAACTTGCTTTCATCTCAAGAAGAATTCAAAAGCTCATAAGAAGAAAAGGCAAAGGAAAGAAAAATTTCAGCTTCAAAAAGGAAGGACAAAAAACTGAAAATTCAAAGGCACAAGTCATCTGCTATGAATGTAACAAACCAGGGCATTTCAAATCAGAATGCCCCCAGCTGAAGAAAGACTCAAAAACCTTCCAAAGAAGGAAAGCTATGATGGCAACTTGGGATGATTCAGACAGCTCATCAGAAGAAGAAGAAGATGGAAAAGAAGAAGCAAACATATGCTTGATGGCTGGAAATGGTGATGAAGAAAATGAGGTAATCAGTTATACTCCTACTGCATACAAAGAATTAGAAGATGCATTTGAAAACTTACTATCTGACTCACACACACTTGCACAAAAATGTGCACTTTTAAAAGAACAACTAGCTAAAACTAAAGAAGAAAATGAGAAACTAAAAGAAGATAATGATAGGCTAAGTAAAACCAACCAATATCTTCAACAATCACACTTTAAGCTATCAGAACAGGTTAGAACAATTAAAGAAAACTCTGCAGAAGATACGAATTCTGCAGTACTGCAGAAGGAAAACAATCTTCTGCAGAAAAGGATAAGTGAACTACAAGAAGATTTGAGCAAATTTGTCAGCAGTACACATAATCTTAACAAACTAATAGGAAGTGGCAGAGAAACCACTAATAAAATTGGTTTAGGTTATAATGAAGCAGGAACATCAAAGAATAAGAAAACTATTTTTATTCCTGCTAAAAGGCAACCTCCTATATGTTCCTTCTGTAACAGAATTGGACATATGGATCAAGAATGTTACAAAAGAAATAGGAGTTTGAAAAGAAAGGTATCTGACCCTTCAGGACCCAAAACCATTTGGGTACCTAAATCTCTACTCTATTCTAATGTAGGAAAAAGAAGGATTTCTCAAGAAGAAAGAGCTATGGTTCTTGGACAGTGGATGCTCAAGACATATGACTGGAGACAAAAGCAAATTCATCCTTCTTCACAAAATGGAAGGAGGAACAGTTACCTTTGGAGACAACAACAAAGCCATCATCAAAGGTATTGGAAAGATAGGTATGAATACTACCCAAATCAATAATGTATACTATGTCAAAGGGTTAAAACATAATCTTCTTAGCATAAGTCAGCTATGTGACAGTGGCTATGAAGTTATGTTCCAACCTACATTTTGTGAAATCAGAGAAGCATCTACAAAGAAAGTCCTATTTTCTGGTCTTAGAAGCAAAAACCTTTACAGCATATGTCTAGAAGAACTATCTGACCATACATGCTTTGCTTCTTTTGAAAATGATAAATGGACATGGCATAGAAAAGTAGGACATTTGAATATGAAGAGCATTTCCAAACTATCCAAGCTAGACTTGGTTAGAGGATTACCAAAAATCAGATTTGAAAAAGATAAAATATGTGATGCATGTATAAAAGGAAAACACACTAAATCAAGTTTTCATCCTAAAAATGTCATCACTACCAAAAGAATATTGGAATTATTGCATATAGACTTATTTGGCCCTTCTAAAACACCAAGTCTAGGGGAAAAGAAATATGGACTTGTCATTGTAGATGACTACTCTAGATTTACAGGGGTTTTATTTCTTACTACAAAAGATGAATCCTTTGATGCTTTCAAAATCTTCTCAAAGAAGATACAAAATGAAAGTAGCCAGTTGATTGCTTCTGTTAGAAGTGATCATGGAGGGAAATTTGAAAATCATTCTTTCAAAAGATTCTTTGATGAAAATGGAATTTCACATAACTTCTCATGTCCTAGAACTCCACAACAAAATGGGGTTGTAGAAAGAAAAAATAGAACCCTCCAAGAAATGGCTAGAACTATGTTAAGTGATAGTGACATTCAAAAATACTTTTGGGCTGAAGCAGTATCAACTGCTTGCTATATTCTTAACAGAGTATCTATCAGAAGCATCTTAAACTAAACTCCATATGAAATATGGAAAGGAAGAAAACCTAGTATTGCACACTTTCATGTATTTGGATGTAGTTGCTTCATTCTAAACAATAAAGAAAACCTTGAAAAGTTTGATGAAAAATCTGAGAAAGGGATCTTTCTTGGATATTCTACAACTTATAAGGCTTATAGAGTATACAATATCAAGAATCAAACTATAGAAGAAAGTATGCATGTTGTTTTCAATGATACTAATCCTTCTTGGCAAGAAAAACATTCAAAAGAATCAGATGATGAAGGTGAGCTACTGCAGAAGAAACCTTCTGACAGAGAAAGCTCTCCAGAAGATACAGGAAAACAAGAATCTCCTGCAGAAGATTCTGCAGAAGATGCTGAGAAAGAACAAGAAAACCTTCCTAAGAGCTGGAAGCTAGTGACCAATCATCCACATGAATTGATCATCGGGAAAACCACAGAAGGAGTCAGAACCAGATCACAATTGAGAAATAATGAAGGCAGTTCTGCTCTTCTATCCCAAATTGAACCAAGAAGCATAAATGAAGCATTAGAAGATGATTCATGGGTAGATGCAATGAAAGAAGAATGGAATCAATTTGAAAAGAACAAAGTATGGACACTTGTACCTTCTCCAGAAGATCATCCCATTATTGGCACTAAATGGGTTTTCAGGAACAAAATGGATGAAGAAGGTAAAGTAATCAGAAATAAAGCAAGGTTAGTAGCTCAAGGATACAATCAACAGGAAGGTATAGATTTTGATGAAACTTTTGCTCCTGTTGCTAGACTAGAAGTTATTAGAATCCTACTTGCTTTTGCTGCCCACAAAAATTTTAAACTTTATCAAATCGATGTTAAAAGTGCGTTTTTAAATGGTTACATAAGTGAGGAGGTATTTGTTCACCAACCTCCTGGTTTTGAAAATCCAAAACATCCATCTCATGTTTTCAAACTTACAAAAGCACTATATGGATTAAAGCAAGCTCCTAGAGCTTGGTATGAAAGGTTAAGTAGCTTCCTTCTTAACAATGAGTTTTCAAGAGGAAAAATTGATACAACTTTATTCAGAAAAATTATTAAGAAGGATCTACTAATTGTGCAAATATATGTGGATGATATCATTTTTGGATCAACTAATTCAAAAATGTGTGAAGACTTCTCAATCTAATGAAAGGAGAATTTGAAATGAGTCTTATGGGAGAACTTAAATACTTTCTGGGATTACAAATAAAGCAAGACAAGTCAGGAATTTTCATTTACCAAGAAAAGTATATTAAGGATGTTCTAAGAAGATACAGAATGGATGGATCAAAATCCATGGGAACTCCCATGCATCCTTCTGCAACTCTGGATATGGATGAAAATGGAAAATTTGTATCTGAGAAGGAGTATAGAGGGATGATAGGATCTCTATTATACTTAACTGCTAGTAGACCTGATATTCTCTTCTCAGTAGGACTATGTGCAAGATTTCAATCTTCTCCAAAAGAATCACATGTTGCTGCTGTGAAAAGAATACTTAGATATCTAGTGGGAACTACTAATCTTGGTCTTTGGTACAAGAAAGGTACAAAATTTGATTTGACAGGATATTGTGATGCTGACTATGCTGGGGACAAATTAGATAGAAAAAGCATAAGTGGAGGATGTCAATTTCTTGGAGAAGCATTGGTTTCTTGGTCTTGTAAGAAGCAACCTACCATTGCTCTATCTACTGCAGAAGCATAATATGTATCTGCTGCAAGCTGCTGCTCTCAAATGCTATGGATAAAACATCAAATGGAAGATTATTGCTTAAGGTACACAAAAATTCCTATCTTCTGTGACAATACAAGTGCTATAAATCTATCCAAAAATCCTATACAGCATTCTAGATCCAAACATATTGACATAAAGCATCATTTCATTAGGGATCATGTGCAGAAGAATGAGATTGAACTTAAGTTTGTTGAAACTAATCTTCAAGTAGCTGATATATTTACCAAACCTCTTGTAGAAGATAGGTTTGTGTTCATTAGAGATAAATTAAATATGAGAAGATCATTCAGCTAAATGAATACCTTGTTTGATAAATTTTAGATTTCATGAGATTTGTATTTGCAGAAGGAACCGTAGAAAACTCTTCTTCTGTAAAAATCTGGAAATATTCTTTCTTCTGCTCAAGAAGAAGAAACTTCCTTCTCCTACATCCAAACTACTCCTCATCTCTGCAGTTTCATAAAACTGATACGAGGAAAGGTCTTAATCAAGACCTGTCAAAAACCTTTTCTCTAGGTCAAACTATGAATGAGACAAGGCTAGGACAGCTTGTACTCACTTTAGATGATCCTTGATAAAACTGACATGCCCTTTTGTCTCACTTTTTAATATTTTAGTTGTTGCACAAAAGAGGAATATTGAAAGCAACATGACCGTTTGCAGCAACCAAAGCTAAAAAGCTGCACCATTCTCTCTCCTCTTCACTCTTCTCTCAAACGGCTAGTTTAGGATGCTATATCTCAGCTGAGAAACTCATTCTCTTCACTTCACATCCCATTCTGAAACCAGCAAACCATAGCCAAACCCTTTCCCTCTCATACTCTGTTTTTCTGTGCAAAATGAGAAAGAAGTCAATCGCTTGCAAAAATGTGCCTCCCTCCTCCCCTCTCTCAGAAGAAGAAGATATTGGACACACTCCAATCACTGAAGCAGAAGTGATTCCTTCTTCTGCTCCAATTCGTGCTGAACCAGTGACCACAGTTCCTCCTACAATGGAGACCACCAAAACAGAGGAACCCTCTTCTTCACAAATGGATGTTCCAGTAACCAAAGAACCAATACCTGTTCCAGCTGAGGAAGCTGTTCCTGAACCTACTAAACCCTCACCATCTCCTTCTAAACCAATCTCAGCTCCTTCTTCCTCAAAGACTCCCTCTGAAATTCCCATTGTCAGAGTTAGAAGGTCAGACAGAAACAAAGCTATGTTTCACACAGTAGGAAATGATCCAAATAATCCCATTGGGATTGATTCTCCAACTAAACACTCTTCTCCTCTTAAAACCTCCGTTCAAGAAGCTGCAGAAGATACCAAATCTTCTTCAGAAGGAAGAAGCATAGAAGAAGATGATTCTTCTGAAGGCTCTGCAGAAAGTGATGATGATCTCTTTGAGGACTCAAAGATGCTCAATATATTCTCTGATAAATGGAAATGGAAAAGTATAATCCCTGGAAGGGTATTCTTAATCAGAGAAATTAGAAGAAGTGGATGGGACATCAACCACTTTCTCCAAAAACAAGGTTGGGGAGACTTTCTTGTCTTTAGAGAACCTGTGTATCCAAGAATCATTAAAGCATTTTATGCTTCTGCTAGTATCTACCAAACTGATGGAAATTCCTTGGTAGCTGATGTCAAAGGATCAACCATCATTCTCACTCCCAGCATCATAGAAGAAGTATTGAGTCTATCAAGTTGTTCTAACCACCTCTATGAAGACAACTGGTATGCTTCAGCAGGCATAAACAAAGAGGAAGTCATTGAAAAGGTCTTTAGCAATCCCAACCAGCCCCTTGTGTCAAGCAAATTGATTCCTATTTGTAGGTTGTTCCATAAACTTTGCAGTTTATCCATTCTCCCTAGAGCAGGAACCTTTGAGAAGGTTACTGATCAAGACCTACTGGTCTTGTATCATCTGCTGACCAGGAAACCTCTCTCATTATCCTACCTTCTTTTAAGAAGCATGATCTCTTCAGCCAATCCCCAGAGAGCCAATGCTAGCTTACCATATGGAATGCTCCTAACCAGAATCTTCAGATTATATAATGTGCCTCTTGATGAAGAAGATTGTGAAGATAGCTGCACCTTCTTTGATAGAAGCAATATCAAGAAGATGAAAATCACTCATCCTACACATTCTGAGATGTTTTCCAGCAGCAGTGATGCTGAAGAGGAGTCATAAGGAAGAAAGACTCCAAGGACAAAGAAGAAGAAGCAGCAAGAAGTTCTGAAAACCTTCTCCAGAAAGAGGAAAGGCATGAAGATACCTTCTGGAGAAGGAGAACCTAGCAAAATACAAAAAACTTCGTCTGGAGCAGAAAAGGAATGTCTGACTCCACCCTCCTCTTTTGATTACTATCCCCCATCACCACAAAAAGAAGAAGAAGCTGCTTCCAAAGAAGAAGAAAAATCTTCAGAAGAAGAGAAGATGGTTGCTGCAAGAGAGCTTGCATCAATGAAAGGAGCTGAAAATACCTCTGCAGAAGATGCTGGAGTTAACTCTGCAGAAGGTATGGCAGCAAACACTTTAGCTCTTCTTGCTTCTGGTCAAATAAATATTCCTTCTCCTAATTTGCCCTTTGTCCAAAATCCTTCTTCTCTAGAAACTGAACATATGGATGATGATCCTACTGAAAACCAGTCTCCTGTTAAAACTGAAGAGCTTCACATCACTGATGAAAAAGAAGAAGCCAAAGGAGAAGCCCAATATATTCCTTCTATAGGAACCATTGGAATTGACATGGTCAATCAGTTCCTCGCTTCCCCTATTCTTGATACCTCCCTTCCTGCTGATACACCTCATGGGGAGAAATTACCCTCTCACCTCTCATCAATGGAGACCTTCCTTCAACAACTCAGTGAGGAAAGAGAAAAGATTCCCTCTGAACAACAACAGAAGGAAAGGGTTGATGCTACTACACCTGGTGAACCTTCTGCACAACCTGAATCTCCTTCTCTTGAGAAGCATGTAAGAAAAATGAAGGCTGACATCAAGAAGCTATTCTCCAATATCAATTCTCTCCAGAATTCAGTAAATGAGATGATAGAACGATTTACTCAGCATCAATTCTGGATCAATACGTTTCTTCTACCAGTAATTGCCCCTCAAGTACCCCCAATGCCTTTCAATCAATATCACCCCCCTCAGAATATCCTTCAACCTTCTACTTCATCATCCTCTGATCATTCCTCTCCCAACAAATGAAGATGATTGATGATGATTCTGCTTCTCCCTAGCTCTAATAGCTTCTTTTTGATAGATGACAAGGGGGGAGAAGTGGTATATGTAGTGGGGTAATTGACATTGTTATGTCTTGGGATTCTGATGTTGTTTTAGGACTTTAATTCTGTTTTATGTTTTAACTATTGTATTTTGGCTTATGTTTGTATGGATGATATCTCTCTCATCTTTTTGATTAATGAATGATCACTTCTGCTATCATCTTCCATCTTGATTCCTTCTACTATATAATAGTAAATCAATCACATCACTTAGAAGCATTTGCATACATTCAGGGGGAGTAACCTCAAAAATAAAGCAAAAGGCATCTGCATATGCTCAGGGGGAGTATTTTCAGAATTATAACAATGTAAAACTTAATAGGTTGTCATCATCAAAAAGGGGGAGATTGTAAGGTCCAAAAATCCCTTAAAGAATGTTTTAATGATGACAACCAATCAAGAATTACTTGGTATAATTCTGAACTTTAGAGACTAATGTTTTTGTTCAAGTTTATGTATACAGAAGATACAGGTAAGCCTTGCAGAAGGAACAACTGATCAACAGAAGCTAGAAAGGAATGACACCTATTTTAGAAGGAATATCTAAGAATTGACAGGAATGACAAATATGTGATGAACAGATTTAATACAACACTTAACAAGCATTAAAATGGTTGTTGTCATTCTCCAGAAGATAAGAACAACCTCCTAGAAAGAAGATATTTTTTGATAAATCACTTTAGAAGGGAGATTCACTTTTCAAATATAAAAGAAAAGCTTATCACTAGCTGATAAACATCAAAGTACATATAAAACAGTTCCTGTAAAGTGTGAAACTCAATCAAGGAAGATAGAAAGTTGATCTGGTGTAGGATATGAGTCTGCAGAAGAAGCAAATCATGACAGAAACCTAGAAGACAGAATGAACTTGAACCTTCTATGATTATAGCCACAACATCATCTCAGAAATATTCTTAATCAAGTATATATTGAGTAGCTGAAACATTCTGCAGAAGGAAGATGCCTGCAGAGGATCTATAGAAGGAGTACATCACTGCAGAAGATGCAATTAAGCCATATACATGATAAACTCCTTCTTCTCATCTTCTCTTTATTTAAATAGGCAAAATAATACAAGAATCAATTGAAATATTATTCTGGAAAGTCTCGGCAAGATTGCAGAAGGTTTGCTCCAAGAAATAGCTTAAAACAATCTGCAGAAGGAAGAATTGGTCAAACCAGACAGCTGTAAAGCTGTACTTGCTGCTACAGTGAAAGTGACATCTCCTTGGACCCAGCTGGCTGTCCAACCACTATATTCTCCCCAGAACTCTATAAAAGGATGCTTTCTCTTCAATTGGAAGACACCTCACTCCAGAAGATACATCAGCTGTTGCTTCTACACTTCCTAATCTTCTGGAAAATTTCTCTCTCCTTCTTAAGAGTATTCTCTGAACAAAAAAGCTTTGGAGAGAGTCTTGGCTCAACAATTTGCTTCTGTTGTGCAATCATTGTAATAGTTTGAGCCTTGTTTGTTTATAATCCTTCTTGTAATTACTTGTAAAAGTCTCAAAGAGGTGTGCAGGTGCATAGCCTTCTTCTGAGCAGTAAGGGAAAGGTTTCCCAGTGAGGCTTACTGAGATTTGGTTATCTCAGCAGGTTTACAGAATCTGCAGAAGGTACTTGCAGCATTCTGGGTTATAGATCTTCTGCAGAAGGTTCTGTAGTTGATTTATAGTGTGTGTGACAGTTTGATTTTAGCCTGAAGAGGCAGGTAAAGAATACTAGTGGTGAGGTCACCCAAGAAGATTGTAAGTTGATTAAAAGAGTGAGAAAAATCCTACAGGTGTAGGGACTGGATGTAACCTCAGGTTGGAAGAGGTGAACCAGTATAAAATTTTGTGTGCCATCTTCTCTACTCTCTCCTTATTATTATTGCATATCATTTACATCTTCTTTATAATTAAGATCAACTAACAACTATCTTCTGAAAGTCTAAACTCTTAATACTTAGCCAAGGAGATTCCTTGAGCAGAAAAAGTATTTAAAGAAATTGCAGACCAAATCTACTTATCACAATTCAACCCCCCTTCTTGTGATAAAAGCCAAACCTTCACCTCCTGGTTTTGAAAATCCAAAACATCCAACTTATGTTTTCAAACTCACAAAAGCATTATATGGATTGAAGCAAGCTCCTAGGGCTTGGTATGAGAGGTTAAGTAGTTTCCTTCTTAACAATGAATTTTCAAGAGGAAAGATTGACACAGCCTTGTTTAGGAAAATTATTAAGAAGGATCTATTAATTGTGCAAATTTATGTGGATGACATCATTTTTGGATCAACAAATACAAAAATGTGTGAACACTTCTCCAAACTAATGAAAGGAGAATTTGAAATGAGTCTTATGGGAGAACTTAAATACTTTCTTGGATTACAAATAAAGCAAGAAGAATCTGAGATTTTTATATACCAAGAAAAGTATATTAAGGATCTTCTCAGAAGATACATAATGGAAGGATCAAAATCCATGGGAACTCCCATGCATCCTTCTGTAGTCTTAGACCTAGATGAAAATGGAAAATCTGTATCTGAGAAGGAATGATAGGATCTCTATTATATTTAACTGCTAGTAGACCATATATTCTTTTTTCAGTAGGACTATGTGCTAGATTTCAATCTTCTCCAAAAGAATCACATGTTGCTTCCGTGAAAAGAATATTTAGATATCTTGTTGGAACCACTGATCTTGGTCTTTGGTACAAGAAAGGTACAAAATTTGACTTGACAGGATATTGTGATGCTGATTATGCTGAAGATAGACTAGATAGAAAGAGCACAAGTGGTGGATGTCAATTTCTTAGAGAAGCACTGGTTTCCTGGTCATGCAAAAAGCAACCTACCATAGCTTTATCTACTGCAGAAGCAGAATATGTATCTGCTGCAAGCTGTTGCTCTCAAATGTTATGGATAAAGCATCAAATGAAGGATTATTGCTTAAGGTACACAAAAATCCCTATATTTTGTGATAATACAAGTGCCATAAATTTGTCCAAGAATTCTATACAAAATTCTAGGTCTAAACACATTGATATAAAGCATCACTTCATTAGGGATCATGTTCCGAAAGATGAAATTGAACTCAAATTCATTGAAACCAAGCTTCAAGTAGCTGACATCTTCACTAAACCCTTTGTAGAAGATAGGTTTGTATTTATTAGAGAAAAATTAAATATGTGCAGATTATTAAATTAAATGATTTGGTTAAATTGATGTGTCATTAACACTGAAGATGCCTATATCTTCTGCAGAAGGAACAGTATCAGACAGGAATTGTTCCTTCTGCACAAATCTGTAGAACTTCTTTCTTCTATTTCAAGAAGAAGAATGCTCTTCTCCAAAGTATGAATCATGTCTGACCTAGTATGACAGCTTTCCTAAGTCCTGAAAGTGTATACGAGGAAAGGTCACTATCAAAACCTCTCAAACTCTCTCTCCTAGGTCAACTATGAAAGTGACACTACATGAGCTGCAGGGTGCTTAGCTCTCTAAGTGTTAGAAATGAAAAGGTTCTTTTTGTCCCTCCCTTTCAAAGAGAAAGTTAGTTACACTAATTAGGCAATTAAAATTCTTACCGTTTGAAACAATAAAAGGTTGAAATGCGCGTTATTCTCTCTCCCCTCATGCTCTTCTCTCCTCTCAAACGGCTAGTTAGGAGAAATATATCTCAGCTAAGGAACCCAGTTTCATCCTCTCCAAACCTTCTCCAGAAATGAATCTACCTATTCCCCTCTTCATACTCTATTTTTTGCTCAAAATGAGAACTAAATCCATTGCCTGCAAAAATGTCTCTTCTTCCTCACCCATCTCAGAAGATAATTCAAAACAATTTGAAATTACTGGAATGGAAATAGTTCCTTACTCTGAACCCATTCATGCTGAACCTTTGTCCACAGAACCTCCCATAGCAGAACTAGTTTCAACCGAAGCAGAGCACTCATCAGGCTCACCCATTCATAAAGAACCTGCACCAATCTCAGTTGAATCTCTTTCTACTGAACCTACCATGGCAGAACCAACTCCTACTGAACCAATTGAAGAAAATACGTCAGAACCATCTGAACAAACACAAGTTGAACCTTCTCGAGACCCCATTAAAACTAAACTTGTCTCAGCTCCTTCTTCCTCAAAAGTCTCCTCTACTGATATCCCCGTTGTCAGAGTTAGAAGGTCTGAAAGAAATAAGACCTCTTTCCATAGCATTGGTAATGATCCAAACAATCCCATTGGTATTGAGTCTCCTCCCAAACCCGCCTCTCCCACTACCACTCACAAGTCCAGCTCTCAAGCTTGTATAGAAGAAGAGAAAATTGCCTCAGAAGGAAGAAGCAGAGAGGAAAGTGATCCTTCTGAGGATCCAGAGGAGAGTGAACTTTATCTCTTTGAAGATTCAGAAATGCACAAGGCATTCTCTGAAAAATGGAAATGGAAGAGTGTGATCCCTGGGAGAATCTTTGTGCTGAGAGATATTAGAAGAGAAGGATGGGATGTAGATTATTTTCTCCAGAAACAAGGGTGGGGAGATTTTCTGGTGTTCAAAAAACCTATTTATCCAAGGCTGATTAAAGCCTTTTATGCTGCTGCAAGCAATTATAGAAGTGATGGGAACTCACTTGTAGCAGACATAAAGGGATCAACCATTGTCGTAACACCAAGCATCATTGATGAGGTGCTCAACATTTCTCCTTGTGATAATCAACTATATGAAGATAACTGGTATGCTTCTATAGGCATTACCAGGGAAGAAGTAGTAAGAAAAGTTCTGAGTCAACCTGGTTCAAGCCTTGTATCAAGTCAACTTATTCCTATCTATAGGATTTTTCATAAAATGTGTTGCTACTCTATTCTCCCAAGAGCTGGTACTCTTGATAAGGTAACAAATCAAGACTTACTGGTTATGCACCACCTACTGATTAGAAAACCACTCTCTATCATACTTGCTTCTTAGAAGTATGATTTCTTCAGCCAATCCACAGAGAGCTTATGCCAGCCTTCCATATGGCATGTTGTTAACAAAGATTCCCAGGCTGTATAGTATGCCTCTTAAGGATGAAGATTGTGAGGACAACAACACCTTCTTTAACAAAAAGAACATTAGGAAAATGAAGATAGTTCACCCTACTCACTCTGAGTTATTCTCTAGCAGTAGCAGTGAGGAAGATGAAGCATCTGAAGAAGAGAAGGCTCCAAGAAATAAGAACAAGGAAGTGCTTAAAACCTTCTCCAGAAAAAGAAAGGGTTCAACAGTATCTTCTGGAGAAGGAGAGCCTAGTAAAATTCAAAAAACATCTTCTTCTGGAGCTGACAAAGACTGTCCAACTCCTTCCTCTCCAACTAACATCATGGAACCATCACCTATTGAGGAAGATGAAGCTGCTTCTCAAATGGAGCATGCTTTTCTAGAAGAGGAGTTTGCAGAAGAAGATAAGGAGCCATCACTTGCTTCTGCAGAAGGACTAGCTGTAAATACATTAGATATGCTTGCCACTGCTCAGCCTACTCCTCCAATCACTCAACTCCAATCTCTCTCAGCTACTGCACCTGCTACAGAAGAAGGGGTTGCTAAGGAATTAGTCCAGAAAGAAGAAAATCAGTCAGGTCCTTCTACAGGGACTTTTGGAACTGATATGGTGAATCAATTCCTGGCCTCTCCTATTCTGGATTCTTCTATTCCTGCTGCCTTTCCTCTCAAAGACAATATTCCTGCTGTGTCTGCCCATCTCTCATCCATGGAGACATTCCTCCAGCAACTAAGTGCTGAAAAGGAAAATATGCCTTATGATCCTCTACAGAAGGAAGAGGTTGCTGGACCTGAAGATGATGTTACCCCCACTGAAAAAACTGAATCTTCTTCTTCCCAATCAATTGAGAGGCAAGTGAGGAAGATCAAGGCAGACATCAAGAAGCTGTTTTCCAACATCAATACTTTACAAAATTCTGTAAATGAGATGATTGAGAGGTTTACACAGCATCAATTCTGGTTTAACTCTTTTGTTCTACCTATCATAGCTCCTCAAGCACCACAAATGCCATTTAATCAATACCAACCTCCCCAGAACATCCTCCAACCAACTACCTCATCATCCCCTGACCATTATTCTCCTTCTAAGTAGAAGAAGAAGATGATTCTGCTTCTCCTAGCCTATATTAGTTTCTTTTCTATAGATGACAAAGGGGGAGAAGTAGTATGTGTAGTAGGTTGTTTGACATTGTTATGTCTTAGGAATCTGCTAGGAGAGATATTATTTGGCTTATTTTGTATGACATTGATCATGTTTTTTTTGGATGATCTTGGATGATCTTTTTATTGATGAAATTAAATTATGCTTTTCCTGCTGATATAAATTGCTCTACAACCTGATCAATTGATTAACTATAACAATGAAGTTCTGTTGTGTGCATTCTTGAAACTTACATAAAATTTACAATAATCCGAATGCCATAAAATAAAAAGGGTACATGCACACACTCAGGGGGAGTACCTTCAGAATTATAACAATGTAAAACTTAATAGGTTGTCATCATCAAAAAGGGGGAGATTGTAAGGTCCAAGAATCCCTTAAAGAATGTTTTAATGATGACAACCAATCAAGCTTTACTTGGAGTAATTCTGAACTTTAAAGGACTAATGATTTTGTTCAAGTGTATATTCAGAAGAGGTAAGCACTTGCAGAAAGTAAAATTGAGCAATAGAAGCAAGAAAGGAATGATACTTATTTAAGAAGGAATGTCTTAGAATTGACAGAAATGACAAATCCGTGACAAATAGATTTAATACATACTAAAAAGCAATGAGAAGTTCTCTGTCATCCTCCAGAAGATAGGAACAACTTTCTAAAAGAAGAAGTTATAATGAAATTCTCTTAGAAGGAAGATTCACTTTTAAAATGTAAAAGAAAAGCTCATCACTGGCTGTCAAGCATCAAGACATACTTAAAACAGTCTCTGTGAGGCATGAAATTGATTATCAGAAGATGGATGGTTGTTCCTGAGAAGAACCTGAGAATACTAATTCTGCAGAAGGAACAAAACATGTCAGAAACCAAAGAACAGATTGAATTTTCTATCTTCTAAGGTTACAGCTGCCTCACAAATCTAAAAATATTCTCAATCAAGTAAATGATGAATTGCAAGGAGACCTACAAGAAGAATGATACTCCAGAAGCTCTGGAGAAGGAATGAAATGCTGCAGAAGATGCAAATAAGGCTAAAATCATATTAATTTCATTCTTATCATCTTCTCATTATTCCAATGGGTCAATTAACTCAAGAATAAGTGAAAATACTATACTGGAAGATTTTAGCATGCTTGCAGAAGAATTGCCCTGAGAAACAGCCCAAAACAGCCTGCAGAAGGAACCCTGCAGAAGGAAGAGCTGGTCAAACTTGACAGCTGTAAAGTTGTACTTGCTGCAGCAGTGAAAGGGGCATCTCCTTAAACCCAGCTGGCTGCCCAACGGCTATATTCTTCTCAACTCTCTATAAAAGGAGGTTTTCTCCACAATTGGAGAGCACCTCACTCCAGAAGATACATCAGTTTCTGCTTTTACACTTCTCAATCTTCTGGTAAATTTCTCTCTCCTTCATAAGAGTGTTCTCTGGTCTGAAAAGATTTGGAGAGAGTCTTGGCTCATCAATTTGCTTCTACTGCGCAAGTATTATAATAGTTTGAGCCTTGTTTGTTTGTATTCTTTCTCATATTGTTTGTAAAAGTCTCAAAAGAGGTGTGCAGGTGCATAGCCTTCTTCTGAGCAGTAAGGGAAAGGTTTTCCTGTGAGGTTTACTGAGATTAGGTAATCTCAATGAGGTTACAGAATCTACAGAAGGTACTTGCAGCATTCTGGGAAGTGAATCTTCTGCAGAAGGTTCTGCAGTTGATAATCAGTTGTAAAACTGAGTTGGTTGTGTTGTTGTTAGCCTGAAGAGGCAGGTAAAGAAAACTAGTGGTAAGGTTACCCAAGAAGGTTGTAAGTTGTTTGAAAGAGTGAGAAAATCCTACAGGTGTAGGGACTGGAGGTAGCCTCAGGTTGGAAGAGGTGAACCAGTATAAATTTCCGTGTGTCATCTTCTTTACTCTCTCTCTTTATTATTATTGCACAACTTAAGATATATCTTCTAAATAATTAAAACAAGCTAAACTTTACCTTCTAGAAGTTTATTTCTTTATACTTAGCCAAGGCAAACCCTTGAGCAGAAAAAGTATAAAAAGAAATTGCAGATAAAATTTATTCAATCACAATTCAACCCCCCTTCTTGTGATTGAAGCCAAAACTTCAATATGTTGGTAGGGGAAATTTTGGGTGTTACACAAGCCCCTAGCAGCACAAGGCGAACCTGAAGAGTGAACCATGCAGGGCGAATCTGGCAGCGCAACAGACTTTTATACCAAAAAAAGAGAAACATTTTCCCTCTGCCCCTATGACCTACTCTTCTAACATGAACCAAGAAGGAATGAGTCGTTAGGCAGCACCCTACACGTGGAAGTGAAGAGGTTGGCATGAAGTTGTATCAGAGAAGGCGTATGTCAAAAGGCAACAACTGGCAGCATGCAGAGGGACAGCTGTAATAGCGCAAGTCTGAAGCAATGTGCAGAGAGAAGCAGCTGCAGCAGCTTGGCAAAGTTTTGATCCAAAATGGAGACACTGTTCATTGCTTTAGTTCCCGACCTGTTTCATTGCATAAAAAAGGAAACAATATGATGACCAGAGACAGAGGGCGTATTCTTTGAGGATTGATACAACTGAGTTATTTTAATAGAATCCAATGTAATACTTGGACCCCAAGTTTAGTGCCATTATATAAGCACCAAGGGGCAACCAAATGTAACAACGGAACATGGATAGGAATTCTCACAACTTGTGACTATGTTCCCTTAGGATTGAAATGAATGAAAATACACCCACCATGCAACTATGCTTCACCAAGATTATGAACCCTCTTAATCTCAAATCTCTATTTTCCAATTCTGTACTGAAACATTTGGCGATTCCACTAGGGAAGAATGGTTGCAGCAAGTAGATGATTAAAAAAAAAATGCGGCTAAGAGATCATTACCTTCTCTATTCTGGAATACCTCCGTCTAGATCTAAAAAAAACAGCCCTGAAAAAATGAGCCAACTAATGGCTCCTTGTTTTGAAAAATTTCTTCCTCCTGATCTGAAAAATAGCACTCGAGGTAAAAAGGGGGAACTCTCTATGAGAAAACTAGGAAGCTAAGCACAAATAGGGAGAGAGAAAGAAGCCAGACGTAAGAACGCCGTGAAGCAGAGACGACGGGACGAAGAAGATACAACAAAAGGAAGCGAATGAACAATAGTCAAGAAAGGAGCGAGAATGTAGGAGCACTTATGGATGGAAGATCCAAAGGAAGAATTTTCTGTTCTAGAAGAAACTCTTCTCCAGATCTAAGGGAGAGACACTCAGTATAAAAGGCACCACAACTAAAGAGCCTTAGCTCACAATCTCACAGAGCAAAAGTGCAGAGGCAACAAAGGCAAGCGTGGGAAGGAATCACACTCTTCCTCATCAAAAAAGAAAAGAAAGAAAATACTCCCTGAAGAATGGCTCAGCCAAGGACCCCCATGTTCTAGAAGATTTCTGCTTTAGATCAAGGGAAGGCATGCGAGAGGAAATCAGAAAGTCAGAGCTCGGAGACCCCCAGATGCAAGAACGCAAAAAAAGTAAAGGCACCTACCTTGCAACCTCGAGAAGCGTGAGGCGGGTAAGGAAGATTCACTAAAAAAAAGAGAGAAGAAGAGAAAGCAAAAAAGAGAAGTTAGGTGGAACACCGAAGGAAGAATGTAATCTAAGTTATGTACAGTAAAGCACAAAGATGTTGAACGTTGTCCTCGAAACAGAAGAACAATAAACTGAAGTCTTCGAATTACGCTTGATGAGAAGAGATGTTACGAAGCCGCTTAACTCTATGGGCAAGCAAAGAAGTAGAGAACGCCCCACACGAAAGATTTGAGCGTGTGGCAAAAATACAAATCTGACGAGACACGCAAAATGATACACCACACCTTATTATGACAGAGCGTATAAATGTGATGGAGCGGCTCATGTAACAGACGCTGGAAGCAGCATATCACCGAATCAAGGCGAGCTGGACAAGCGAAATACACGCCCTATACGAAGTGTTTCATGCAAATAAAGGTTGAAAGTGACCATTCCAGGTTGGAAAACTAAACTAAAAAACTATGATGAATTTATATTCGTATGCCATACAAAACCTTACTACATAATTAGATATTGCTACTTGCTAAGTTAATGAATACGCCAAATCATTAAACGCGTTATCGAAATAATGCATATTGCATAAAGAGAGAAAATGATAGACGATGTTAATTTCAAACAAGAATACTTTGCATCTGTAAACAATGAGTTGATACATCAAACCCATATATTGACTTGAGTAAAACTGCTAAACATAACCATGCATCCTTGAAAAAGATTACGCTAAAAACTTAATGAAAGAGGAAAAGGTTACGCACCTAGATGAATGGCAAATCCCAACAGTAAAATATATATACATATATATGTGAAAAGTTGAGCATAAAGAGTTCGCTCAAGGAACAAAATTCAAGTATAATATAGTGAAAAGAGTTCACTCAACTTTGCGGGTTTAAGCGAATAACTTAGAAGAGAATTGTGGGCGTACTCTCCTCAAGGACGCTTAAGAACCTAGCACGCCTAGAAACATTGTGGGTCTAAGCGAATAGCTTAGGAGAGAATTGCGGGCGTACTCTCCTCAAAGACGCTTAAGAACCTAGCATGCCTAGCAACATTGCGGGTCTAAGCAAATAACTTAGGAGAGAATTGCGGGCGTACCCTCCTCAAGGACGCTTAGAACCTAGCACGCCTAAAAGACATATGTATAAACTATAAAAGCACACTATGATATTTGTTTCAATTAGCAAAAACGCTTAGAAAGTCAAGATACGAAAGGCATTAAAGGCCTTCTACAATATATACATATAATTATCATTAAGGGAGGATTAAGTTGGGGATTGAATAGACCTTTGGTCTTCTTCTTCATCTTTGTGGTAAGCTGTTCTAGGAATATTTGAAGTTGTATCTATTCTTCTAAGATTAAGTTCAGGGGGAAGGTGAATAGATTGAGATACACTCGACGGAAGTGGCTATAAAACGAAAGAGAGAAGTAGGCAGCAGACGGACTGCTGATACAATATATATATATAAACAGTTAACAATATGCAAAAATATGAAGAAAGCAGTTATAAAATCATAAAATAAACTGTGCGTACGTGTGTGCCTGAAGCGCGACAGTGCCGATGGGATCAGCTACTGAAACGCGGCAGAGCCGTCAGAATCAGTGTGGGAGCAAAAGAAAAGAAGTGAGAAGAGAAGAGATTTTATTGATAAAATGAAAGCTTACAAAGAAGATTGTATATCTCAAAAGCTCTCTCTCTAAACTCTCTCTCTAACTATTTGGTTCAAAGGGTACCTCACAAATGAGCTTGAGGCCTCCTTATAAAGACATTAAAAAGGCAACAAGCCTGGCCTCTTCAAGAGGCAGAGGAGTTTGTCTAGCCCTACCAGGGTCATTCAAACAGACTTCCACCCAATCTGGGTCATCTACCCAGCAGCCTAACCCTTCTGGGTCATCTACCCAGCAACAAAACCCATCCTCTCAAATAGCCAAACAGACTAAAGCAGACTATGCTTTTCCAATCCAAACACTCCTAGCCCTCCAAGATTGTGGGCTAACCCATCTAACCAAGAAAACCTAGGCTGATATAGCCTCAGAAGAGGATGAAGACGAAATCAAACCAACCTTGTGATCCTCATAAGCCAACTAGCCGAAAGTCAAACAGTGGCCAACGTCCCTAAACAAAAGAAAATAATATCTACACCCATAGACAACCAAGTAGCACAAACCCAAAATCCAATCTCAACCCAAAAAAACCCAAAATCATTACATCTCAAAAAACAAGTTTTCTTCAGTACTCCAAATGGAACCGTAGTTCTGGGATAGCTCCCCACACAAAGTTCCTTCCAAAGTGTTTCCAGAGGGAGTCCACTTTAGGCCATATGCCAAAAACAAAACCAGACAGTTTTATGAGTTTATTCTAGTAGACTCAGATTCTATCACAATCAAACATTATAGGGATCAAAATGATTCCTCAAATATAACCCATTCAACAATCCAAATCTTGAGAGCCCTCACACCAAGCCAATATGGAAAAAACCCAAAGAGTATCACAAAAATTTCCCAGAATTTTAATCCCATTGGATATAATTACTGGGATTATGTGGATGCCTGGACAAGGGTTTTTTGGCAACAAAATAAAAATAATCGCCATTCATGGTTGATTTATTTCAAGAGAAACACCCAATACAACTTTCCAAATTGGTTCCTCCAAAGGTGGGATTTTTTCGGCCCAATTGAAGCAATCCTTCCATCCTCAGTAAATGAAGGATTGAAACAATTCTGTAAAATGTATGACCAACAGGAATCATGGATTCCAGCTGACCTCAAGTTCTTCTCATCCTTCTCCTTAGCCTGGGTATTCTCATGCAAGTATAGGTATGGAAAGCAGGAAAACAAGAACTACTTGCCTATCCTCCAAAGAAATGCATATGTCAAATGGTGGGCACAATTTGATCATTCCAAGGTAAATCCCGCTGAAGTCAAATTGTGGTTTCAAAATAATTCAAAATATCTCAAAGCAGCAGACCTAGAGACTTCTCTGTTTCTGAACCAAAAAGCCAAGATAACAACTGAACTAAAAACCTCTCAATCCAAAGAAAGGTTTGTAAAAAATTTGCAAAATATTCTTAAACTTATTCAACATGATGAAGCAGAATCCTCCAAGAGAGTGCCACGTTCTGCCTCTTCTGCAACCTCTTCCGGAGACATCAATCAAAATGATGATGATTGTTTTGGGACTGATCTGGGAGAAGACTGAGTTCCAGGGATAATTGTGTCATTTCAAGTATGAGGAATATTTTTCGTCATTGTCTTTGTAACTTACTCTGTAGCTACAGTTCCAGTCATGGTTACCTGAACTGTAGAAACAATATTTTTAATGTCTTTATAAGGAGGCCTCAAGCTCATTTGTGAGGTACCCTTTGAAGCAAATAGTTAGAGAGAGAGTTTAGAGAGAGAGAGCTTCTGAGATATACAATCTTCTTTGTAAGCATTCATTTTATCAATAAAATCTCTTCTCTTCTCACTTCTTTTCTTTTGCTCCCACACTGATTCCGACGGCTCTGCCGCGTTTCAGTAGCTGATCCCGTCGGTACTGCCGCGCTTCAGCCACACACGCACAGTTTATTTTATGCTTTTATATCTGTTTTCTTCATATTTCTGCATATTGTTAACTGTTTATATATATATATAGTATCAGCAGTCCGTCTGCTGCCTACTTCTCTCTTTTGTTTTATAGCCGCTTCCGTTGGGGACTCTGGTATCACAAAATATATATATATACATATATATATGTATATATATACATATAACGAATCTTATACAAAACTACTTGCTTCAAAGTTATTTATTGGCAGAATACGCCTTAAGAACTACAAACACATAAAGCGTATTATGATATGCAATAAAGGGACTAATTCTCTATTAAATGAAATACCCAAAAGAACATGCAAAAACGCGAGGGTCTGCATATACAAATCTTGTACTAAATAAAACAAAGGATTCAAAAAGAAACATCATATTTAGCTCGGCTAAGGCTTTTTCTAAATTCTCTTGACTAATGATTATGATTTTGACTCATGAAGAGATATTTCTCTCGGACAATTTTAGCATTTTTCACAGCTTCAATGCAACAAAATGAATTATAGTATCGCCCTCCTCAAGAATTTGCGTTGGAAGAAACGCCCCAGGCAAGGAACCATAATTGAATAGTGTACCATAGTACATAACGAAGAAATTTACCGGGTTAAGGGAAGGCGTAGCTATCACGGCCTGATCCTAATACCATAAAAATATGTGTTCATTTGACATGCAGGGACGAAAAAACATTGTTAGAAGTACGCCCAGACTTAAAATGAATGGGTCTAATAGGTATGAAAGCACGCTTCTTGAAAGCGTTTTACATATGCCCAGAAAGTGTCTTTGGAAGGCGCCTTTAAAGCCTTAATTATTATCGCCCTAATGCTTTAGCCATTCTTATTCTTAGGCATATGGATCTATTATCTTGAAAGCATCATTAGTGCTTCATGCATGAACATTTAGAAAGTATATTTTCTCAATTATTATCCTATTTTATCCTTGGTATGATGATTTAAACAATCTTGTGATAAAATAGCTTATTGATTATTTATGTTTCTGAAAGGATGGAAAGACCAATATTCGTAAAACGTTTGGGTACGCTCTCTGCACGATTGACCTTTGCTTATGTATACGAATTTGCACATGAAAGCCCTCATAGAAAATACTTGAGATACTCACTTTATATAATCACCCTTTGATGGTTAAAATATTCTAAGTATCAAAGAGACAAGATGAACAATGTCCTTTATAGGTAAAAAAAATTCAGGTATATATACTAACTCATACTTGAATTATGATACATTATTGAATGCTTAAATTCACCCTATCGAGAGTGATTCAAAAGCAAGATTCACTCAGATGGTAAACTAGTCAGCGAATGAAAATCGAAAGAGAAATACACTGATGAGCCAGGAAGCACGCAATTGATGAACATTACGAGCCAACAAACATACTTCATAAATATCTACAAATTTCAAGGAACAGTAAAGCGAGCCAATGAAGCAATGACATGAAGGCGAACATTTTCTGTTGCACCTTGAGTGAAGTATCTATCTCCCAAGTGCAAGGGGGCAAATGTCGTGGATCCAACCTAGAAAAGACATCATTAGAAGACTGAAATGAGACAAAGATCAAGGGGAACCCCAAAGAAAAGAGAGCGAAGATGAACCATTACAAAAGGAGATGATGAAAGAAACAAAGTCGAAGAGAAGAAAACACAAAGAAAAAATGCACAAAAAGCAGAAGATAAGGTGCGCGTGGCGAGGTAGGAAGCTTCCACAGATAGAACAAAATTCAAGACAAAAGGCCGATGCATAGTGCAAGACGCCTCCCTAGCTAAAGCAATCTAGTAAGACGCTACTACAAGGCAATGCAAATTAAGTGTGCACATAAAAGTACTGCGTACTGCATGTGCAAGGGGGCAAATGTTCCAGGTCGGTTTGTATAAAATAAGATTAAAACATACAAGAACACGAGGAAGTTGACACAATAAAAAGCTACAACATGAGATCATTGGGTGTACATCAGGAGGCAAGCCCCTAGCAGCACAAGGTGAACCTGCCAGCAAAAGGCGAACCTGAAGAGCGAACCATGCAGGGCGAATCTGGCAGCACAACGTACCTTGCAGGGCGGACTTGGCAGCACAATGGACTTTTATACCAAAAAAAAGAGAAACATTTTCCCTCTGCCCCTATGACCTACTCTTCTGACATGAACAAAGAAGGAATGAGCTGTTAGGCAGCACCCTACACGTGGAAGTGAAGAGGTTAGCATGAAGTTGCAGCAGAGAAGGCGTATGTCAGAAGGAAACAACTGGCAGCATGCAGAGGGACAATTGTAACAGCGCAAGTCTGAAGCGATGTGCAGAGAGAAGCAGTTGCAGCAGCTTGGCAGAGCTTGCACCAAAATGGAGACACCATTCATTGATTTACTTCCTGACCTGTTTCATTGCATAATAAAGGAAAGAATATGATGACCAGAGACAGAGGGCGTATTCTTTGAGGCTTGATACAACTAAGTTATTTTAATAGAATCCAATGTAATACTTGGACCCCTAAGTTTAGTGCCATTATATAAGCACCAGGGGGCAACCAAATGTAACAACGGAACATAGATAGGAATTCTCACAACTTGTGACTATGTTCCCTTAAGATTGAAATGAATGAAAATACACCCACCATGCAACTATACTTCATCAAAATTATGAACCCTCTTAATCTCAAATCTCTATTTTCCAATTCTGTACTAAAACAATTTATTAATGTGATATAGGAATTAGGTTTATTTTTAATTAATAGTTTAATTAATTTATTTGTAATTAATAGTTTATTTGTTTTATAGCTTTAATTAGTTTATTTGTTTTATTAATTTATTAGTAATTATTTAATTCATTAGTAATTAGTGATTAGTTTTTTTAATTTATATAATTATTTATTTTTTATAATGCCTATAGTTATTAGTAATTAGTTTTATTAGTAATTAGTATATTAGTAATTATTTTATTAATTAGTATATTAGTAATATGTAATTAGTAATTTTAATTTATATAATTATTTAATTATTATATAATGTCTATAGTCATTAGTGCCAAGGTGCGTGGTAGATGTGGGGAGAAGATCCCACCGAGTAGAGGGAGGTCCATCCCTCCGGGCGAGCTACGTCCACGAGAAGCTCGCGCGATGCAAGAGAGGGCCAACCTCTCTCACTCACACTCTGATCAGATGTCAGAGCATTCATCTACTTCAGCGGCTCTGGTGGGCCACGACCGCCATCCAGACTTCTTCTTCTTCCTCCCCTTCACCATCTGCTCCCCAGTTCGATAGTATGAGGTTCATCCTGACACCGAGATTAGTTCATATGCCTCCAGTGCGGGAGGACGTTGTGCCCGCCCTAGACGCTGACAACGCTCAAGATCACCTTGACCATGAGTCTGATGGGGAGCCAGCTTGATTATAGGGTGCTGACTCAAGCCGACCTCATGAGGTAGACGCTCAAGATCGGGTTATTATCAAACCATTTGGCAGGGGGTGAGTTTGTTTATCTTTTTTCCTTCTGTAGAATTGATATTAATATAACATCTTTAATTGTTTTAACTGTTAATATTGAATATTTTATTTTGCAGGTGGGTGCCTAACAACCCACCTATCGCAACCATTAGTCATGAGATCCGTTCGCAGTTCCGGGGTCCTCACTACCTTTGGGAGGTCACCCGAAGGATGTTAGGGACGAGTGGTGGGAAGAGTTCACGGTAATTAAAAACCCTATCCACTTGAGGTGGCAGTCCACACCATGGGCCGCAGGGCCCATCATGAGGTGGCGTTGGATATGGTATGTATAAACAAACACTCTTCGGTATTATGTTTCTATTTGTTGTTAAATTAATTAATTTGTGTAATTTTCCTGTGTAAGCTCGATAGCTTGGGCGGGAGGTCAAGCTGGACGAGTTCTTTGTTGCCACCCACGCCAAAAAGGGTGGTGGCTGGGTAGATGACCGGGCGAAGTCCACCTATGTAAGTGTTTTTTTATATAATTTCATATTTATGCAATTGAATATATAACTAATAACTAATTTTACTTTTACCTCAACAGACAAATTACAAGGAGCGCCTGAGGGAGGTGGAGTCACAGATAGGGGACACCTCCATGACTGATGCCTCCACCAAGCTGGAGATCTGGAGGGATGTTGCGGGGGCAAGACCCGAGGCCATTATTATGGCACTAAGGACTTGGTCTCCAACATTCGTCCAGGTGTGACCAGCTTAATTGACTCAGGAGTCCCGGGCTCACCCCAGCGAGAGTACTGACGGGTCTGGGTCACGACATTCAATCGAGGAGGCCCTACGCCACGTAGTCAATGAAGCAAGGGAGCAGTCTCGCCAGGCCATAGCGAAGACTGCAACGTTGGAGGATGAGTTAGGACGACTCCGACGACAGATGCAGCGGTTGCTGGACGCTTAGGCTGCTCAGGCTCCTGCTCAGGCTCCAGCTCAGGCTCATGCTCAGCCGCACCCCTTATTATGATGCCGCCCTGGATCACCTACCGTTGGATGAGGAGGAGGAGCCGACCCCACCACAGCCCCAACGTCGTCGCCGCCATTGATTTCTTTTTCATTATGTTTTTATGGTTTTATTGTATTATTTTTAACAGATTATGTGTATATATTTTATATATATGTTTTTTATTTAATATTATTTTAAAAATTTTAAAATTAATAAACAATAAAATAAATAATAAATTTAAGAAATTTAAGAAATTAATAAATTATTAAAATAAAATAAAAAATAAAAAATTTATTTTTCTAAAAAAATTTACTTGTAGCGACGACCACGGCCGTCACTAAAGCCGTCTCTACATAAAAAAATAAAGAAAAAAACAATTATTCGTAGCGACGACCATGTTTTTAGAGACGACTTCAGCGATGACCAGGCTGTCTCTACGTAGCGACGACTCACTTTCCTCATCGCTACTGTATTTACGACGAGCTCTGTAGCGATGTCCACGTGGTCGTCTCTACGCTGTCGCTATGTAGCATGTAGAGACGACTTTTCATTGTGTAGCGACGACCCATAGCCATCGCTAAATTGCGATTTTCTTGTAGTGAAAGTCAAAGCTAGACATTGTCACACGTTGGTGTTTATTTACCAAAAATCGTTTTCTCTCATGGTCAATTATAATTTATATGTTGCTATATCTAGGGTGAAGTCTCGACAAGAAATACAATAACCAAATAACAGAAAGGAAGGGTGAGAACACATCACATGAACTCACGAAGCACAGGATATAGCAGCCTAGAGCACACACACAGAAATTCCACACGATTCAATCAACATGTGAATACAATTCATATCATCACAATGCATACAGACTAATGCATACTTTGTACTATGATGCCATAACTAATGCATGAGGGCCCGAGGAAACATCACCATTCACAGTGCACACAGCAACTGCCCGACCATATATGTACAACGTATCAGGAGTTAGAGTCTGTACTAGCATCAGTACAAGGAGCATTGCTCATTCATTTTCTTTTGGCCAAATTATTTTATGTGTCCTTCCAGACAATCTCAACTGACCCCAAAACCATGAGAGCGACGGGATAGCCAAGCTTGTACCCCTTCGGACTCGACAGTAGAGAGCTAGCCTACGTCTCATGATGTCCTTTCTGGAACTCGACTATCCTCAGGGCTGGCGTCCCTTTCGTGGACCCGCTGGCGTTCTTTGCAAAACCCAGTGCACCCTTCCCAACCAGTTTCACACTGTACCAAAGTGTCACTGCTATATTAGGTCGTAAGGTTTTCAACCTTGAACATTATCGATGCTTTATGATGCATGTCACACAACAATGC
This sequence comes from Sesbania bispinosa, assembly GCA_026901365.1. Taxonomy (NCBI): domain Eukaryota; kingdom Viridiplantae; phylum Streptophyta; class Magnoliopsida; order Fabales; family Fabaceae; genus Sesbania; species Sesbania bispinosa. The sequence continues at coordinate 775,081 of QLOH01000231.1, read as the reverse complement.
TTCTCTACGTACATATCCTTACAGGCAAAGCCCATTGAATCATTCTACGTCACCACTTCCCGTGGTACGGCCCGATTCAACGTCTTTCCTTCACAGGGAAAACCAAACAATGCTTTCTCAGCATACAAAGTCCTTACAGGCAAAGCCCATTGAATCATTCTACGTCACCACTCCTGTGGTACGACCCGATTCAATGTCTTTCCTTCATAAGGAGAGCCAAACCCCATCTCGGGTTGAAACTGCACTCTCTCACTAAGCTTCTCAAGTCTTATGCAAGAAGAGAGTGTTGGTTATAAGCTTTTAAGTTAGTTTGTACTAATGTTTTTCTTTAATCAATGATCACTTTCACTTAAGTTCTACAGCTTACCAAGACTTATGGCTGTATCTTATGAATAGTATTACCTTTCTTAATTCGTCTTGTATATCTAATTAAGATTAGGTTTAACCCTTAATTATGATTAGTCTTCCTTAATTAAACTATAATTAATCTTAATTTTCCTCAATTAAGTCTTAATCTTTACTTAAGATCCTAATTAATTCCTAATTATCCCTTAATCTCTTCCTTAATCTTGGATTAAGCTTTTAATTACATTTGATTGAGGTTAATCATAATTAATTAGTTCTTAATCATCATTAAGTCTTAATTACTTTATTAATACTCCATTAGTGATTAATGATAAAGATTAAGGTTAATCTCCATTAGGGTTGATTAACTTTAGCTTAATTAATTCTTCCTTGCTTAATTACCTTAAGTGAATTAGTTTAATCAACTTAAATGAGTTGGATTAGTAAGCCCACTAATTAAGTTTTGAGTCTTGATCTTGATGAGTAGGATTAGAGTTGAAGCCCAACACTAATCCAGGCCCAATATGCATTTGTTATTTTTATTTGGCCTTATGGTGAGTTTGTTGAGTTTTTTTGAAAGCATTGGGCCTGAACTAGAGGCTCAATGGTTAGGTAACCCATAAGAGTCCATTTTCTCAAGTTACCATCAAGTTATATAAATTTTATGGTGACTTTTATATGGGTTTTTCTTTGTACCCAAATTTAACTTAGATATTTCACCCAAAAATTGTTTTCTTTTAGCTTTACTTATCACTTTAAATGGTTACCCTTTTTAACTTATTGGGCCACTAAGGCCCATAAACACATTAACATTTTCATCATTACCATTTCAAGATCAAACACATTTACTTCATGAGTTTCTCATGAATATGAACAAGAACATGATGAACACCAAGAACATCATCAAGAACACATGAATTTCACCAAAATTCAATAAATTTCCAAAAATTAGCAAACTCAAGTATGATGATCTACAAGCATTCTAATACATCATTTTCATGTTATTTCACTCAAACATACCAATCATCATCATAAAGTTCATATTTTTCAAATATGTTCAAAAAGTGACATTTTCATGATCCAAGCATACAAACCAATTTCATAATTTCAAACAACCATTTGCATGTACTTAGATTCATCATATAAACATATTTCAAGCATCAAATTAATTTTCAAACACATGCAGCCCCATCATCAAGCCAAGGCCGAACCAAAAACAAGGAAAAGAGGAAAATTTTTCAATCAACAATCATGGTTTGCATGCATCCAAAACCACCAAAGAAACACATTTTAAGCATCATAACAATTTTTAAACACACATGCAGCCAATATATATATAGCCGAACCATTTCATCCAAGAAATAGGTTCCAAAAACTCATTTTTTAACAGGAAAAAGAGTTTAGAGACAAGGATCAAGGGTAATCCTTAACTCTAGTCACCAATCCTACTAGAGTTCAAGGTTCTCCCCCCCTTTACCTAAAGAAATTCCTCAAAGATTAGGTGCAGCAACAGCTCCAAAAATCCCTCCTTCGATCGCTAAGAAAGAGTTTACAAGACTTGGAGGCTTGGTGTTTAAGCTTCGGTTCAAAAATGGAACCTTGGCTTGAAAGTGTTTGATGGAAATGGAAGATTTTTGGGAGAAATGGGAGAGGGGTTCACAGCTGTTCTTGGAGAGAAAGGAAGAAATGAGAGAAAAATCTCAAGGCTTGCATGTGAGGAAGAAAAGAAAGAATAAATGTTTTTAGTGTTTTAATGCCATAATTTCCTAAGCTTGACACTTGTCTTGGAAGAAAGAAAGGAAGAGACAAGTGTCCTCCATGCAACACACTCATACATGCACGGCTTACATGAGAAGGAAAGGAAGGATTGTGCAATTTTTTTCTGGCCCGGATCAAGAGTAATCGAGCCCGGTTCAAGAGACAGTAGGGGCAAAAAGGTCATTTTTCACAGAAAAATTCCAAAAATTTCCATAATTTCCAGAAAAATAGGAAATTCATTCCTAAGCTCATAAAAATTAATTTTGATGATTAAAAATAATTTTAATCACTCAAAATTCAATAAATCACACAATACGGCAAAACGATAAAAACGCGGGTGTTACACTTATAATGATTGGTTTGTTGTTGGCCTGTGTAGCTTATAAGCCTGTTAGTCTATTTGTAGACCTTGTTAGAAAACTTTGTTTTAAGCAGACTTATAAGTTAAGTCATGCCAGACCTGAAAAAAGTGGCATGTGACGTGTAAATAGGCTAGACTCAGACTTCAAAATTAGGAACCAAGCCAGGAGCCGACCTTTTTCCACCTTAATTGCGGGAGTGTGAAGGAGAGAAGCATTTTATTAGGGGCGTTCATGGTTTGGTTTGAATTGGTTTTGAGGCAAAAACCACCCGATCCGATCATTGTGGTTTTATCATTTCATCATTCCATCAGTTTTGATATTTTTTTCAAATCCGATCCAACCCGATTCAATTTAAATTGGATTGGATTGGATCGGTTTTCAGGTTTTTAAAGAGGCAATAAATATTAGATAAAAATGATAAAATTATGAAATAATAGTAAACATTTTGGTAAATGCTACGGCACAATGGGTGGTTCACTGCGTGAATCAGCCTAATTAATTGCTATTGCAGGTCATCTTTACCAGTTAATTAAATAAACTAAAATTTAATAATAAGTCCTTAAATATTACACATTGTAAAGAAGTCCCCGGAATTTATTTGTTATGCACTGGTCATGTCAGTGTGAGATTTCTACAAATGCATTACAACCCCTGTGAATTGTTACAGGCATGCCATTAACTAGAGTTCTGCCATTATTGTTCACAACCACGTTTAATATATAAAATCGTGAAATCCTTTCACGACAAACTAAAAAAATAAATAAATCAAATCTACACGAAAATAGAGCAGCATAAGCAACATAATTCTATCAATTGGAATTGACAAAATTGTAATGAACCTCCAAAATCCAATCTAACAATAAAAAGATGATCTTCAAACTATGTGCTAACGTGCAACTTTCATCCTTCCCTCTCTTCGTGCGCAGTTTTAATACGTTGGCATTATCCCTCATCGCCACTCCATTCGTCTTTAGCTTCCCTATAACCTCATCGACCCCACGCCAGTTATTTATATCCACTGTGTGCAAAATCTAACAAAACCTTTCACACAAAAAGAAAAGAAAGCCGATTCACCATTAGATCTTCATCCTTACTGATGAAAGATCAATCGTTAGAATATATTCATATCCTAATAGCTCTCCCATTCTCCTCTTATATTTTCATTTCTGTTCTTCCTATTAGGATTGTTATCTACATAGGGGACAAATGGGTAACATCATCGAAGCCGGTTCATGGCAGAACAAAGTAGCTGAGTGCTGCCAGTTTCTGAACGAAATCACCACCTCCTTCAACGCGGCAATGTTGTAAGGAGTTGACATACCAAACTCCCTCATTTTCTCTTTCCCCTTCATTTGCATGTATTGTGAAAGAAAAAACCAAAATCCATGGAATAAATTTTTTCTCTCTCCATATTTGTTCTCTTTCTCTTTCTCCCCATCCAGCTACTGAAGCATCACTCCATGGTCGATGTCATTATCGAGCTTGACAGAGTCACCGAGAAGAAAACCGATCGAGCACAAGAGAAAAAGAAGCGGTGAGAGTGACTACCGGTTAGGAATGACAACAGTCGCCCGAATGATTCGCTATATAGTGAGCAACGCAACAGTAGTCTCTAGAGGACCATACATAAAATTTCGTAAGGCTTAAGGATTAAAAGGACAAAATTGTGTGCATCTATGAGATATTTTACTTGTTGATTTTTATCGGTTGCCTATAAACAATGATATCCATTCGATTAAATCAAATGATGTTCACAGGTGATTCACGACATGAGTCACCCATGAGATGATTTATTGTAGTCTTGGCCAAACATTTTTTTTTTGGAACATATATTTATTAAAATAAATATAAAATTATATAAAAGAATGACATGAGACAAGAAATTAATTTTAAATTAATGTATTTGTAGAAATATTAACATGATATTAGATAATAAAGATAAAAAGTATATTAGTATAAGTAATTTTATAAATATATATGTATACAAGTATAAATAATAATATATGTATATATATAAGTTCGGTTAGGATTGAATCGGTTTTAAACATAAAATCCGAAATCTAATCCAATTCAATAAAATAACTTTGATTTTTGCAGTTTTTGAATTTTTGGATTTCGATTTTTCGATTCGATTTATGCCGTTTGTATTGGATTGAATTGAATATGAACGCTACATTTTATGATTTATGTGGGGAAAGAAGGAGTGTTATTTGAAGGCAGGCGGGAGACAACGATTAGTCGATCACATGATTGACAAATTATATTTTTATATATAGTTAGAGTAATCTATACATACTCATTTTAAATATTGTAATAAATTGCAATAAGAAAAAACTAATTCCACGGACTCCTTAATAATTTAAAGATCAGACATCACACAGAATAAAAAAAAGGCAGTTATTGATTTTTTAGACAAAAGGAGAAAAGAATGACGAATAAGAGTATTTGTGTGGTCTTTAATGAGTTCTGTGTTAAAATATCATTCTCCAATTGCAACAATAATACAATATAGGGCTCAAATATGCAAATATTTAATTTTTAAATGACATGGATTATGTGTATCATTTAATAGGGAATTATGCGAAGAAGGTACTACATAGGAATTTGCATTTGTAAAAGGGTAAACATGTAATTGCAGATACTGATGTAAAATGACGACAGGTAAGATCAAGAACGGGAGGAGTGGAAAAAAGCCCTAAAATCGAATCTAATCATGAACTGAAACATAAAACATCATATATGTCGATGCCTTTCTCCCAATCATACATAACATGAACATGGAAGAATGATTCATGGTTTGATGGCATTGCCTTGGCATCATGGAAGGCATGGCATGGCATGGCATGACGTGCGTTGGGATTTGGGTCACGTGGTTAGGGATAGCGAAAAAGCAGCACCGTTATGGTATATATGTGTTTGAGGGAAAAGGCATGCGGTATAACGGCCGTTTAAAGCTGAATGAATGAATGTTATCACCATTGATAGCTAACGGTTGCACAATCCTCAAAATAAGATTCTTTCTTCCTCAAACGTATTTTAAAACCATATTTTAATTACTTTTATTTCCATTACAACAATATTCAAATTAAGAAATTTATTTTTTTTAGGATAAATGGAGGCAAAACTAAGCCAGAAAAATTACACAGAAATTAAATTTATTAATCTATATAAATTGAAAGTGTAGAAAATTGATTTTTTTAAGAAAAAGTAGTTAAATTTAATTATGTAATGCAAATATGTAACCTACTCTATAAGTGTTCTGATGTTTGAGGCTTTGAGCCTGGAAGTTTTCTATTCTCTATCTTGACTTAGGGCCTATTTATTTACAGTTTTTTAAAATCTATTTTTTCTTTTTAAAAATAAAAAATTGAAAATTTTATTTGTTATACCATTTTTAAAAATAATTTTAAAAAATTAAAACTATGCAACTATTCAAGATGTCTTGAAAATTTATTTTTTTCAGATTTTTTATTTTTGTGATAGGAATACTATAAATAAATTATTTTATTTATAAAAATAGTTTTTAAAAATTATTTTATAAAATAGTTTTCAAAAACTAAAACGTAAGTGAATTATATAGAAAAGATTTTGATGTTTAGGGAAAATATATATTTTTTTGGATATATAAGGAAATCAATAAGGTATAAAACTAGAATCTCACGTTAAAATGATTTAAATTATATGTGTACTCTTCAGCCCAACACAGCACTTCTTTCTATGGGCTTGAGCGGTTAAGACTAAAAACTGCAGTCCATTGTTTCTCAGGTCAGACGTTTAGGTTTTAGCTTGCTTTTACTAGAAGAGGTCTTTTTGCTTATTCCATTGCCCAAAGAAATAAAAAGTGTTTCGTTTATCCCTTGTAATTAAGTTTTAAAATAATATTTTCTAAAATATAGTTATAATTATTTATATTTGTATACTATTATATAAAATACAATTTATACAAGTGGTGTTGTTGATCCACTAATGAACTAATTAACTCCAATTTTTTATATTGTTTTAATTTAAAATAGGTTGGAATTCAATTTAAATCAGTTAAATAATTTTATTTTTTATTTAAGTAATAAAGTATTTCTTGTGTATTTAAATTTGAACAAATTTTTAATTAGAGCTTAGTTAGTATACACTAAAAGTGTAAACAAGTTTTACACTCATCTAATGATGTGTTGCCATGTCATTTAACGAGCATGAGACCTCGTGTGTTATTAAACTCATTAAATGATGTAATGACACATCATTAGATGACATTGTAAAACACATTTACACTGTCAGAGTATATACATTAAATCCTTTTAATTATTCCAAACTTTTAAATCAGGTTTTGTTAATTGGGTTTAAGTATATTCTATTAAATCGCCAACTTAAAAATGCTTGCTATATTTGTTTATTTTAGGGGTGAGTGTGGGGTGAGTTTTAGCTGTCTCTTACCCTACCCTAACTTTTTATCAGGCCAAATTTTCAGACCTGAACCTGTTCGCAAACTTGAAAAAAATCGGCAATATATGGGTCTAACTAAGATCAAAATCCATCCACAAACTCAAAGAAAACCGTCCACATACCCTAAATCCTAATTTTTTTACTTTCTTATAACTTTCAAATATTGTTAAGAGAAAAACATCATTATATCACTATATAACTTTATGTGTGGAATGTGTTTTAAAAGTAGATAGAGTCTCTATCATAGATGAAAGTTAAATTAAAAAGTCACCAGAAAGTTAATATGATGTTAAGCATTTAAGTAATAGAAAATTATAAATACCAAATATTATATATATACATATATGTCCGGTTGGGTAACCCGAAGATTAACCTAAACCCGTACTCGACCCAAAATCGGCTTATTAAATGAGACCCGATTTAACCCTAATCTTTCATGTGGGACGAAGTCTAACCTGACCCGAGTAACTTGGGTTGGGACGGGTCAATAGGATGGGTCGGGTCGACTTTTGCTCACCCCTAATTTATTTACTTAAAACTTTAGTTTAATTATGTTTCCATCAATATTGTGCATTAGCTTCTTTTTTTATAGTTTGTGGCGCCGGTTAAAATACACCCTAGTTGCTTTTGGGCGTAAGTTACACCCTTGACATAACCTGCATTAACCCTCGTGTGTTATTAAACTCATTAAATGATGTGATGACACATCATTAGATGACATTGTAAAACACATTTGCACTGTGAGAGTATATACATTAAATCCTTTTAATTATTCCAAACTTTTAAATCAGGTTTTGTTAATTGGGTTTAAGTATATTCTATTAAATCGCCAACTTAAAAATGCTTGCTATATTTGTTTATTTTAGGGGTGAGTGTGGGGTGAGTTTTAGCTGTCCCTTACCCGACCCTAACTTTTTATCAGGCCAAATTTTCAGATCTGAACTTGTCCTCAAACTTGAAAAAAATCGGCAATGTATGGGTCTAACTAAGATCTAAACCCATCCACAAACTCAAAGAAAACCGTCCACATACCCTAAATCCTAATTTTTTTTACTTTCTTATTAACTTTCAAATTTTGTTAAGAGAAAAACATCATTATATCACTATATAACTTTATGTGTAGAATGTGTTTTAAAAGTAGATAGAGTCTCTATCATAGATGAAAGTTAAATTAAAAAATCACCAGAAAGTTAATATGATGTTAAGCCTTTAAGTAATAGAAAATTATAAATACTAAATATTATATATATACATATATGTCCGGTTGGGCAACCCGAAGATTAACCTGAACCCGTACTCGACCCAAAATCGGCTTATTAAATGAGATCCGATTTAACCCTAATCTTTCATGTGAGACAGAGTCTAACCTGACTCGAGTAACTTGGGTTGGGACGGGTCAATAGGATGGGTCGGGTCGACTTTTGCTCACCCCTAATTTATTTACTTAAAACTTTAGTTTAATTATGTTTCCATCAATATTGTGCATTAGCTTCTTTTTTTATAGTTTGTGGCGCCGGTTAAAATACACCCTAGTTGCTTTTGGGCGTAAGTTACACCCTTGACATAACCTGCATTAACTGGTATTCTCGCTGTCTATTAGTTTAATAACATTTTCATAGTAAGTTTGATGAATTTGCTATTAGTTATTTTTCGAGTAAACCCACAAATTAGTCCCCAATTTTTTTTGCGTCGGGCAGTTTAGTCCCTGACTTTTAAAAATGAGCACATTAGTCCCTGACATTCTTCACCGTCCATCAGTTTAGTCTAACGTCACATTTTCCGTTAATGGAGAGCTAAGTTGTCACGTTAGGTGACACGTAGGATCCAAAAAACCTGCAAATTAGTCCCTAACTTCTTTCAAAATCAGGCAGTTTAGTCCTTGACTTTTAAAAATGGCTTTATTAGGGATTAAATGTTGTATAAACGTGTGACTCTCTTAAGAACTCTAAAAAGCCTCTCAAAATACTTTCACTTCCATTCAAAAAGTGACCAATTATTCTCTCAAGGATCAAATATATTCATATTAAATCTCTTTCTTTTAACTTCTAGTTGCATTCTTTTCTTCCTTGTTTTGATTTATGTTTTTATTTTAATTAACATATTTATTAAATGAAATGAACTCTCTTAAGAATTAGATTCTATCATCAGGTTGTTCATTAGAATCTTATTTGCATTATAAATCGATGTGAATAAAGTCAGGAGAGCAATCCCCCAGGGCAATAAATAATTAGACACTATCAATACAAAGAACCCTCTTAAAGATTAAGTTTCTTATTCTTATATTATTCTTCCCTTGTCTTTGTGTTAATCATTTTCACATGGAGAAGCACAAGTGCAAGCTTTACTTCATAAGCTTTTCATGAAAGAGATTTGGGGTACGCTCTTATGAGGAAAGTTCACCAAGTGGAATTTTGTTCAGTGAATTTATAATGCAAATAAGATTCTAATGAAAATATGATCATAGAATTTAATTCTTAAGAGGGTTCATTTCCTTTAATAATTATGTTAATTGAAATAAAAACATAAATCAAAACAAGGAAGAGAAGAACGTAATCAGAAGTTAAAAGAAAGATATTTAATATGAACATATTTGATCCTTGAGAGAATAATTGGTAATTTTTTTAATGGAAATAAATGTATTTTGAGAGGATTTAGAATTCTTAAGAGAGTCACGCGCGTTTCTACAACATGTAATCCCTAATAAAGTCATTTTTAAAGTCAAGGACTAAACTGCCCGATTTTGAAAGAAATTAGGGACTAATTTGCAGGTTTTTTGGATCCTACGTGTCACCTAACGTGACAACTCAGCTCTCTGTTAACGGAAAATGTGACGTTGGACTAAACTGATGGACGGTGAAGAATATCAGGGACTAATGTGCTCATTTTTAAAAGTCAGGGACTAAACTGCCCGACGCAAAAAAAGGCAGGAACCAATTTGCGGGTTTACTCGTTATTTTTCCCCATCCTTCACTTTCACTGTTTCCTCTCCATCGCATAATCAGAATATATCTATCACAATTTTGCAATGCCCCTCCCTTTACCATATTCATCAATGCCACCACACGTTATTTTCATCTTTCTCAACGCTGCTACCACCTCCTTCTTCTTCACTGCCCCCACAACACAATTTGACTTTGACACCTTAACCTCGAACACCCTCAAGCCACGATGATGCTCACCTCAATAACACTGTTAGCCTCACCGACGCCCCCAATTCCATTGCTGGTAAAACCTTTTACCCCTACTCCTTTCAGATTTCGGCAATTGAGTAACCTCTTTTGGTGAGCTTCACCACCTTCTTCTCCTTCTCCGTCACCAACTTCAACCCTCCTCCATCGGCGATAGACTCGTCTTCCTCATATCGCTGGACGTCGATGCCAACAATGACCCCGACAGCTTCCAAGTTTGAAATTTATAATGAGAAAATAAAAAGGGTCTTTTTAGCTGTTATGATTGTGTGTGAATTTTTTTCTTTTTCTGTTTTTGTAAACTGATTCTCGATGATGTTAGGGTGTTGTGAAAGGATTGGTGTTAGGAAGGTTGAGAAATTCAGTTAGGATTGTCATGGTTTAATGGTTGTGATTGAAGTGGTGGTTATAATCGCCATGTGGCTTAAAAGCTATAATATTTACTGACCATCAATTGTTGAGGGTTTCTTTATGGTTCCAGCACCATTAGTTCCTTCAGTCAATTTAGTACTCTGGATGGGTTCCATGATCTGTGGGAAGAGATTTTGAAAATCTACTGCAATTTGGATTTTTATCATTCATTTCAGTTTTTTGTTATAACTTTGACTTCAAGTAACATGAGAGCAGTGTTCTGTCACTGAAAAATATGTATTAGATATTATTATCAACCAATCTTAGTACTCATATAATCATTTGGCTTGATTTTTCTAAAACATGTTTTTTTTTTCTTTTTGACATTAGATAGAAATTCTTAATAAAAGTTTATTAGAACCAACATATAGAGATTAGCCAAAGTTAGTTTGTTTAAAGGTCAATGTTTTGCAATCTGGACAATGCTATCTTTCATCTCATGTTAGCTAAGAGTTAGCAAGTGTTTTCCTGTTAGTTTTGTTCAATCACATAATGAGGTTTTTTTTTTTCTACACTATACCCGCAAGCAGTCTCCTTCTTTTTCTTCTATACCCTCATAATAGTGTATATTTAATATTTTTCTATGGGTCAAAGACAACCTCAATGAGTAAATCTAGTTACTATAAATCTGCAGTTCTGAATTGTTAACATGAATTAGAATATCACTATCTATAAGTATTAAATATATCTCTTATTTGAGTTTAGGTAACAATAGAAGGCCACTCCATGCAACTTTCCAAGTTTATGATTTAACCTTTTATTGCATTTCCGTTTTAACCTTTTATTGCATTTTCTTCCAAGTCCCTAGCTGGCCATCTAAGGGTAGTCACTTTCATGTGGTAGCTTTTCTCTTTTTTCAGCTTTGACTGGTCATATCTTCTGGAGCGTATCTTCTGAAGCCAGTAATTTCATTCTGTTTGAGCTTTCTTCTTCTGGAGTAGTTAGTAAGACATGCATAAATACTGGGAATTTTCTCATTCTTAGCAAAAGATGTCTTAAACTCCTTTAAATTGAAATTGCAGCAGGTTCTGCCAATTTCTTTCTTCTGGAGGTTGCAAAGAGTCCGTTTCTTCTTCTGGAAGTGTGTAGAAGTTTTGTTTCTTCTTCTGGAAGTGTGCAGAATTCTGTTTCTTCTTCTGGAGAAAATTGTTTCTTCTGGAAGTGTGCAAAAATTCTGTTTCTTCTTCTGGAAGTGTGCAGAATTCTGTTTCTTCTACTGAAGCTTCAAATATGCTTGTAAAGCTTCCAATCTTTTATCCTTGCTTTATTTGCATTGTGAGAGAAGTAATTATGATTATGAGTGTTCTTCAGCTTGAAATATTCAAGGATAATAGCTTGAGGAGTGTGGGAACTTGTTCAATGCTTCTAAAGATACTTTGAACATGTTTACAACTTGAAATGTGAATTTGATGCTTCTACAGAAACTGTAAGTTTTGCTTCTAAGGACAAAACTATATTTCTAGTGATATTGACCTTCTCCAATTACTTTGTTTGCATCAATAACACTTGGAATGGATATTCTTGAATTGCTTAAGTTATCTTTCACATTCAGAAGGTGTCAAGTTTCGTGAAAAGCTCCTTCTCATGCTTTTAGTGGTCTTGAATGATCCTTCTAAAGCTTCAACTTTGCTTCTAAAGCTTGATACAACTCAGTTTAATATTCATGGGATCTTAGATGAATTGTCTTGACCTTCTTGAAGCTAAGAAGCTACTTCTTGAACTTGTTTCATCACTTTTGACATGAAAGCTCTATGTAACATGCTTCTAGACACATGTTCTGACGATTACAACAACCACTTCGACACCTGTTGAAATTCTGGCAAGCATACCAAAATCCCAGCAGTATAATAGTAAGTAAGAGTATCGTATCCACAAGGAACGGTTCAATTTATAAAGATTAGTGGTCACAACTATTAAGTAAGAGCGTATTTTTTATTGTTGAGAATTGCGTAAGTAAATAAAATTGAACTTAAATGAGATAGATAGAGATAGTTACTTGGACTAGGATTGAACTTCGTTTCATCGCACCCCTTTCATATGTGAACCTCAATAATATTTATGAATATGTAATTATGATACCTTAGCAAAACTATGTTATTTTACCCTGGTTTCCACAGCGATAAAAAACTTAGAAATAATTAATGCGGGTTCTCCCAAGCGACAAATTACCCCGACTTTAATGTGTTAGAACCACATGCAACACTAGAAGGGGGGTTGAATAGTGTTGTAGACATTTTAATACAATTTTGGAAATCTTTAAAATAAACAATCACGTAAGTGATCATTGTACAAAACCAATCTTAAGATCAGAGTTATTTTAAACACATGCGGAATATATGAAAGATTTAGATTAAAAACTTTCTCTTACACTTAAGATTGTTTTGATTTTAAACAAACTTCTCTTAGTGTCTTCTGAAGAATATTACTAAGAGTACCTTCAGAACTGTTTCTGAAATACTTTAGATGATCAGAGACCATCTATATCATGTGTCTGAACTGAGTTCCTGTTGGGCTCACTTCAGACAGATATTTCAGACATCCCTCTGAATATATTCTTCTATAATACTTCAACCTACACTAGAGACGTTTTAATGTTATGTTTGTATGAAAACTTGTTTTATTGAAATCGTTGTGTTAAGATTATTATGAAAGACACTTTTCAATCCCCATTGTAAATGTAAAGACTGTAAATAAAAGAGATTAAGGGAAAGAAGACTTAGACACAGAATTTATCCTGGTTCACCCACAAACCCCGTGAGCTACATCCAGTCCTAGTGGCAAACCACCACTAGCTTTTAATCACAACAACAATAACAACAACACATATGTGCCACTCCGAATCCCCCAGACCCTTGCAGCCACATATATGTTCCACTATCTGAAACCACAGATACACATGTTAACCTCTCCAGGCCAACACAACAAGTATTCTTTTCTATCAAGCCTCTCCAGGCTCTACCACGAGTGTTCTTTCTTCCACCAAGCCTCTCCAGGCTCTCAGACACTTAACTAAGTGTTGAGTATTACTACTCAATCTAAGCTAGATGTTCGCTAGAACCTCTCAACTCAGATTCTTCTTGTACATAGAGATTACTGAGTACATACTCAGGATACAGTCATTACAAACTAAATACAAGGATAGACAGTGATACAAGTGTTTGAATTTAAGTACAATCCCTGTCTTTTCTATGAGGAATACATCCTCTGAGAGTAGGCTAACTAAGATATGAAATTAAGCTTCAGCCTTATTCTCCAACCATTGGTTTCCATGGGCTACATTCTCACCCGTATCATTGGAATACCAAGGTATCTTCAAAGCTTCAAACCGTACCCGGTTTGATAGTCATTTGTACAGCATGATTCCCTTCCCGACAACCAACTAACTTGATCAACAGACCAACTGTACAATCTAACTAACTGACCAGCTGATCAGTAGCCCGATTGAGAATTCACTCTCTGATCAATCGTTGTTGACATTTTCATGATGTATTTTAGCTCGAGTCAACTCTTGTTAACTGTAAGACACTCAGCCTAGTTAACAATTTTCATCCTGATTGATTTCAAGAATCTTCTTGATAAACAATCCCGATTGATCTAACTTGGTTGATCATTCTGACCAACTTGGTTGCAACAGCAGCTGCAGGTCGGCAGCATGGTTAATATGCTCAGCATGCCAACATCTTCAAATTCAATCTTGAGGCTATTTATATGTTCTGCTTGAATATAGCCGTTGAAGATGATTCATAATACCGTTGAGCTTTTGATGATGTGGCTCATATAGCCGTTGTGTAATAGCTTCTCAAACGGTTGCTTCTCCTTAAGCATATTGAGTGTTCAGAATACTCCCGTTCTGACACTTCTGTTGATGAGCTCTGTTTTGAGAGATGTGATGATTATGTGTATTCTCTCTCTTGAATTTTTCTGCTTTCTTGCATCTGCTTTATCCAGCTTGCATCTGCTTGCATCAGCTTGCATTATCTTGCATCTGCTTGTATCTACTTTATCTGTTTTGTCCAGCTTGCATTATCTTGCATTTGCTTGCATCTGCCTTTATCTGTTTTGTTCGGCTTGCATCTGCTTTCTTCAGATTTCCTCTGATTTTCTTGAGAGTGTGTATCCGTTGAATTTGTCCTTTTTGCTTATTCTGCATATACTCCTTTTTCATTTGCTCCTGACACCATTACTTCTTTGAATGAGATGTCTTTATCAATAGTCGTTGTTTGCAGATTCCTCTTTTGGGATTTAGATAAAGATGTTGAATTGAATATATTTTATTCAAACATCTTCCTTGTTGCTTTTGCTTAGTCTCCTGAGCTTTTCTTCTGCTTTGTTTCTGATTGCACAAATGAAGAAATATCTCGTTGAGATGCTATCGTTTAGAGATAGCAAATAGTCTTCTTTTAATCCGTTGTGAGACACGCTTCTTGAAAGTTCTGACATAGTACAACGTTGGTGCTGCTGTAAAGCTGCTACTGTTGTTGCTGCGAATGCTGCGTTGCAGAGATTTCCTCAGTGGTGTTTGAAGTTCAAATGCACCGGGAAAGGTCTCTGTGATTGTTGCCATAAATGTGTTCCAAAACGTACTAGCAGCAGAGACTCAGAAAAGTCTTCAAGCAAGGTTTCAGCAAAGATGCCACGTCATTACTAAAGCTTCAGACGGGTTCCAGTCTTCAGACGGGTTCGAGTCTTCAGACGGGCTTGGCTCTTCAGACGACTTCAACACTTAAGACAGGTTGACCACTTCAGACAGCTTAAGTCTTTCAGACAGCTTCGTTGCTTCAGACAGCTTCAATACTTCAGACGGGTTGCGTCCTTCAGACAACTTCAATTCTTCATACTGGTTGAAACTTCATTCTTCTTTGTATCTTCTTCTTCTTGTATCTTCTTCTTCTTCTTCTTCTTTTTCTTGTTGTTCTTCAGACAGATGTATATTTGAATCTGTACTTCTTCATATCTTTTGCCTTCAGTTCTTCAGATAGTCTTCTTGGTCTTCAATTCTTCAGATAGTCTTCAGGTCTTCACTTCTTCAGACAGTCTTCAAGTCTTCACTTCTATACTTCAGTTGCTTCAACTCTGTTAAGGATTAATCTTCTTCAGATCCTGCACTCTTGTTCTTCTGATTCTGATCTTCTGATTCTGATTCTGTTCACAAAATCTTCTTCTTCTTCTAAAGAGTATTTCATCCTGAAACATAATTAACAAACAAATACCTTTCTCAGTAGAACCTGTTTATATAATCTAATTGGTTCTTTATATAATATTATTTATATATAATCTTATTTGTTCTTTATATAATCTTATTTGTTAATCATTAAAACTAACGGATGTTAAGTCTTATAATCATGTTTAATTACTTAAACAGATTTATAGACTTCACAATCTCCCCCTTTTTAATGATGACAAATAAATTATATATTACTGACAAAATGGGTATAAAAAGAAATGAGAGATAATAAAATAAGATAATAGATTTTATTACTCCCCCTATCTATATTACTCCCCCTGAGACAGGCATTGATTCTTTTAGATATCTTCTGAAACAATTAAGTCTTTAATTAATCAATTTTAATTGTTAAATCTTTTATTAACCAACTGTTACAAGTTTATCTTTAATATTTCAGATATTTTAGATAAACGATTATTAAAATTTTCCTTGTTAAGATTTAGGGTATACCTATTGTTATTAGAACCCTTCAGATACGTATTATTATATAATACTTCAGAAATTTTAGATAAACGGTTGTTAAAATTTTCTTGTTAAGATTTCAGATGCCTATTGTTAGGACTTATTGTTATTCTTACTTATTATTAGAACTCTCTTAGTTTGTTATCCTTCCTTACTGTATTTTATTTCTTCTTCCTATAATCTCCCTATATATTTCCCTTTTTTGTTACATTCTTTTTAGTATTTTGTTAGTTTATATTTCTCCCCCTTTTGTCATTAATTAAAAAGGTTTATATTATAAGTTAATGTAACCCTATACCAAATGTTAAATAGTGTTTCGTTTTGACAGATATATTTCTCCTGTTAAGTTTGTTACACTTAAAGATCTACTTCTTGAGGTTTCTCCCCCTAAGTTGATTAGTTTTCTACAATCTTTTAAGAATTTCTCCCCCTACTTATCTTCCATTAAACAGAGAGAAGTTTGAGATTGCTTGTTATCTTTTTTCAGATACCAATAAAGATCAACTGTTAAATAAATATAAAACAACTTCTTATACTAATTGTTATTAAATAATTCTTTAAACAGAGATACACAAGTTTAAATTTTCTCAAAACATTTGATATTTACAAAAGCAGGTTTTCACAAAAAGGAAAAGAGGTTACATTCCAAAAATAGAATGCATCCATCCATTGCTTCCTCCGGAGATTCCTTCGAAGGCTGAGGCATAGCCTTATAGACCTCATCTCTTTTAAAGCTATCCCCACTCCTTTTGCTGCAAGAGTTTCAGGAGTTGCCTCAGAGCCACATACTTCATCCCAGCCGTGCTTTGCTGCACGCATTCTCCTTGTGACATCTGAAACAGTGGAGGTGCATCGTTTAAGACTGTATTTCGACCAACAGTCACCACCTTAATTTCAAGAACCACTATGTCAGTAGTTCTCTTCATAAGATTGACTATTCCGGGATCTCTCGGTGGTCTTCCAGTCCACCTGTGATGCAACAGGATCACCATGGTCCAAGTATAGAGAAACGGGTTTTCAGATGAACCCTTTCCCTTACTCTTCATTCCATACATCATCCAAGATGACTTGATCTTTGCCTCAACATGTTCCAAGATACTTTATGCTATTTTCCTTTGCTTCTTTATCATCCTATTGAGAGCCACTAACTCAGAACCTTAGACAAAGCTATGGAAGAGCTTTGAAGATGTGAGTTTGTGTGAAGAGCTCTTGTGAATTTATAGGACTTTAAAGCAGGGGTAAAACAGAGAAGTAAGGAGAATGAATCCATTGGATTGTTGTTCACGTGATGTATATGGACTCAGGTAGCTTTTAATGATGACAGTTTCAGACCTTGAGGGTATCGAAACGTACATCAGTGTTTGGTCATAGATGAAGCACCATAGGAAACTGAGTCATTAGCATGGTTAAAGTAAGTTTTGGAAAACGTTTTTGAAAGATAATTAAGGAGAAACATAAAAACATATTTGAAAATATTTTTGAAAATACGTTTTCAGAAAAAAAGATTGAAGAGAAAATGTGAGAAAACATTCAAAAGGAAAACTTTTAAAAACAGACTTATATGGTATCAGAGCAAAGGATATTATGATTATTATTATTATCTGAAAACCTTTTTAAAATTTTTGAGTAAAAAAAAATTATTTGTTGATTAAAGTTTTTACTAAAGGACAGAATTTTTACAGATATTTAAAGTTTTAAGATGAAGTGATGTTACCAAGAATTCGGTTATTGTTCATTGGATAAAGAAGTCCCTTCTGACATTACTTCTTGCTTGAAAGACTTTTCTTTCATCTTGATGCCTTTTGATGTCTGCACGTCTGCTTTTTTCTTTTGCTCCAGAGAATCTTTGAACAGTCATCTTAACCTACCCCTTTACAATTGAGTTGGATTCTAATGACTTGAGTAACTATCCCTTAACATTTTAGACCCACGATTTCAGACAGTCCATAAGGAGCCTTCTGAACGGGTTAGATGAATAGAGATATTACTAAGTTAGTATAATCCACTCAGAGATTGAGTTAGGTTTGGTGCATAGAGTGTTAACCATCTTTAATATTGATAACCCACGCTTTCAGAGAGTTCATTTTGAACTTCCTGAATAGGTTCAGATAATAAAGATGTTATCACATTATGTCCTTTTAGATGAAGTTTCTTAGATGGTCTTCTTAAAACCTGTTTCCTGAAACATTCAAACTAGAAGTACCTTCTGATTGTAATTTGTTTAATTATTTAAATTTAGTATTTTAAAATTTCAGATAACATTTTATCAAATTTAAAAATTATCTTATTAGGTTAATTAAATTTATCTTTTAGAAATACAATTTGTTAATCGGTTAAGAAAGAATTATGTTCTTAATTATGCACAGATATTAACACAAAGGAATCAAAATAGAGAGACTTCAAACAAAATACAATTTCAATATCATTAAAAATATAAACACAAAGACATAGAAACAAAGACTCCGAAACAGGACACACGTATATCATTGATCATTAGATTGGTTCTCATCAGCCTTTTCCTTTTCAGCCCTAAGCTTTTGAAGCTCTTTTTCTGCAGCTCTCAATTTCTTTGTCAGCCGAATTACTCTATCATTTACCTTCTTCAGATTGTATGCACCCAATGCCATCATTTTCCTTTTACGAGACTTCAAGTTGGTATCTTCGGTTCCTTCTTCAATGCGTGGAGCAAAAAGAGAAGGAATGACCACTTGATTCTCAGGAGCTTCTTCTCTTTCAATGAGAGTCCGGTCTAACTCAGCATATTCAGCCGGAGTGAAGAAGTCAGGAGACGGTTGGTCAAGGAGACTTTCCATAGGAAATCCCTTGTGCAATAGAATTTTCATAATCAAGGTGTTGTGAAGATAGAGGTCCTCATTTCCCATCTCATCTCTGAACATCATCTGATACAACAGTACCCATGGGAGATTAATTTTCTTCTTTGTCATCAAAAGTCCCAATACGAACCTCTCCATCATACTTAAAGTCAAATTATTTCTTCCTCTGGGAAGAATGCAGCAGTTTAATACAGCAAGGAGGGTTCTGGGTGTGCTCAGAAGTTGAGAGGGTCTGAAAGGGGCAATCCTTCTTCTTCCAAATAGATGTTGGTCAAGAACGAATGTTCCACCATGAAGAGATTCCCATCTTTGGAAGTATTGTTCTCCGCTGTCAGGAACATCTATAACTTCAGCAATAAGTTTGGTGTCCACAGACAGTGATTTTCCCATCACCTTTGTCTCAATCCCGGTTCTATTGGGTTCAGATATGATCTTGATGTTGTCCCAAAAATCCGTTACACTCTTCTTATGCCAGGAGGAGGAAATGTTGTTGAAGAATGGAGTCCATCCAACGGCGTTGAAGTACTCAGATATCTTGTAGTCTGCTTCATCAAAGTCAGAAAGGTTAACCGCCTTACAGGGTATGATCCTGTCATCAAACACGGAAGGGTTTGAGTTGCTTGATGATGTAGACGCGTTTGCCATTGATTTCTATGAATCAAATGATCTTTCTGAGATGAAGATACTTGAGGAGATTTGATCTTTTTAGGGAAAGGATTGAGTAAAGTGTGATTTCCATGTTGATCATCCAATCCTTTTAAATAGATAGCCAAGCATGCTTCAAGCATTGATGAGAGACGGTTATGTGTACTGAACCGGTGTGGGGAGTAGTGCATCGTGTCCATTGAGAGAAACCGGTTGATGATTCAATGATTCACATCGTGCCGTTTCATATTTCCAAAAACAGTTATGACTAACACACACGACTCTTCATTTACTTAATTTAAAAACACAGTTATTACTTTACTAAGCATGTGTGACTATTCAACACATATATTTAAATAAGTAAAGCATACATAAAATGAATCATACATTTCACATAGTAAACATAGTAAAACACATATCATGCAGTAATTTTATTTTTCACACAATTTTAAAAGCATGAAACAATTATATCATGTAGTCATATTTTTCACAATTTCAATAAAACAAATCATGCAACAGACTAATAACTATATTTAAAATTATAACTTAAATATAGATAGGAAATGTGTTACCAGTTTGTGATCTAGAGATAGATTCACTTTCCTTTTCTGTTGCGTCCTGTGCTTTAGCCTTATGAATAATGAGTATTGGAAAAATGATTTTCCTTTTCTCATTATCATTCTTCAGAGTTGCTTCAGCCTGGTGAGATTTCCATCTTCTGAGGATCTACTCCTTCTGCATTTGTTAGATGCTCAACCCGAAGGTGAGCTCTGATACCAATTGTTAGAACCACAGGCAACACTAGAAGGGGGGGTTGAATAGTGTTGTAGACATTTTAATACAATTTTGGAAATCTTTAAAATAAACAATCACGTAAGTGATCATTGTACAAAACCAATCTTAAGATCAGAGTTATTTTAAACACATGCGGAATATATGAAAGATTTAGATTAAAAACTTTCTCTTACACTTAAGATTGTTTTGATTTTAAAAAAACTTCTCTTAGTGTCTTCTGAAGAATATTACTAAGAGTACCTTCAGAACTGTTTCTGAAATACTTTAGATGATCAGAGACCATCTATATCATGTGTCTGAACTGAGTTCCTGTTGGGCTCACTTCAGACAGATATTTCAGACATCCCTCTGAATATATTCTTCTATAATACTTCAACCTACACTAGAGACGTTTTAATGTTATGTTTGTATGAAAACTTGTTTTATTGAAATCGTTGTGTTAAGATTATTATGAAAGATACTTTTCAATCCTCATTGTAAATGTAAAGACTGTAAATAAAAGAGATTAAGGGAAAGAAGACTTAGACACAGAATTTATCCTGGTTCACCCACAAACCCCGTGAGCTACATCCAGTCCTAGTGGCAAACCACCACTAGCTTTTAATCACAACAACAATAACAACAACACATATGTGCCACTCCGAATCCCCCAGACCCTTGCAGCCACATATATGTTCCACTATCTGAAACCACAGATACACATGTTAACCTCTCCAGGCCAACACAACAAGTATTCTTTTCTATCAAGCCTCTCCAGGCTCTACCACGAGTATTCTTTCTTCCACCAAGCCTCTCCAGGCTCTCAGACACTTAACTAAGTGTTGAGTATTACTACTCAATCTAAGCTAGATGTTCACTAGAACCTCTCAACTCAGATTCTTCTTGTACATAGAGATTACTGAGTACATACTCAGGATACAGTCATTACAAACTAAATACAAGGATAGACAGTGATACAAGTGTTTGAATTTAAGTACAATCCCTGTCTTTTCTATGAGGAATACATCCTCTGAGAGTAGGCTACCTAAGATATGAAATTAAGCTTCAGCCTTATTCTCCAACCATTGGTTTCCATGGGCTACATTCTCACCCGTATCATTGGAATACCAAGGTATCTTCAAAGCTTCAAACCGTACCCGGTTTGATAGTCATTTGTACAGCATGATTGCCGTCCCGACAACCAACTCACTTGATCAACAGACCAACTGTACAATCTAACTAACTGACCAGCTGATCAGTAGCCCGATTGAGAATTCACTCTCTGATCAATCGTTGTTGACATTTTCATGATGTATTTAGCTCGAGTCAACTCTTGTTAACTGTAAGACACTCAGCCTAGTTAACAATTTTCATCCTGATTGATTTCAAGAATCTTCTTGATAAACAATCCCGATTGATCTAACTTTGGTTGATCATTCTGACCAACTTGGTTTAGCAACAGCAGCTGCAGGTCGGCAGCATGGTTATATGCTCAGCATGCCAACATCTCCAAATTCAATCTTGAGGGCTATTTATATGTTCTGCTTGAATATAGTCTCGTTGAAGATGATTCCATAATACCGTGAGCTTTTGATGATGTGGCTCATATAGCCGTTTGTGTAACTAGCTGCTCAACGTTGCTTCTCATTAGCATATTGAGTGTTCAGTAATACTCCTCGTTCTTACACTTCTGTTGATGAGCTCTGGTTTGAGAGATGTGATGATTATGTGTATTCTCTCTCTCTTGAATTTCTTCTGCTTTCTTGCATTTGCTTTATCCCGCATTGCTTGCTCCAGCTTGCATTATCTTGCTCTGTCATCTGCTTTATCCTTTATCCAGCTTGCATTATCTTGCATCTGCTTGCATCTGCCTTTATCTGTTTTGTCCGGCTTGCATCTGCTTTCTTCTCAGATTTCCTCTGATTTTCTTGAGAGTGTGTATCCGTTGAATTTGTCCTTTTTGCTTATTCTGCATATACTCCTTTTTCATTTGCTCCTGACACCATTACTTCTTTGAATGAGATGTCTTTATCAATAGTCGTTGTTTGCAGATTCCTCTTTTGGGATTTAGATAAAGATGTTGAATTGAATATATTTTATTCAAACATCTTCCTTGTTGCTTTTGCTTAGTCTCCTGAGCTTTTCTTCTGCTTTGTTTCTGATTGCACAAATGAAGAAATATCTCGTTGAGATGCTATCGTTTAGAGATAGCAAATAGTCTTCTTTTAATCCGTTGTGAGACACGCTTCTTGAAAGTTCTGACATAGTACAACGTTGGTGCTGCTGTAAAGCTGCTACTGTTGTTACTGCGAATGCTGCGTTGCAGAGATTTCCTCAGTGGTGTATGAAGTTCAAATGCACCGGGAAAGGTCTCTGTGATTGTTGCCATAAATGTGTTCCAAAATGTACTAACAGCAGAGACTCAGAAAAGTCTTCACACAAGGTTTCAACAAAGATGCCACGTCATTACTAAAGCTTCAGACGGGTTCCAGTCTTCAGACGGGTTCGAGTCTTCAGACGGGCTTGGCTCTTCAGACGACTTCAACACTTAAGACAGGTTGACCACTTCAGACAGCTTAAGTCTTTTAGACAGCTTCGTTGCTTCAGACAGCTTCAATACTTCAGACGGGTTGCGTCCTTCAGACAACTTCAATTCTTCATACTGGTTGAAACTTCATTCTTCTTTGTATCTTCTTCTTTTTGTATCTTCTTCTTCTTCTTCTTCTTCTTCTTCTTCTTCTTCTTCTTCTTCTTTTCTTGTTGTTCTTCAGACAGATGTATATTTGAATCTGTACTTCTTCATATCTTTTGCCTTCAGTTCTTCAGATAGTCTTCTTGGTCTTCAATTCTTCAGATAGTCTTCAGGTCTTCACTTCTTCAGACAGTCTTCAAGTCTTCACTTCTATACTTCAGTTGCTTCAACTCTGTTAAGGATTAATCTTCTTCAGATCCTGCACTCTTGTTCTTCTGATTCTGATCTTCTGATTCTGATTCTGTTCACAAAATCTTCTTCTTCTTCTAAAGAGAATTTCATCCTGAAACATAATTAACAAACAAATACCTTTCTCAGTAGAACCTGTTTATATAATCTAATTGGTTCTTTATATAATCTTATTTATATATAATCTTATTTGTTCTTTATATAATCTTATTTGTTAATCATTAAAACTAACGGATGTTAAGTCTTATAATCATGTTTAATTACTTAAACAGATTTATAGACTTCACATAATGATCTATTTTTCAGTTCGTTAACACTATCAATTCGCCCCGGTGTCCACAATGACTACTATGAGTATTTTTACCAATCAGAGTTCAAGTTTCCTATGTCTAGGCTCCCCCAAACTCGTTATTGATTTTATAAAATCACCTTTAGAATGCGCCCTATAAAACTAACCTATAACTCTGACACACAAAACGGAAGCTAAGCATTAAGCACAAAATAAAAATACTGATATCATAAAAATAGGGATTCATAGATATTAAAGAGAATTCACATACAAGCGGGGATTGAATCAACTACATCCAATCCTATCGGAGAGTTTAGCTACGTATGGTAGCCATTACACACCAACGGAGAAACTGTCACACTTTTCTCCAGCCCTAGCTCTGCTCTGCCGTCTCTCCAAAAGCTTCTTTGATCTTTGCAAAAGGTTCTATTTATAGAGGTCAGAAAGCCATCTGAAATTTGGAAGGATCTGATTTGAAATCCTTTGAAAAACTGATCCGTATTCCTGTGCTTCATCATGCGCTCAACGCATTTGAAGCGCAGGATCCAGAATGTATTTTAATTGCTGCGCTCCACCTACGTTCAACGCAGGTGGAGCGTAGTACACGTTCCAGCTTTCCTTGATTTCCTCTTTTTCAGCTTGATCTCTTCCTGATCTTATCCTTGTTTAATTTGCTTTCCTTATTTCCCTCTTTTTAGCTTGATCTTGTGCCGGTTTGATCTTCAATTTAAATTTAGAATTAAATCTGCAGAATCCTTATCCAAATAATTGCTGATCTTATCCTAATCAGCTGCCATTTAAATCCTTATCTTGCAGATTCTCTTTTCAAATAGATGTTATCTTGTTTCTTCGTTTAAATCCTTCCATTTTATTTGCAAATTCAACAGATTTTCTATGAAAATAACACCATATTCAAATTCAAATCAAATATTCACAAAATATGCATTTACTACTAAAAAGAGATAATTTGGGGCATAAATTTACTATTTTACCCTTAATAAGTGCAATAATTATACCAGAAATTATCATATATTTTTCACTTATCAAATTTCCCCCAACTTAGCTTCTTGCTTATCCTCAAGCAAGAAAAACCTTTTGCAATCAAAATGGATTCAATCCCCCTGTTAAGATTCTCAAAAATAAGGAAATAATTTCATCACCTCTTGCTAGGCAGCTGCCACTTTCCAAAAGTCAGATTGAAAATCAGAGTCAAGTGATATTTTCATAATTCAATCAGAACTGGATAGAACACAATCAAACTTTTTCAGAAATAGCAATCAAAACAATAAGTGATAAATCAAGGAATTCTCTCATGCTCACGGGTAAGTGTTTCCCTCATTTTTTCACAGCAGTTGAACAACTAAAATTGATAGTCGTTTCTGGTTTCTATTCATGCACATGGTTAACATGGATCAAAAGGTCTTTTCTTGGTTGTAATGAGGCTGGGCTGATCAAGAAATCATGGTTTTTCTGGATATGCAAAGAGAACACTGGAATAGAGAACATCTTTGAATTTTTCTTGAACTTGAAATTTCTCTCCATTCTCCATTTCATTCTTGATTTGTATCATTTAGCTGGCCTCTTTCTTTGTTTGATGATTCACTCCCCCCAACTTATTCACTTTTATTCACTTTTTCTTTTTTATTTTTGAGGGAGTGATCTTCTTTTGCTTTCTTGTGCCTGCTCTTTGTATTTCTTCACTTTCAAGTAACCAATCACCTTTCCCATTTTATCAAACTGCACCTTTGCTCTCTATCCCAAGTGTAAGGGACATGATATAAACATTAATTTGGCCGGGGTGCATAAGAAGAAACATTAAAGCTCAAATGGGTTACCAAAAAATTGGAAAAATTTTATGGGTTGGATTTTTTGCACTGAGCAAATAAATTATAATCAACAAAATTTGCCTTTATCACTTCCAAATTTTCCAAGTGCAGAATAAAATCCACAAACTCAAGCAATAACAGTTGACAAGCAGCGGTGAAAGCACTCAATTTAAGTGTTTGGTCTCACAACTCACCAGCTTTTGGCTAAATTCCTTGATAAAGCACTTACTGAAATTAATCGACTACCCTGATATATTTTCCTCAATATCCTAATCCTAATTGATTATGGATTTAATCACAATATTCCTATTTCTTTCCTAATCTGGTTAGTTAGACTGCCTAACTTTGAGATTTTAAAATTACTTCCTTAATTCCTTTTTTCCTAAAATCCTAAAAAAAATTAAATTATCCTAAAAATAACCAAAAATGAAAAAATTGACCCTGAAAGTGCACTGCATAAAAGTGATGTGTCAGTAGAGTTATTTATACAGTACAGGTCCAAAAAGAAAAGAAAATAAAAATGAAAAGAAAATAAAAGAAAAGAAAAACACCAAATAAATTCCTCAGTCCTCTCTATCCATGTCATCAGGCTCAGGGTCTGCTCCATCAGCCGCTCCTCCCTCTCCCGGAGGAATAGGCCTGTCGCCAGGCCACTGTATGAAATCTCAAAACTGATCAGGTGTCATGCCTGGGTACGGGTCCGGTCGAGTCAAGTAAAGATACTCCTGAAGGTGGACATCTGATCTATGGAGTGAAGACATCTGGGCCATCATGTGATGTGCCCAGAAAGGAACAGAAGAGTCTGTTGCTGCTGCTGGTGGTTGTGGTGCCTGTTGCTGCTGCTGCTGTTGCTCCTCCTCATCCTCATCCTTATCCGGAATGCAGTTGGCCGCTATATATCCCCTGTTCATTGGGGTCTTGATGCGTGCAGTGGTCGACACCTCAATCCCTCTAGATTGACAAAGGGCAGTGATGAGGGAAGGGAAACCCAAACTAATCCTGGACCGGGTGCTTCGTCGCCCCATGGAAGATGCAAAATCTGATATCTTGCGGGATATCACTCTGGCAATATCAATGTCCAGCCCAGCCAGAATGCTATACAAGAGATGAACAACTGGCATGATGACATCTGAGACATGGCTGGTGGGTTGAATGTTAGCCAACACCAATACTGTCCACATCTGTGAAATATCCTTCATATCACGCCTATAAATCCTAGCAGCAAGTCCATAAGCGTTCCTCTCGAAGGTCCGCCCTCGCAGGCATAATTACTGTGCGGTCCTAATATCCAATGGGTCATTGCCATTAATGCCCATCTCATTTACCAATGCATGATACTGGCAAGCCATATGATCCCGGTCCTCTAGTGCTGGGTAGCCCAATAGTGTGTTCATCGCATCACGACCATATGAAACCCACTGTCCCCTCACAAAGGACTGCCGTTGCACGTCAATGCCATGGTCGCCAATGGCATTGGCATAGAACTCTCTGACTATCTCTGGATCGAAGAACCTGGCTGGCTCAGCAATGTGCCTCCAGCCTCTCCTGATGATCTCATCCAAGAACATATCATACTCGCCAGGCTGTAAAGAGACCGGCCTCTCCTGAATAAAATTACAGTTCATCAATGAACTGTAAGCCTCAAACGCTTGGGTGTTCTTGAATCTGGATGGGTCAAACTCAGGGTCCTCTCTAGGTCTCTTATTCTGACCCCTCTTGGAGGTAGATCCAGCACGAACTACCTTGGTGCGAGCCATCTGCAAAATTAAACCAAACAAAGATTATTTCTATGCAAATATCAACTCCTGATTAATGAAATAAGTGTCCAATTTAATTCAAAAATCATAGCAATCATTTAGCAAGAACTTCTACATAGGAATCTTGATTATTAAATTACCCAATGCCAATTTATTAATTTATTAAGAGCATGCTAAAGTTATCAATTAAAGCAAGTCCTAATCAATTTCTAAACAGGGCATTAAAGAGTAAACAAAATTATGCTCAACAATCATGCAATAATGCACAATTATTCATGCAATGGTCATGCAAAAATTTTAAGCCAAATTAAGCACCCATATTACTAAAAAGAATAATTTGCAAAACTTTACTGAGCACTTTAAAAACTACCACCAAACATATCAAAAACACCACCATGCATACAATCATAATCAACATACTAAACTAAGACTCTATTGACAAATAATCCTAATTTATGGGGTCCTAAGAGCCTAAGTCTTCTATCCTAAGGTATTGCTCAATAAAATAGAGAATAAAGATTTAATCGGTGAAAAACTAATAAAATAGTAAAAACATACCTGGGATAGTGCGAAAGGTTGAAAGGAAGAGGGTTTGAAAGTGAAAAAGTAAGGGAAAGGTAAAAATCTCAGAGAAAAACACTTTAGGAAGTGAGGGGAAGGTGAAAATGACTTTCACTCGCTTCAGAATTTTAAATTTAAACTGAAGCGGGAACACGCGCTCTATACGCGCTCAGCGAGGATGGAGCGCGTGTTTCAAAGGAATCTGAAGCGAAGCGCTACGCTTCACCTACGCTCAGCGTAGGTAAAACGTGAAAAACAGAATCAAAATGGTAATTCTGCGCTTCACTTGCGCTAAGCGCAAGTAAAACGCAGAAAACGGAATTGAATTTCCAGTTCTCTTTTCTGCTGCTTCCTAAATCCAAGTGTTTTCTAATTCCTTTCCTTATTTTAATCGATCCTTTTCCTAACAATTTTCCACACTAAATAGGCATTGACACTAACTAAGACACCAAAATCAAAACACAAACAAAAACAAAAACTAAAAACAAGAAAAAACAAAAACACTAGTTTGCCTCCCTGGAAGCCCTTGTTCAACGTCTTCTAGCTCGATGTCTGTTTCACTCATGGTGGCCTCAATTGGAGGATGATGGTTAACTCAGCTTCTGTCCTTCCTTTAATTTCCCATCCTCCAAGCCAGTTTCTTGTGTTGTCATCACTGTCCTCATTGTCTTCATGATCTTCTTCTTCATTTGATGTTGATCTTTTTCTCTTTTTGAACTTGAACTCCATGACAGACTTTCTTTTGTTGCTTCTTTCTTCTTGTTGGTTCCCTCAGAATGTTAGGAACCTTCTTCTTTTTGTTTTCAGGTACTTTTAGGTTCAATGTTTCTTTCTTTCTTACCTTTTGCAGCTTTGGTTCAAAATGAGTTATGCAGATCCCATCAGTAGGATCTATCTTCAGCTTTTCTGGGGATTCAACTAATTGGGGAATTCCTCTATCTAAGTGGAAAACTATGCTCTCATCTTTAGAGATGATTTGGTATTTTCCCCTATCAACATGAACTATTACCTTGGCAGCTTTCATGAATGGTCTTCCTAGAATCAAGGGGACATCAGTATCCTCCTCTTCCATCTCAGCAATGAAGAAGTCTACAGCATACACAAACTTATCCACCCTTATTGGAAAATCTTCAATTAACCCATATGGATGTTGAGTGGTTTTGTTTGAAAGCTGTAACTTCACCTTGGCAAGCTTGGCCTTCAAAATTCCCAGTTTGTTAAAGAATGATAGCGGCATCAAATTGATGCTCGCCCCAAGATCCAATAAAGTGTTGGTAATAGGTTGATTAACAACAGAAACTGGTATAGTAAACTTACCTGAGTCAAGTGACTTACCTGTGCTGAAGACCTTTTCCGATTCTTCTGCTTCTTTCATAGCTGCTTCAGGCTTTTCTTCTTCTTGAACACTTCCTTGCACAATCTCTTCTGCGAGCACTTTCTCTTCAAGTATGATGTTGTCCTCTAAGTCACTTTCTTCTGTTGCGTTGCCATCAGTAACAAAATACGGAACTAATTGATATAGTGATAACAGTTGGTTAGTAACAAGTAACAAAATTGGTTAGTAACAAGTAACAAAATGCTAAAAGCAAATAAAACTCAGAAGGTAATAATAAAAGTATAATGGGGAGAAATATAGAAAACTATAATCTCAGAAGATATCTTAGCAGTTCTTAGCATCCTTAACAATTAGTATTCATGTATAACAAGTTGGTATAAGTTGGTTTTTGTATCAAATTAAATAACAAGTGGTATTCAACAATTTAGTTATCTAAAAAGATTAATATCAGATAACATATTAACAAGCTAAAGAATTAATGTTCTTCTCAGGGGGGAGTATTATAGATAGGGGGAGCCATCTAAATACTTAAACACCTTTCCTAAAACATTTTGTAAGTTTTACATTTCTTATTTGTCATCATTAAAAAGGGGGAGATTGTGAAGTCTATAAATTAGTTTGAGCATTCAAACATGAATCAAAGACTTAGTATCCTTAGGTTTTAATGATTAACAAATAAGATTATATAAGAATATAATGAACAAATAAGATTACATAAGAACATAATTCTAACAAGTAAAGACTATACAAGAACATAATAAATAAGATTATAAGATTATGTAAACAGGTTCTATTGAGAAAGATATTGGTTTGTTAATTGTGTTTCAGGTTGGAATTCTCATTAGAAGAAAAAGAAGAACAGAAGAAGAAGAATGGATCAAAAGAAGATAAGCATAACAGAATCAGAATCAGAAGGAGATTAGAAGAACAAAATCAAAATCAGAAGATCAGAATCAGAAGAACAAATGCAGAATCTGAAAAGAAGAATTCTACAAAGCAAAGCCTACTATCTGAAGACATGAAGACTATCTGAAGACATAAAGACTATCTGAAGACATGAAGAATATCATGAAGACAATCTGAAGACTTGAAGACAGTAGCAAAGACTCGATTATCGTCTGAAGAATATAAGTATAAAGGAAGCTCGTCTATCTGAAGCATTTACATTGTCTGAAGACCTGAAGAGGAGTTATCATCTGAAGATATGAAGAAAATCTGAAGCAGTCTACGAACATAATCAAAAATCGATCTCTTGAGAGACGTTGCTAAGTGTAAAGCACATTCTACAAAACGGACTACACTTATTTCAGTATAAAAGCTAGACATGCTTTTCTACCTCGACCAAAGTCTTGCACAAATAAGGAAACTCTGCAAAGACTTTCTGCAATGCCTGCTGCACCTACAACAAAAGGGATTTGCGTGCGCAGACCTACTGCACCTGCTGCTGCCCAGAACTGATCAGAAGACTGAGTAAAAGCAACAAGAAAGATGTTTGAATAAAACACTTTTAAGTCAACATCTTTATTCATCTAAATCTCAGAAGAAGAAGAAAATGCAAAGAAGAACAGAGCTGCAATCGTCTGAAGAAAAGAAGAAATATCTTATCAAAAGAAAAGAGCTTATTAAAAGCATCTCAAGCTGGAGAATTGAAATAAGCTTGAAATAATTATATGAGATGAGCACATGTTGAAGCTGATGAAATTACAACGAGATAAAAGCAAACTTCTGAGTATATGTGAAGATCAAAGAAATCAATTATCTGAACATATAAACTCTCTGAATGCTTGGAACAGATTTCAACATAGAAGAAATCAATACGGAAGCTAAGACTATATGATTCAACGAATATAATATCATATGTCTTTATTCAAAGAGGAAACTGCAACAACATCTATTAGACAAGACACCTCACTCAAAGAAGAAAGAAGAAATGGTGTCAGGAGCAAATGAAAAAGGAGTATATGCAGAATAAGCAAAAAGACAAATTCAATGGATACCACCTCATATACACTCCCAAGAAAATCAGAGGAAATCTGAAGAAAGCAGATGAACGCTGAAGAAAGCTGAAGAATGCTGAAGAAAGCAGAATAAAATCAAGAGAGAGAATTATCATAACAATATCAAGAATATCTCTCAGAGGAGCTCATCTACAGAAGTGTCAGAACAGGATTGTCTGAACACTTATTTTGCTTAGGAAGAAGCAACCATTTGAGAAACTATTACACAACGGCTATATGAGCCACATCATCATCATCTCAACGGTATTATGAATCATCTTCAAACGGCTATATCCAACAGAACATATAAATAGCCTCAAGATCAAATTGAAGATGTGGTTGTTGTTCGGTTGAACAACCAACCATGTTGGTTGGAATGACTATCAACCATGATGTAAGGATGGCCAAAAAGACAATCAACCGGTAATGGTTTGAAGCCATGCACATACCTTGGTTATTCCATTGATACGGGTGAGAATGTAACCCATGGAAACCAATGGTTAGAGAACAAGGCTGAAGCTTAAACTAAGTTCTATCTAGCCTATTCTCAGAGGATGGTATTCCTCATATTAGAGACAGGGATTGTACCTAAACTTAAACACTTGTATCACTGTCTTACCCTTGTACTTAGATTTCATTCATTGTATCCTGAGTAGTACTCAGTTAACCTCTAGTACAGGAAGAGATTAAGTTTATGTTTCGTGGAAACTTAAACTTAGTTTAAATTGTAAACACGATAAGTGTCTGAGAGCCTGGAGAGGCTTGGTGGAAGAAAGAATACTCTACACTTGGATAAGTGTCTGAGAGCCTGGAGAGGCTTGGTGGAAGAAAGAATACTCGTGGTAGATCCTGGAGAGGCTTGATAGAAAAGAATACTTGTGGTGGAGCCTGGAGAGGCTTGATAGAAAAGAATACTTGTGGTAGAGCCTAGAGAGGCTTGATAGAAAAGAATACTTGTGGTAGAGCCTGGAGAGGATTGGTTGACAAAGAATACTTGGTTAGAGCCTGGAGAGGCTTGGTTGATAAAGAATACTTGGTTAGAGCCTGGAGAGGCTTGGTAAGAAAGAATATTTGTTGAGCCTGGAGAGGCTTGTCTGTAAAAGAATACTGCATGAGTTTCCTGGAGAGGCAGTTGAAAACAAAGTAATACTTGTGTTGGCCTGAAGAGGCTGTGAATAATACTTGTATTTGTGGTTTCAGATAGTGGAAAATCCAGTGGTGGTTTGCCCTGGGACTGGATGTAGCTCACGGGTTTAGTGGGTGAACTGGGATAAATTCTTGTCTAAGTCTTCTATCCCTTAAACTCTTTTACTTTCAGTTTTCGAATCTATGAAGGGGATTGAAAAGTATTTTCATAATAAACTCTAAATAAACAATTTCAATAAAATGAGCTTTCTAAGAAACACTAACATAAAGCATCTCTTATATCCTTTGAAGCATTATAAAGAACGCACTTCGAAGAACCTTTGAAATAACTTTCTGAAGTGGGTCTGAAAAGAACTCAGTTCAGAAGTTATCAACATTCTCCAGACGATCTCCAATCATCTGAAGAAGTCCAAAAAAGGTTCTGAAAAGCTTCTGTATAATAACCTTCAGAAGGTATTTTGAGAAGTTTCTCAATCAAAACAATCTTAAGCATTTAAGTAAAAAGATCATCAATCTTTATTGTTTTTAACTTTCGCATTTTTAACTCTGATCTTAAGATTTGTTTTGAACTCGCTTTTCTTTTGAACACGTTAATTTAATTTAAGACTTCCAAAATCCTTTAAAAAGGCTTAAAACACTATTCAACCCCCCTTCTAGTGTTTCCTGTGGTTCTAACAAGTAAGAGCGTATTTTTTATTGTTGAGAATTGCGTAAGTAAATAAAATTGAACTTAAATGAGATAGATAGAGACAGTTACTTGGACTAGGATTGAACTTCGTTTCATCGCACCCCTTTCATATGTTAACCTCAATAATATTTATGAATATGTAATTATGAAACCTTAGCCAAACTATGTTATTTTACCCTGGTTTCCTAAGCGATAAAATACTCAGAAATAATTAATGCGGGTTCTCCCAAGGGACAAATTACCCCGACTTTAATGATCTATTTTTCAGTTCGTTAACACTATCAATTCGCCCTGGTGTCCACAGTGACTACTATGAGTATTTTTACCAATCAGAGTTCAAGTTTCCTATGTCTAGGCTCCCCCAAACTCGCTATTGATTTTATAAAACTACCTTTCAAATGCGCCCTATAAAACCAACCTATAACTCCGGCACACAGGCGGAAGCTAAGCATTAAGCACAGAATAAAAATATCGATATTATAAAAACAAGGATTCATAGATATTAAAGAGAATTCACATACAAATGGAGAAACTGTAACACTTTTCTCCAGCCCTAGCTCTGCTCTGCCGTCTCTCCAAAAGCTTCTTTGATCTTTGCAAAAGGTTCTATTTATAGAGGTCGGAAAGCCATCTGAAATATGGAAGGAATCTGATTTGAAATCCTTTGAAAAACTAATCCGTATTCCTGCGCTTCATCCTGCACTTAGCGCATTTGAAGCGCAGGATCCAGAATGTATTTTAATTGCTGCGCTCCACCTACTCTCAGCGCAGGTGGAGCGCAGTACACGTTCCAACTTTCCTTGATTTCCTCTTTTTCAGCTTGATCTCTTCCTGATCTTATCCTTGTTTGACCTACTTTCCTTATTTCCCTCTTTTTAGCTTGATCTTGTGCTGATTTGATCTTAAATTTGAATTTAGAATTAAATCTGCAGAATTTTTATCCAAATAATTGCTGATCTTATCCTAATAACCTGCCATTTAAATCCTTATCTTGTAGATTCTCTTTTCAAATAGATGTTATCTTGTTTCTTCGTTTAAATCCTTCCATTTTATCTGCAAAGTCAATAGATTTTCTATCAAAATAGCATCATATTCAAATTCAAATGAAATATTCACAAAATATGCATTTATTACTAAAAAGAGGTAATTTGGGACATAAATTAACTATTTTACCCTTGATAAGTGCAGTAATTATACCAGAAATTATCATATATTTTTCACTTAACAACACCCTTATAGACGTGGAGTTCAACGACATTAATGGAAATCACGTCAGCATCGACCTTAACACCAATGTTTCAACCCAAGTTGGTGACTTGGGAATCCTCGGATGTCATATAGAGTGTGTTTGTCTAGCCATTTCAGCTAGCTGAAAGTTAAAAATAGTAGCTGAAACCAAAAAAGCTACAAAAGAGCTGTGTTTGAGAAGGTAGCTTAAGGTAGCTTTTTTGGGTAGCTACATGCTTTTTTAGAAAAGCTACTTGAATTAACTTTTCCAAAAAAGCTCATATTTTCAACTACCAGTTGATTTTTTTTTTTACAAATTTACCCCTCATTAATATCTCACTCTCTTTTCTCTTTGGGTTAATATCCCCTATTTTCACATTCCTCCCACACCCTGCCATTGCTGAGAGAGTTTTTCTCGTCTCTGACAGCTCTCATTCTCTCCATTCAACTTCCTACTCCAATCGTCTCCTACACACATGTTCTTGTTAATTTGCCTCGCTTTGGTCCGTTTTGTAGTTTCTAGTTTACCGTGTTTGCTCTTATAGCTTTCATCTGTGTTTTTCTGGTTTATTAGAAATTTACAATATAATTTTCTGCTATTGTTGGTGGATGATGAGGCTACGTGAAACCTTTCTGTTTTGTTTCTTCTAACGTTTCATAGTTGAATATTTTCTGCTATTGTTGAATGCATATAGGTTGTATTGGTTTCCAATATGTTGGTCACTGATCAGCCCACTGGTTTTAAGTAATATGCATGTAGGCAAAAGTGTTGTTCAACAAATCTTGCTTCCTGCCATGTATTTATCCTCTTAGACAATGAATTTCTTTCAAGGTCCGGTTTAATTTTGCGGCTTTTATTTTGACTACAACAATTGAACTTTTAAAACTGTATGGCCACAGTTTTTCTCAGTGAATATGGTCCCTGGCTTCTCTATTCTTTCATGACGTTTTCTCATTCAATCCTTACACTCCAACTTGCCTAGTAATTAATATAGTCCATTTAAAAAAAACTATTATAGAAATATTCAGCAATATATTTCATTGCATTCTTCTATAACTTATGTGCTATTTTATAATCTAATTAATTTGTTTTGGAAAAATTGTAAGATGAAATCAAACAATGATAATATGGAGGGAGGGGTCAATTTTAAATGGACAAATGAGTATTATAAGATTTTGTGAATACTAACATATTATTTACATTTTAATAAACACTAACATATTATTTACATGAATCATAAATTACTAAATAAATTAAAATATATAAATTTATAATTATTTGAAAATATGTAATAACAAAATATTAAAATTTGATCCAATAATTAGTGGTGCCTTATAAATAATTTTAAATACACTAAAATATATAAATTTATAATTATTTGAAAATATGTAATAACAAAATATTAAGATTTAATCCAATAATTAGTGATGCCGTTATTTGTTATTTTACAACTTTCAGCTAGTTGATCAGTTAGTTTTACCAAACACTTTCAACTTGCTTTCAACTAATTTTTCAGCTTTCAGTTAACTTTTCAGCTAGTTTTACCAAACACACTCATAATCCCTTACCAAAACAATGTCAGTTTTTACAAAATCAAAACGGGACCAAAATACAATTTCCTAACTTACCTAAGAAGCTATGGGCAACTGAGAGACAATAACTAAATCGAGGCCTTTACTTAGTGTGTTTGGCAAAACTAGCTGATAAGCTAGCTGGTAGCTGATAAGCTAGCTGCTAGCTGATAAGCTCCTAGCTTATAAGCTCCGAGCTGATAAGCTGGCTTATTGAATTAGAAGTGTTTGGTAAAACTAGCTGATAAGCTAGTTAATAAATGTAAAATGACATAAAAGGGTACAACTACATAAATTTTATTATATGAATTCTATTTGTGTTTTTTATTAGAAAAAATATATATTATTATGCAATTATAATTTTATATTTTTTTAAAAAATAATTAAATTCTTATTAAATTTTTTAGTAATAAAATATTTAATTAAAAATTAAAATAAATAATAAAATTAATAAAATAAATAGTATAATATAAAAATAATTTCATAAAATAGTAAAAAGAAAATAACAATTTAATTAATTCATAATTTTTTAAATTAATTATTATATATGTAATAATAGGTAACAAGAAATTGAAAGGTTTTTGTCATTAAAATTGAAAATATATAATAATAGGTAAAATGAAATTAAGAATAATAAGGGAAATATATTAAAATATAAGAGGTAGTGATGGAAGAAAATTAAATAAGCTAGAAGCTACAAGCTAGAAGCTAGGTGAACTAGCTTGTAGCTTATAAGCTAGAAGCTCCTAAAATAAGCTACTTTGATGTACCTTATCAAACACTTTTGTATTGGTCAAACTAACTTATAAGCTAATCAAATAAGCTAATAGTTAGCTTATTGGCCTTGTCAAACACACTGTTAAATATGGCGGCCTCTATTATACATCCCTTAGGAAAGGATGTTAGTTACAACTTTTTTTTTTTTACCTGTAATTCCCTGTACCCGCGGCCCGCTCGTTGGTGACATTTCTCTGCTTGTTACTGGAAGTAGAAACTTTTCATGGTATTTGGCCTGAGCACATCTCAGTCCCGTTCACCGAATCTGAGGTTAGTCACAGCGGTTTACCTTGGATCTATTCTTCGAATCTCAGGTTACTACAACTAGGGTTTACCATCCTCTTTTGTGTTGGTGAAGTGGTTGTATTTGAAATTGATAATACAGATAGGTCAGTTTTTATGTGTGTGAGTTCTTTCAATTGATTGGGATTAAGAGCGGTGTGTGGTGGGTTGATTAGAGGTTCAGTGTACCGTTCAATCATAAACTTTTATATGTGTATCCTTGCTCTATTTTAATGTCGATTTACAGGTGTTAACTCTAGTTGAATTTGTTATGTTCAAGCTTTTATCTGTGTATCCAAGCCCTGTTGCGTTTCCATCAAGTGGTACTGCAGGAATTAATGTTGATTTTACTGGGTCTACCGCGTCGAGCCAGACCCCTGTCCAGACATCAGGTGGTGATCCAATAGACATGTTTTTCACATCTTCATCGGCCTCATCTGGAGGTGCTGCTGCGGCCTCTCAAGGGTTTGGAGGACAACCCTCTTCTGAGATGGATGATTGGGGTTTGGATTCTGAGTTTGACGGGGGGAGGCCATGATGTGGGTGGCACAACTACTGAGCTTGAGGGGCTTCCACCTCCTCCTGCTGGGATATCAGGTTCCACCGCCAAAGGCAAGGGGATGGACAATTACAAGCAAGGATAATTTGCTGATGACACATACCAGAATTACAGAATAAATGAGACTCAAAGATGAGAAATTAGAGGCATTTCGGTGGCAGTTGTTGAGAACAGAATTAGAAACAAAGCAACTACAGTCCCACATGGAGGACTGGTCAAGGATGAGACACAGCTAAGACATACAAGATGAAATTGGAGACCTTACTATTAGAAAGAGAAGATGAACTGACTTCCCTGAAAGAGCAATTTTCATCAAAATTGAGGCCCTTGAACTGCTATAAAAATAACTCAAATTTGCCTACAGAACTGATCCAGGATTCTGTCTGGTCTAGAGTCAAGGTTGTCAAGAGAAAGCCAGGTGAAAAAGAGCTAGACATTATGGAAACTTTGATTGAGGAAGATTGTGAAAAGGTAGTGCAGTTCCTACCCCATGATCGGTTTAATAATTCTAATTTACTAGTCCAATCTCCATAAAATAAGAATGAAGAAGAAAAGGATGTTTCTGTGGTGGATAGTCCTACTCCTATGCAAAATCAAAGTCCAAATCAAGTAGAAGTTTATGCTGCTGAAAAAACAGGATCTACCAGCCAACCCTTTAATAACACAAAACAATCTTCATGGAAGATGGATCTTCATGCTCTTGGAATTTCTTACAAGATCAAGAGGCTGAAACAACTATTTATTCTTGTTGAAAGGCTAACAGGAAAGCAAACCAATGATGAAAACACAGAGGTCAGTGATGATAGAAAAGCTGGTATAAAGGCTTATCTTTCGTTGACTACTTTACTGAATAAACAATTTGGAAGATATCAATCCCTCCAAGAGAAAACTGATGACCTTTGCAAACAGATGGTAAGCATCAATTCTTTATATTTTCATTAGTTTTGAGTCTTTTTGACATTATTTATAGTCCATTTATTACACTATGCTGACCATAATCTTTTAGCCATGTGAATCTTTTTGGCTTCTATTTAATACCCTTTTTATGATATTGAAAAATATGGAGCAATGTTACATTAACTGATATATAAATTCTTGCACATTATTTCAGCATGAGAATGACCTCTATGCAAATTGTGGAGATATGAATGCTTCAAGAACAAAGGAGAAAACATCAACATTGGAGCACTCCCTAAAGGAGACATTTCAACTACAGAGATATTTGTTGCAACAGAAGAAAAATTTATGGAAATTCGATCCTGGTGGAAATGCAAATCGTGGTGGTATTGACATGAAGCGCTTTGCTGTTAGTATATGAAATCTGTTCCAAGAAGTTCAAAGACGTCTAGAATTTCGGACGGCTAGAATCATACGAGACCTTGAGGGTGTGTTTGTGAG
The DNA here is from genome assembly GCA_026901365.1 of Sesbania bispinosa. Classification (NCBI taxonomy): domain Eukaryota; kingdom Viridiplantae; phylum Streptophyta; class Magnoliopsida; order Fabales; family Fabaceae; genus Sesbania; species Sesbania bispinosa. Next base: position 736,285 of record QLOH01000231.1, on the reverse strand, counting down.
TTTAGAGAGGAGGGTAAGGAAAGGATTGGAGGGAGAAGGAAGGGGGAGAAGGGGAGAGAATGACTTTGTAAAATACTCAAACTCACAAACACAAAGGGGGGAAGGACTTCCAATAAACCCTTCCATTCCCTCCCTTCCCCTCCAAAATTCAACTCATAAACATACCCTAAGGGAACACTAGCTCGTGACGGCATGATATGTTTGAGAAGCTAGAAAATAGCAATGGAACTTCAATTTCCTCACTTTTCATGTGCCTATTTATCTATACTATATACTATACTTATTAATGTAGTTAATAACATAAATTTGTATATGCAACAAGTCACAAATAAAATTCAATGGAATTGAAACTTCAAAAGATTTTCCATGTCTCTTTAGTTGACTTGAACTATAACTCATGGACCCATCATACTAATATCAAAATGAGAGAGCATTATCCCAAAAGAAAGAAAAGTCACATATTTCCCTCGTCTTAGAGCGTTAAGATAATTTGTGGTTTGTTTGGTTGGAAAAAAACAAAGTGAAAAAGTAATTGTTAGGGATTTTACTTCAAAGTTTTCATATTACCACTTTTAACATACTCAATTAAATAATCTTTTGTCTATATCATATCTTCCATTGATAACCCTGAAAAAAGAACATTTCATTTTTTTCACTGAAATTAATTTATGCTTATGGAAATAAAAATAATTTGTGGATTTTATAAGTGTAAAATACTAAAATATTAAGGGACTATAATCTGCATGGAAGTGATGCGTGCAAAAAAAATCTCTTGGTTTTACCTTTTGGATTTAATTGATATGCACTGTCAGTGTATATAAATTTTACACAGACGTCCAATGGTGTGCCGCCATATCATTTAATGAATATAAGACCTCATGTCTTATTAAATTCAATAAATGATATGACAGCATATCATTGGATGTATGTGTAAAACTTCTTTACACTGACAGTGTATATATATTAAACTCTTATCTTTTAGAGAGTAAATAGATAAATAGATACATAAATGATATATTAGAAGAAAAACACTTTAAATTTAATGTAAATTAACTCATTTATTATATTTTTTAATCTGTGTTTTTACGTAATGAAACAAATTAATAAAACATAATAAATAGATTAATAAAATAGATAATAATGATAATATATAAGTGAAAATATTAATGAATAAAATAGAGAGATAAATGATATATTAGAAAAAAATATTTTAAATTTAATGTAAATCAACACATTTATTGTATTTATTAATGTGTGTTTTCATGTAATGAAACAGATAAACAAGAATAGATAATGAAAGAAATTATGTTATAATAATAATAATAATAATTATTATTATTATTATTATTATTATTATTATAATTAAAGTTTGATAAAAAAGGAGAAAAAAAGAAAATGGCTGGAGCAGGACCACCTCCAATGGAGGATATATGTGGTTCATAAAAATAATCAATTTCCTGGAGTGAGAATAAAAAAACTAAAAAAACACAAGTGAGAAAACGTGACGTGACACGTGTACACGGAGAAAAATTTTAAAATAGAGAGTAAATAGATAAATTGAATATATAAGAGAGATAATAATTAAAAACATTAATAAATAAATTAGAGAGACAAATAATATATTAAAAAAATATTTAAATTTAATGTAAATTAACACATTTATTATGTTTCTTAATCTGTGTTCTGGTATAGAACTCAAACATGGGTATGAGTCAGCAGGAGAGAAGTCGGATCCGAATCCGAGTTGCGGAGGCTTGAATCCGAGTTGAACCCGGGGGGTGTACCTGCAAAGGGATTCCGACGCCCAAGTCAGATAGGTAAAACAGTCAAAGGGATTGACTGAGTGAGATTGCGTACCTTATGATCTGTAAATATTCTCTATTTATAGGGGTTTTCCCTGTATAAATATGGTAAGTGGGCGCAGATGTAAAAGGAGTAAGTTTAACATATATCATCATATAATTATGGATATTATAATTATATGTCATATATTTATGGATATGATAATTATATTGCGCATGGATATTATAATTATATATCATATATTTATGGATATGATAATTATATTGCGCATGGACCGTTTTGACTATTGGGCCTTAGGTTTAGACCGTAACAGAAGCCCCCCAGCTCTGGTCGACTTGGTGAAGTTGTTCTTGAGCTTGAGTATTTGTCTATGTGTTGGGACGACATTGTTATTTAAGGGGGTGTTTGTGTTGAGATGACTGAATAAGTTTCATGCCTGTGGACGTGGTCCGACTTGCCTGTGGGCGTGGTCTGACTTGCCTGTGGGCTTGGGCCGACTTGCTCGTGGACGTGGTCCGACTTGGTCGAGGGCTTGGTCCGACTTGCTCGTGGGCTTGGTTAGACTTGCTCATGGACATGGTCCGACTTGCTCTAATGAATTGGACCTTCAAGGTTTGGGCCTTATTGGGCCAGTCCATAACAGATGCCTCCCAGCTGAAGTCGAAGTAAAGGAGTCCGACCTCAAGCTATGTCACATGAGCCGATTTGCTTAGTTGTAATAATTCGAATTCCAGACAATGTGTCTTCTGACACGTCGATTTTTCGAGAATCTGCTTGATTTGGAGAGGTAGAAGGTATCCGAGAATCTGCTTGACTTGCAAAGGTAGAACCTGCAGCAAGTTGCCTTCCTCGGATACCTTCGCCGAGATGTGCCCCCATCGTTTAGCGGCATAGGGGTTGCGTAATTATAAGTCTCAAGTTTAAGTCCGCAGATACTGCTTTGACAGAGTTGAAGGAGGGGCATGAGGCTCTAGAAAACCAGTCTTCTGCAGCCAGGGTAGGTAAGGCAGCCTTGGCCAACATTGTCAAGCAAAATTTCTGAAAGGAACGGGCCAAGTGGAAGGATGAGAAAGACGTTTTGGTGGCCGATGTTGAGGGAGTCAATGTTGAATCTTTGGCAAGTGCAATCGCCCCAATAGGGTTTCTGAGTTGGGTTGACATATGTACTTGTGTTAACTTGTGTACTTGGGTTGACTTGTAAACTTGGGCCGACTTGTGCATTTGGTGTGCACTTCGGCTGACTTGTAAACTTGGGCCACTTGTGCACTTGGTGTGCACTTGGGCTGATTTGTAAACTTTGGCTGACTTGTGCACTTGGTGTGCACCTGAGCTGACTTGTAAACTTGAGCCGACTTGTGCAATTGGTGTGCACTTCGGCTGACTTGTAAACTTGGGTCGACTTGTGCACTTGGGCTGACTTGTAAACTTGGGCCGACTTGTGCACTTGGTGTGCACTTCGGCTGACTTGTAAACTTGGGCTGACTTGTGCACTTGGTGTGCACTTCGGCTGACTTGTAAACTTGGGCCGACTTGTGCACTTGGTGTGCACTTCGGCTGACTTGTAAAGTTGGGCCAACTTGTACACTTTGGCCGACTTGTGCACTTGGGCTCACTTGTGTACTTGGGTCGACTTAAGCAGGATCAAGTAGTATTGGTCCGTAACAAATCTGGTTGCTGACATAGCCGAGATGCTCTTTACATCCGGTTTGAATGAGGCTGAGATGCTCTTCACATCCGGCATTGAATGAGACCGAGACACTAATTTGTTTTTTTACTAAGATTCAAGATTCTCTTCGCATCCGGTATTGAATGGGGCCGAGATGGTCTTCACATCCGGCATTGAATGAGGCCGAGATGCTCTTCACATCCGGCATTGAATGAGGCTAAGATGCTCTTCACATCCGGTTTGAATGAGGCCAGGATGGTCTTCACATCTGGCATTTACTAAGATTCAAGATGCTCTTCGCATCCGGTATTGAATGAGGTCGAGATGCTCTTCACATCCGGTTGCTGACAGAGCCGAGATGGTCTTTACATCCGGTTTGAATGAGGCCGAGATGCTCTTCACATCCGGCATTGAATGAGATCGAGATGCTAATTTGTTTTTTTACTAAGATTCAAGATGCTCTTCGCATTCGCTATTGAATGAGGTCGAGATGCTCTTCACATCCGGTTTGAATGAGGCCGAGATGGTCTTCACATCCGGCATTGATTGAGGCCGAGATGCTCTTCACATCCGGCATTGAATGAGGTTGAGATGGTCTTCACATCCAGCATTGAATGAGGCCGAGATGCTCTTCACATCCGATATTGAATGAGATCGAGATGCTAATTTGTTTTTTTTTTACTAAGATTCAAGATGCTCTTCGCATCCGGTATTGAATGAGGCCGAGATGCTCTTCACATCCGGTTTGAATGAGGCCGAGATGGTCTTCACATCCGGCATTGATTGAGGCCGGGATGCTCTTCACATCCGGCATTGAATGAGGCTGAGATGATCATCACATCCGGCATTGAATGAGGTCGAGATGCTCTTCGCATCCGGTATTGAATGAGGCCGAGATGCTCTTCACATCCGGTTGCTGACAGAGCCGAGATGATCTTTACATCCGGTTTGAATGAGGGCGAGATGCTCTTCAAATCCGACATTGAATGAGATCGAGATGCTAATTTGTTTTTTACTAACATTCAAGTTGCTCTTCACATCCGGTTTGAATGAGGCCGAGATGGTCTTCACATCCGACATTAAATGAGACTGAGATGCTAATTTGATTTTTACTAAGATTCAAGATGGTCTTCACATCCGGTTTGAATGAGGTCGAGATGGTCTTCACATCTGGCATTGAATGAGGCCGAGATGCTCTTCACATCCGGTTGCTGACAGAGCCGGGATGCATCCGGTTGCTGACAGAGCCGAGATGCTCTTCACAACCGATTTGAATGAGGCCGAGATGGTCTTCACATCCGGCATTGAATGAGACCGAGATGCTCTTCACATCCGGTTGTTGACAGAGCTGGGATGCTCTTCACATCCGGTTTGAATGAGGCCGAGATGGTCTTCACATTCGGCATTAAATGAGACCGAGATGCTCTTCACATCCGGTTGCTGGTGTAAAATGGAATGAGTATTGAAGTTAAAATAATAAGAACGAATAAAGTGAAATAAACAAATCTGGAGGGAACTGGATTGAAGGGCGTTCCAATGGTTTGGTTGATCTGGGGAGCTAACTGTGATGTGCCTACATCACCGAAGCCTCCGTCATGGTAAGAGGTATCCTCAACCCGACCTTCAAGGGTTGGTTGGGGTTGAGAAGAAAAACTGAAACCGAGATGCAGGTAAGGGGGAGGCTCTCCTTCTAGCGCCAAATGTTCCGGTATATAACTCGAACCTGGGTCTGAGTCAGCAGGAGAGAAGTCGGATCCGAATCCGGGTTGCGGAGGCTTGAATCCGAGTTGAACCCGGGGGGTGTACCTGCAAAGGGACTCCGACGCCCAAGTCAGATAAGTAAAACAGTAAAAGGGATTGACTGCGTGAGATTGCGTACCTTATGATTTGTAAATATTCTCTATTTATAGGGGTTTTCCCTGTATAAATATGGTAAGTGGGCGCAGATGTAAAAGGAGTAAGTTTGGCAGATATCATCATATAATTATGGATATTATAATTATATGTCATATATTTATGGATATGATAATTATATTGCGCATGGATATTATAATTATATATCATATATTTATGGATATGATAATTATATTGCGCATGGACCGTTTTGACTATTGGGCCTTAGGTTTAGACCGTAACAATCTGTATTTTTATATAATGAAACAGATTAATACTAATGAAAAGTAAAAGAAAATATTTTAATATAATAATAAAAAATAAAAGTTTAATAAAAAAACAAAAAAAAAATGAAAGTGTTTATGATTATTATCCTAATCAACTATTCATTTCCAAAAGATACATCCTATTGCAGATTGAAAACTCTGGCACTTCAAATTCGTGAAACAAGGTACCTGAGATTGGTAGCCTCAGTAAAAGGTCCCTAGATTGGTCATATATATAGACTCAGTTCTACGAGAGCCATCCTTTTTTGTTCTTGGCCGCCTTGAGCTTCATCACAAGTTCTTCACGCTCAGATTCTACCTCAGCATACTTAAGGCTCATGTGGAAGTAGCGTTCCTGAATACCTCTTAGCTCCGCCTTTAGCATTGATTTTGTATGTTCAAACCTTTCTTTTGTCACTACTTCTCCTTCAGCCATTGAATTTACTGGGCCATTTGCCTGGTTGTTTCGGCCTTGAGATGGCGACCTGCTGGATAAAAATAAAAGGAACTTTATAACACAAATGACTTCATAGAGCAATAAGACATGGATTAAAGCATCAGAAAATGGTATTTAACAGGCTATTTCCTTCTAATGTCTCAAATTCCTGCAACCCTGATTCATAGTTCGATCTAAAGGTATAATACGGATATACCTTTCTGCCAAAATAATTAGCTTCCAAAATTAGCATCAGAGTAACTACGACTTCTTTGAACAATGTACCTTATCTTCTGGTAATTGGCATCCCTAAATGGACTACTGTATGTGTGATTTCAACTGTTTTGTACTTGTTTTTAAATCCAACCAATTGCTAAAAGAACAAAACACAAGCCTAAATAGGCAACCAGGTGAAAACTGGATCCTTTGATTCATATCAAGAACACGATCATTTATCGAGGAAACGTAAAAAAGCTTCAAACTAATAACAGAAACAGAATGAGGGGTCATACACATAGATTAAAAGTTTTTTCTTTTTCGCTTTAAAGGCACAATGTGTTCCTCTAACCTGTTAGGTTGAACGTCATAAATGTTATTGGCTTCTTTTGCTTTGCTAGTTCAGTCTCAAGCAATGGAGTCTTCGGTACTGGATCTGCTTCAACAGCATGGACACTTTCATCAAGAAGTCCATGTTCAGTTTCAACCTATTAAGAAAAAGGAGATAAAACAGAAACATTGATATGTAAGTTGAGATTTTTTCATTTTTGGGAAAATCTAAGAGACCAAGACAGAGCTTGATCTGTAAGTTGAGATTTTTTTCAGAAGATAAGCTAATAGTAGTAATGACTAATAGATATTACCACATATCATAGAATCTTGAGTTTGAGAGGAAAATAAGGCATGGGACACAATTATAAATCCCCCCCCCCCCCTAATATTGTCTGTTAAAGGAATATAGAAGACTGTTAGGCCCATTTACTAATCATTATTTACCAAAGTTCAACCCAACACATGTTCGGAAAAGCTAGCTCAAAAATCAATATTATTGATATATATGAGGCATAACAATCAGCTGAAAAACTTACCCATCATATAAAAACTAACAAAATAAGAATGCTAACAAGAATTCACAAATTAAAACCACCAGTAGGTTATAATGTTATATATACTACTGAAAAGCAAGATCTGAATGATTAACAGAACAGTACAATTTACAACATTAGGCAACCAAGATGATTACAAACCCAAATTGCACATAGTTAAGGAAGACATGAATGTGTAATGCTCCAATGTGCACCCATGCACGACCAATAGTATAATTGAAATTTAAGATAGAAAAAAGAAATAGTTATATGTGTGGAAGATTCAGAACCATGACAACTTATAAGTACCTGTAATTCATTTTAAATTCTAGAACTTATAACTTAACCCATTTTGAAGGAAGTGGATAATGGACAAAAAAATTGAATAGTATGTGTCAAGATCAAGCTTTAATTGACAAGCACAAAAGTTAACAAAGAGGTTAGGTTAGAAAACATTAATATAAACTGTTATGACCCTGTAGTTCATAATAGATAGAAAAATCCCACTCAATTGCTTCCCAAAAGATATAGTTATCACAAGACTGAATTTAAATAAATTCCATTGTGGTTGGATCCATATTTTATCCACTAATCCTTATTAAACCCATTGGTTGGCTCCAAAAAAGCTTGTTTAGTGTCATAGGTCTATAGACTTCTGTCTTACAAAAGTTAAAAGGTAAACCAATCATGTTCTAATAGTTATTGTTTGAACTCCTGTTTTATGTTTGGCATATCAGTGACTACATGGATATACACTTGGAGAAACTTGAGGATATAAACATGAGGAGCATCCTATCTACTAATTAAAATAAAGCATTCCTTTCTCAATTAAGCTAATTAGCCATATGGCTATCCCAATATCATCACAGTAAGTTAGGCTATGGAGTTTTTGTTGACTTGGATATAGATAATTGATTAAAATTACAAACTACTATTTACTACTAACTTATTCACAACATAGCTTCAAAAAAACAAATTTTAAAAGTGCCATTAACCAAAGCAAGTAGCAGATGTGAATTTGAAACAGACTTACCGACCCTTGAAAAGTTTCAACAAGAGCACCTGCTCCACCAAAGGAAAAATTCACCCCATTGTGCTGTTAGGTATTACCAGGTTGTAGAAATGGTGGAACCAATGGCAGATTTGCGTATTCAGCTACAAGAGCAGAAGATAACAAAAAGACATTAACAGAGGAGCTTATTTTAATTAATGGGACATAATATATGTGTGTGTGTGTGTGTTAGTTCAACCAAGCTAGATTATTTACTAGTAACAAGACATAAAGAACAAGATCTGCAAATCTTATCAATAATTTCTAATACCAACCAACCATCAGAGAGCCTCCCTGTTGGGAACTTGAAGTAAGTTTCCCCATAAGGCCAAAAATTTGCTTGGTCAAGGGTTGTAGTGTTGATGTAATTGTTATTCCTTTCATCTAAGAATGAACCACCAAAAATGAAGAAGGCAACTTCATTTTTACTTCTATAATTGGTCTTGCTTCCATGGCTATGACGAGGAACACAAGGAAGAACACAGGCCCTGCAAGATTTTCTGTGAGGAATTTCATTTTCAGAGAATCAGCTTTAATATTCTCAATCAGGCCACATAATTGACACATACATACATATAAACGTGGGCACAGAGCCACCCCACCATGCGGGCGTCGAGTGTGCGCCAATGCAGCGCCGAGCCCTAACGGGCTGGAGGTTCAACTTGAAAAACATGAAATTGGCAACAACGAATCCTTTGGCGACATGCTTTGGTAGGGTTAGGAAGGGGCAAAGATTGCAGTGGAAGAAGGAGCAGCAGCACCATCTTCTACACATATAGATAGAAGATTAAAAACGATGTGCAGAGATGTACCTTGCAGCGACAGAGGTGGCCGAGAGCGAGGGTCACAGCGACTTGACCGGAGGAAGAGGAGACGACGACAGGAGGAGAAAGATGCGAAGTAGATGAAGAAAAATCAGAGGAACTCGAGCCCTAATTTGAACTGATTTTGCACTTTCTATATCAGTTAGCCTCACAACTGATACAAATAGAAATTGAATTTCTTTTTATTATCATTTTGTATCGGTTGGCCCTGTAACCCATATAAAAAATGATTTCTATATCGGTTGTTTTAGGGTGCTTCTAGGTGGGTGACACACCGGTATGTCACTTTTTTTCCATGTTATAACAGGTTAGTTAATCTGCTAGGTAATAAATAACGATACTGTTTTGCTGGACAAAAATAATAACACTGTTAATGTATACTTCAAACCAAAAATTGATAAAAATCGGTACCGTCTTACTGGACGATTTTCTTCGCACTCGGTTGCTAGACCACTAATGAAGGTTGTCAACAGATAGCAGTTTAAAATTTCACAAGAGGGGCAGCTGAGCAATTTTTACACAAACCAGTTTACCAAGTAGCAGGTAACACATCATAGATATTTATTAAAAAATAAATAAATCTAACGGCTCAGAGAAGGTGGAACACCGGTGTGTCACCTTCTCTAGACGTTGTCGTTTTAATAACTGATGTAAATAATGTTCACTTAATTACAAAATTGCTACCGCCTCTTATTTTATGTCAGTTACTTTACAACCGTTATAAATTCTTGTTATAGAATCCATATTTTGCACTAGTGATGTGTGGCATATGAGTGAAGAATTTTTATATAAAAATAAAAATATATAGGCCAACTAGAAATTTTAAAAATATTAGTTGTATATGAGTAACCTGAAAACCAATAATAAATCATCACCGTTCAAGTATTTTAAAATCCATCCAACGGTTGATATATGAAAGATGTAAGTTACATCTCTAAAACGAAGATGTATAATAGATTCTATATATTAAATCACACGGCTAAAAATAAGGGTTGTAAGTTACACTTTAAATTCGGAGGGTGTATATTAAACGCAACCATATTTGTCTAGTGATCTAGTCAATGGCCCGTCAAAATATAAAGTACTTTTTATATACTTATTACAAAAATGGATGTTCAAGGTGATATGGTACTGTTCATGAATTGGGTATTCATCATTGGGCATGAACATGTGTTTTGGTATTAAAAGCGAAGGCTGAATCTCGCCATGTATTTATTTATCTTTTATAAATATAGAAAAAATTTAGTATGATTTAATTTATTTAATATTCATAAAGAAAAAACAAGAGTTTAATTAGTATACACTGACAGTATAAAAAAGTTTTACACTATAATCCAATAATGTGTTGTCATTTGTCATATTATTTAATGATTATGAAACCTCATGTGTTATTAGACTCATTAAATGATGTAGTAACACATTATTAGATAACAATGTATTGACAAAAAAAAAGATAACAACGTATATACATTAAATAAAAAAACAAATACAACAAATATCTTGTGAAATTTTAATATGGAAACATCCATTCTTATATTTCTCAATAAAACAATCACCATTGCTGCTAGTGTGAGTTACACCATATTGGACCTAAAGGTGTCAAAGTGAACCAACTTAGCTCCCTAGGGTTGGCTCACCACGGGTTAGGCTAAAAGTGAGTCGCGGCGGGTTGACTTCTTTTTTTGGCGAGATGAAAAAATACAAACCTAGTTTGACCCACCATGAGATGGTGGGTTAAGTGGGTTGGCTCACCTAGTTTAAAAAATAAAAAATAAAAAAATAAATCCAAAAACATAGAAAAAATTATAAAAACTGAGTTAATAGAAATGTATAAAAAAAATAAAAAGTGAGGCAACCCACCTCAACCCGACTCAAACCCACTTTTTCCCGTGAGTTAAGTGAGTTGGCCCAATTTGACCCGCGAAAATGTGAGTATACTTTTTACCAACCCAATCCACTGGTGAGTCAGATTGGATCGGGTTGATTCACCGATTTAAATCCATATTTACACCTCTAATTGGAGTTGTGGACGTGAATGTTACTTATTGGGGGAATCCGTGCATAATTCATTGCTAATTCATTGTTTTTTTTTTATTTTAAAATTTTCAGTAAGATTTCAAAGTAATGTCGAACTATTCATTGATGTGTTTATTTGAATAAATTAATCATTGAATATGATAATTTTTTTCACTAATTTATCTTCTTATTTTTACAAATCCATTTTTTTCATCAACTATTGTCAATGGAAGTGTTTAGTTGTTGGAGACTTTTTTTTGTTTCTATAAATATCTTAAATTCAAAATTAAACATATAACTTTTGTGATATATTAATTGTTTGAGATAAAACTTGGACTCGGTTCTCTGGATCTCGGACTCGGGTTTCTGCTCCGGTGGGTTTCGTGAGTTGGTCCACAACGGCTGTGAGGTGTACCTGCAAAGACACTCTGACGCCCAAGTCAGTGATGGTCCAGGTTTATAGCATTCAATGTGTAATTAATACGTACCTGACATCTGACGTTTACCGTATTTATAGGGAAATATCTTGGGATTTGGGTCTTGGGCTCTGATCCATAAGATATTATCCTGTTGGATGCGGTGCAGGAGGCACTATGGTGCTCCATATCTTGTGGCCGTGTAGATTGGAGCCATCTTTATTGGGTTGGGTCAACTTTATCAAGTCGGACCGAGTTATCCTGAGAGACTGGATCGGACGGTTCTAGTCCTTTTGGGCCCGATCCGTAACAGATGCCCCCCAGTTGGAGTTGAACGAGGTAGTTCGACTTCGAGCTTAATCTACTGGGTCGAATTGCAACAGGTGAGTCAAGGTACTGCAGAGTCGCGTTCGTTTAGCTTTTTTGAGGTGACTTTTGGTATTCTGACGTGACGTTTTATCTGACAGTTTGTAACGGTTGCGACGGTTTGACTTCTGAGCTTTACTGATTCATAGGCCTAGTTCGTTCGTATAAATAGAGGGGATAGATCTTCATTTGTTATTTCGTCAATTTTCTCTCTAAGCCTTCTCCGATAGCTTTTTCCTTCTCTGGAGAAAAGATTTTACTCCGGTGACCAACTCGGGACGGTTCCGACTTGCTCATCTTACCTCGTGACCAAAACCGAGATATAGGTACATTTTCCCATTCTCTTCTATTTTCACTTTTTTCATGGTTTTGATTAGAGAGATGAGTGACAGTCAGAAATCTTTAGAAATACTTCCTGGACTCCCTTCCGTCACGGCCATCTAGTAGTCGGTCTTCCCATCAACCTGGGACGATCATGGTCGGTCATGGGGTTATGGAGATTTTGAGGGGGCCCTGCTCCCCGGCTTTAGTTTCAAAGTTGGCTCAACATTATATGGGGACTCGAGAGAACAAGAGATTTACTAAAGTCGAGGTGGATGAGTTATTTCTAGATGCCGGGTCAGAAGATAGTAATGATTTTGATTCAGGTAGCTGTTATACAGCTTCTTGATAGCACTTCCCTTCCCGGATCTAGAATTGGAGCCAAGCAACTGTAAACAAGCAAATAATTGGTCAATTTGTGAGAAATTAAGTCAGTAAGGTCGTGACCTTGTAGGTAACCAAAGGAGAGAAATTAAAAGAAAAAGTGGAAGAGAAAGAGATGAAATGGACGCCACTGAAGCAGACAACCCCCCACAACAGATAAGTCCTAGTGCTAGACGCCACTGATTAAGGAGAATCAGATAAGTCTCTGGTTTGTTTAAGCAAGAACCACCAAGCTTTCTCTATTCACAATGAGGAGGAAATTTGGCAAAATGCCTTTACTAATTCAAATCAAAGGTACAAATGGAAGAAAGCTGACTCCTATTTATAGGAGGAGGGGGGTGGCCAAAAGGGGAAGAAAATGCAAGAAAATAAAAGATGAGTGAAAGCTATCCTATATGGGTTTTGAACCTATGTCCTAAGGCAAGAGTAGCTCAAGTAGCTACTTAGCCACTAAAACACCTAAAAATTCGCCCACTCTTAATGAGGTGGATTAGGGAAATTATAAATTAATCCTACTACATTAATCCTAATTAAATGGAGTCTTGCATGTTGACTTTGGTCCAAGGGTCAAAGGTCAAAGGTTGACCATCAGTGGGTTGACCAAAATGTGGTTGACACATGCCTGGCTCAGCTCCAAGCAATCCTAGTAGGCCCAAGCTTGCTATCAGCTCACCAGCTCCCAACTGTCAGCACAGAAGTCCAGTGACAGATGCCATCATTCCCTCCCCTTTAGAGAAGATTTGATCTCAAATCTGAAAATTCAGAGAGAAGCCATAAGGAAGTAAATTGGGTAGGAGAAGGAGATGGATGACAAAATAGCAAGTAAGAAGATACTTCCCTTAGCCTTTGGAGAGTAAAGCTAGAGGTCCACAGGTTGAACATCTTCCTTGAGCCTAGGCAACAAAAGAAGACCCATGAGTATTATTCCCAAGAATCCCAAGTTACAGCTCATAACAAAATTATTTTGGAATCATAAATATAGGAAGTAGAAAGACATATGTGATGAACAAGTGGTATTTAAAGTAGAGGGTAGATAACTCCCTCTTTGAGGCTGGAACCATCTTGTTCATGTACTCTATGGAATTAGATCCTAGATCAAAGACTATTCGTTTGAAGCCCTCCCTTGCAAGTAAGACAAGTAAGTGGTCATAGAGAAGGATTAGGAAATAAATTTCACACAAGTTTCAAATGTGTGTCAATGTGAGATATGTTGAGACAAGCTCACCCTAAAGCAGTTTTTAATATGTCAAACTAAGTAAGTTTAAATACTAAGATGAGATCCATCTTGTATTACTAACTGTGTGTTCAAGTATAGCATAGATCTTGTACATCTTGAGTTATTTCAGGAAACCATTGAGACCAAAAAAGATTGGCAATTCACTTGGAAGAACTAAATTGCATGCAAGGCAACACAAGATCAGAAACCATGCAGAAGCATAAGCTTATAAGGCACAATCAGAATCAATAAATAGATGCAGAGCAATCAGACACATATGTGAGAATAAGAGAAACATTTCAGAAAAGAAAGCAGCATGAGAAGCATATGTCTATTGTTCAGATGTCATCCAAAGAATAAAAGGGATCTCAGCATGAAGCTTAAAGAGACTCAGGTTCAGCTTGAGATGCAAGCAATGAACAAATGATAGTTCAGCTTGAGATGCAAGAACAACTTGAGATGCAAGAACAGCTTGAGATGCAAGAACAGCTTGAGATGTCATCTCAAGAACAGACGCAGTCAGATAGGATCTCATCAGAGAAGCAACAAGAGTGCAACAGAATCTGAACTTCAGACAGAAGGCATTCTCAGTAATCAGGAGACAGCAAGTCAAGTCAACTAAAAAGCATGAAAGTACACTGACACAGTACTTTAGACTGAAAAGCTGCTCAGAACCTACTGAAAGGACTGTGACCATTGCTGCAAGCTCCAACAAACTTCAAACGGCCATAAACAGCTAGTTTCTCAAGTCCTGGTATAAAAGAGACATTGTTAGAAACTGAAATCGGTGAGAGACACTGCCTACACATCTGCAAAATTTATCAAAGCAGCTTATCACTTCTTAACAGACATCTCAAGTACTTTCATCAGCTGTCTGAAGATCAGACTCAACTCATCTTGAGATTGTTCACTTGTCTCTTTCATCTCATCTCTGTGTGTATCATTCTATTACTGTAATCAGAGTTGAGACTCAGTCTAGCTCATTAACTTCGATATCCATACTTTGTATGAGCTTAGGCTAGACTTATCATAAACACTCATCAGTATCTTGTCTCATCTAAGATAGGAGTGTGCCTAGTCTTAGAGTGAGGGTGTGCGTCCTGAAGAGGCTGTAAGAATACTTGTGACTCAGCTAAGATAGGAGTGTGCCTAGGCTTAGTGTGAGTGGATCGTCCTGAAGAGACTGTAAGAATACTTGTATTGGCTGGCTGTCAATAGTGGAAAATCTCACAGGTTGTGGGGACTGGACGTAGCCCAAGGTGTGGGTGAACCAGGATAAGATCTCTGTCTCTTATCTCTTACCTTACTCATATATTTAACTATACTGAAATCAGTAAGGCATCTTGATAATTAAAAGGACAACTTAATTGAAACTGATATAAGTATTAATCACGAGATCAGACTAAGCTCACCACTAAAATTGTATAAGCTCTTTCCTGTCTTAACAGAGACTCCAAGTTAATCAACTTGAGAGCAAGTCTCAACTATCAATTTTAGTGTGGAATTGCAGGAACAGATTTTGAAGGTCTCTATTCAACCCCCCTTCTAGAGATGTTCAGCCAACTTCAGTTGGTATCAGAGCTCGGCCTCTAGGGGTTGAGCACACCTTTGTGTGAAGAGGATAAAGATCCATGGCTGGTCCTAGCACAAGTCTGTTCATTCTTGAAGGAGCTTCAACAAACAAACCTCCTGCCTTTGATGGAACTGATTACTACTACTGGAAAGACAGGATGGGACTGTTCATTGAATCTCATCATGCTGATCTATGGGAAATCATTGAAATGGGCCCCTATATGCCATACATCATAGATGAACTGGGACTCAGGGCAGCCAAACCCAGAGATCAATGGACAGATGCTGAGAAAGCAAGGTATGTTCTAAACTCAAGAGCTAAATATCTGCTAACCTGTGCTCTTAGCCGCAGTGAATATGACAAGATAGCAGGATGTGTCTCTGCAAAAGAAATATGGGATGCTCTTGAGATTGAACATGAAGGAACAAACCAAGTCAAAGAAGCCAAGATCAACATACTGGTTAGACAGTATGAACTTTTCAAGATGATTGAAGATGAAGGCATTGAAGACATGGTGAGGAGATTCACTGTCATAACAAATGACCTGAAATCTCTAGGAAGAACATATTCAAACGAGGACATGGTAAGGAAAATTCTGAGAAGTCTGCCCAAACCTTGGAGACCAAAGGTAACAGCCATCCAGGAAGCCAAGGACTTGAGCACCCTCAGACTGGATGAGCTTCTTGGATCTCTGAAGGTACATGAGCAAGAGTTAATGGAAGAAGATCTCATCAGACGTCCCAAGTCTATAGCACTGAAAGCAGCTTCCAGTAACTCAAAAAGTAAAAAGACTGGCTCATCTCAACAAACCTCACTCAACTCATCTCAAGACTCAGAAACAGAAGAGGATGATGAGGATGAAGATGATAGTGAGATGGATGACGAGCTAGCCTACATCTCAAGGAAGATCAGACGTATGTGGAGAGCCAGAGGGACTAGAAGAAAGAGTTTTCCCTCAAGAAGAGGAGAAAAGACTGACAAGAAGGGACAAGTTATATGCTTTGAATGCAAGAAGCCTAGACATATTAGGTCTGAATGTCCTCAACTCAGAAAAGAAATGAGGAAAAGTCCAAGGAAGAAGGAAATGATGGCCACCTGGGATGACACAGATGAAGAAGAAGGAAGTCAAGATGGACAGTCAGCTAACATATGTCTCATGGCAAAAGGAGACTCATCAGATGAAGAGGTAAATGAATCTGACTCTGAATGTCTGCTTTTGAAAATCTTCTGTATGATTCAAATCTTCTTGCATCTAAGAGCTCTTTACTTAAATCTGATTTAAATACAGCTCTTGAGAAGGTAAAATTTCTTGAAAAAGAAAATGAAGATCTGAATCATAAAAACAACAGTCTCATGTTGTCTCACATGAAATTATCTGAACAAGTAAAGGCCAAGACTCAAGTTCTCAATGGGCATAATCTAAAGGGTTTACAAGAAGAAAACCTACAGCTTAAACTCCAAAACAGAACTCTCATAAATGACCTAGCAAAATTTGTTAATGGAACAAAAAACCTTGAGAGACTCATTGGATCTCAAAAGGGAATTTTTGATAAAGCTGGGCTTGGTTATGAGAGATCTTCAAATGAAGTTTGGTACAAAGATTTCTTCATACCTGCAAGAAAGAAAAAGAAAGAAAGATGCTCTTGTTGTAGTAAATATGGCCATAAAGTCACAGACTGTTACATGAGACAAGTAGCATCTGAGAGAAAGGCAACTAACCATGCAGGACCCAAATATAAGTGGGTACCCAAAGCTAAATCTCTTGTTGAAACAGATGTGCCTGGCAGCAGCAAAGACCAAGAAAGAGTGGGTACTAGACAGTGGATGTTCAAGGCACATGACAGGAGACAAAAGCAAGTTCCTATCACTTGAAGAAAAGTCTTCTGGAGTTGTCTCCTTTGGGGACAACAGCAAAGCCCAGATCAAGGGCATAGGTAAAATTGGTAAGGCCAACACAGCTCAAATTGAGAATGTATATTATGTTGAAGGTCTGAAACATAATTTGCTGAGTATTAGCCAGCTGTGTGACAATGGTTATCATGTTAATTTCCAGCCTACCTTTTGTGAGATCATAGACTCTAAAACTGGAAAAAATCATTTTCTCTGGAACAAGAAAGAAAAATCTTTACTCAGTCACACTTGAGAGTCTATCAGATCTCACCTGTCTCATGTCTCATGATCATGAGAGATGGCTTTGGCACAAAAGGGTTGGACATATTAACTTGAGAACTATGAGTCAGCTTGCTAGCCAGTCTCTTGTCAAAGGATTACCTAAGGTAAAATTTGACAAAGACCTGAAGTGTGATCCCTGCATAAAAAGCAAGCACAACAAATCAAGTTTCAAACCAAAAGACTGTGTCTCAACTATCAGACCTCTTGAGATCCTCCACATTGACTTATTTGGACCAACTAAGACAGCAAGTCTCAGTGGTAAAAAGTATGGTTTTGTCATTGTGGATGATTTCTCAAGATTCACCTGGGTTCTGTTCCTATCTCAGAAAGATGAATCATATGATTCATTTAAAACCTTTTGCAAAAAGATTCAATCTGAGAAAGGATACAGCATTGGATCTGTTAGAAGTGACCATGGAGGAGAATTTGAGAATGCTAAGTTTAAAAAATTCTTTGATAAAAATGGCATAACTCATAACTTCTCTTGTCCAAGGACTCCTCAACAGAATGGTGTAGTTGAGAGAAAAAATAGAAGTCTTCAGGAAATGGCTAGAACTTTGTTATGTGACTCTGGAATTGAAATGTATTTCTGGGCTGAAGCTGTAAATACTTCTTGCTACATTTTGAACAGAGTCACCATAAGAAAGATCTTAAATAAGACTCCATATGAGCTATGGAAAGGAAGGAAACCTTCAGTTTCATATTTTCATGTGTTTGGATGTGATTGCTATATTCTAAATACAAAAGATCAGTTGGGAAAATTTGAAACCAAATCAGATAAAGGAATCTTTCTAGGGTATTCACTAACCTCAAAAGCTTACAGAATATACAACCTAAGAACCAAAACTACTGAAGAATCTATGCATGTAGTATTCAATGAGGTACAAGGAAATACTCAGAAAGAAGTTGATGAGGAGATAGAAGAACTGATGAAAGATCTGAAGATATCAACTCAGGAAGATGAAGAGAAACTCTCATCAGAACAAAAACTGACAAGATCACCCCTGTCTGAACATAGAAGAGAAGGCCAGTCTGAAGGAGTGCCTCTCAGAAGCAGTCAATCTGAACCCTCTTATGGTGTTCAAGAGGAAGATAAAATAAACAATCAAACCAGATTTCAAGGAACAAGACAAGAGAATGTTGAGATGCAAAATGAACATGCATCTCAACTACCCAGAAGCTGGAGACTGGTAAGATCTCATCCAAGAGATCAGATACTTGGAGAGACTTCAGACAGAGTTAGAACCAGATCCTCCTTCAGAGACACAGAGAATCTAATGGCTCTTCTATCTGACATAGAGCCAAAAGATATACATGAGGCCTTAAATGATGAATCCTGGATTAAGGACATGGAAGAAGAATTGACTCAGTTTGAAAAAAGCAAGATCTGGAATCTGGTTCCCCCACCATCTCATCAAACCATAATTGGAACCAGATGGGTCTTTAGAAACAAGCTAAATGAGAAAGGTCAAGTCATGAGAAATAAAGCTAGACTGGTGGCTCAAGGGTTCAACCAACAAGAAGGAATAGATTATGATGAGACCTTTGCACCAGTAGCAAGACTTGAAGCAATCAGGATTTTGCTGGCCTTTGCAGCCTTCAGAAACTTCAAATTATACCAGATGGATGTGAAAAGTGCATTCCTAAATGGAATCATAGAAGAAGAAGTTTATGTAAGGCAGCCCCCTGGGTTTGAAGACCCTGATCATCCAGAACATGTGCTTAAGCTGTCCAAAGCTCTGTATGGTCTCAAGCAAGCTCCAAGGGCTTGGTATGACATGTTATGTTCATTTTTACTTAAAAATAATTTTACAAGGGGTAAGATTGATACCACCCTGTTTAAGAAAGAAATTAGCAAAGACTTATTAATTGTTCAAATTTATGTTGATGATATTATCTTTGGATCAACTAATGAGTCTCTATGTCAAGAATTTTCAAGTCTCATGCAGGGTGAGTTTGAGATGAGTATGATGGGTGAGCTGAGATTCTTCCTGGGTTTACAAATCAAACAGCTAGTTGATGGGATTTTCATCAGTCAAGCAAAATATACAAGAGATCTTCTCAGCAAGTTTAAAATGAGTGAGGCAAGACCAATGAAAACTCCCATGCATCCATCAACTCAAATAGATTAGGATGAAGGTGGTAAAGTTGTATCAGACAAACTATACAGGGGTATGATTGGCTCTCTTATGTACTTAACTGCCAGCAGACCAGACATTCAGTTTGCTGTAGGTATGTGTGCAAGATTCCAATCAAATCCCAAAGAGTCTCACCTTACCGCTGTAAAAAGAATATTTAGATACTTGATTGGGACTACTAATCTTGGCCTATGGTATGAGAAGGGAAAAAGCTTTGATCTCATAGGATATAGTGATGCTGATTTTGCTGGAGACAAGACAGACAGAAAGAGCACCAGTGGATCTTGTCAATTTCTAGGGAGGTGTCTCATCTCCTGGTCTTGCAAAAAGTAAAACACCATTGCCCTATCCACAACAGAGGCTGAGTATGTCTCAGCAGCTGCACGCTGTACTCAAGTTCTATGGATCAAATCTCAGTTGCAAGATTATGCAGTCAGGTACTCCAAAATTCCTATTTATTGTGATAATACAAGTTCCATAAATCTTGGAAAGAACCCTGTGCATCATTCTAGGTCCAAACATATTGACATCAAGCATCATTTTATAAGGGATCATGTTCAGAAAGGAAATATTGAGCTATTTTTTTGTAGATACAAAGAGTCAACTAGCTGACATCTTTACAAAACCTTTAGTTGAAGAAAGATTCAATGAGAACCTAAAACTGCTAAACATATGTTCTCTTGAATAAAAGTAAGTAGTTGAGACAAGCTCTACCATGAGCTCTATGACTAAACATCTCACCAGAGATGAGACTCAAGTGTCATCTGTTCAGAGATAAGAGCTCAGACGCATCTGTCACCAGACACGTCTCATGACTCATCTGAACTTGCGTCTCATAAAATTAGTAAGACATATCCATATGTCAGAAATGGAAGGTTTTGAGCCGTTACTCAAACGGCTAGTAACTGCCCACTAATTGGGAAACTAGTCGTTAGGCTATAAAAAGGAGAGCTGACCTCCCACAACTGCCACAATAACTCCCCACTAACAGGCAGTTATTACGTCTCTCTCTCTCTTCCTTTCCTCACTTGTCTGAAGACTATTTAAGTCTCATCTCATACGCATCTCTTACTTTCTCTCTTCTCTCAAATGCGCATCAAGGTCACAGCTCTAAAACTTCCACATTCTGATTCATCATCCTCTTCCTCTCCAGACAAGATGTCTTCTGATGAATCAAAATCACTCAGCATTCACTCAAGCCAAGAAACCCTGACTCGTTCACCATCTCCACAACCTAGCACTGAATCTGAACCATCTCAAACCACTGCACCTGCACAACCCTCTCCATCCTCAAAATCCACCTCTTCCAAAAAGAGCACACCCTTACCCCCTAGGATGAAATCTCAGAGAATAGCATCCCAAGTTACTCAAACCTCTGCACCCAAATCCCCTGTCCATATAGACCTTACACAACAAGAGCCAAAGAAAGGAAAAGAGAAAGCTGCTGAAGGAAAGAAGATCTCCTTTCAATCTGATCTATTCTCAAGTGCTGAAATAGAAGATAAGTTTACTAAACGATTCTCTGAGAAGACTATCATAGTTGGAAGGGTGATATCAACTCAGGAATTGAAAGATGAAGGATGGGATCTGACCCCATATCTGAAAAAGCAAGGTTGGCAAGATTACCTGACAATGACAGATACTGTCTTTCCAAAGATGACAAGAGCCTTTTATGCTGCTTGCTACAAGGCCAAGGGATCCTCACAAGAACAGCCCCATATCATCTCTGATGTCAAAGGAGTCCACATTGAGCTGACTGAAGAGACTCTTGGAACGATTGTCAAAGCACCTGTGACTGGAAACAGGTTATATCATGAAGAGCATTGGTGGGACAATGTTGGTATCTCCTCAGGAAGTGTTGGTACATCTCTGTTCAAAGGAGGACTGATATCAGATGCCTCATCATCTCTCAATCCTTTTGGTAAATTTCTGTTTCATCTGGTTGCCAAGTGCATCATGCCAAGGGCTGGAACCTTCAACAAGGTATATAACCAAGATCTGATGGTCATGTACCATCTCAAGCATGGAATCCCTCTCAATCTACCATTTCTCATACTAAGGCATATGGAGCATGCTTTTCACAACTCAAAAATCAATGCTTCTCTTCCTTTCGGAATGCTTACCACCATCATCTTGAGACACTTCAAAGTTGACTTGAGCAACTATGAGAAGTCTGAGGAGAGACTTGGATACATAGGAAGCAAGAATCTCAAGTCTCTGAGTCTAGATGGTAAGTCTATTCCTCCTCCTACTTTTCCTTTGACTGATTCTACACCTGCTATGCCTACCACCACACAGGCTTCCCCATCATCTCATCTATCTGAGGCAAAGAAGAAAAAGAAGAAGAAGGCCTCAACAGAGGCTGCGGTGGAACCTCAAAAGAAATCTGAGGTTCCTGTAAAAGAAAAGAAGAGAAAGGAACAACCATCCCCCTCTATAGAAACTGAGAAAAATAAGCAAAAGAAAAAGAGGTCCAGATCTCAGCCCCTCATTCAGACAGAACAGACTCCTGCACTAGCTGTGTCACAGCTTGACAAGGTGGCAGAAGAGGAAGAGCTGAGAAAGAAAGATGAGGTGGCCAAAACTGAAGATGTTTTGGTCAATGCAGAGAATGAAGCTATTCCTGACAAGGAGATCAATCTGAATGAAGAACATGCCTTTGCTGATTCTCTCCTCCATCAATCCCCAATACCCTCTCCTCCTGCTGAAGCAATCACAGAGAAGGTTTCTCCTGCAAGCAAGATAATTGCAGAGACGCTTGTGAGCTTGGAGAAAGAAACCACTGTCTCAAGCCATGAGACAGCCCATGAACCACAGCAATTGGAGCAAGAGGCTGCTGACAACTTGATACCTCCACAAACCACTCCTGAGAAGGTTCAACCATCTTACTCCTATCAAACCTCCTTTCCTACTCCTGGAAAATTTTACGTTGAGACCATCCTCCACTCACCTCTACCTAAGTATGATCAGTCTGCACCATCTGCTGCAAGACCCAAGCCTGCTGATCCTCCCTCATCTGAACCATCCATTCCCACACATATCTCCCCTTCCATCAACACCTTTCTGAATCAACTCCATGAAGAACAACAACAATACCATCAAAACCTCAACAATAGATTAGAAGAAAATCAAAAGAAGATACTCAAAAAGATGAAGCACCAAAAGAAAAGA